>JBBGZY010001175.1:0-1200000 GCA_037952925.1 Lithobates clamitans | reverse complement strand
TGTTCTTTCGCTCCACACTGTGGAGTTAACAGTCCCTATCCAGACTTCCGGGGTGGGGGGAGTACTTGATTGCCAGGACTGTGCAATTAGTTTTCTGGCTTGGAACAGGCATCTTGCCACCGCCACCGCCGTGTTCCTATCTCTCAGTCCATTAGTAACATGCCCCAGCACACAGGTCCTGGGATCTAGCTCTAAGTTAATTTTAAATATGGTATTTATTTTCTTTAAGATCTCGGACCAATACCTAACTAATTTTGGGCACCTCCAGAACATATGAATCAGATCGCCTGTTCTTCTGCATCTGGGGCACTCATCGTTGGTTCGGCGGCCAATCATAAAGAGCTTTTTTGGTGTATAATAAGACCTGTGCAGTAGCATCAGGTGGGAGGCCTTTTGTGAGGGAGAGACCGACACCTCTGATCCCATTTCCAGGATCCTTTTCCACTGTATGTCTGTTATCTCCCCCACATCAGCCGCCCACCTGTCCCTGCCCCCGGAGGAGCCAACATACGTGTTTATTTTCTTAATTAGTTGACTGTATATTGCTGTGGTTAACCCCTTGGAGGTCTCTGAATTAATTATTGTTTGTAATAGTGAGATCTTGCACCATGTGGGGGGTTGCCTTCCAAACTGCTTTCTCAAGGCGTGTCTAATCTGCAAGTAACTATAGAATACACGATTTGGTAGCCCGTACTCATGCCTCAGCTCCTCAAAGGGTTTCAGAGTGCCCCCCTCATATAACTGTATCAACCGGCGGACCCCATTCCTCTCCCAAAGCTTATTCCTATCAACAGATAATAATTCCTGCAGGTTCTTGTTGTTCCAAATTGGTGAGTATTCTGAGACTCCCCTATACCCCATTATTCGCTTGGCTGTCTGCCAAACCCTGGTAATCATTTTAAGTGTCGGGGTCCCTCCTAGTAGTGAGTCTGCCTCCAGTGCTTCGACTAATGAGTTGTGTGGGCTTCCCTGTAGGATAATCTTGGCGTTCTTATTTCCCCCTCCATCAATGGCGCATCCCCCTAGTTGCTGTAGCTGGGCTGCCAGAAAGTAAGTACGCGGGTGGGGGACCCCCAGTCCCTCCTCCGTGGTGGAACACTGCAATTTTTGTAGGCCTATTCTAGCCTGCCCTTTTTTCCAAATTAATTCCCTAAAGAGGGATTGGATTCTTTGAAACCACTTCTCCCCGATCCATACTGGGGAGTTGTGGAACAGGTATAGCAACTGGGGCAGCCATATCATCTTAATCAAGTTTGTCCGGCCCGCCACGGATAGAGGGAGTCTGCACCAGGTATCGCATTTTTTCTTGAGTTTTAATAGAAGAGGGACCAAGTTGTCCTCGATGAACGCACCGGGGTCCTTGGACAACACAACACCGAGGTACTTCATTTTCCCCATGACTTTCAGTTGGGGTAAGCTCGTTGGAATAGGGTTGGCCAATGGGTCGACCGGCAGGAGCGATGATTTCTCCCAATTGATTGTCAGTCCTGAGAATTTCCCAAAGTCCTCCACTAGGTGTATTACTTTCTCTAATGAGGAGGTCGTGTCCCCTAGGAAGAAAAGGACATCGTCCGCAAAAAGTGCAATTCTCTCTTCCTCGCCATTTCTGTGAAAGCCCTGCAATTCGGATGATGATCTCACCGCTCCCGCCAGCGGCTCCATGGCCAAGACAAACAGTAACGGGGATAGGGGACAGCCCTGTCTGGTCCCTCTTTCGAGGGGAAAGCTTTCTGAGTAGTCATTGTTTATTTTGAGTCTTGCCCTTGGTTGATTATAAAGGATTTTTAACCAGCTGATGAATACGGGGCCAAATCCAAATCTCTCCATCACCCACCAAAGATATTCCCACTCCAGGCTGTCAAAGGCCTTGGCGGCGTCCAGAGACAGTATGGCTCTAGGCCCCGCATTCTCCGCTGGAGCCTGGAGGTCTGGATGCACCAGTTTTGCGATGCACTTATTTAATCTAGACGCCAGCACCTTTGCTACAATCTTGGCATCTGAACACAGTAGTGATATCGGTCTATATGAGGTGACTTCCAGTTGGTCTTTCCCCTCTTTTGGTATCACCACTATGTCAGCCTCCAACATTGATGGGGGTAACCTTCCATCCTTAATCGTCTGCTCCAATACTTTTAAAAGCTCCGGGAGTAGAACCTCCCCATATTTTCTGTAAATCTCCAGTGGCAGGCCATCCGGGCCAGGGGATTTCTGGCCTGACAACTCTGCAACAGCCTTTTGCAACTCCTCCTGGGTCAGGGGAGACTCCATCTCACTCCTGTCCCCCTCCGAGAGTACGGGCAGGTCCACCCCTTTCAGAAACCCATCCATATCACGCCGGTCCAGCCCCCGGCGCGACCTGTACAGGTCCCTATAGAACGTAGTGAAGGTCTCTAGGACCTCGGCGGGATCAGAAGTAATCTCTCCAACCGGTGTCCTAATTGAGAGAATGGCCGATGGAGATAGGTTGGACTTAGTTATTAGTGCCAACATCCGACCTACCTTCTCTCCTTCGCCATAGTAATATTGCTTCTGGAATAGTCTTTTGTTTTCTGCTCTTCTATTGATTAATTCCCTATACTCTTGTTGTCTACTAAGCCATACCTCCTGTTTTGCAGGGGTTGGGTCCGCCACATATTGTGCTTCTACTTCCGTAGCTTCTCTTCTAGCTCTCGCCTCCCATTCCCTTGACGTTTTCTTTACTATAGCAACCTGCTGGTGTAGTAATCCCCTAAGAAACGCTTTTAAAGTGTCCCACACTAACGCCGTAGGGGCTGTACCTGAGTTAATTATTACAAACTCTTTTAATTTAGAGGTAACTTCTGCTGGGCTGCCTATTAGATCCAACCATAGTGGTTTTATTGACCACCTTTTCCGGCTAGTTCTGGCATTTAAGTTCAGAGTCAAGGTCAGGGGAGAGTGATCCGAAATGCCCCTCGGCTTATATTCTATAATCCCTATTAGTCGTAGAGCTTCGCTGTTGCCTACTGCCATGTCTATACGCGAGAGAGTCAAGTATGAACCTGAATAGCAGGAATACTGCCGGGTTTTTGGGTTATGGGATCTCCACAAATCACACCACCCAATCTCTTCCAGAAGTTGGCCTAAACGGCCCTCCGATACCCTTTCCGCCCGATTCATAGGCGGAAATCGATCCATTTTATTATCCAAAACTGCGTTAAAATCCCCCACCGCTATTATCGGTACATCTGGCTTGTTCTCGACAAATTCCAACAGATCCAATATGATCTCTGTTTTGAACGGGGGAGGGATATAAATATTTTCTATTACCAGAGGCCTATCTTCCACAACGCAACTCAGAAAAATATAGCGACCCAATGCATCGATTCTGGTTTCCCTGCAGGAAAACGAAATGCCTCTCCCCACCAATATGCTCACCCCTCTTGAATATGAGGTGTAGACTGAGTGATACTGTTCTTGAAATTTATAATTCCGAACTTGTAGTTTGGTGTCATTAGTGAGGTGGGTTTCCTGCAGGCAAGCCAGTTCAACCCCGTAAGCTTCTATTGCCGTGAAGACTGCTGCCCTTTTAGCAGGATCACCCATACCCCTAACGTTCCAAGAGCCTATCTTTAACATATTAAAAAGTATTTAGAAAGAGAAAAAAAAAAAAAGGTAAAAAAGGAAAAAGGAGAAAAAAAAAAGGGGGCCAAAAAAAAGGGAAAAAGAGCAAATGCCCAGAAAGAAAGGGCATTTCGTTTGTGTTCTTGTGGATACCAAGTTATTCATGAGCGCTATGGAAGAAAAAAAAAGAAGGAAAAGGGTAAAAAAAGAGAAAATAAATGGAGTGGGGGGGCGTAGGGCCCCCGCGTCCGGGGACTCCCCCCCCACATTTCCTAGGTGCAGATATAAACCACATGTGCTAGTAAACCTTACATTTATTTTTGTAAACCCACCCTTCGTAGCTATATGTGCCTGACGTTCACTCCATTGCCTAACCTTATGTCTTTCTATAGACCCCCCTTCCCCCCCACCCTCAACTTTGTGCATCCCCCTTCTACCCACCCTTGTTCGTGACCCCCCCTTCTGCCTAACTAGGCTAGCCCTAGGGGCTGTGCTTGTGACCTTTTTCCCCCCTCCCAACCATACAAGGAATGCCTCCCCACACATATGTTGAAAAAATACATTGTGACTCGCTACCACACTCTTCCCCCCCTCCCCCCCTCCCACAACCCTCCTCCAAACCCTTAGACATCCGGTCACGCCCCCGGCAAATCTATCACCATCACATTTTTAGATATCGAAATTTCTATTGATGAATCCAATATTCTATCCTCCAAACTATTTAGGAAACCCACCACTGGCAATACAGTACTCCATTCTTCCAGCTTTCACCCCAAACCTTTGATTAATTCAATCCCCTACGGGGAATACTTGAGAATTAAACGAAATTGTTCAAACCAATCAGACTTTAAGCAGGAAGCTAACAAACTAAAACGTTGATTATTGCAACGTGGATATAGCCACAAATGTCTGAAAAGAGCATTTAAACGCGCCAATCTAAAAGAGAGATGCCAACTACTAATCCCTAAACCTAAATCCAGTGTTGAGGTCCCTGCAAGAATAATCACAACCTACACGAACGATCATGAAAAAATCAGGCAGATCTGCCAAAAATTTTGGCATCTATTAACTTCAGACCCTATTTTGGGTCCCCCTGGTACCCCCCAAACCCTTAATAACATATAGACGTGCCACTTCCGTAGGTGATCTATTAATCAAAAGTGAGTATAAGGGACAAGACAGAGGTGATCCCTGCACGACGTTGGGTACATTTCAATGCGGGTCATGTGCATACTGCAGATATATGGATACACGCAAAAACATATGTTTGCCAAACGGCAAACGTTTTGTGCCGAAACACTATGCAAACTGCCAAACCACAGGAGTGGTGTATCTACTGACCTGTCATTGTAATTGTTTCTATGTGGGGAAAACCTTACAAAAACTATGGCAACGCATTTATCGACATCTTAGGGTGATGCAATCTGCCGATCCTGACTTCCCTCTAGGGAGACACGTAGCCCAGGTACATGGTGGCACGTGTCCCAAAGTGTCAGTGCTAATTTTGGATCGGTTACATCCGAGCTCCCGAGGAGGCGATTTCAACAAGATCCTCCTACAGCGGGAACTCCGCTGGATATCTAACCTTAATGCAACAATGCCACCAGGCCTGAATGAGGCGTTTAATCTTAAACCTTTCCTTCCTGGCTTTTCCACAGGTGGTTACGACAAGGAATTATAGGACAGTGGCTTGTCATATCAAGCCATTTTGCCCTATTTTCCACTCAAGTTTTTTTTTTTTTTTTTTTTTACCTTTTTTTTTACTGCCCAGTAGGGATGAGCTTCGAGTTCGAGTCGAACTCATGTTCTACTCGAACATTGGCTGTTCGCAAGTTCGCCGAACAGCGAACAATTTGGGGTGTTCGCGGCAAATTCGAATGCCGCGGAACACCCTTTAAAAGTCTATGGGAGAAATCAAAAGTGCTAATTTTAAAGGCTTATATGCAAGTTATTGTCATAAAAAGTGGTTGGGGACCCGGGTCCTGCCCCAGGGGACATGTATCAATGCAAAAAAAAGTTTTAAAAACGGACGTTTTTTCAGGAGCAGTGATTTTATTAATGCTTAAAGTCAAACAATAAAAGTGTAATATCCCTTTAAATTTCGTACCTGGGGGGTGTCTATAGTATGCCTGTAAAGGGGCGCATGTTTCCCGTGTTTAGAACAGTCTGACAGCAAAATGACATTTGAAAGGAAAAAACTCATTTAAAACTACCCGCGGCTATTGCATTGCCGACAATACACATAGAAGTTCATTGATAAAAACGGCATGGGAATTCCCCACAGGGGAACCCCGAACCAAAATAAAAAAAAAAAAATGATGTGGGGGTCCCCCTAAATTCCATACAAGGCCCTTCAGGTCTGGTATGGATATTAAGGGGAACCCCAGCCAAAATTTAAAAAAAAAATTGACGTGGGGTTCCCCCTAAATTCCATACCAGACCCTTCAGGTCTGGTATGGATTTTAAGGGGAACCCCGCGCCAAAAAAAAAAAAATAAACGGCGTGGGGTCCCCCTAAAAATCCATACCAGACCCTTATCCGAGCACGCAACCTGGCAGGCCGCAGGAAAAGAGGGGGGGACGAGAGTGCGGCCCCCCCCCCCCTCCTGAACCGTACCAGGCCACATGCCCTCAACATTGGGAGGGTG
This sequence comes from Lithobates clamitans, assembly GCA_037952925.1. Taxonomy (NCBI): domain Eukaryota; kingdom Metazoa; phylum Chordata; class Amphibia; order Anura; family Ranidae; genus Lithobates; species Lithobates clamitans. The sequence continues at coordinate 1,193,771 of JBBGZY010001175.1, read as the reverse complement.
CTTTGGGGTAGCCCCCCAAAACACCTTGTCCCCATGTTGATGAGGACAAGGGCCTCATCCTCACAACCGTGGCCGGTGGTTGTGAGGGTCTGCGGGCGGGGGGCTTATCGGAATCTGGAAGCCCCCTTTAACAAGGGGACCCCCAGATCCCGGCCCCCCCCCTGTGTGAAATGGTAAGGGGGTACTTACCCCTACCATTTCACTAAAAAACTGTCAAAAATGTTAAAAATGACAAGAGACGGTTTTTGACAATTCCTTTATTTAAATGCTTCTTCTTTCTTCTTTCTTCCTTCATCTTCTTCTTCTTCTGGTTCTTCTGGCTCTTCTGGTTCTTCCTCCGGCGTTCTCGTCCAGCATCTTCTCCGCGGCGTCTTCTATCTTCTTCTCCTCGGGCCGCTCCGCACCCATGGCATGAGGGGGGAGGCTCCCGCTCTTCTCTTCATCTTCTTCATCTTCTTCTTCATCTTCTTCTTCTTCTTCTTCTTCCTTCTTCTCTTCTTCCTGTCTTCTCCGGGCCGCTCCGCAGCCATGCTGGCATGGTGGGAGGCTCCCGCTGTGTGACGGCGTCTCTTCGTCTGACGGTTCTTAAATAACGGGGGGCGGGGCCATCCGGTGACCCCGCCCCCCTCTGACGCACGGTGACTTGAGGGACTTCCCTGTGACGTCACGGGGAATGCCACAGGGAAGTCCCGTCATGTGTGCGTCAGAGGGGGGCGGGGTCACCGGGTGGCCCCGCCCCCCGTTATTTAAGAACCGTCAGACGAAGAGACGCCGTCACACAGCGGGAGCCTCCCTCCATGCCACAGCATGGATTGCGGAGCGGCCCGGAGAAGACAGGAAGAAGAGAAGAAGGAAGAAGAAGAAGAAGAAAAAGAAGAAGAAGAAGATGAAGAAGATGAAGAGAAGAGCGGGAGCCTCCCCCCTCATGCCATGGGTGCGGAGCGGCCCGAGGAGAAGAAGATAGAAGACGCCGCGGAGAAGATGCTGGACGAGAACGCCGGAGGAAGAACCAGAAGAGCCAGAAGAACCAGAAGAAGAAGAAGATGAAGGAAGAAAGAAGAAAGAAGAAGCATTTAAATAAAGGAATTGTCAAAAACTGTCTCTTGTCATTTTTAACATTTTTGACAGTTTTTTAGTGAAATGGTAGGGGTAAGTACCCCCTTACCATTTCACACAGGGGGGGGGGCCGGGATCTGGGGGTCCCCTTGTTAAAGGGGGCTTCCAGATTCCGATAAGCCCCCCGCCCGCAGACCCTCACAACCACCGGCCACGGTTGTGAGGATGAGGCCCTTGTCCTCATCAACATGGGGACAAGGTGTTTTGGGGGGCTACCCCAAAGCACCCTCCCAATGTTGAGGGCATGTGGCCTGGTACGGTTCAGGAGGGGGGGGGGGCCGCACTCTCGTCCCCCCCTCTTTTCCTGCGGCCTGCCAGGTTGCGTGCTCGGATAAGGGTCTGGTATGGATTTTTAGGGGGACCCCACGCCGTTTTTTTTTTTTTTTTTGGCGCGGGGTTCCCCTTAAAATCCATACCAGACCTGAAGGGTCTGGTATGGAATTTAGGGGGAACCCCACGTCAATTTTTTTTTTAAATTTTGGCTGGGGTTCCCCTTAATATCCATACCAGACCTGAAGGGCCTTGTATGGAATTTAGGGGGACTCCCACATCATTTTTTTTTTTTAATTTTGGTTCGGGGTTGCCCTGTGGGGAATTCCCATGCCGTTTTTATCAATGAACTTCTATGTGTATTGTCGGCAATGCAATAGCCGCGGTAGTTTTAAATGTGTTTTTTCCTTCAAAATGTCACTTTGCTGTCAGACTGTTCTAAACACGGGAAACATGCGCCCCTTTACAGGCATACTATAGACACCCCCCAGGTATGAAATTTAAAGGGATATTACACTTTTATTGTTTGACTTTAAGCATTATTAAAATCACTGCTCCTGAAAAAACGGCCGTTTTTAAAACTTTTTTTTGCATTGATTCATGTCCCCTGGGGGAGGACCCGGGTCCCCAAACACTTTTTATGACAATAACTTGCATATTAGCCTTTAAAATTAGCACTTTTGATTATTCATGTTCGTGTCCCATAGACTTTAACGGCGTTCGCGTGTTCGAACGAATTTTTTTCCTGTTCGCATGTTCTGGTGCGAACCGAACAGGGGGGTGTTCGGCTCATCCCTACTGCCCAGTCTATATGCTTATATATATTTGTATTGAAATATGGAAAATTCATATATGTTTGTGTCTTTCATATATATATTTGTACTGTAATATGGAAAATTCATATATGTTTGTGTCTTTCCAGGAATATTTTGTAAAGATGGAACTCCCACCTCTCAACAGCTCGGATTAGCTCTAAATTAAATTCCTCCACAGTAACTACACCAATACAATTGCTGTATTTCTAGATGTGGCCCTGATTGAGTGTGCCCCCTGTGGATGGCTTGCCGGTGCTCCCCGGCACGGAAAGGCCTCTGTATCCCCTCCCCGGGGACAGCGGCATTCCTTCAGCAGTGCTAATGCGCACGCGCCCGACGCGATGTCTCACGCCTGCGCACTGGAGACTTTCCACTCACACTCCAGCAGACTGCTCTCTTCCCGTGTCGGCGGCCTTTGTCGACGAGTGACGTCGCCGTGTCTGATGACGCGGCTGCGTCGGCCGCCGCTCAGGCCGAGGAGCCACAGTGGGCGGTTTCTGCACACACACCTACACACAGCTGATGTCTCCTCCGGACATTACGTTCCGGTCAGGTTGACAATCAGCTGTATTGCTACCACATAAGTTTACTCCGCCCTGCAGGCGAATGATTGGCCCATCAGTGTCACACCCTACACCAGGCAGTATACTTAGTATCAGCCTCACACACACTCTTCTCTGCTACACAGCCGTGAGGAGTGTTCCTTCCCTGCAGGATTTACCTACACTGTAACACCATAGACCAGGTACGTCCACTCCAACTGCGATTGCCACTAAGATGTCTCATTGCTCTACACACCGTGCTGAGATATTACATTATATGTTAAGGCTTTACCAGCCTAATATCTCCAATATGGGATACATATCTCCTAAAACACCTCCCTTTTTCCCTGTCTCTGATTCTGCAGGTGCTTGTGCAGTCCGCCCATTGGTGGCTCTTGTGAGCCCTGGCTCGCCGTCCATGTGGGGATCTGTGTCAGGGCCAGTGTATGTAAATCCCTCCATACCTTCCCTTTTGGGTTTCATCCCCTGAAAATTATATCCAGTATCTGGATCTTTAACCGAGCGATATAACCTTTCGAGCTGTAGGAAGTGGGAGTCCTTCTCGTGATACATCTGTGTACAGTATATATGCTGAAGAGTCACATGCCCTGTGAGTATCTCTGTACAAAAATGCTTGTTCAGTCTGAGATTTTGCTCTGTCCTCATGTCTTGTCTGTAATCCAAACAGTCTCTCATACTTTTAGACATAATGGTTTCATACCCTTTGTTGGTGCTTATTACAGTGACCCACTTATACCTATATATACAAATATATCCTTTTTTCTCTTTTATAGAAAAATATCATAACTGCTTTCCCGAAACTCCTGAAGAAGGAATACACCATATAGGGAGGATAGAACCTCTTTACTTTCCGAAACATGTAGAGTATTATATGCTATCGTATTTCTAGCCCAGCGGGTCATATTTGTATTTACTGGGATACTATACCTAGCATGTTAGCAGTTTGATTACCATTGTTTTTTGCCTCTTCCTCTCATGCAATTTTATATCCTAGATTTGTGTGTATCTTGTTACTTAATAAACTTTTGTTATACAACTTTTAAACCTCAACTGTGTATTTCACGCATGCACCATTCATTCATTGCCCGTTGACACACTGCCCATGGTATCCCCCTTGGGGCACATCTCTTTTCCTGGTCTCCTTTCCGTATTTGGGATGTGGCAGTGATCTCCGGGCTAGCCCAAGCATTGGTTCCTTTCCGAATTGTTATTTCCTATTTTCTATCAACTGTTTTTTTATAAATATAATTGGAAATTCCTTTTATATGCTTCCTACTAATCCCTGTAATTTTAATTCCACATACACATTCATTTTCCTTGAAATTTAACAAAAAGGTACATTTGGTCATCAGGAGACGTGAGGTGTGAATTTAGAGTTACGATTTTCAGAGAAGATAAATAATGTCAAACATTTGTAAAGGTCTGATTAGTGTTTATTAAGCAAAGGCCATGCCATAAATTTCCATTTTATTACAAACAACCAATTGTAAATTTTTCACCAATCTTCCCATATAAATGTGCTTTTGAACAATTAAAATCAATTTAAAAAAGCCTTGGACTTAAAAGTTATCAACCTATCCTGCAAAAAAAAATTAATAGTAAAAGAAATATACAGTAGCTCATGAAAGAATTTTTGTCTTTGAAGATACATTAGGGAAAACATAATAAAGCATAATAACTGCATCCTAAAAAACAAACAAGCAACAAACATGAAATAAATTACAAATGTGAACACAGATGCTATTTTTAGTTGGCATTGAAGTTTTAGGTTCACTCCTTTTCACCCTGCTTTATGTTCTTGGTATTTAAAGATGAGGCATGTAAATAAAATCAACCCACATTGATCAATTAAAGAAAGGTAATAAATATCAATATGTTAGTGCACCTACATTTAAATATTAACATGGTGAGTTTTCTAATCATTACTGAATGAACTACTGTAATTATTTTTCTAAACATTTAATGGTATTTTGGGCCATGTTGACTAACTCTATATATTTAAAATTTGCAAAATAATTAAATGAAATTTGAGGCACATGCTTGCATGCAGGCTATGTCATTCTTCTCAGACATATTGCTATGTGGCTACAAAACAGACAGAGACATTGCTCAAGCATGTGTGTGGTTGACATATAATTCTATTATAAAATATTTTTCAATATTTAGAGTGTCTAAACCCACATTTGTTTTAGTTTTGGATAGAGTAGAGAATGCTTAAAACCCCTCTTTGTTATCACATTGGGAATATGTTTCTTCCCTTGTCCAGAAGGTGTAACAGAAGTGGGAGAAAGTGTCACCGAAGTGAAGGTAGATCCCATTGTATCAGTCATCATCCAGATCATCTGCCAAGAGGCACCCCTTGTAAGACTTCCTCTTTGTTCTAGTTTTGGAGACAAATATACCGTTTTGGAATCACTATTATTTTCTGTCTCAGTGATAATGGTCACCAGAACAAATACTGAGAGTCATTCTCTCCAGTAAGGATAGAGATAAAAGGGGGGGGGGGGTGTTTTAAAACTTCCACACTATATCCAAAATGAACAACAAATAAATAAAACTTTAAGAAATTATATTTTCTAATTCATGCTCACTTTTGTATTTTAATATAATCAAACCTGCAAATGTACAATTTTGTTTACAAAATGCAATAATAATAATAATAATAATAATAATAGTAATATCAGATAGATAAAAAAATTAAAGCCTTACTCCTGGCAGAAAAAGTACCCTTGAAGTGGGGTCCCTCACATTTGTTAAGCCAAGGGGTAGAGGAATAAGGTTTAGTACTTATTTCCACTTCGACGGGCACACTGACATCATAATGTCCAATGCAGGACCCAAAGTCAGGATGGTGAGGGCCTGCCCACAACTCGGATCATCAGAAAGAAGAGAAGAGGGCAGGAGATCTGCTGGAGTGAGGAATAACGTAGATAATACACCTTGCTTCTCTACACCTAGAATTAAAGCCTAACTCCAGCTTTGCTATCATTATTTCTGTTACTAATATATGCAGCTGCTGTCAGCACGTGTTTACACTGTACACAGGATCACCTACATACAGTATATACCCCATGTGTTCCAGCAGTGGTAGGGGTACTTCACGTCCCATTCAAATTTGAGTCGGGCTGAGCACTGCTTAGTCATTTATAGGAATCTGTGTATTTTATCAATTAAAATAAGGGTTCCTCTGAATGGTTGGGGTGGAGATTGTCACCACCCCCACCTCTCAACCTCAGTCAATCTGAGTAAGCTTTGTATTCCCTCACAAAAATATAAGGCTTCCTATGACTGAGCAGACAGAAGTCTCCATACTGCTGCTGGAACACAGTACTGCATATTGTATATAGCTAATGTTATATGTTGGCCCAACCAAACTATTTAACACCATAGCAAATCTGGAGTTAGGCTTTAATGTGCAAGGATATATATTTTTTTAACATTTCCAGAGTTCATCTTTAAGTGATGTAGGAAGCAACCTTAGCAGCATAAAACAGTATAGCAATTTTAGAGACAGTAGTAGCACATATCTTTTTTTATTTATTTTATACATGATGTAATACCACAGGGGCATAATAATCATAATAATAATGTAAATTGCCAATAGACAGTTCTTTATACTACACAATACTGTACAATATATGGGACTGGTCAGACCAGTCAGACCAGTTGATTGCTGTGGGTAATTAAGTTAGCACTTTTATTAACATTCTGTACTGTGTTATAAAACAAGCCCAACATAACTGATATGTGTAACATGTAATCTAGCTCCTTTGTTGTTGATATTTAAAAAAAACATCAATTGCAGTTTTAAAAGGAAAAATAAATAAAGAATTTCAGTGCTGCTTTTAAAGTCTCAAATGTGAATGAATTAGCCTTTATGACTTTTACCACATAATTTTATCCTGCATTTATTTTTACTTGTGCCACAAACTCACCTTTTGCCACCAAATGTTGTCCCATTTCATCCCATATTGATCTTCATCTTCTGAAAATGAGATCACTGATCTGCACTCTATAACCAAATTAATAATCTATAGAGAAAATTTACAAAAAAAACCCCAGGATTTAAATCTGTAAACTGCAGGTCTTAAAAGTTATATGATATAACTGTGTATTTTATATTCACACAAATTATACATTAAATGTGTACATGAAATACTAGTGCAGCACTCTAGTGCAGCAAACCAAATCACTTCTAAATAATAAGCAACTTAAAGAGGAACTGCAGTCTTCTCACATAATTTGTAAAAAAAAAAAAAAAAACATCTTTGCCATTCTGAAGCTTCCCTCCAACCACTTTGCATATTATTTTATATATACTGTGATTCTGTACTTGCCAAATATGCTGCAGAAATCTCCTTCCACTGAGTCTGGCAATAATTTTAACTGTGGGCAGCTGAAGCTGCTGTCTGTTCACTTCCTGGATTTACACAGACACACAGGGGCACACCTCCAGCTCTGTAGCCCTGCAACTCTCATTGGCCCTCTTATGACTCATCCCCCCTCCCTTCCTGGCAAACTCTCACGAGAGTGAAAGAGAAAGCTGTGCATGATGTCATAAGCCTAGCCTTTTTTTCCAGACAAGAAACAGGAAGTGGGCTGTATAAGGTATTTACTGGCAGATAAATAATGTTTTAGCCCTGGTTCACATTGGTGCATTTGACATGTCAAATTATTATGTGAAGAAAATGATAAAAATGTCACATGGTTACAGTTTAACATGACTGTGCAATTGTCATTCAAGGGGTGTAAGTGCCCTGTGTTGAAGTAGTTAAGCTTTGATTAACAAAAAAACCCAACAAAAAAAAAACTGGAAACTGGTTTCTATGCAGAGCTGCACCAAACTTTACACTCTCCAGTTTTAGTAAATCAACCCCAGTATCTTCTGAGTAACCTTCTGAAAAACAATATATGCATGAATTTTGTCAACACAAAAAATGCCCCCATAGTGATACTGTATTTGCAGTGATAAACATCCACTTCATATTCATCCAAATATAAACAATGAAATGATCCTTCACTGTCCTGCACACTCTACCCTGCGATCTCCTCCACCAGCAAGTGCGCTAATAGATGGACCCTCACTTCCACAGTTGGACCCCAATATTATAGGGAGATCTTAAGCACATATGATAGTAACCTTTAAACTGGCACAAATCCACAGTCCCATCCTCACTTATCTCCACAGATGAGTCTGTATGTAGCTGTCTGGGGCAGATTTGGCTTTACTAGGGTGCTAGGCAATGATGTCATCTTAACCTCCGGGAGCCTAGGAGAAAGGCAGCTGAGAACTATCTGATTATCTGATGTCTGAGATCTGTAAATTTAGGGAGGAGGGAGTGGCATTGTACACACTGTTACAGACTGACGGGGGGTAGTGTGTGTGTGCAATGACTTACCTGGAGGACCGACTGTACCCTAATGTACTCTAATGTACGCTCCTGTGCCCACTATGTAATGTGCTCTGCTCAACCCCCTTCTAATGTACCCTCCCGTAGCCACCATGTAATGTGCCCTACTGTGCCCCCTATGTAACCTACCCTGCTGTGCCCCTTATGTAATGTACCCTCCTGTGCTCACCGTGTTATGTGCCTTGCTGTGCCCCCATGTAATTTACCCTCCTGTGCCCCCAATGTTATGTGCTCTGCTGTGCTCCCCATATAATAAACCCTCCTGTGCCCATCGTGTTATGTCCCCTGCTGTGCACCCCATGTAATGTAGCACCCTGTGCCCCCATGTAATGTACTCTGTTAATCCCCCATGTAATGTACCCTCCTGTACCCACCACGTAATGTGCCCTCTTCTGCCCACCATGTAATGTAAGCTCATGTGCCCACCATGTAATGTACCTTGCTGTGCTCCTCCATAATGTACCCTTCTGTGTCCCCCTTGTAATATATACTGCTCTGACCACCATGTAATGTACCCTGCTGTGCCCCCCCCTATGTAATGTACCCTCCTGTGCCCACCATGTAATGTGCCCTGCTCTGCCCCACTGCCACCCAGTTATTGTGCCTCCTGGTGCCCCCCTGCCTCCCATGTAATGTGCCCTGCTTAGCCAACCATGTAATGTGCCCTGCTGAGCCCTACACATAATGTGCCTTCCTGCTCCTGCGTACTGTGCCCTACGTATTTCCAGTACACTGTCCTGCTGACCCCTATACTTTGCTGTGCTGACCTCTTGTGCTCTGTCCTGCTGACCTCCTGTACAGTTATTATCTCAGGTTTGACCCATAATTGAGCATCTGTGCAGAAAAAGCAAGCACAAGTTTAACATTAAAATGGTACATTTTAAAGTGGAAGTAAAGTTTGATCAGTAATTTTTACCTGTAGGTAAGCCTATACCTTACCTCAATATACCTATTACCTACAGGTAGTGTAAATATCTACTAAATGGGCACTGTTTAGGAGATATTAACATTACATGCAGCCAGTGAAATCACTGGTGCATGCGCTCTGAAGGAATGACCGTTCCTTCAGAGCCCTGTGCCGTAATCGGCGGGAGTGACTTCATCGCGTCTCCGGCCAGTCACAGAGCCGGAGTCTGCAAACCCGGAAGCAAGATGGGTGAAGATGGGAGCCCCTACAGCGCTGACATCTTGGCGCTGGAAAAGCTTTGTTTTAAGGTAAGTTTCCCATATTGTGCTAGTATGTGATGCATACTAGCACATTATAACATTACCTTGCACGTTAAGAAGAAAAAAAAAGTCCAGCGGTTTACAACTGCTTTAATATGTATTCTAATATTTAATGCTATTTTTAAAAATAATTCTTGTTAGTCCTTCAGCTCTAGGAAGCACAGTGCCACCCGTATGTGATCCAAGTGATCCATCAGATGTTGCATTAGCACCTGCTCTGTAAACTCATGAAGAATCGGGAGTCCTGTGTGGTGAAGGAAATGTGTTTAAGGGCCCTGCCTAAAATGCATTGTATCCCTCACACAGGACCCCATATTCTCGATGAGTCTACAGGATACTTACTGACGCCACATCTGACAGCTTTTCAGTGGGTCTAGTACAGTAGTGCCTGTTTTCCAACTGACAGCCCAATGGTAAATTGGTTGCACTGGGTCTTCCAGACATTTTTACTCTGTGAATGGTTCAAATCCTGAAGATTATTTACTATATATATGTATATATATATATATATATATATATATATATATATATATATATACACTATATGTGAAGTTGTTAAAATTTCTATTAAAATTACCAAGTTTTAATAAATTTCCTGCATCCAGTTTGCTCTCTTTTTCTAGTCTGTATAAGCTGGATCTTCCCCTGATCGTATCAAAGAACTGCAGGAATTTTGCCTAACTTCCAAGAACATAATGAACTGAAATAACCTTGAAGTCATGCTGTATTTGTAATAACCAATCTTGTATTTTTTTGTACAATTCTCCTTTAAGGGGGCATGGCAAGGGGGTGTGTCCTATGCCTGCATACTTTTGCTGATAGGTGTCCCTCATTCCCATCTGAAAAAGTTGGGAGGTATGCAAGATGCTGATGTAGTGAGCAGTATTATAACAGGCTGCTAGGGTCTATAGTAGATTAATAAGCCATACAATTATGCTAGCCATACTGTACACCTGTCGAAAAATCGTTCAAACAAGTTTTCGAAAAACAAACACATGGTCATGAGAGCAAACTATTTTGCCATCATGTATTCACTGGATTTTGATCGATAAATCGTTCAACGGACATAAATGAATTTGTTTTTTGTTTGTTTTGTCACATATGCCTAGTGCAAACTGTTCCTGCAAGAAACACATTAACCTTTCAATTTATCACCTGTTCGGCCAAAGTTTTCCAAACTTTTCCTTTCATTTTTCGGCTTAAAAACATCACAACCGATTTTCGATTTGCGCCAATTAACTTGACGATAAATGAACAAACTGTCCAAATGACAGATTTTTGAACGATTTTTTTGGCCACCAAGAGCCATCAGTCTGTGAGGAACAGATCAGTGATCCCAACTTATAGCCACAACGTTTTGGCATTTAAATAGTTCAAACTGATAAAGCAATAGAAAAAATATACTACTAAGTTTTTTTCAATGTCCTGTGTGCTTCCTAATGATGTGATATGGTGAAATATTTACATGAATTTAAAAACACTTATGCAGACTATTATAGTTTCCCAGAGGTTAAAATGATAAGCTATGATAAGCATGTGAGATTGAGGTTAGCACAGACATTTTAAAAGGGCATGTTTCTATTAAGCATCATAAGGAGCAGATAAGAGTACTTGTGTTCATCAACTCCTGTTTACTCTTGTTCCCTGTTTATTTTTATCCTGAGCAGTTATTATTTAAGGAAAAATTTTCCTAGCAACATAATCGTTTACGTGTGATCAATATTTCATAGGTTAGGTTTAAACTAAACTCTGGACAAATAACTGAATACGCAAACTAAATTCATATAAGCAAGCTGCCTTATCTGCAAATAGATTTGTATTTCTGTCTATCCTGTTTTGAGATCTACATAGACTGGTCAAGCCAGGAAGGAGACCTAATTGTTTACTGTTGCTGTAACACCTACAGATCTTTTACCCACCCTATGACTGGACAGTGAAAGGAGAAGTCATGCATCCCTCTGTCTTTCTGTTCTCTTCTCATATTAGTATGCTCCCTGCACTGCAGCACTTATTGGCTTCTTTTACTTCTTCCTCTTACCCAAATCTGAGCTCTATTGTACAGTGATTGTAAGAGCGTGATGCCAAGTCAAATTCAGGTACTTACACTACTTGCATTTAAAAAATAGAATTACAAATGTTTTAATGAAACATACCGTAACATCTACAGCATTTTTTTGGAGTTTATTAAGAGACACAGGATTCAGTTTTTCAGAGACAAGTGCTGCTACCTACAGAAGGATTGTAGACAGCTGCTGCACTGCTGTTTAAAAGGGTATATTGACACTGGCAAATAAAAATGGGCTTGGGCATGTTCGGATCAAACCCACCAAGAAGCCAGCACTGCACACGGTCAATCATAGGCAGTGTGTGTATGTGCAGCTGCCGGTCGGGAAATGCCTCACTGCCTATGGTTGGCAGTGTGCAGTGACTGCTTTCTGGTGGGTTTGATCTGATCACGCCTGAGCCCATTTTTATTCGCCAGTGTCCATATCCCCTTGTAGAACCCTCCCAAGCCCATCGATATTGGCAAACAAAAAGCATAGTGGACAGCCTTGTATAGCCCTCCCGCTACTAGCATGCTTCACTTTTGAAGAAAATCAGTCCTAGGAGTAGGATCGCAAATACAAAAGGAAGAAGCCTATATCTCCAAATGAACTCCAATGAAAATCCCATTTTTTTCTCATCCATTAGAGAACAAAGGATTCAGTCATTTAGAGACAATTTGGTTGTCCAAAAGCAAGTGATGGGCAACAGTAACAAATAACAGGCCCACAGCAAAAATAAAAAAAACAGGTGGCAGACTTGCAAATCTGGTAAACAGAAGCCTGATGCCAAAAAGCTCAAGAAGCACTCCCAGAGTGCACCGTGGCAGGAGATGGAACCTTCTCCTTAAGACTTTAAGATTGTACAATGATCTGTCTGAGGCAACAAGAAATGGTAAAAAGACACTTGTTCCCCTTCATAGGGACAATCAGGAATGTAAAAAAAGAGAGTCAGGCTTTCTAATGAAATCTGTGGCTTTGAGGTAAACCTGCACAGCATTAACTACATCCAAGCAGAGAAGGGAAATGCCTTTTTGATGTATTGGAGCCAGACAGAGAGATGAAATAATGTCTAACTGACATCCCTTTGTACATGTTGTATGGAAACAACAGTTCGGAAGGGAACCAATATTCGAGCTTACCCGGGGATCACTGCCACATCCCAATTAAGGAAAGAAACCAAAAAAGGAAGTGTGCCCCAAGGGGGATAATATGGGCAGTGTATCACCGGGCAGTGAATGGATGGTGCAAGCGTGAAATACACAATTCATGTTGGAAGTTTTATAACAAAAGTTTATTAAGTAGAAAATTAAATAGAAAAATATACACACAGATCTATAGTATAAAATCGCATGAGCGGAAGAGACAAAAAACAGTGGTAATCAGACTGCTAACATGCTTTGGTATACTATCCCAGTAAATTCAAAGATGACCTGCTGGGGTGAACATACGGCAGCACATGATACTCTACATGTTTCGGAAAATAAAGGGGTTCTATCCCCTCTATATAGTGTATTTCCTTCTTCAGGAGTTTCGGGGAAGCAGTGATGATATTTTTCTAGAAAGAATAAAAAGGGATATATATGTATATAGGTATAAGTCAGTCACTGTATTTAGCACCAACATAAGGTACAAGACCATTATATCTAAGAGTATGAGAGACTGTTTAAAATACAGACAAGATATAAGGACAGAGCAAAATCGCAGATTGAGCAAACATATCTATACAGAAGTACTCATGAAGCATATAACTCTTCGACATATATACTGTACACAGGTATACCACGAGAAGGACTCCCACTTCCTAGGGTTCGGAAGATTACATCAGTTAATTAAGGATCCAAATACTGGATATGATTTGAAGAGTGGAGACCAGGAAGGAGAGTATGGGGAGATTTGCAGATTTTGGCCTTGACAAAAATCCCTGCAGGGGCGGCAAGCCAGGGCTCACAAGAGCCACCACTGCTGAGAGGACTGCAAACACACCTGCAGAGTCAGAGACAAGGAAGAGGGGGTTGTTTTAAGAGATATGTATCCCATATTAAAAATATAGGGCTAATAGAGCCTTAACATTAATAGAGGACACTTAATGTTAAGGCTCTATTAGCTCTATATTTTTAATATGGGATACATATCTCTCAAAACAACCCCCTCTTCCTTGTCTCTGACTCTGCAGGTGTGTTTGTAGTCCGCTCAGCAGTGGTGGCTCTTGTGAGCCCTGGCTTGCCGCCCCTGCAGGGATTTTTGTCAAGGCCAAAATCTGCAAATCTCCCCATACTCTCCTTCCTGGTCTCCACTCTTCAAATCATATCCAGTATTTGGATCCTTAATTAACTGATGTAATCTTCCAAACCCTAGGAAGTGGGAGTCCTTCTCGTGGTATACCTGTGTACAGTATATATGTCGAAGAGTCATATGCTTCGTGAGTACTTCTGTATAGATATGTTTGCTCAATCTGCGATTTTGCTCTGTCCTTATATCTTGTCTGTATTTTAAACAGTCTCTCATACTCTTAGATATAATGGTCTTGTACCTTATGTTGGTGCTAAATACAGTGACTGACTTATACCTATATACATATATATCCCTTTTTATTCTTTCTAGAAAAATATCATCACTGCTTTCCCGAAACTCCTGAAGAAGGAAATACACTATATAGAGGGGATAGAACCCCTTTATTTTCCAAAACATGTAGAGTATCATGTGCTGCCGTATGTTCACCCCAGCAGGTCATCTTTGAATTTACTGGGATAGTATACCAAAGCATGTTAGCAGTCTGATTACCACTGTTTTTTGTGTCTTCCGCTCATGCGATTTTATACTATAGATCTGTGTGTATATTTTTCTATTTAATTTTCTACTTAATAAACTTTTGTTATAAAACTTCCAACATTAATTGTGTATTTCACGCTTGCACCATCCATTCACTGCCCGGTGATACACTGCCCATATTATCCCCCTTGGGGCACACTTCCTTTTTTGGTTTCTTTGTACATGTTGTAAAACCAGATAGGGTTTTTTTTTACAAAACCACCAGTATGCCTCACAGAGATTATGGCAAATAAGGAACGCAATGTTGTGAGTGAGGCGGGTTCAAAAAGGCAGCATTTAAAGTGTAAATAGAATCAGATTCAAGTCCCACAGAGTCACAGGTGGTTGTACAATAGGGGGTATATGGGAGACATCCTGTACAAAAGTCGTAATCAATAAAAAGGAGGCAAGTGGTCTTTTGAATAAACTTGCCAGGGGCCAAAATCTGCCCTTTTCTGGTAATCAAGGCAAAATTCGGATCAGGGCCTGATGCAGAAAGACCAGGATTCCTTCCATAGAGTATTTCTTGGCATGAAAACTTATTTTCTTGCACCAGGCAAATCATGCTTTTCATGTTCAGTGGTAGGCCCTAAAAAAGCATAGGAAATTCCAATTCCAAAAGGTCTCTGTCTCTCAAGATCTGGGCTTCAACAGCAATGCTGTTAAAGCCATCCACAATGAAGAAGGGTGGTTAAATATGATTTGAGATATAAGATCCAGTCGATCTGGAAGTTTGATCAGATTAGAGTACCCCATCCATATGGCCAGTTTGGAACTATGGAGATCACTGGAATGCCCCCCATCTTGATCATCTGAGGTAGATGAGTAAGGAGTTTCAGAAGAGGAAAGGCATCTGAGTATTTACTGCTTTCACCAAAGGATCTCTGCATACAAGGACAAACCTATCCAGTTTTTTGTTGAACCTGAAGGCCAGGAGGTCAGCTTCTTATGTTCCTCACATGTGTGACACAAATCCTGAAATACATCTGGATATAGGGATCATACTACCAAGTCTAGGGGCTGCAAACTGATGTAGTCTGCCTGCCAATTTTCCATGCCTGGAATGTAAACAGCGGACTAAGCTGGAACACGGAGTTCTGCCCAGGGTAAAAATGAAAAATATCTTTATTGCTGCAGGTATACTTCTAATTCCTCACTGATAGTTGATTTACACCATTACTGTGATGTTGTCTGACTGAATCCTAATAAGATGGCCCTCCAGCCAAAGTGTCAAGCATTGCAAGGATAACCAAATCTCTTGGAGCTCTAGAACGTTGATAGGGAGATAAGATTCCTCTTTAAACCAAGTCCCCTGCACATTGTGTCTTCGAAACTTCCTAGATAGGGATATCTAGGACAACTCCCCAGTCATTCAGGCTGGCATCTATAGGTAGGACTCTCCAAGAAAGGAGGAATCAGGTTTTCTCCAGCTCCAGAGCACAGAGAATAGGTTTGTCAAGAGAGCAAATAGAAAGTAAACCAATTTGTCCTGTGATGGCCAAAAGCTGTGTTATAGCACTCTGAAGTGGAACTGAGCAAATAGAACTGTCTTAAAGGAGGCTACCATCAAGCCTATAACTCTCATGCAAAATCACACTTCCAGCTCCTGAACTGTAGAGTGCAAGCTTGGATATGGGGAATCAGTTTTTCATGGCAAAGGACAATTCTGGCTTGAGCCATGTCTAGGACTCGTCTCAAATATTTCAGGTGGGTTCCAGCACTTATTTTTAAAGTTACAGGACAGTAATTGAAAGGATAAGTTCACCTATTGAACATGGTATACCTGTATTTAGAGTGTAACATGTAACACATTCAGCACCCCCTAACCCCCCCTTCCCCACAACAGTGGGCGGGGGTTCCTCTCTCCCACACCCGCTATCACATTTGAAATCAGCGTGGCTGATCTGTGAATGAATAAACTACAAGTCACATCTGAATGAACTGCGAGCATGATAAGCACACTCGTAGTGCATTCACACTCACTCCAGCTTTCAAACTGAAAGTCCATACAGAGGTATGGGCAGGAAACTTGAAGGTGAAAGTGCAGGAGAATAACATTGCACACATGATCTGCTGATAGTTGGTGCAATACTTTGCAGGCTCCTTTTAGCCTTTAACCTTTTTAGATCTGTACTGTTGAGATTACATTGCTGGTTGCTTTGCAGCAACTGTTCCCTCAATAGGGGATTGTAGAAATAACCTACAATGTTTTTACCCTGAGAGCATTGTAAAGCTATAGAAAAGTAAGACAGAGCAAACATTAAAGCCACAAAACCACAGTAAAACAGAGGTAACCTTGATGTGCTGGAAAAATGGGACATGTATGTACACATCCTTGATGTCCACAGAGACTTCCCGATGGAGGGAAGGTATGACAGACATTTAAATCCTTCAGTTTTAAGGTGGGATGGATGACTCCTTTTGATCTGGGAACAGTGAAAAGGTTGGAGTAAAAACCCTGAAATATTTCCATTGTTTGAAAAAAATAGTAATACCACCTTGGTTCAAAAGATCTGCAAGAGCTTCATGAAGGGATGCTAGTCTGTGCAGAGATGCAAGCAGAGTGGACAAGATGAAGTGGGGGAGAAGCAGAGAGATCAAGTCCAGCGTGCAGCACCTGGAAACAGCATATTTTATTCAGGTATAAATAGGTGTCTTCAAAAGGCAAACACATGCCCCCACACCTTGGAAAGGGGGGGGGGATCTCTTCATATAAAATAGGATTTGTCTGCAGGTTTATGGTATTTAGAAAAAGAAAAACTCACCCAAGCTCAACTGCTATATAGTATAGTTGGTGTGTAGAGTAGTCGGTGCTCTGGCTAATTAAGCTCGCAAAAGATCCATAGAAAGTACAGGCCAGCAACTCATTACCAAATTTATATATGGGGTGGTGGGAAGAGGTCTTTCTCTTCACACATAATAATCCTTTCAGAATGTATATTGACTGGTACTGTCGCTACATAAATGACCTGGCCTTGGTGTGGATTGGCCCGGTCTCTATGATAGATTCTTTTATTCAGTATCTTAACCACTTAAGGACCAGCCTCGTTTTGGATTTTAGGTGTTTACATGTTTAAAACAGGTTTTTTTGCTAGAAAATTACTTAGAACCCCCAAACATTATATTTTTTTTTCTAACACCCTAGAGAATAAAATGGCAGTCAATGCAATACTTTTTTTTGCACCGTATTTGCGCAGCGGTCTTATAAGCGCACTTTTTTTGGAAAAAATTAACTTTTTTTGAATACAAAAATAAGACAACAGTAAAGTTAGCCCAATTTTTTTTTATATTGTGAAATATAATGTTACGCCAAGTAAATTGATACCCAACATGTCACGCTTCAAAATTGCTCCCGCTCGTGGAATGGCGTCAAACTTTTACCCTCAAAAATCTCCATAGGTGACGTTTAAAGAATTCTACAGGTTGCATGTTTTGTGTTACAGAGGAGGTCTAGGGCTAGAATTATTTCTCTTGCTCTACCGGCTGTGGCGATACCTCACATGTGTGGTTTGACCACTGTTTTCATATGCGGGCGCTACTCACGTATGCGTTCGCTTCTGCGCGCGAGCTCGTCGGGACGGGGGGTTTTTAAAAACATTTTTTTATTTTTATTATTTATTTTACATGGTTTTATTTATTTTTACACAGTTTTAAACAAAAAAAAAATTGTGTCACTTTTATTCCTATTACAAGGAATTTAAACATCCCTTGTAATAGAAAAAAGCATGGCAGGACCTCTTAAATATGAGATCTGGGGGTCAAAAAGACCTCAGATCTCATATTTACACTAAAATGCAATAAAAAAATTAAAAAATGAAAAAAGTAATTTAAAAAAATGACATTGAAAAAAATGTGCCTTTTAGACATATGGGTGGAAGTGACGTTTTGACATCGCTTCCGCCCATCAGTGTTATGAAGAGGAGTGGACGCCATTTTAGCCTCACTCATCTCCAGGCACAGCACGGAGAAGGACGCGATCACCTCCGCCGCTACCGATGGCTCCAGTAAGTGGCGGAGGGCACTGGATCGCAGCGGAAGGGGGGCCCCTCTCTCGCCACCGATAAAAGTGATCTTGCGGTGAATCCGCCACAGAGACCACTTTTATCTTAAAGCAGACCGCCGCATGAAAATGGGGATACTGGGGTTATGGCAGCTAGCTGCTGCCATAACAACGATATCCGCCACCAAAGTTTGGACCTACATCGGTGGTCGGCAAGTGGTTAATAACAACCATTTGAATTTGGATTTCAGTCATCACTTTCACTCTGTCAAAATTGATTATTTGGATATAACACTTACAGGACACATCGACAGTGGCAGGGTAACCACAAAAACCTTCAGAAAGCAATGTACTGGCAATTCACTTTTGCTTGCTACAAGTTGTCACCCCTTTCATACCATACATGCATTACCAGTGGGGGAGTTTGTGTGAGCAAAAAGGAACTGCTCTGATCATGAAGATTATGAGAAAGAATGTACTGTAGTCTCAGAAAGACTAATGAGGCGAGGATACGAAAAACATTTGATTGATAATGGCAGGATCAAGGCGGAGAAAAAGGATAGAGGTAGCATGCTAAAAAATGCAGAGAGCCCTAGTATGAAAAGACAGTCCCATTGTAGTAGAAATAAAATACATTTTCTTACTACTTACTCTAGACATTAAAATCAAATTGTAGCAATTGTCAAAATGTGCCTTCCCAGTCTATATGTGGATAAGACATTGTGTGACATTTTACAACAGGGTTATAGTTTTTCCAGTAGAAGGGCTCCCACACTGGGATCTATCCTATCTCCTAGCCTTTTTCATCCACATCATCCCCCACGGACATGGCTAAGTACCACTGGATCTTTTCCTTGTGGCACCAGCACATGTAGACAATGTGGAAGACACAGAAAAACCAAAACTGTAACCTCTTTTTCCACAGGCAAAACCTACACTCAAACATTTTATTAATTGCAGCTCTAAATTAGTGGTTTATGTAGTGGAATGTAGTGCTTGTCAGATACAGTATGAGGGTTGCACCATTCGCCACCTACGAATCAGGGTCTCTGAACACTATAATGACACTGTCAATCCAAATGCCAAAAATATTTCTAATGTATCTAAGCGTTTCAAGACAGTGCATGGAGGTAACCTTGATACTTTTTCTTTCTTTGGTTTAGAACATGTTAAACGGTCTACAAAAGGAGGGGATACCCGTTAAATACCAGAATGCCGTTGGGTATGAACAATAGGATGGATGTTAGCCTGTTTTTAAAATAATGCTCTGAAGTATAGCAATTCATGATTTTTTATTGAAAATCCTCCACTGTTGTATCAGTGGGACTGTAATGGGTAACATTTTGTGCTCTTTGTTGAAACCCCCTGTTTTTGTGTGTGTTTGTTTGGCCCAGGTCTGGTCATCTCCACCTGTAACCAATTAAAGAGGAAGTAAACCCTGATGATTTTACTTCCTCTTTGTTTCCCTGCAAAGGTAAAGCACAATGGGCTACTATGCATCGCATAGTAGCCCATTATGTGTCACTTACCTGACAAGGGAGCCTGCGATGTCACCGCTGTCCCTTCTCCTACATCTTCTTTCCGGGTATCGCGGCTCTGGCGCTGTGATTGGCCAGAGCTGCGATGATGTCACTCCCGCACATGTGTGCTGGTTCTGCCACTAACAGCATGATCGCCGTTAGAGACGGCACGCTCAGGGCGGCACAGTGCGGCACATGCGCCGTAGACATCGGTACCTGTCTTTTGGAAATATCTCCTAAACCATATAGGTTTAGGAGATATTTGTTGCACCTACAGGTAAGCCTTAATCTAGGCTTACCTGTAGGTAAAAGTGGTCTGTAAGGGTTTACAACCACTTTAATGGGTTGATTTTTTAATTAAGTGAATTTTGCCCTTCTTACCTCACAAGGACCGCTTTCCTTATATATACTTGTTTTTAATGTCATTTTTTTTTGCTTTTGATGAAGGCCTAAGGCCGAAACGCATCAGGATTTTTGGATGATGTTATTGCTGCAATGCTTAAATAAATATTTTCTATGGAGAAGCTGTCGATTTGCAGGCCTGTACTTCTTATGGTATTTAGAGGCTCAAGGCTTGTCATTGAACTAGGCCTCTGGCTTTTGTCTGGCCCTGGAGATTGACATCTAGGAGTGAAGAAAGAAACTCTTCTACCCTTAGAAAGGAGCAGCAAGCATTTTTTACATTAAAGTTCTGCAGAGAAACAGCCAAAGAGTTCTCCTCATATTCACTGACAGTAGATCCATTCGGCAAATAAGGTGGACATTATGGACCAATTTGTCCACACAATAATGTAGGGCTGAAGGCATAAGTTCTAAGTGCTCTACAAATAAATAACAGTGATGAGAGTAGCTGTATCCTTTGACATTAATTTTGTCTATTCCACTAGGGTTTAAACAGACTTACAGCGTGGCTATGGCAGGTTGAAAGCCAGGACCTGCTAATGAAAATAATGATTTGGAAACCATTCCAAACGTGTATCAATGTCATCCTTAAACACTAGTGTGTCCTCAATAGTTATGGTGAGTTAAGGTGGGATATCGCTGAATCCACAGTGGGAACACTTCTTGATGAAAATGTCCTCAAATGAGTATTGGTCTATAAAACATGTGGAAGGAGTAAATAGTTTGTCAGGAGGTTTCCAATCTCCATACAGAACTCCTTCAAATAAGGAGTGTACTGGAAACATTTTGATACATTTTGGACTTCTCAGGAAACCCAGTCTAGTAACAGCACTTGTAGAAGCTACAAACTGTTCTCCCAATTTTAAAGTATCATGTACTGCATCAATAAGAACCAAAGCAGCATTTTTAAGCCTGGGAGTTATGGCAGCTGTCTGCAGCTCTTCAGAGGCAATTTCATCCATAAAGGATTGTAAGGCTCTTTGTCAGAGGCTCAGAGGTCCCTATAGGTGTAGGTATGTCAGACAATGATTCTGGACGGTATGGTGTATAAATACACTTACAGCTTCATCTTTCTGAGTTAGCAATCATAGTTGCAGTTTGGCCTATAAAAACAAGCACAGGCAAAGATTTGCTTCATTGGTAAAGCAGAAGAGAGGGCCACACCTGAAGGAGCTAAGAAAGACTTTGAGGAGTATATTGACTCAAACAGTGGACAACAATCCAGGCTGTCGGTGTCAGGTCCCTGAGAAGGAATACTGTAAGTCACCCCAGAACTGTAAGTGGATCATGAGCTGGAGAGACCTAATGGAGCAGTGCTACTTCCCTTGCACATGAGATCTAAAACATTGCACTAAATAACAGAGACAACTTAATTGAAAATATCAGACAAAAACCTTGGATACTCATGAACCAGCCGCTGAAAGCAGTAGAGGTTAAATTGCCAGAGGTGCCCAGGTCACTGCAGGCAGCAGCAAGAACTAATGAAGACAGGGACTGGGACTGTATGTCTCTTGCGAATAGGAGCAATCATTGGGAAATAATAATGTGGAAGTAGAGAGTGCACGTGTACACCAATCCAGTTTGTGATACATTAGTTAATTCTTCAGTGTGTTAACTCTTTCTGTATCAACCAACTGAAAAACAAGCTAATAATGACACTCAATGAATTTAATAAATATAGTGGCTCCATATGATCAAGCTACAGGACCTATTCATTAAGAGACACAAGTGGCTGTACCTGGAAAGCACTCTTCAGCTAACTAACACAGTACACAGAGGTCTGGAAAGAAGAACCCAATATTGAAATGTCACATTTTAACCTGGACCTGTAATCTTCAGTTCAGCATGGTCCAGGTGTAGCCTCTAAAGCTACTGCTTATTTTATGCCGATCTAGAAAGCTGCATAAAGAGCTCAGCTCATCAGCATATTGATAAAATCTTGATTGAAGAAAATAATTATCTTGAAAAAGAGAAAACTGATAATAAATAGTTAAAAAGACATTCATTCTCCTAGAACAATAGGGGTTATACCAGATTGGCCACAGTTTTTTTTTTTATTTCCCACTCTCCAAATCCTCCTGTGGGATACAGTATAACCCAATTGTCCTTTAATACACAAATTATTTGTCCCTTAATGAGTGAGAAAGTATTTAAAGAACTGAAAATAAACTGCAAATAAACTGAAAATAAAAGATCATAACTTAAAATCAACATCACTAAAATTAATTTTGAATTTTTTTTTTAAATCGAATATATTATACTTTACATAAAATGTTATAGGTACACTTAATTACTTTTTTCTTCTCCATGATGGTCAGAGAGGAACAATCAGTCATTTTACTTTAATTGTGCTTATAATTGAGGCTATTCATTGCATCTTCATTGCAAAATCAAGCTGAAAAGATTTCCACAAAAGCACATTTCCCTGTTATAAAAAATATTGTAAATCTTCTACCCGTTTTTTTGTTGGCTGCCCTTAGAAGCATCAGTAAAAGTTAATTACAGTGTTTCTTCTATTTCATTTCTGTTGTTAACATCTGCCTCTGTACTCATTTGCCTTTGTGGCCTTAATGTTTCTTTTAAGGATATATCATCAACTTGCTTTTCATCTTCCTCATTGGCCTCTTCCTGGATCCAATGTGGTAAACAGTCTTGATCTGAATTACTTCTAACATACCCTGGCAAATTTATATGTCCATCGGCTTGTTTGCTGACACTTCGACTGACTTTGCTGGAGATCAACACCATACGTGAGCTGGTTACCATATGCGATTGGCTGCTAGTGCTGTGTGTCATATTTGTCAAGACAGAGCCATACCTGAAGTTACCACAGTGTGTTGTGCTTTTCCAATCAAAAGCAAGATTCCATCGGGTCCATGTTTTCTTAATTTCTGTCTGCACCTGATTTTGTAAGAAATTGAACATATTTAGCTTATTAGTTATAATTTATAGGCATATAGTTTAAACGACCCAAAGTGCATCTAAACCCAAAAACAAAAATGTAAGACATATAAGTGGAAGCTGCATTTTTTTTCCACAGGTACAGAAAATACTGTACCTAATGAGCTTGCCTGAGATACAGTGTCCCTTCCTGTGAGCTAAAGAGATAGCAAAAGATCAATATCTTTCTAGGGTAAACCACAAAATTTCATCATTTTAAAAAGTTGTACACCTTCAGAGCACTGAAAGCACAAGTTGTAATTGACACTTTTACAATTTGTAGCAAATTTGCATACCAAGTTTCTAGCAAACGCAAAGTTGCAATGGTGAGTCTACTGCAAGAGCTCTGCAAGTCTACAGCTGAAAATTCAGCCAAAATGACACCAGAGGTGGGATGACTGTTGCACAACATAACTGAACCAGAACTTGCAGCAAACTTGCAGAATGTTTGCAAAGAAAGTTGATCTGAAGTCATGCAATGGGGACTTGCTGCAATTGTGCAACACATTTGTGAAGTCTGGCGAGTCTAGCAATCGCTTATGCAGCACAATTGCTTGCTATCAGTTCATCTGTTTAATTAATTGTTAAATGAGGGTACAAATTAGCAAAATGGTGATTTTTTCATAGGTTTCTTAAAATTTTTACATGACATTGCAGTTGCCTATGTCAGCATTTGGTGCTTGCAAAGTGAGTGATCAATTATCATCCAGATCATCCAACATCATTATTACAACCTGGCAATTTGACATGGTCAAATCATGGGAATTTTAATAGAGAATTTATTCATTCATTTTTAGACGTTATATTGTACAGCATGCCAGGGATTGGTCCTGGACAAGCACTATATTTTGTTTTATTTAGATTATGGTCCCTTTGGTTAAGGGACACTAGGGGGTTTAATGGACCATAAGGAAAGGTTTATATGCAGGTTACTTCACAGAGGACGTAGCAGTACTGTAGCAGTTTGGGAATGAGACAAAGGATCAGATAAAGCTTTAGAGCTGTTGAATTGCTGAGCATCTGTCTCTCTGCTGGAAACAAACACAAATGTCTGGTAAAAGTCTTGCATTGGTAAAACACTATTTTATGCTATTTATGCCAAATACAATCGTACTTTATTTGCCCAGTGTGCTGAAGAAAAGCCATGTTTTCCATATGCTGATGGAAGCATTATTGTAGATTTGGAAAATATCTGTTTCTGTTTATTATATAGTTGCACTGGTGATATGCAGTATATATATACAGTTGGTAAAAATTTGAATTAGAATTTTTTTTCTGACATGTGGTGTTATATCATTCACTTGGATGTTATAAGTTGCAAATAGGATAAAAGAAAATACAGCTGGATAAAACAAAAACTGTGTCCTTCTTCATTTCATACTGCAGAGCAACACATGTGATTATTTTTAAGGGGGTGATTCTTTTCTATACCCATTGTATATATATATTTTCTGTTTTTTGTTACCTTTTTTATAATTATTTTACCTTTTTTCTTCTTGCTGGCAATTAGCCAACAATAGATTACTATAGTAGTGATCCATTGCTGTACAGAGAAGTGGAATAAAGGCTGAATAAAGCTACTCTGCCCAAGCATCCATACTCATATATATATACAGTATGAGGAAGCATAGTGCTTGCATTTGCTTCCACAGTTTCAGACTGAGACCCACTGGAGTCATTGATTCTGAGTAGAATTTTAAAATGTCACTGGGGACTCTAATCCCCCAAAGTGCATATGCACTTATCCTGATACTCAAAATAGAGCTCATACACTTTATTACACTTTATTAATTCATTTGTTTTATTCAAGGAGTGGAGATGGATAACTTGGCAAAAGCTTTCCTTTGAAAAAAAAAATATTTACTTAGCTTAATAAATTAGATGAATAACCAATCATAAAAAAACAGGATTTTTTTTTGCAGAAGATTGGATGATTGAAGGGTGCACAGCTTAGCCTTTTAAAGTTATTTCTATAATTCATGTCACATAATTTGGAACTGTACAAATATATTCCTGTTAATGTAGAATGTAAACGGATAAAAGAATTGAAACCACACAATAAAAAAGTCTGGAAAAGTTTAACAAACTCAACTCAGACATCCACCTACAATTCTCATTTGACATTTTGACATGATACCCGGTAATGTGAAAGATAATTTAAGCATTGCATAAAACCTCATTCTGTAATATGCTTTCGCAACACCAGTACAGCTAAAAAGAAGCATATTTTTTCTGTATGCAAGTTATTATCAAAATCACGAAGACCGTATTTTCATACTTTTAATTACCTAGTAGCGATATACTACTTGAAAGAAAAATACTTTTATACATATTGGTTTATCAATAATGTGTGATTAAATGTAAATAGAATGGTTTGACATTCAGTCACATTCAGAAAAATTATGTACACCCCATGGAACATAGTTGAATAGGCAAACAAACTGTTTATTCAAACATTGCCTACAGTGAATAAGCACACAAAAAAATGTGCATTTTCAGTCATTTATATCAATAGAAAAAAAAATTAAAAATATCAATAGATGGAATAGATGTAATAGTGTACTGTGGAAAAATTAAGTACACCCTCTGCATGAAAAGTTGCTATTTCCCTCTTTAGCAGAAATTATTTCTTGTCTGAATTTTGTATAACTGCCCACCAGCCTCTGACATCTAAAACCTCTGACCACTTCTCCATGCAAATTTCTTTGAGCTGAAAGACCCCCCATCCCTCCTTTGCTCTTCAAAGTATTCAGATTGTCAAAAACGGTGAATCTGAATACTGATACTTTTAGCCGCATCGGTTGTTATACTCGGATAGCCGATCGCCGGCTCTAAACAACGGTACCGGGATGATGCCTGCAGCTGCGGGCATCATCCTGGTATAACCCCGGAAAGTCGAGTACGCACATCTGCGTACGCTCGGCGGGAAGGGGTTAACTTTTGGGCAGATGGCTACTAGGGATGAGCCAAACACCCCCCGAACACCAGAACATGTGAACAGACCAAAAATTTGTTCAAACATACAAACACCATTAAAATCTATGGGACACGAACGTGAAAAATCAAAAGTGTTCATTTTAAAGGCTTAAATGCAAGTTATTGCCAAAAAAATGTTTGGGGACCCTAGTACTGCCCCAGGGGACATGTATAAATGCAAAAAAAAGTTTTTAAAACTGAAGTTTTTTCAGGAGCAGTAATTTTAATAATGCTTAAAATGAAACAATAAAAATTAAATATTCCTTTAAATATCGTGCCTGGAGGGTCCCCTTAGTCTGCCTGTAAAGTAGCGCCTCTTTCTCATGTTTATAACAGTACCGCAGCAAAATTACATTTCTAAAGCAAAATATGTTATGTAAAATTGCTTGCGGCTGTAATGTATTGTCAGATCCCGGCAATATACATAAAAAATCATTGAAAAAAATGGCATGGGTCCCCCCCAGTCCATTACCAGGCCCTTCGGGTCTGGTATGGGTATTAAGAAAAACACCATGCCAAATTAAAAAAAAAATGTTTTGGGGTTCCCCCCAAAATCCATACCAGACCCTTATCCAAGCATGCAACCTGGCAGGCCGCAGGAAAAGGGGGGACGAGAGCACAACCCCCACCCCTCCTGAACCATACCAGTCTTCCAGATTCTCCAGCCCACAAACCCCCACAACCACCGTGCAATAGTTGTGGGGATGAGGCTCTTGTCCCCATCAACATGGGGACAAGGCGCTTTGGGGGGACCCTAAAGCACCCTCCCCATGTTGAGGGCATGTGGCCTGGTACGGTTCAGGAGGGGGGGCGCTCTCTCGTCCCCCCTTTTCCTGTGGCCTGCCACGTTG
Source organism: Lithobates clamitans (assembly GCA_037952925.1). NCBI lineage: Eukaryota > Metazoa > Chordata > Amphibia > Anura > Ranidae > Lithobates > Lithobates clamitans. Next base: position 1,166,827 of record JBBGZY010001175.1, on the reverse strand, counting down.
CATCCTCAGATAAGGGTCTGATATGGATTTTTGGGGGGACCCCCACGCCATTCTATTTTTTTATTTTGGTGTAGGGTTCCCCTTAACCACTTCAATACACTGTGTTATATATACTACACTGCCTGCATTGACTGAATATAGAGTCTACACTGAATATATAGGCTACACCAAATGCAGAGTATATATATATCTATATAGATATAGATCTATGTATATATATCTATATATATAGATATATAGATGGATATCTATCTATAGAAGATAGATAGATAGATAGATAGATAGATAGATAGATAGATAGATAGATAGATAGATAGATAGATAGATAGATAGATAGATAGATAGATAGATAGATAGATAGATCGATAGATCAAATACACTGCCACTAACTAACCTGCCTACCTAATCTAGCTCAAACTATCTCCGTCCACACACTATACACGGTGCTATGTAAGCAGCCTTATATAGTGTGGGGCGTGGACTTAGTCCCCCTGAGCCATTATTAGCCAAAGGCACCCTGCCTTTGGTCAATTATGGCTCTCTCAGCAGAGCACACTGTGATTGGCCAAAGCATGCAGGTCAGGTGCATGCTTTGGCCAATCATCATACAACATTATGTTATGGGGCGTTCCACTGCGCTCAAATTTCCCACGAACGCCCCATAATGTTCGGCGAACACCCAATGTTCGAGTCGAACTTACGTTCGATTCGAACATCAAGCTCATCCCTAATGGCCACACATTCTCATTGAACACACTTTGATATGATGCAAAATGTATAGTTAACTTGATGACTGTGAGCTGCCCAGGACCTGAAGTGGCGTAACCTAAAACATGATATTTCCTTTACCATGCTTCACAGTTGTTATGCGGTTCTTCTCCTGAAATACTGTACCATCTCTGGTTCAGGTACTGTCTACTATCACATGTGACCAAAGAACTCTTTCTTTGAATGATCAGTCCCCGGGACACTGTTCTAGAAGGCCTAGTCTGTTCCGTGTCAAAGTGTAATCTTGTTCTAATGTTCTTTTTTGGACAGCCAAAGCTTTTTCCTATGAGTACAGAAAAAAATGTAACAGAGCCCATTAACACAGAGTGTTGCATATAAGCTTAGAAGTTATCAATGTCGCTTACAATGTGGGTATTTAAGAGACCAGTGGTGCAGCTTTCTGCAGAACAGTCACTAACAATACCCTGTGACCACCAGAGGCTGTGAGGCAGAGTATGGGTGCTCCGCAGGTTGGTGGAAATTGAGTATTTACAACTCCCTGAGGGGAAGAAGTGCAGCACCCTGGCAGGTCCTTGTAGAGAATAGATTCTTCTGGTTTGGAGAGACACAGCTAGGGTTACAGGGCACTCTCAGTAAATGTAATTCTGCTGGAAGCTACACCACACATTTGACTCTTCAATAAAGTCACACTGAAAATATCTGAGCTTATAGTTAACATTCTTTTCAGGTAGCTGCACCCTGTTACATATTTCTGTACTTGTGCGACTGTGACACCATTCCTGTCTTTTTGTATATAGGACTACATGACCTTCCCTACAATTTGCAATATTAAACTGGAAGCTACCTGAACACCCTGCAGTGAAATTCTGGGGTTCTTGGAGACTTCTTTTAGCATCAAATGGTCAGTGCTTTGGTTGAATTTCCTTTGCCAGCCAGTCCTGGACAAATTAGCAATTGTTTGCAACCCATGCCCCGGTTATAGATAGTTTTCCTTACAGTGGAAAGATTGATTTCAGATCATTTGGTTATATTTTTAAATCCCTTGCCAGACTTATAGGCTTCCATAACTTTCTTCCTGAGGGCCTTAGATAGCTCTATTGATCTTGGTATAATGACACCACACAAGTCAATAGCAAAGAGAATACCAGACTCTAGATGTCTGAGGTTTAATTAAAAACCTTTATACTCCCTAAGAGGGTTCTAATCGTTGGCAGTGGTGGTAAATATAGGAGTGTACTTATTTTTTTTCAAATGGCAAATCTGCATTTCCTTTATTCTAAATTATGAAAATGAATTTGCTGTGTCAATATTATGTGTCATTTGTTCAAGTACAGTATCTCACCTTTATCTGTAGGCACTATTTGAATCAGGATCTGATGTTTGCCTGTTTAAATACTTTGAAAAAATGTAGAATTTCTATAGGGTTTACCTGCATTCTTACATGACTATAGATTCTTTAATGTGTAAATGAGACATTTGAGAATGCTGGACTGCATTGTTGCATTTCACGAAGGAAGAAAAAAAGAAAGAAAAAATGTAAACAATAGAACAGCTGCTTCAGATTTTATGATTCAAGTCTTTTATTCACCCACTTTGATTTCGTAGTGCTTGCAATTCAAGTCTACTCTATTAATGGGGAAACAACTTCAACATATATAAGCAGCCTATCACTTTGTGTTTTGTTTTCATCCTTATCTATAAAAATGTTTTACCATGTCACCATCATGCTTTTACCTTTTTTTTCTGAATTACAGTCCACAAGGAATTTATACTGTAATTGCACATTGTCTGTCAGACTTCTTTTCAGCAAGTAGCTAGTTGATTGTAACCCTATTTTCTCGACTCCACCACTTTTTCTGTCTCTTTGCATACAATAATAATGTTAATGCTTTGTTCTGCAATTTTTAATTGCAAATTTTACATTTCTTGGCTTTTAGATGTGTTTCCTCATGATTCACAGGCCTAGTATGAAACCTTTCTATATTACTTTACAAAATCAAATTGGGTCTTTATCATATTATACTATCATATCTGTTGCTTACCCCTTTAAAATAATATTTTAACATTTTAGATAATGAAAACATGTTATGAGAAAGAAGTCCTTTGTGAGATATTTTCAAAGAAAACAAAAATAAGGTTGGTTAAGAATTTATGTATGGCCCCTCTTTTTTTGTCAATGTGTTTGATGTTGCATTGCTTTGTTTTTTTTTGTTTTTTTATTCTTGGAAAACTTATGTGTATCCCTTTGGATTGGTAAGTTTAAAAACAGGAGTATAAGATAGTTGTTATTAACCACTTAAGGAATGCCCCAGGTACATTTACTGTGGCAGGGCGGCCCTTAAGTGCAAAAATCACGTACCTGTACATGATTGTTGTCTTCAGCTCTGGGGCGCGCACACAGGTCACCGGAGCTGCACTCCCACTGTGCTTAGGCACAGCGGGAGCCAATCAGCTGGTTCGGCGGCCGGGATGGTTGCCCGGACCCGCTGATCGTTTGTAAGAGAGACAGAACAACACTCTGCCTATGTAAACAAGGCAGACCGCTATTCTGTCACAGAGGGAGAGAGAGATCTGTGATTCCTGCTATTCAGGAACACAGATGTCTCTCTTCCTTCAGTCAGTCCTTCCCCCACACAGTAAGAAAGCACACCCGGAGAACACAGTAAACCCTTTGATTGCCCCTGTTAACCTCTTCCCTGCCAGTGTCATTTATACAGCGATAGTGCATTTATTTAGCACTGTTCACTGTATTGGTGTCACTGGTCCCCAAAAAGTGTCATTTAATGTCAGATTTGTGCGCCACAATGTTGCAGTCCCGCAAAAAAAAATCACTGATCGCCACCATTACTAGTAAAAACAATAAAAAAATATAAAGTCCCTAAATCTATCCCATAGTTTGTAGACTCTATAACTTTTGCGCAAACCAATCAATATAAGCTTTTTGAGATTTTTTTTTTTTTTAAAGTATAAAGCAGAATACAAATTGGCCTAAATTGATGAAGAAATTTGATTTTTAATTTTTTTTATTGGATATGTTTTATAGCAGAAAGTAAAAATATATATATTTTTTCTAAATTTGTCGGTATTTTTTTGTTAATAGCGCAAAAAATAAAAACCACAGAGGTGATCAAACACCACCAAAAGAAAGCTCTATTTGTGGGAAAAAAGGACATTGATTTTATTTGGGTACAGCGTCGCATAACCGCGCAATGGCCAGATTAAGCAATGCAGTGCCGTATCGCAAAAACTGGCCTGGTCAGGAAGGGGGTAAAATCTTCCGGAGCTGAACTGGTTAAAATAGTCTATGTTTATTTGAACTATTTCATATTGTAAGAAATGTATTTCTTAAGTTGGCTTGTACAAATTGTTTGGAAATGTAATACAAACTTTATTAAAGTGGAGTTCCACCCAAAAGTGGAACTTCGGCTTTAAGTGATGGGGACCCCCTGACATGCCACATTTGGCATGTCATTTTTTTGGGGGGGGGGCGGGTACCCAGTTTTTAAGGGCACCAAGCTCCCACTTCCTCCTCTGGCTTTGCGGCGCCGGAAGGAAGTTCACCTCTACCCCCGCCCTCCCAGCAATCTTCTGGGAGACATCACAGGTTCCAGAAGATTGCCTGGCTATTCACAGCGCGCAGGTCGACTCGCGCATGCGCAGTACGCACCCAGCTGTGCAACTGCAGCCAGGTGCCCACAGTTAGAATGTCGGCGCCGTGGAGAGGAGGGGGAGAGGAGTGAGGCTTCGTGCGCCCGCATTGCTGGACTGTGGGACAGGTGAATTTTTGATTATTAAAAGTCAGCAGCTACACTTTTTGTAGCTGCTGACTTTTAAATGGGTGGAACTCCACTTTAAATGAATCAAAAGCCCTTTGATCAAATGTTGATTGTTTATAGGTTGATTTCTTACTGTGAAACTGCAATAAGTAATAAGGACAGAGTCTATTTTAACAGTGAACCGTAAAGATGTAGTAACAAGGATAGAGCCTGCTTTAGCAGTTAAATCATCATGGAACAGACATCTCAAGGGAGGAGACAAATTAAAAACAGGTTGGTCTTATCCAAATGGATAGTTTTCAAACAGTCAGTGTTTCTGTTGACTGCCAGAGCAGCATGAGTGTGGACATGTAGGGAGAATGGGTCCTGTCACTCTGACATCTGCGATTAAGAGTTTAAGATTTTGGAGGGACAGAGGCAGTTCCTATCTGAACAGACTGATGTAACTTAAGTAAGCGGGCAGCAGTCAGTGGGTGACTAGACTAGAGGTGCAGTATGGTGACTGATGAAACCAGTTTAGTAGAGAGTAGTTCCATAAATAGGGACGGGGCTTAAAACATTTCTGTTTGTTGTTTGCTAAACAAACCCTGCAAGGGTAGAACATTGTGGTACACTTACTCTTCAGGTAAATAAAATTGGCCAAACAGCCCTAAAACGCATTCTGCCTAGTGGACTGAATCCTTGTTAAAGTCTCTATTTGAAGCCAAATCTCAATATATATTATTAAGAGCTGAATGTAATATCCAAAAAGCATAATGTTTGCAAGTTCTGCCTAATGCAGCGTACACACGGTCGGACTTTTCGACCGGACTTGTCCAACGGACGCCGACGGACCAAATCCGGCGGACAATCCGATCATGTGTGGGCTTCACCGGACCTTCAGCGGACTTTTCCAGTCGCAAATCTGACGGACTTTAGATTTGGAACATGCTTCAAATCTTTCCTTCGTAATTCTGCCGGACACAAAAATCCACTCGTCTGTATGCTAGTCCAACGGAAAAAAAAACGACACATGTTCAGAAGCAAACACGAAACAGAAGTGCTCGGTCTGGTAAAACTAGTGTTCATATTGTAGGTAGCACATTCCTCAGGCTGCAAATTCTGTGATCGTTGAATGCAGCACATTAATTGTCTTCTTTATAATGATAGAAGAATTAAGTTGTTTTGCTGTTCCTATTCAGACAGAGTTCTCCCAAACTGATTTCTGGATTATTTATCTTGATCTCATGAATGATATTGTATTTGTTTTAAAAGCCATATCTTCATACTAATGTTTACACAATTGTTTTTTGGAGTCATCTTTTATTTTTTATTTCATCAAGATCTTTTTGTATGATTATTGTCAAAATTTTTTTTGTTTGTAAAGTTACCACAAAGAACCATTTTTTTTTGTTTTTTTTTCCGGAAATTTAACACAAAGAAACTTTTTTTGTTTTGTTTTTTTTGTAAAGTTACCCTAAAGAACCATTACTTTTGTACATTTTTAATTTTTGTTTTGGTATAAAGTTACCACCAAGAACCTTTTTTTGTTATCTTTTATTTGTTTTAGATTTTTTTTGTTGTAAAGTTACCACAAGAACATTATTATTTTTTTTTGTTTTGCAACCTCAAGGAGGTTGTTGTCCCTTGTTAATTTGACATTGTCTCTAAAAAATGATGTTAATTAAAACACATAAAGTATTTTCATAAACTAAAATATCCATTTATTTATGGTAAACAAAATAAAGATGAAGTCAATGCTGGCAAAACTTTTTGAATTGGTGAATACTTTTGGCCCCAGGGCACACATCAAGTCTGTGAAAAAGAAAATTGGGATCTTGAGGAGTCCATATAAGAGGGAGCACAATCTGGTCCAGGAATCCCAGAGATCAAGAGCATCAGCAGATGACATATATGTCCCCAGGCTGTGGTACTACACAACCCTGCATCTTCTGTCAGACCAGACTGAACCCAGGTCATCACTTTCTTCTCTTCCCTGCAGTCTTCCCTCCACGCTGCCCTGCACCCTTCCCTGCAGCCTTCCCTGCAGCCTTCCTTGTAGGCTGTGGCTCTGGTGGTTGACTTGTGGCAGGAGGAGAAGGAGGAGGGGCTTGCTCATATATCTGGCTATTCTCAGTTAGCTGGCCCCTCAGCCCCTTCTGAATAGCATCTGACAATATTTTTTCACACAGGAGGCATCGGCCCCACTCCATTTGCAGTAACCTGTTGGCTAAATAACAGCCGTAGGCCTCTTCAGATTCGGGGGGGCTCTTCAGAAAATTGGTGGCTTATCTCATGAGGCACAGTGATGCCTCCTCTGTCACCGTCCCCTTCCTGTCCCTTTTTGTAGGAAGGCGGAGGGGAGGCACTTGGGATTCTGTCAGGCTCCTACTGGGCCCGGCCACCTCCTGGCTGACACTGGACCCGGCCACCTCTTGGCTGACACTGTGCCCGACCTCCTCTTGGATGACACTGTGCCCGGCCTCCTCCTGGATGACACTGGGCCCAGCCTCCTCCTGGCTGTCCCTGGGCCCGGCCTGCTCCTGCCTGCCACTTTCCACACCTTCCTCCTGGCTGACCTCATCCTGTGTATAAAAAAGGGACATAGTTTTAATTTAATTTACCTGACTCCAGATGGTCACATCCGGTTCTTCAAGGATGGAAGACCCAGTTTGTTCCCCACCAGCCTCTGCTGGGGTGGAGGGAAGGGTGGGGGGAAGGGTGCATGGAAGGGTGGAGGGAAGCATTGAAAGTGATGCCCTGGCTTCAGTCTGGTCATCAAGAAAACGTAGTTACTCGTAGTACCACAGCCTGGGTACATATACATCATCTGCTGATGCTCCTGATCTCAGGGAAAGCTGGATCTTGTTATGCTCCCTCCTATACATATTTCGCAAGATCCCAATTTTCTTTTACAAAATCTCCACGGTTGCTTCTGGGATGAAAGTATGCACAAATACCAGAAGTTTCTCCAGCGTTGACTTCCTTACTGGTTTGATGTAATATTGAGGGTGTTTGACCTCTCACAGATTCCTCATCTCCCTGTACTTATCAATAAATGCTGACATAAATTCTGAGTCCCTAAATTTGGCAATCATGTTTTCTGTAAAAGATAAGACACAATACAAAAACACTAATGTTTCAGCTAAACATCTTATACCAACATAGGCCTAATCAATCTTTAAGCAGTATAGGCTGCTTGCTACAAACTTTACCAAAAAATTACCTTTGTTTCTGGTGTTCCGGTCCTCTATCCTCTACGTACAATGCGTAATAACTTTTTATACACTGTCGCCCGCCCCTGACGTTCTTTTTTAACGAATAGTCTCCGCCCCACTGGTCTCTACGCACATAACGTATGTACGACACATGCGTAATAACTTTTTATACACTGCGCATGCAAGAAACTCTGCCTGTGTCGCCCGTCCCTGACGTTCTTTTTTAACAAATAGTCTCTGCCCCTTCTCTCTACGGTGCGTAGTGGGAGAAACAATGGCAGAGACACATCAGGTGTGTACTACCTCAGGTAGTGATGAAATCCCGAAGACCGGAACGTCCCGATCCGGGAAGCGGAGATTTAAGGCCTCCAATATGGCCTTTCACGAGATGGTGGAGATGGTGGCAATTTTGCGAAAAAATGACTATGATGGGAAGTATGGACCATACGCCCGGCCTAATTTTCGCAAAGCTAAAATAATGGCGAAGGTGGTGAAGACCTTGCATCTTCGTTTTGGGGTATGGCACTCAAAAGATCAGCTTAGGAAAAGGTGGTCCGACCTCAAACTCCGGGAGCCGGATCAGTACAGACGGATCCATAAAGTGCCTAAAAAAGTAAGTACTTGTCGTGTGTTCATATTCTGTTTATTACCTTGCATACTGCTCCATGTGCTTTTCTTTAACGTACGAGTTTATTATATATATAATTTTTTTTTTTTTCTAAGGGAATTTTTATTATGTCTTCAAATAGGAACTCTGGCCAAACAGACAATTTGTACACCACTTCACTACAATGTTTCATATTACTATTCCTGGACTCAAATATCTGTGTGCTAAGTATAGCTTTTGTTTCATTCACATAGGGGAGAAAAGACTCAGCCAAGCTGAACCCAGTGACTCCCCACCGCAACACCCGAATTGCGAAATCAGCCTAAGTCCCACAGAGGATGTTGAGGAAGGAGAGGTGGGCGACATGGGCACCCCACCAGGTGAGTGTCTGACACACCAGGTTACGGGAATCTATGTATGGCTGCATATTTCGAGATACATTTTTTTATCATCTGTTTTAGGTGATCTGGTTGTGGAAGGGCAAGAAACAAGGACCAGTGCCACCCACGAGGATGTGTACGAAGTAGAGTTGGAGGAAGTAGGCGACATGTGCACCCCACCATGGGAATGTCTGACACACCAGCTTACAGTAATCTATGCATGCCTGCATATTTTGAAATACATTTTTTTATCATCTATTTTAGGTGATATGGTTGTGGAAGAAGCAAGCACCAGCGCCACCCCCAAGGATGTGTATGAAGTAGAGGTGGAGGAAGTAGGTGACATGGGCACCCCACCACGTGAGTGTCTGACACACCAGCTTATGGTAAGGTAATCTATGTATGCCTGCATATTTCTAAATACATCTTTTTTACCTTTAATTTTAGGTCATGTGGAACCTTTTAGCACAAACAGTGCACAATGCCTAAGTGGACATATAACGGCCTGGAATGGGGATATTGATGCCATGCGTAATTGGCTGGATAGTATGCAGCAGGAAATGAAGAACACAATCAATGTTTTGGGGAGAATCGAAATTCCCATTTTCACAAAAAAAAACATCGATCATGTTTTTCATTTCCTTGTTTGCTGACCTCATTCTGGGCCTTTTATTTTAGGTTTTAAATTGTATGCCTGTTTCTAAAAATTATTTTAAAAAAAGCTAAAAAAAAATGAGGCCTGTTTGTTTTTCAAAACTAAAAAACAAAATGTATAGAGGCCTGTCTGTTAAAAAAAAAATATATATATATATATATATATATATAGGTGATTAGTGTTTTGTGCACTACAAGCTGCTATTATAAAAGACAAACAGTTGTATAAAATAAATGTATATACCTCCCTAAAATAAGAAAATATCAACAGCACTTTAAATGAATAAAAAATTCACATGCATGGTATATCATATAGTGCAAATATAAGTAAAATATTAGTGATAAAAGAACTTAGTCCACAAGATCTATGGAGCATAAATCAGGATAATCCAGCAAGTCCTTCTATTGCTAAATTCATGCATGTAACTGACAGCGTAAAAGATAAAGCTCCTCTGCCGCTGTGTAGATCAGTCCTCCATAGCCAGGATGTTTAACCCTTTCATGACTAAGCCTATTTTTGAAATGTGGTGTTTACAAGTTTAAATCCGTATTTTTTGCTAGAAAATTACTTAGAGTTCCCAAACATTATATATATATTTTTAGCAGAGAATTTAGAGAATAAAATGGCGATTGTTGCAATATTTTAAGTTACCCCAATTTTTTTGTATAATGTGAAAGATGATGTTACGCCGAGTAAATAGATACCAAACATGTCACCCTTTATAATTGCACACACTCGTGGAATGGTGACAAACTATGGTACCTATGAATTTCCATAGGCGATGCTTTAAAAATTTTTTATGGTTACCAGGTTTGAGTTACAGAGGAGGTCTAGGGCTAGAATTATTGCTCTCGCTCTGGCGATCGTGGCAATATCTCACATGTGTGATTTGAACACTGTTTACATATGCGGGCACGACTTCCGTATGCGTTTTCTTCGCTGCACGGGCTCGCGGGGACGGGGGCGCTTTAAAAAAAATGTTATTTTTTTTATTTATTTAATTTTTTTTTTTACTTGTAAATTGTGTTTAAAAAAAAACTTTTTTTTTAAATTTTTATTGCTGTCACAAGGAATGTAAACATCCCTTGTGACAGTAATAGGTGGTGACAGGTACTCTTTATGGAGGGATCGGGGGTCTAAAAGACCCCCGATCCCTCCTTTGCACTTCACAGTATTCAGAACGCTGAAAACAGCGATTCTGAACACTGTATATTTTTTTTAAACCGGCGCCATTGGCAGCGGAGTAAACGGGAAGTGACGTCATGACGTCACTTCCGCGTTTACATTGAGAAGGCTGGAACGAAGCCACCCACAGCTTCGTTCCAGCCCGCCCCCAGCCGCCGAAGGTGGCCGATTGGACACCGGGCTTCCCGATCACACGGGAGGCCTGGTAAGAGCGGCGGGAGGCGACGGGACAGGGATGTCCCCTCCCGCTCCTCCGGTATAACAGCCGAGCGGCTTTTAGCCACAGCGGTTGTTATATACGGTTAGCCGATCGCCGGCTCTAAACAATGGTACCGGGATGATGCCTGCAGCTGCGGGCATCATCCCGGTATAACCCCGGAAAGCCGAGTACGCAGATGTGCGTACGGTCGGCGGGAAGGGGTTAAATGCCACTGGTCGCCCTCTGTCTAGACGCACTCTGAAGACAGAATGACAAAACGCGTCAGTCATGACCCTGCGACCCTACAGCTTGACACAGACAGCGTCATCCCGGGACTCATCACGGCGGGCGGGGGGTTTGGTTCTCCGACCAGCGGCATTTAAACATTCTGGCTATGGAGGACTGATCTACACAGCGGCAGAGGAGCAGACCTATCCTGGGAGATTTATCACAGGCTTTCTTGACACTTACCTTTGGTAAGCATATATTCAAAGGGGGCTATCACGAGGTGATTCGGTGAAGGTGTAGCAGTCCACGAATACAGCACTCTGGTTGAATAGAAGTTCATATTTTATGCTGTCAGTTACATGCCTGAATTTAGCAATAGGACTTGCCGGATTTTATCCTGATTTATGCTTTATAGATCTTGTGGACTAAGTTCTTTTATCACTAATATTTTACTTATATTTGCACTATATGATATATCATACATGTGAATTTTTCATTCATTTAAAGCGCTGTTAATACTTTCTTATTTTAGGGATATATAGAGGCCTGTTTGTTAAAAAAAAAATATATATATATATATATATATATATATATATAGAGGCATGTTTGTTAAAATACATAAATATATATAGAGGCCTGTTTGTTAAAAAAAAAAATATATATATATATATATATATATATATATACATACATATAGAGGCCTGTTTGTTAAAATATATATATATATATATATAGAGGCCTGTTTGTTAAAAAAAATTAAAAAATAAAAAAAATATATAGAGGCCTGTTTGTTAAAAAAAAATATTCTAAAATAATGTAAAAATAAAAAACATAATTATATTGTTTAAAAATTATATAATTATATATATATATATATATATATATATATATATATTAACAAATCTGTTATTAATCAACAAGATTGTGGCTTCTTCTTTCAATGCGCAATATCAGTTATGGAAGTTATGTGCTGTTTACAGTGGAAATGGTGCTTATTTACTAAAGGAAAATACACTTGGCACTACAAGTGCTCTAGGATAACCTAGGAGAAAGCCAAAAAGAAAGGCAAGAATAAATATAATTCAAGATTTTATCTGATCCTGATTTTTTTATTAAAAAAATTATAGATTCTGTGGCATTGCAATAGCCCCCTACCCGTAAAAAAATCAACATATTGATCCTGAACTTGACGGGCACTTTGGGGGGCCAAGCCAGTATGGCCAGTATCCAGGCCCGTCAGAGGATTGTCAATAAGTCCAGCCTCAGGCCCAAGTGATACCATATAATTGGTTGAATGTTTGTTTAAATAATTGTGCAGGATGCAGCACGCTAGAACAATGTGATGGAGTTTGTATTCCGCCATGTGGATAGCTGTCTGAAACAGGCTGAACCAGCTGGCCAGAATCCCAAAAGCATTCTCCACAACTCTTCTCGCTCTGGCCAGCCAGAAGTTAAAAACCCTCCTCTCCGGGGTGAGGGTCCTTTGGGGGAATGGCCTTATGAGGTGCTTGCTCAGACCGAAGGCTTCATCTGCTATGAAGACAAAGGGGAGTCCTTCCAAGTTATCGGCATCAGGTGGCAATCCCAGGCCACCACTCTGGAGACGCTGGTAGAACTCCGTCTGGGCAAGGACTCCTCCATCCGACATCCGGCCATTCTTCCCCACGTCCACATACAGAAATTCATTTTGTGCTGAAACCACCGCCATTAAGACAATACTATGGAACCCCTTATAATTAAAATAGTATGACCCTGAATGGGGTGGTGGCACGATGTGGACGTGTTTCCCATCTATAGCCCCTCCACAGTTGGGAAAGTCCCAACGGGTGGCAAAATGGGATGCCACAGTCTGCCATTCCTGTGGCGTTGAAGGGAACTGGGGAATTAAACAAGAAAAAAATCAGTAATTTTGAACATAACATTGCAAGCACATTACACTAAAAACATTATTGCCCAGCATCAGTATAACATTAATTGAAATCTTATTTAAAAAAATAATATATATAATATATAAAGGCCCACTTATCAGATGGCTCACCCCCTTTGATGGCACATTGTTAAATTTTAGGGGGGGGGGTAAAATTATAAATCAAGTTTAAGGACACTCAGAGGTTGATTTACTGAAGGCTACAAGACTGTGCACTTTGAAAAGTGCAGTTGTTGCACTCTGCAAGTACAGTTGCTCCAAAGCTTAGTAAAGGAGGTAAGGCTTCATGTTGCCCAATCACAGGAGTACCCAATCACAGGAAGTGAGGGGAGTGGTCATGAGAGGAATCTGTTTGGAGTAGGGGGGAGTGGTCATGAGAGGAAGCTGTATGAATAGCTTCCTCTCATGACCACTCCCCCTACTCCATACAGCTTCCTCTCATGACCACTCCCCCCTACTTCATACAGCTTCCTCTCATGACCACTCCCCTCACTTCCTCCCATATATTCTCTGCATTAGTCCCATAGTAAGTAGCTTGACAAAGGAGTGCAGCCGTCATGCCATTCATGGCTTGCTGACTCAGGAAACGCGTCGCATGTGGGTGATGTCATTGCCCCTCGTCTGGATTGCTGTTTGTCTTCCAAGCCTCATTCTGGTATTCCTTCATCATTGCCGGCCGGAGGACACAGTGCATCTGAAAAACCAGTCTGATTACACATCCATGGCAGGGATGATCGACCTCACAGACCCCTCTAGTTACATCTGGGACTCTCATATGCCTTTTTAACTCAACACAAATGTGAGTGCAATCTCTGTTGCTGCTCTTTTTATTAAAATTGTTTTTAAGTCTGCACCCAAAGGCGCCTCCTTTATTTGTTTCTTACAATAAAATGTGATGTTAAAGGATAAAAATTCTTACCTTAATATAGTCCTTCTGCAGGACCTGAATTATGGCAGAACAGGTCTCTGGGATAATGATCCCCAGAGTCTGGGGGGAGATGCCTATCGAGAACTTAAGGTCCTACAGGATTCTCCCTGTTGCCAAGTAATGCAACGTGGCGACTAGCCTCTGCTCCGGAGTGATGGCTTGCCTCATGCAGGTATCCTGCCTGCTGATATAAGGGGTCAGCAAAGCCAACAAATGGTCAAAAAACGGGGTCCATCATTCGGAGAAAGCTTGACCATCTTTTGCAATCAACATATTTGAATATTCATCTTTAAAAAGCTGAATCAAAAGCAATACCTTAATAGTAGAGATAAGATTATTTAATATGTGATCGCTGAATTCACTACTGATTTATCTTTTGTTCTATGATGTGCAAAAAGAATTGGATCATCTTAAATTTTGAAGCTAAGAGTAAATAGATAAAAACGATATAAAATTTAAAAATCTGCAGTTACTTAAGAGCGGTAGCAAACTCCGCTTTTTGACTTGTACCTACAAGTAGTCCTATAATAAGGCTTACTGTACCTGTAGGTACAGTGAATGTCCTGTGTTTAGGAGGTATTCATTCACACCTGAAGCATCCGGTGATTTCATTGGTGCATGCGCACTGCATTCTGAATTGACAGCACACTGAGGGATTCAGACCGCAATGCCATGGGCATGACTTCCGTGTGCATGCGTAGGAGTGACATCATCGTGGCCCGGCCATTAAAACGGCCGGAGAGCGTGACCCCAAAAGGAAGATCGGGGAAAGATTGAAGTGTCAACAGCGGTGACAGAGCACTGCCGTGCAGAAGCCCCAAGAAAGATATAATACTAGTAAATCTATATGCGAGCAACACACAAATAAAATGATAGGTTTTAACCCCAGTGGCAGCATCATATTACGTTGCAAACTGAACCACAATTACCCCACAATTACCCATTTTCTTTCCCACAGATCCAAAATTAGTGATCCAAGTGGCCTACTAATTTGGGTTTTAGAAAAAGTGTAAAGACATTGGTGGGGATGCAATATAAAAAATAGAGGTGTCAAAACAAGAGAGAAAATAGATTTATGATTTAAAGACCCTGATTCTACAAGGTCTTAATTTAGAATCTGATTTAAATTGCCTTATCAATAGATCTAAAAGTGTTTATCTGATCCTCTAGTTTTGATTTCCCTATGTTTAGTGTTAATTGTGGCAATACTTTTTATTCATATTACTTTTTATTGCTTTTAGTGATGATTAATCTTAATCTGGCCATGTGCCTCCTTTTGATCTGCTAACAGCTGTCAAGTGTAGGGACTTGTGTGATTGGATGGAGGTTGATTGGATTGTGTAGGTTTGTCCCAGTATAACATGGTTTTGGTGGATACAGGTGAGATTGTATAGATTGCACAGATTGCAGTGTGTATGGCCACCCTTAGTGCACTATAAATAATATGAAACATAATAACTTTTGGCATGGTGGTACAAAACGGAGGCATAAGGAGATCGGAAGAAAGGGGTTAAAGAGAACAGTCCAGATTGCATAAGTGAGCAGTAGTAAGGGCAGCGATAGTTATTAGCCATTATGAATGTGGGCAGCTGATACCGTATATGTTAATATGATTGGAATAAAGCGGATAAATGGCAGAGTGCGTCTCCAGTCTCCAAGGCTCTGAGGACATCTAACACATGTAACACATAAGGCAGAGACTGGTTAATGCAATCCCATGGGTTGTAGTGGAGTGATGAGACAGGACAGTTGTCCAGCTTTTAGACCAAGTAGTAAGCATAAGAAACCAATCCAACAGTCTCTTAAAGCATATTAGGAACAGAGTGAGTGCAATTTATATTTTTATAGTAATAAATTGGTTTTAATGATTTTACACTATATTATTTTATACTAATTTATGTGATTTCCACTTTATATCTGATTGTCTGATCATGTATTGGTGATATCCAGCTGAGGACATCACAGATCTTCTATGTATGGAATAATAAGTGTGCCTAACCTAGCTGATGTACATAGGTTCAGGCATAGGTTAGCATAGTTTCAGGAAAAAAGGTAATACACCACAGGGACTTTCATTGAGCACTGGAAGTTGTATGTGCATATAGATCATGGTGGTTTTGAGTTATAAAGAAGAAAGTTCACAGAGGATTTACAGTGGACTTAAGCAGTATATGCAGAATATATGTGTATTTCTCACTAAACAGATTCACTGATTTTTTTCCTTATTAAGTTTGTACATCACTGATTTGATGGTGATCTGTTTGATTGCTTTAGTAGCAATCAAAGTAGAAGGGAAAGCATATCCCTGTGTCTTAATGCCAATCCAGGGGGTTAGTAAGTTTAAAAAGGAAATTATCACTGCTATTCCCGACCAGCCCAGGTGGATAAACAATACAGGGCGGCCTCAGCCTTCATGTCTCCACCAAACCATACACCCTTATGCATTTCCCCATTCGTACTGGGGTTTGGTCATAGGGTCAATGGTTGTTGGCTTGATGGTGTTTGAGGGTTTGATGTGTAAATCACGTATGAGGGGGATTAGTTACTATAAAGTGCTGCACTACTCATTCGTTATTTGTCTTTCCCACAGCTAATCAAACAGAATACTGCATTGCAACTACACAGTATATAAGGTAATTAAAAACTACAGGTAAGTTAGTTCCTTCCTTCCCTGCAGATCTTATACTTTTAAAATGTAGACTTACCTCTCCATTACAGTAACAATAAATTATTGAAACAAAGAATCCCTGTAAAAAAAACAAATATTCTATTAATCAAAATCGATATAACTGCAACATTAAAGTCTATTATTATAATCAAATATAGTTTAAAAAAATATTGCATTGGTATCTGCATATAGATTAAGTTTTATTATACATTTGAGCACCCTGTAGACTGATATAACCATGATCTGTAATGATAACCTGTGCTGCCTGCTATGTAGGAACTTAAAGCAGTTTTAAACCTGAAAGCAAGCATTTATTATATTGCAACTTACCAATTCTTAGATGCAATGACTGCATTAGTTTTATTTTTTATTTTCACCTGGTGATCTAGCCAGAACAAGCTGTACTGCAGATGTATCTACTACAGGGTAGGGAAAAAAACATTTACCACTAACAGGGGTGCTTACAATGGTCAGCTTTTATTTATTAATTTATGTAAAACTGTTGCTTTAACTGCTTTAAATGTGTTAGCTGGAGTTTGGCTTCAATTTGTCAGTGTATCAAAATCTGCTAGCACATCTAAAACTACCCTTCCCCAAGACTGACAATGCTGCCACCCAAAAGGGTGATGACGGTGACGTCATCACGCTTTTGGATGGGCTTATGAACGTAGGAGGGGAAGTAAGGCACACGGAGACACCGGCACCTGTGTTTTTATACTACATCCCTTTTGCCTCAATTGACTGCAACATTGTAAGTGCAATTCCTCTTTTTATCAAAATAAATTCCCTCATTTATACAATTTACACTATGGAAGCATTCTGTTTTATATTTCCGGAAATGATCCAGTGCTAAAGCTGCTGTTCCAGTATTGCGCTCTTTTTTTGGAGACCAAATTCCCTATGCTGGGCGAGACTGCCGTAATAGCATTCATCGCCATCCGGTAAGCAGAATCTATAACTCACTTCAAGGTGCACAATTACACTGATGTTTTTTCTGCATCTTCCACGGATGAGTGTTCTTATTTGTCTTTTTATGGACTAAATATTCCTGCACAGACTGTTTTTTTTTTGTGTGATATATTTCCTTTATTTCTTTGTTTTTCTGTTGTTTCACATGCATTTTTTTTTGCATCTAATGCTGATTCATTTGCATGATTTGCTCTATGCCATTGTTTACTCAATTATATATTAGTCACTACTTGCTGATCAGATCATAGGACTCTGCCTTATTTTTCTTGGTCCTAATTTTTTCACATAAGGTTTAGCACTGCACTCCCCTTGTTTACATTGCTCATTACCTGGCCAATATCATCCCTATAGTTAAGCATAGTGATGGCAGCATCATGCTGGGGAGTTGCTTTTCAGTGGAAGGAACTGGGAAAATAGTCTGAATCTAGGGAAAGATAAATGCAGCAATGTACAGAGACATCCTTGATGAAAACCTGCTCATCAAGGCATACTGGGGCAAAGGTTCAGCTTCCAACAGGACATCGGCCCTAAGCACACAACCAAGATAACAAAGAACTCTGTGAATGTCCTTGAGTGGCCCAGCCAGAGCCCAGACTTGAATCCAATTGAACATTTCTGGAGAGATCTGAAAATGGCTGTTCATCGACGCTCCCCATCCAACCTGATGGAGCTTGAGAGGTGCTGCAAAGAAGGATGGGAGAAACTGCCCAGAAATAGGTGTGCCAAGCTTGTAGAATCATGCTCAAAAAGACTTGAGGCTGTAATTGGTGCCAAAGGTGCTTCAACAACATATTGAGCAAAGGCTGTGAATACTTATGTACATGTGATTTTTTTTTTTTTACATTTGCAAAGATTTCAAACAAACTTCTATCCTGTTGTCATTATGAGGTAGTGTTTGTAGAATTTTAAGGAAAATAATAAATTTAATCCATTTTGGAATAAGGCTGTAACATAACAAAATGTGGAAAAAGTGAAGCGCTCTAAATACTTTCCAAATGCACTGTATATGTCAGTGTAATGTACAGGCTATAAGAATGTATATGCACTAGAGAGAAAACTATTTCCTGTGTATTTTATACTTACGTTGTCTGTACTTTGTAATTATGACATTTTTTGTTCAAAAAATAAAACCTTTTTTCTGATTTAAAAATCTGATTGCTCAGCTCTGTCTTCAGGCTGCAGAGAACTGGTGACTGTCGATAATCGGCTCTCTGCTCTGTCCCTCCAGAGAACACTGGAGCGATGGGTTGTGCAAGGGGCGGGAGCGGCTGGCTCAGGCTCTCATCAGCTCCCTGAGAGACTGAGCCAGCTGCTGGTCCAGGCTTCTGGGTGTTGGGATCTTTCCCAAGCCTGGACCAGCTCTGTGATATCAGCCGAAAGCCAGCTGTCAGCTGAAAATGGGTAACAGAAGTGCAGAATGAATGTGATCCATAGGAGAAGTACAACAAAAAAAATCCTTTGGCTATACTTCTCCTTTAACAAACTGTTAACCATTACAGTTCCAGAAATTCAGAGACAATAAGAGGACATAAATCCCTGCAGTGAGGATTTTTTCCAAGTCCCATGTGCCTGCACTCCACACATACTTTATTATGGCTGTGTGATGTGATTAAATCTGTAAAGATTATTTTAAGCTAAACTTCGGCTTAAAAACAATGTAAATATTTTAATGTATATTGTCTGCGCAAAGGGGAATTATAAATATTTTTCAAAGTAGTAGTATACACAGTATTTTACCAGCTTATATATTAAAATAATTAAATATTATAGAGATCTAAGAAAAACAGCCCATATACCAAGAACTGTAAACCTAGCTAGCCCTACCCTAAGTCTTCAGCCACACTGAACCAAACTTTGAAATCACGCAACTTCACTTGAAGCTGCGCGATTTATAAGTCCCATGTCAGTGCTACTTCAGGTGTGACTTGAAAGACATATGTGCGACTTCAGGCACAGGTGTCTATGCAAGTAGCACCTGAACTTGCAAAAAGTAGCGCAGGAACTACTTTCAAAGTTGATGCAACTGCAATGGAATTGGAGTCACCCCAATTTGACCTCTTCATTGTGGACAATAGGATGCGACTTGTCATGCAATTTGAAATGATCAAATTGCATGACAAGTCGCATCGGTTTGACCGGGGACTAAAATGGAAAGCAAAATTGACCAAACATATCCCCTTCTCTGCATCTGTTCTCCTGGATTGATCAGTTGCAATCGATAATGCTCTATACATGTATGAACATATACAATACTTGTATGAACATATATAACGTTTATTAACAATCCTGGATCCCATAGAAAATTAGATGGCAAACTTAAATTATGGTCAAGAAAATAAAATCAATCTAGGTGAATTGAGATTTGATCTAGATCACTTTTATTCACATTCATGAAAACTGGGGTTAGGCCACATTTATAAACAAATTGTATATCTCCTTCCAAGACTTATAATTGGTGAAGATAAGATAACTGGATAAGGACAAACAAAATACCACAAAAATCATGAACATTGGTAAGTTTGCCTTTGGCTAGAGTAGTCACATGTGTTCAAGAGAAATTCCAAGTGAAACCAGTCCTGTAGATACTAATGCTATCCAGAAATTCTGCAACAATGCTAAAATCAAACCATTTCCTCAATGTACCCAAATCTGAATTACCAGTAATCTAAAGCAACAAGAATTCTCCGAGCACCTTACATGGTCACAAAGAGTGTACTTTCTGATGCATGTGCTGTTTAACCTCCTCTCTCTGCTTTCTGTGTTACAGGTCACATTCAAGTTTCCATAGCAGACTAGTTACTGCTAGATATCTTTTGGTATATATTTTACATCAGAATTTCTGTATGAAAAAATGATAAGAATCAAGCAGGTAGTATGTTTTACTAGAGCTAACGTGCATTACAAGCAGAAAATCTGCAATTACCAGATTAATGACAGAGGGCATTGGAGTGGGATGTGCTCAGCAACAATGCCTGAATGAAAAATACTGATGTCCTTAGCAGGAAAGCTGATCTCAAGGCTTTATTTTCAATCACAACTGGAGTGTTCTTTGGAAATCATATTTGCAGCAACTAATAAAGTGTCATAAAGTGGGCTTATTTTTCTTAACAGTGCAGTAGGTATGTACCTGAAATGAGTTGAAGAACAGTTCAAAGTGCATCCGAATCTCCCAGGCTAAACCAGTAAATGTGTGTGGTAGGCACACAAACACAATGTAGTGGACGCCAAATACCAGGATAAGCACAAGTGTAGACTTTGCTAACTTCCTGTGAATATAAAAAAAACAACAAAAGATTGAGGTAGGCACAATATTGTAATAAATGAATGCTAGTGTATTTTACTGAGCTCCCCCTTCTTTATTAACATGAGGCAGTAGATATCTGAACCCCCCCCCTCATTTTAAAAGGGGCTTTCAGATTTCAACAATTCCTCCCTTCAAGACCCCCAGGATCCATTGGGCCAGAGATTTGGTAAAAAGGCCCTTGTTCCTATTAACATGGCAAAAAAGTACCCTCTCTGTGTTGAGAGCATGTGGCCTGGTATTGTTCAATAGAGGGACACCTCCCCTTCCTGGTCAGCCAGACTGCATGCTCGGACAATGGTCTGGTATAGATTTTGAAGGGTTCCCACATTTTGTGGGGGTGCATCCCCCTTAAAATCAATATCAGACCCTCATCAAGGGTAAGCATCTGTTATGTACTTTTAGGGGGGACCCCGTGCCATTTTTTGGTGGGGGTCCCCCTTAGAATCCATGCCAAACATACATCTATAACAAGGGTCTGGTAGTAATGTTACATAAAACACACAGTGAAGTTATAGTCATACTAAACACCCTATCAAGTGCAGGGGAATAATCTCTTTGCTGAGCATTTCTGTTCTATTCATTGCTGTTCTATTCCCCACAGTGATGCAGAAATAGTTAAAAAGAAGCCAGTATAGTTTAATTTAAGTCTTCTACATTCTCTCTCCAGCATACAATAACTGGGAGAACTGAGTAGGCTATTCCCTGGAAATAAATTGAAGCAGAGTTTTCTCTTGGGACTTTTTTCATTGATCTTCTGAAAGCGCTATTCATTTCTTACAAAGACTGAGTTGCATTGCCAACTATGATTCCCTATTAGGCAATGGCTTGTTAACAAGTTAATAAATACTAATTACACGATTCCCAAGTTCTGCCTAAAGATTTACTAATGCTTTTGACAGTAAACACTAAATGATACCCCTGTGCAAAGAAACAGGGTACATTGCTATACAGGGAATAAAAAAATATAAAAGATAATCTGTAACACGTAATAATTGGTAGGACAATCACACAGTTTCATTCATGCATTCTTATTTTATCTGTCTTATTGTGGATTTTTTTTCATTTACTGTAGTTAATTTAATGCTTTGAATCAGTCAGTAAACCAGATAGGCTCAGCATGGTTTAATTTTATTGGATTTACACATACAATACATTAATAGTTGCAATATTTAATCTGAAAAGGAATTCTTGTATACGCTTATTGATTATTTATACTGCCAACAAGGAAGCTACACTACAAAAGTAACAGCGGCTGGCAGTTCATGCTTCAACAGTGGTTACACTTTTCATGCAGGCAGACATAAAGAAAATTCAGTAAGGTTTAACAAAAAAACTTTTGAAAACAGCTCTGCCCATGCTTTACTAAACTGTGTTGGTGGTACGAACACTACTGTGCAAACGTTTGAGAAAATTCTGTGCATTTAGAATGCTTTCAGAAGTGTTAATAGTTTACTTTTATCAATTACCAAAATGGAAAGTAAATGAACTGAAGAGAAATCCGAATTGAATCAATATTTTGTGTGACCACCCTTTGCTTTAAAAACAGCATCAATTCTTCTAGGTACACGTGCACACATTTTTTGAAGGAACTCAGCAGGTAGGTTGTTCCGAACAGCTTGGAAAACTATTCACAAATCTTCAGTTGATGTAGGCTGCATCAATTCCTCCTGTGTCTTTATGTAATGCCAGACAGACTCGATGTTGTACAGATCGGGGCTCTGTAGGGGCCAAACCATCACTTTCAGGACTCCTTGTTCTTATTTACGCTAGATAGTTCTTAACGACATTGGCTGTATGTTTTGGCTCAGTGTCCTGCTGCAGAATAATTTGGGGCCAATCACATGCCTCCTGATGGTATGGAATGACGAATAAGTATATGCCTGGATTTCTCAGCATTAAGGAACCATTGATCCTGACAAAATCTCCAACTCCATTTGCAGAAATGCAGCCCCAAACTTGCAAGTAATTTCCACTGCTAATTTTTATATGTAACACCTGTTGACTCATAGGAATGTAAATAAACAACATCTTTTTATTGAGCTCCTTCTCATGTGTTCCTTCCCCTGTAAAAGTAGACCTAAATGGGCGGTCCTTGTAGGGTGTACATTGCATTTGGTACCACATCCCAACTAGCCCAAAATAGACAATAGCCAAAACATTGGAAAACTATGGGACTTTTAAGGTGCCATAAATTTTAGTTTTGTTTGTGAATAAAACCATATATATATATATATATATATATATATATATATATATATATATATATATATATATATATATATATATATTTGTCACATTGTCACATTGACTGAATTTTCAATTCAGTCAAAAACATGCACAATGCTGTTCACCATATACGTATATACACAAGATACAAAAATTTCTTCTATATGTCCCAATACATAATTTTTTTTAGATTTACTTGTGTAACACCTTTCTAGGTAGGTTGCTAGGATGATAAGTAAACTTTTTGGCTCCTCTGTAATTACTGGAGCAGCTATTGATTTCTCTGGGCTGGTATAGGTCTCATAGGCTGTGGGTTGCCTCCCCCTGCATTTTGGAGGCCCAACACTGTTAAACAAGCTGTACACACACTACTTTACAATGTAGCAAAGTGTAATTTCTTCAGTGTTGTCACATGAAAAGATATACTAAAATATTTACAAAAATGTGAGGGGTGTAATCACTTTTGTGTATGTGTATATATATATATATATTACTGTATAAAAAGTCTGAATAATTCAAACCAAAAAAGGAGAATAAACAAATTGGAGCTACAAAAACAGCCATCTAAAGAATGGGTGACAAATGTTACATTCAACAGACCAACCTAACGAAAAATGTAGGAGGTTAAAAGTATATACAAATTTGCATAAATTTATCAAAGGCAAGAATATAACAGAAATCAATCACTTAGAGACTTACTAGTACAAAGCAACTTCTGTAGTGAAGGCAAAAGAGAACCCTGTTGTCATTTTGGCAATTGTATATGTTGATCATTAGGGATGAGCCGAACACCCCCCTGTTCGGTTCGCACCAGAACATGCGAACAGGAAAAAAGTTAGTTCGAACACGCGAACACCGTTAAAGTCTATGGGACACAACATGAATAATCAAAAGTGCTAATTTTAAAGGCTTATATGCAAGTTATTGTCATAAAAAGTGTTTGGGGACTTGGGTCCTGCCCCAGGGGACATGGATCAATGCAAAAAAGTTTTAAAAACGGCTGTTTTTTCAGGAGCAGTGATTTTAATAATGCTTAAAGTCAAACAATAAAAGTGTAATATCCCTTTACATTTCGTAGCTGGGGGGTGTCTATAGTATGCCTGTAAAGGGGCGCATGTTTCCCGTGTTTAGAACAGTCTGACAGCAAAATGACATTTCGAAGAAAAAAACCCATTTAAAACTACTCGCGGCTATTGCATTGCCGACAATACACATAGAAGTTCATTGATAAAAACGGCATGGGAATTCCCCACAGGGGAACCCCGAACCAAAATTAAAAAAAAAAAAATGACGTGGGAGTCCCCCTAAATTCCATACCAGGCCCTTCAGTTCTGGTATGGATATTAAGGGGAACCCCGACCAAAATGTAAAAAAAAAATGAAGTGGGGTTCCCCCTAAATTCCATACCAGACCTTTATCCAAGCACGCAACCTGGCAGGCCGCAGGAAAAGAGGGGGGGACGAGAGTGCGCCCCCCCTCCTGAACCATACCAGGCCACATGCCCTCAACATTGGGAGGGTGCTTTGGTGTAGCCCCCCAAAACACCTTGTCCCCAAGTTGATGAGGACAAGGGCCTCATCCCCACAACCCTGGCCCGTGGTTGTGGGGGTCTGCGGGCAGGGGGCTTATCGAAATCTGGAAGCCCCCTTTAACAAGGGGACCCCCAGATCCCGGTCCCCTTCTGTGTGAAATGGTAAGGGGGTACTTACCCCTACCATTTCACTAAAAAACTGTCAAAAATGTTAAAAATGACAAGAGACAGTTTTTCACAATTCTTTTATTTAAATGCTTCTTCTTTCTTCTATCTTCCTTCATCTTCTTCTTCTGGTTCTTCTGGCTCTTCTGGTTCTTCCTCCGGCGTTCTTGTCCAGCATCTCCTCCGTGGCGTCTTCTATCTTCTTCTCCTTGGGCCGCTCCGCACCCATGGCATGGGGGGAGGCTCCCGCTCTTCTCTTCATCTTCTTCATCTTCTTCTCTTCTTCTCTTCTTCTCTTCTTCTCTTCTTCATTTTCTTCTCCGGGCCACTCCGCACCCATGCTGGCATGGAGGGAGGCTCCCGCTGTGTGACGGCGTCTCCTCGTCTGACGGTTCTTAAATAACAGGGGGCGGGGCTACCTGGTGACCCCGCCCCCCTCTGATGCACGGGACATGACGGGACTTCCCTGTGGCATTCCCCGTGACATCACATGGAAGTCCCGTCAAGTCACCGTGCGTCAGAGGGGGCGGGGTCACCGGGTGGCCCCGCCCCCCATTATTTAAGAACCGTCAGACAAGGAGACGCCGTCACACAGCGGGAGCCTCCCTCCATGCCAGCATGGGTGCGGAGTGGCCCGGAGAAGAAAATGAAGAAGAGAAGAAGAGAAGAAGAGAAGAAGAGAAGAAAAGAAGATGAATAAGATGAAGAGAAGAGCGGGAAGAGAAGAACAGAAGAAGAGAAGAAGGAAGAAGAGAAGAAGATGAAGAAGAAGATGAAGAGAAGAGCGGGAGCCTCCCCCCATGCCATGGGTGCGGAGCGGCCCCAGGAGAAGAAGATAGAAGACGCCGCGGAGGAGATGCTGGATGAGAACGCCGAAGGAAGAACCAGAAGAACCAGAAGAAGAAGAAGATGAAGGAAGATAGAAGAAAGAAGAAGCCTTTAAATAAAGGAATTGTCAAAAACTGTCTCTTGTCATTTTTAACATTTTTGACAGTTTTTTAGTGAAATGGTAGGGGTAAGTACCCCCTTACCATTTCACACAGGGGGGGGGGCAGGATCTGGGGGTCCCCTTGTTAAAGGGGGCTTCCAGATTCCGATAAGCCCCCCGACCGCAGACCCCCACAACCACCGGCCAGGGTTGTGGGAATGAGGCTCTTGTCCTCATCAACATGGGGACAAGGTGTTTTGGGGGCTACCCCAAAGCACCCTCCCAATGTTGAGGGCATGTGGCCTGGTACAGTTCAGGAGGGGGGGCCGCACTCTCGCCCCCCCTCTTTTCCTGCGGCCTGCCAGGTTGCGTGCTCGGATAAGGGTCTGGTATGGATTTTTGGGGGGACCCCACGCGTTTTTTTTTTTGGCGCGGGGTTCCCCTTAAAATCCATACCAGACCTTCAGGTCTGGTATGGAATTTAGGAGGAACCCCATGTCATTTTTTTTTTAATTTTGGCCGGGTTTCCCCTTAATATCCATACCAGACCTGAAGGGCCTGGTATGAAATTTAGGGGGACTCCCAGTTCATTTTTTTTTTTTAATTTTGGTTTGGGGTTCCCCTGTGGGGAATTCCCATGCCATTTTTATCAATGAACTTCTATGTGTATTGTCGGCAATGCAATAGCCGCGAGTAGTTTTAAATGGGTTTTTTCCTTCGAAATGTCATTTTGCTGTCAGACTGTTCTAAACACGGGAAACATGCGCCCCTTTACAGGCATACTATAGACACCCCCCAGCTACGAAATTTAAAGGGATATTACACTTTTATTGTTTGACTTTAAGCATTATTAAAATCACTGCTCCTGAAAAAACGGCCGTTTTTAAAACTTTTTTTTGCATTGATCCATGTCCCCTGGGGCAGGACCCGGGTCCCCAAACACTTTTTAGGACAATAACTTGCATATAAGCCTTTAAAATTAGCACTTTTGATTTCTCCCATAGACTTTTAAAGGGTGTTCCGCGGCATTCGAATTTGCCGCAAACACCCCAAATTGTTCGCTGTTCGGCAAACTTGCGAACAGCCAATGTTCGAGTCGAACATGAGTTCGACTCGAACTCGAAGCTCATCCCTATTGATTATGTTCATATTGCAACTATATTCTACAAGGGAAATCTCAGACTCCCAAAAGGTATACTTATACTCCTTTATCCCTTGATAAGGTTCTTTTGAAAGAAATTAGTCGGGAGGAGCTACAGCGGTGACTTTATTACACCCGCTGGGGTGTTTACATTTGATTGATTGTTTGTTATGCGTTTTACTCCTGTTTTCTTAGCCCACTGTTGAACATCCTGGTCCTATGGTAACCCATCCTGGAATCTTGGCTCCTGATATCCATCCATCCCATAGGGATACTGGGATGAAGTGCAGCCAGACCCCCATCTTGAGATCATAGTAGTTGAGTATTGGGTGTGCACTTTTGGGTGCGAAGATTTGGCTATCCACACTGAAATATGGATTTTTGTGGATACACAAATTTGAATTAACTTTTTTCAGAAGAGCACTCCTCTTTTTCCCAGATGGACTTAAATGGATTATTTATGAATGCTTTTTAACACATTCTTATTTACAGTTTTCCATATAAATAAATGTTAACTTGCTTAAATAGACACCTTTCAGGCTGAGGGTGTTTTTCAGTAGGAATGAGCTCGATGTTCGGGTCAAACATCGGGTTCTCGCCCCTTCGCCGAAGAGCAAACATTATGGGGCATTCGTGGAAAATTTGAGCATCGTGGAACGCCCCATGATGCACTGCAAGGTCGCAGAGTATTGCTGTATGATGATTGGCCAAAGCATACACCTAACCTGCATGCTTTGGCCAATCACAGCGTGCTCTGCTAAGAGAGCGATATTTGGCCAAAGGCAGGGTGCCTTTGGCCAATCATGGCTCAGGGGAACTAAGTACATGCCCCACACTATATAAGGCTGCTTACACGGTGGGGCCGTGTGTAGTGTTGTTTGCGTGGACAGAGAGATAGCTTGATTTTGATTAATCAGCTAGGTTATTCAGTTAGTGGCAGTGTATTTGATATATATATATATATATATATATATATATATATATAGATAGATATATAGATATATAGATATATATCTATATATATATCTATATATATATCTATATATATATATATATATATATATATATATATATATATACACTCTGCATTCAGTGTAGCCTATATCTACATGCATTCTGTGGTGTACTGTTTCTAATATTGTGTACACCACCTGAAGTGTATATAATACAGTGTGTACAGTTTTTACTACACTTCTGGTGGTGTACACCATATAAAATACAGTGCAGCCATTGTACAGTTTCTAATACAGTGCAGGCAGTGTACACAGTATCTAATACAGTGTGTATAGTTTCTACTACACTTCTGGTGGTGTACACAGTACACAATATAGTGCAGCCATAGTACAGTTTCTACTACTTTTCTGGTGGTGTACACAGTATCTAATACAGTGTGTACAGTTTCTACTACATTTCTGGTGGTGTACACAGTACACAATACAGTGCAGCCATAGTACAATTTCTACAACTTTTCTGGTGGTGTACACAGTATCTAATACAGTGTGTGCAGTTTCTACTACACTTCTGGTGGTGTACACAGTACACAATACAGTGCAGCTGTAGTACAGTTTCCAAAAGAGTGCAGGCGGTGTACACAGTATCTAATAGTGTGTACAGTTTCTACTACACTTCTGGTGGTGTACACAGTACACAATATAGTGCAGCCATAGTACAGTTTCTATTACTTTTCTGGTGGTGTACACAGTATCTAATACAGTGTGTACAGTTTCTACTACATTTCTGGTGGTGTACACAGTACACAATACAGTGCAGCCGTAGTACAATTTCTACAACTTTTCTGGTGGTGTACACAGTATCTAATACAGTGTGTGCAGTTTCTACTACATTTCTGGTGGTGTACACAGTACACAATACAGTGCAGCTGTAGTACAGTTTCCAAAAGAGTGCAGGCGGTGTACACAGTATCTAATACAGTGTGTACAGTTTCTACTACACTTCTGGTGGTGTACACAGTACACAATACAGTGCAGCCATAGTACAGTTTCTTCTACTTTTCTGGTGGTGTACACAGTATTTAATATAGTGTGTACAGTTTCTACTACACTTCTGGTGGTGTACACAGTACACAATACAGTGCAGCCGTAGTACAGTTTCTAATACAGTGCAGGCGGTGTACACAGTATCTAATACAGTGTGTACAGTTTCTACTACACTTCTGGTGGTGTACACAGTACACAATACAGTGCAGCAGTAGTACAGTTTCTACTACTTTTCTGGTGGTGTACACAGTATCTAATACAGTGTGTACAATTTCTACTACATTTCTGGTGGTGTACACAGTACAGAATGTAGTGAAGCCATAGTACAGTTGCTAATACAGTGCAGGCGGTGTACACAGTATCTAATACTGTGTTTACAGTTTCTAATACACTTCAGGTGGTGTACACAATATCTAATACAGTGTAGTGTGGTGTTGCAAAACAAAACATACATCATGTCCGGAAGGCCACCAAGGAGAGGCAGAAACTCACAGGCCTCTGAAAGAGGGCAAGCAGCCTCTGTGTCTACAGTCAACAGTGATGGTCGTGGTGATGGTGCATCCTCTGCTGGTGACCATGGGGCACGCTTGTCCTTTTTTTCTGCTGCTGGCTATGTTATTGAGCCACAACATGCAGAAGACTTGGTGGAGTGGATAACAAAGCCGTCCTAATCCTCCTCTGTCACCCAGGCTCAGAGTAGTTTGCCTTCTAACGCACCTACCAAAGCAGCCTATTCCTTCAGAAAACCGAGCAATTCACTTTTAACAATATTAAGAAGTATTGGAGAGACAGTGTATCATATATAACTCAGCTCAGCTTGCTCTACATGTTGCGTATTCAATAACGCTTCCTCAGGAGCTTTTGGCGTATTCTATGAAGGAAAGAATAAGCATAAGTTCATCACATTCTAACAGTCGTTTCGTTGACGTTTGAAATTGCCAAGGTCATTGGGGCAACAGTATTATACATCAATGTTTATTATATATGTACAATGTGATGAACTTATGCTTATTCTTTCATTCATAGAATACGCCAAAAGCTCCCAAGGAAGCGTTATTGAAAGCACAACATGTAAAGCAAGCTGAGCTGAGTTACATATGATACACTGTCTCTCCAATACGTCTTGATATTGTTAAAAGTGAATTGCTCGGTTTTCTGAAGTTTTCAATATTAAATTTGATTATGTAGATGGTGTAATTAATATGCTCATAGGGACAATTTGTGATTATATGGAATTTTATGTATGTGTTTTTTAGTACTATTTTTGTAATAAATCATATTTTTTTTAAAAAACTTTTTGTGTTATGCCTACAAAGTCCATCATCCAAAATTTATTTCATTAATCTCAATATCAAGACGTGGCATTAATTATCAGTCTGTCATATCCACAGTACCACTCTGTGGTGATACGAATCATCAAATAAATACTAGCTTGGCCAAATTGCTAGCACTGCAACTGCTTCCTTTGCAGCTAGTAGACTCTGCCCCCTTTCATGAATTTGTGGAATGTGCTGTACCTCATTGGCAGGTTCCAAAATGCCATTTTTTTTCACAGAAGGCCAAACACACAGAAAGAAGAGGAGGAGGATTATTGTGTTAGCATGGGTGTAGAGTATAACACTCAGCAGCAGTCTTCAAGGGATGGTTTTCAGTCCCCAGAAACCCAAGGAGTTGTATGTGGCTGGGAGGAGGTAGTCACGGATCATGTGATACCATACAAGGGTAAGGTTGCAGAACTCATCCTGCTTCCCCAGAGGGAGCAGAGGATGAAACATCTTCAGAAGGCCTTGAAGAAAGGTTTGTGCAACGTATTTCCAGACCCTGGGAGGTTACCATTTCCTGGTGCTGGACAACGTGTTGCTGAGGCTTTGTTCAGTCAGAGGAACAGCGGTGGAGAAGGTGGCTGGCTGACCGATGTCTTTAAACAAATTTTCAGTCCTCAGCTCCAAGGTCTGATCAGTTCAAGCAACCATCACCAGAATCTGCATTGCATGGTGCAGGAAAATCTAGGGGCAAGAGCAGATTTGGAGACCAATAGAGCATCCACTGGGTTACTGGGTCTTGAGGATGGACCACTGGCCAGAACTTGCTCAATGTGCAATTGAGCTACTGGCCTGTCCTGCATCCAGCGTGCTTTCTGAACGCACATTCAGTGCTGCTGGAGGCTTTGTAACGGATCAAAAAGTGCGCCTGTCCACAGATTCCATTGATAGGCTCACATTCATAAAAATGAATCAGTGTTGGATCAGCAGCTATCAAGCACCTGATGCTGATGTAACTAATTCAATTTGCTATGGATGTGGGATCCCTTGAAGACTGCCTATGCTGACTATCCTATTTCCCCTCAATCTTGATGATGCTAGCTTCCAACAATATTTTTGGTTTAGGGCACCACCACCACCACCCAAGGCCCAATGTGTCTGCCTCTGTTTAACAGGGGCATGTAATTACAAATTTTTATCTAATTTCACAGCAGGGCCCGTTCCTGCGCCCAACAAGAGTATCTGTGAGGGGTTACAGTGTTGTGGCACCACCACCACCACCAAGGCCCATTTTTTCTGCCCCTGTTTAACAGGGGCATGTAATTACAATTTTTGATATAATATTTCAATGCACAGCACCCCATATTGACAGAAAAACACAGAATTGTTGACATTTTTGCAGATTTATTAAAAAAGAAAACGGAAATATCACATGGTCCTAAGTATTCAGACCCTTTGTTCAGTATTTAGTAGAAGCACCCTTTTGATCTAATACAGCCAGACAGAGTCTTTTTAGAAAGGATGCAACAAGTTTTTCACACCTGGATTTTGGGATCCTCTGCCATTCCTCCTTGCAGATCCTCTTCAGTTCTGTCAGGTTGGATGGTAAACGTTGGTGGACAGCCATTTTTAGGTCTCTCCAGAGATGCTCAATTGGGTTTAAGTCAGGGCTCTGGCTGGGCCATTCAAGAACAGTCACCCGAGTTGTTGTGAAGCAACTCCTTTGTTATTTTAGCTGTGTGCTTAGGGTCATTGTCTTATTGGAAGGTAAACCTTCGGCCCAGTCTGAGGTCCTGAGCACTCTGGAGAAGGTTTTCATCCAGGATATCCCTGTACTTGGCCACATTCATCTTTTTTCGATTGCAGCCAGTCATCCAGTCCCTGCAGCTGAAAAACACCCCCACAGCATGATGCTGCCACCACCATGCATCACTGTTGGGACTGTATTGGACAGGTGATGAGCAGTGCCTGGTTTTCTCCACAAATACCGCTTAGAATTAAGGCCAAAAAGTTCTATCTTGGTCTCATCAGACCAGAGAATCTTATTTCTCACCATCTTGGAGTCCTTCAGGTGTTTTTTAGCAAACTCCATGTGGGCTTTCATGTGTCTTGCACTGAGGAGAGGCTTCCGTCAGGCCACTCTGCCATAAAGCCCTGACTGGTGGAGGGCTACAGTGATGGTTGACTTTCTACAACTTTCTCCCATCTCCCAACTGCATCTCTGAAGCTCAGCCACAGTGATCTTTGGGTTCTTCTTTACATCTCTTACCAAGGCTCTTCTCCCCTGATAGCTCAGTTTGGCCGGATGGCCAGATCTAGGAAGGGTTCTGGTCATCCCAAACGTCTTCCATTTAAGGATTATGGAGGCCACTGTGCTCTTAGGAACCTTAAGTGCAGCGGAATTTTTTTTGTAACCTTGGCTGTAAGGCCTTATATAGACAGGTGTGTGGCTTTCCTAATCAAGTCCAATCAGTATAATCAAACACAGCTGGACTCAAATGAAGGTGTAAAACCATCTCAAGGATGATCAGAAGAAATCGACAGCACCTGAGTTAAATATATGAGTGTCAGAGCAAAGGGTCTGAATACTTAGGACCATGTGATATTTCAGTTTTTCTTTTTTAATAAATCTGCAAAAATGTCAACAATTCTGTGTTTTTCTGTCAATATGGGGTGCTGTGTGTACATTAATGAGGAAAAAAAATTAACTTAAATGATTTTAGCAAATGGCTGCAATATAACAAAGAGTGAAAATTTAAGGGGGTCTGAATACTTTCTGTCTCCACTGTATATACTGCTGTTGGCCCCCCATGCCATTTTTTAAAACAATTGGGTGCGGGGTTCCCCTTAATATCCATACCAGACCTGAATGGCCTGGTATGGATTTTGGGGGTGACATCAACGCCACTTTTTTTTTGGTATTTTTTGTTTTTTTATCTGTATTGCCGGGATCCAACAATACATTACAGCAGCGAGCAGACTTAAATTACATTTTTTTCCTTTAGAAATGTAATTTTGCTGTGGCACTGTTATAAACATGGGAAAGATGCACTACTTTAAAGGCATACTAAGGACACCCCCCAGGCACAATATTTAAAGGAATATTTCATTTTTATTGTTTCACATTCTTAAAATCACTGCTCCTGAAAAAAATGGCCATTTTTAAAACTTTTTTTTGCATTGATACATGTCTCCTGGGGCAGGACCCGGGTCCCCAAACACTTGTTATGGCACTATATAAGCCATATAAGCATATAAGCCTTTAAAATTAGCACTTTTGATTTTTCACGTTCGTGTCCCATAGACCTAATGGTGTTTGTGAGTTCAAACAAATCTTTTGCCTTTTTGCATGTTCTGCTCGGAAACCGAGGGGTGGTCACCTCATCCCTATTTTTCAGGCGTTTTATTGCTAAAAATAGCGCCTGAAAAATGCCTCCCATGCCACCCCAATGTGAAAGCCTGAGTGCTTTCACACTGGGGCGGTGCGCTTGCAGGACGTTAGAAAAAATCCTGCAAGCAGCATCTTTGTGGCGGTGCAGAAGCTGTGTATACTGCCTAAGAAAGGGTTAAATGCGCATCACGGGTGCATTTAACCCTTTCTTCAGCCACTAGCGGGGGTTAAAAGCGCCCCGCTGGCAGCTAAAATGTGCAGCTAAAACAACGGTAAAGTGTCGCTAAAACTTGCTGCGTTTTACCACTAACATGGCCACACTACAGTGTGAAAGGGGCCTTAATTGTTATGAATTTATGTACTTTATGTTGATAGCACAACACATTTTTCAGTAACATTAAGACGCACAAAAGAAGACACTGTGCTAATTGCCAAATGACTGGGATTGTCTATATTTTTGTCTGCAGTTGTGAAAGTTTCTATGTGGGAAAAAATTCAACAATTTTTTTGGCAACGTATTTATAATGTTACATTTGCTTTACAAACTGGTAACTTATTTCCACCCATTGTTCGACACAATGCTTGTCACCATAATAAAAATCCAAACTGTGTACATTTGTTTCCCTAAATTGGGTCCATGTGAACCCATGAAGGGGGGATTGGAACTGTTGTATTCTAGAAATTGAAATTAAATAAATTTATCGACTCCAGGCAATTGCTGCCCCAGGACTATATGATGCTGCTAGCTTTAAGCTGTTCCTATAGTTTATGATGGTTGGAGACAGCAATGTGATCCAAACTGCTAATTCTTTGTAGATAGATCTAAGGTAAGATAAAACATATGATATAAGAGCAACACAAATAAAGTAAATGATCAGAGAGAATATTAATTCATGTAATTGTTTAAAATAAAAGTTTGTTGGTTGATTAACCACTTGACCTCCACCTGGTTTTAGCCCCTTCATGACCAAACTATTTTTTGCTATACAGCTCTGTGCTACTTTAACTTGCAATTGTTCGGTCATGCAACACTGTACCCAGTGCTAACTGACACTGGCTGGGAGGGGCACTAACTGACTTTAAATGACCCTATCTGATTTAGCTAGTGACACTAATACAGTGATCAATGATAATACTGTACACCAGGCATCACTAAATGGCGGACCGCGGGCCGGATCCGGACCCAGTAGCAGCCCTATGCGGCCCGCAGCCTCGCCAGATGGTTGGCTGAGTGTTCTCTCCCCTCTGCCGACTCGCCCGCCCGCCGCTGCCACTCACATCCTTGATTTACATGGGAGGCGCGGCAGGTCTCTCCTTTACGTCATCGCATCACTCTCCCCTTCCTCCCCCTCCACACGCTGCCCTACCTTAATCACACAAGCCTGGAAGTGCTGCAGGCCCGGACAAAGGGCGGGACTTTTCAAGTTATAAAGCAGGTGATTGATAGCTAGACAGTGGGGCGGTCCCAAGCAACCAATCACCCGCCTTTAACTTAAAAAGTCCCGCCCTTTGTCTGGATCTGCCATGCGTGCTTCCTGGCTCGTGTGACTAAGGTAGGGCAGTGTGGGGAGGGGGAGGAGCGGGGAATGCTGTGTTGATGAAAGGGACAGTCTGACTCTGTAATATCGAGGGAGGACTGTGATGGAATGGGGTCCCGGGGGTCTGTAATAGTGGGATCTGTAATGGGGGGATCTGTGATGGAGTGGGGTCTGTGATAGTGAGGTCTGTAATGGGGGGATTTGTAATGAAGGGGGGATCTGTGATGGAGTGGGGTCTGTAATGGGGGGGATCTGTGATGGAGTGGGGTCTGTAAAGGGGGAGGGGGATCTGTTATGGAGTGGGGTCTGTAATGGGGGGGATTTGTAATGAAGTGGGGTCTGTAATGGGGGGGGATCTGTGATGGAGTGGGGTCTGTAATGGGGGGGATCTGTGATGGCGTGGGGTCTGTAATGGGGGGGGGATCTGTGATGGAGTGGGGTCTGTAAAGGGGGAGGGGGATCTGTGATGGAGTGGGGTCTGTAATGGGGGGGGGGATCTGTGATGGAGTGGGGTCTGTAAAGGGGGAGGGGGATCTGTGATGGAGTGGGGTCTGTAATGGGGGGGGATCTATGATATGAGGGGGATCTGTAATGGAGTGGGGTCTGTAATGGGGGGATCTGTGATGGAGTGGGGTCTGTAAAGGGGGAGGGGGATCTGTGCTGGAGAGAATCTGTGATTGGGGGAACTGTGATGGGGGTGGATGGGTCTGTAATTGGGGTGGGAGGGATCTGTGATGGAGGGCGCCTTTAAAGGGACACGCTGTGATGGGACGGTCTGTAATGGGTTGGCGGGTCTCTGATGGGTCGGTCTCTGATGGGGGACTGTGTTGTAAAAGGGAGAGATGTGCTGTGAAGGGGGTACTGAGGGCACTGATGTAAGGGCTTCTTCACACTTGTGCAGAGATCTATAATAGAAAACAATCATGACGTGACGAGTCATCACCAATATGACACTCGGACCTCCACTGGAAGAAAATTTTACTGACCGGACCCCGTGAATTTTAATTCAGTACCCCTGCTGTACACTGTCACTGTACTAATGACACTGGATGGGTGATGGAGTTGATCAGGAGGACAATCAACAGGTTAACTATGGGCCTAACAAGTTTATGTGTACTGCTTTTACTCACTTACAGACTGGCTGGCTTTTCTTCCTGATGTCAGCTCTGAACACTAAATCAAATTGGGGAGAAAAACACAGACAGATCTGTACTGTGATTGGCCACAGCAATCAACAGGGTCACAGACAAAATCATTGGCTGCAATCCTGCTGATGAACTTGTGCTGCGTTCAACCACAGCATTAAAAGCAGGGAGCGAGCGCGTGTGCCTGTAAGCCCGGAAGTTTGATGTGATGTACCCATACGTCGAGGTGTCTGGGCAAGCCTCCCAACAGCAGTAAACGTAGTGTTGGCAGTCAGCAAATTGGTAATATTTACATACTTTGTTGTTGAGTTCTTTCTGCCACAGGTCCATACTTTACCCAATGTCCGTAGGTGAGCATCATTTTTTACACAGTGGTGCTCCTGTGTTACAGCTTGCAGTGTGGGGACCCCACACTTTATCCACCCCTTTATGGATTTCATTCAGGTCCCTCTTCTGTGGTTTCTTGATGGAAATGTGAGCTATTTGCCACCAAGGGTGCCATCATGCTTTAAGTTTGTACACAAATATGTCTGTATATCTCTGCTGTTCATGATGTATGTTTCAACTATCCTCATCTAATGTCAGGAATTACTAAAAAAACATTTTTTTTGCATTGCATGAATATGATACAATCTGTATTACAGATACTTCCTATCCTCTCCTGAATAAGCAGGCATTGATCCGAGAAATGCGTTGAATACACATCTTGATACTTAAATAAACAAGACAACGAAAATCTGGATTTCATCTGAGTATATCCAAAACAAATTATGTATCGGGACATATATTACAAAAAAAATATTTTGTATATATATATATATATATATATATATATATATATAGTGAACAGCATTGTGTATGTTTTTGCATAATAGGAAAGAGTGCCAGACCAAATGATAAGAGTCCAAATTCATTTATTGGTGTACTAAAAAGTTTGTCTATCTTTTGGCCTGGTGCTCCTTCCTTTTATGCATTTTGTACGGGTACGTGACTCCGCCCCCTCTGACAACACGGGGAAAGCCTAAGGGAAAACCCGTGAATTCCCTGTGTGTCAGAGGAAGGCGGGGTCACCGAGTGGCCCCGTCCTCCGTTATATAAAAAGTGTCAGAAGAAGCGAAGCGTCACAAGGCTGAAGACTTCCACTGAGGCGAAGAAGAAGCCTGGAGGAAGATGCGGGACGAGAAGAGCAGAGGAAGAAGAAGATGGAGAAGAAGAAGATGAAGAAGAAGATGCAGGAATAAGAAGAACACCGAAAGAACACCAGAAGAAAGAAGATTGAAGAAGAAGCTGAAAGAAGAAGAAATTAATAAAGGACTTGTCAAAAAATGTCTCTTGTGTTTTTTAACCTTTTTGACACTTTTTTTGTGAAATGGTAGGGGTACATTTGTACCCCATTACCAATTCACACAGGGGGGGCAGGATCTGGGGGTCCCCTTGCTACAGGGGGCTTCCAGATACCGATAAGCCCCCCGCCCACAGACCCTCACAACCACCGGTCAAGGGTTGTGGGGATGAGGCCCTTCTCCCCATCAACATGGGGACAAGGTGCTTTGGGGGGCTACCTCAAAGCACCTTCCCAATGTTGAGGGCATGTGGCCTGGTACGGTTCAGGGGGGGCGCTCTCTCGTCCCCCCCTCTTTTTCTGCAGCCTGCCAGGTTGCATGCTCGGATAAGGGTCTGGTATGAATTTTTGGGGGGAACCCACGCCATTTTTTAAAAAAAATTTGGCGCGGGGTTCCCCTTAAAATCCATAGCAGACCTGAAGAATCTGGTATAGATTTTGAGGGGGACCCCACGCAATTTTTTTTTACTTTTGGGGCGGGGTTCCCCTTAACTATCCATACCAAACCTGAAGGACCTGGTATGGAATTTAGGGGGACCTCCACGCATTTTTTTTTGGTTCAGGGTTCCCCTGTGGGGAAATCCCATGCCATTTTTATCAATGAACTTGTATGTGTATTGTCGGACCAACAATTCATTAATAGCCGCGAGTAGTTTTAAATGACTTTTTTTCCTTTGAAATGTCATTTTCCTGTCAGACTGTTCTAAACACGGAAAACATGCGCCCCTTTACAGGCATACTATAGATACCCCCCAGGTATTGTTTCAATTTTAGCATTATTAAAATCACTGCTCCCGCAAAAACGTCCATTTTTAAAACTTCTTTTTGCATTGATACATGTCCCCTGGGGCAGGAACCAGGTCCCCAAACACTTTTTATGACAATACCATGTATATAAGCCTTTAAAATTAGCACTTTTGATTTCTCCCATAGACTTTTAAAGCGTGTTCCGCAGCTTTCAAATTTGCCGCAAACACCCCAAATTGTTCACTGTTTGGCGAACTGACAAACAGCCGATGTTTGAGTCAAACTCATGTTCGACTCGAATTCGAAGCTCATCCCTAGTGTTGTGTATGTTTTGACTGAATTGACTATTTTTAATTTTTTAATGTAAAATGCAAAATAGTCTGACTAGCTCAGAGTGCATAAGCTCTTACTCTTTCTATGGTGAAATGAATGTGGGAAGCAAAATAAAATACAGATTTCAGTGATTATATGCTGTGGAAATATATTTAATGATTTCTCAACACATACATCATTGACATAAAAGATTTTTAATATATTTTTCTGGAGTTTGACTTTTACTATGTCATCAGTAGTGATAATCAAACACTTAGGCTGGGTTCACACCTCCGACAGATGCGGCTCGCAGCAGGGGTCCGTTGTGTCCCTGTTCTTCATTTTAGGGACAAATCAGGACTAAATTTTTGCCTGAATTCGGCCCTGAAACGGAGCCAATGACGCACAGCATTCCTGTGCAAGCTGCCCCACAGCCGCAATGGAGATATGTGAACCGGCTCCATAGACAGCCGGTCACAATCTCCTGTCATGCGAATTGGATGTGGTGAAAGCCGCATCCAATTTGCATAGATGTGAACCCAGCCTTAAACAAAATCTACACACCCCAAACATAGTGCTTTTACCCCATTGTAGTCTATAGAAGATGAATATTATAACATTTCTGGCCTTTTTGAAGGCCACTTTGCAAGTTTTGGTAAAAAAGTTATGGGTAGCTGGGCATTGTCATGGA
Organism: Lithobates clamitans; assembly: GCA_037952925.1. Lineage (NCBI taxonomy): Eukaryota > Metazoa > Chordata > Amphibia > Anura > Ranidae > Lithobates > Lithobates clamitans. The sequence goes on along the minus strand of JBBGZY010001175.1, from coordinate 1,127,659 downwards.
AGAATTAAATGTACCAATGCAAAAATAAAAACAACAACAAAAGTTCAACACAGATTGGGTTGATTATGACTTAAAGCGCAAATTTAAAAATAAACAGCAAGTTCTCCTTGCTGAAAAAAAAAACAACATTCAAAGATAGAGTGGGCGCTGAGTTCAACACAGTGTTAACCCCTAGCCCTGTTGTTCCCAACAGGGAACTGGTGAATAAAACAATACAATGAAAAGGAAAATAAAGGGTAAAAGTTCTTAAATGACATTGGCTATAATAATGTCCATGCGCTATGATAATGTCCATAAAAGTTCATGGGACAATAGAAACTTGAGAAGGCAGCCCCGTTGAGGGAAAGAAGCAATCCTCTGAACAATCTGGAGATGAGAACACAGGCACCACTCTAAGTGCAGTAAAACACATGAAGTTTAATAAAAACTGTAAAAGAGGTACTCACAAGGGTACAATGTAAACAGGCATATTGGAAAAAACTGCGGGGTATCCTGGAAGTGGGTCTGATCTGGTTCCCTGATCGTGGTGGTCCCTGGTGGACAGGCTGTGGCGATGGATGCCGTCACTTCCTGTCTTTGGAACACACGCTGTCAACCAAGGGGATGAGGTCACTTCCGAGATCGGGAACGTGTAGGCTACACGTTTGCAGAGCTACGCTCCTTCCTCAGGCCTAACGTTGGCTGTGATTGGACCAAACTTATATAGCCAGTAGTAATAGGTTCAAGGGGCGCCAAGTTAATTGGATCATGCTGTGAGTGCTCACAACATAGCACAAAAATTGAGGAAGTGACTAATTGGATTGCATTAGATAACGGAATACATTGATTACATGGTACATTTAAAAATAGATATAAAAACAGGCTAAGAATAACAACGAACATGATCAAAGGCCTATATGTGTGTGTGTGTGAAACTGAAACCAATAAAAAAATGAATGGGAGGCCAAAAAACAGAGCACTGATGGGGCTGTGTGGACCCATATCCTGGACAAACAGGAGATTGCACATAATGCTGGAAAAGAATCAAAGAAAATGCGTAATGAGAAGAAAAAAATAAATGCACATATTTTTGCAGGTAAAAAAATGTGCATGTATGATTTTTTCACAGGAATCTGCAGGGCATTGCACTAACGTTCAGTAGGTTGTGGGTGCAATGTCAGGCTCCTGTCAGTTTCAGAGCTGTAGGAAGTGTGAATGGAGTGCACAGATCAGCATGCTTTCAGTCTATTAAAACTACATGCTGCAGAGGCAGATGAGGCTTGTCGTTTATTCATTCATAGATCATTGTGAATGAATGATGTGGCTGTGTGGTTGGAGCCCCACACAGCCATGCCAATTTTCAATTTGAAAGCGGCAGAGGTCGAGAGGAACTTCCATCCACTGTCAAAGGGAAGGTGGGGCTTAAGGGGAGAGGTGGGTCTGCTTGAACATATTACATGTTACACCCTAAATACAGGTGTAACATGTTCAAAAGATGGACCCATTCTTTAAACCTGCACATGAAGTGGTGCAAGCATAGGGTGTACTCCAGCGAAAGTGAAAAAAAACTCTTGCCGCTAAATTACAGTTCCTTCACTGCAACTTCTGTTTATAGACAGACCGGCCAGAGAATCCCTAGTGACGTCATTGACCTTATATGGTCATGGCTGTATGTAGTTAATGGTGTCAGACAGCATTCCAATCTAATTGTAGACATTCAGGATTGTGAAGGGAGAGAATTGTCATGGCATTGGTCCTTGTGATTATGCCAGCAGGTCATCGGAGCTCACCCTTCAGCCTGGTACACACAATAAGTTTTTTTTTAATGCAACCCAGCGAGAAAAAAAACGGAAAGATTATTGTATTAATGCAAACAATGTTAGCACAGTGATCTCCATTACTATGCTATCGTGTTCTGACAGGGGGAATGCCACCCCTCGCCAGAACACACCAAAAGATGGCCAGTTCCTCCTGAACCGACTGTTTTAAACTATTTTTTTTGCCTGTGTGTACCCGGCACTAGCCATTTTTTTCCTATAAAGATAAAAGGGATCAAAATATAAGCTTCAGACAAGAGTGACCAGTCGAATTAAACCTAAGGTACATTAGAAGTTTGTCTTAGATGTTATTTATTCATGGGAACCAAGCAAAATAAGAATGACATTCAGGGCTATCATTCTTTAAAAGAGCATTGAAGCTCTAATGCCGCGTACACACAGTCGGAATTTCCGACAGAAAAAGTCTGATGGGAGCTTTTGGTCGGATATTCCGACCGCGTGTGTATGCCCCATCAAACTTTTTCTGTTGGAATTTCCGACGGACTTAGATAGAGAACATGTTCTAAATTTTTCCATTGGAAATGCCAACGGAGGTTATCCCATTGGCAAGTCCGACTGTGTGTACATAGAATTAGTCTGTAACCATCTCTAGCAGACCTGGAAGTTGTGATTGGTTTCATAGTTTGGCAATACTTTGTTTTGCAGCTATAAGTAATTATTTTATAGTGTTGGAGGGGAACTACAGTAATCTATTCCTAGGTCCTGGAATGTGTAGTACAGGAGAATTTCAAATATAAGGCATATATATTATTATATTATATTAATATTATAATATTTGATTCCAATAGGAGTGAATTGATTAACAATACCAAAGTAAGTAGGATAGTTAGCGTGTAGCACCACAAAGTCTACAGCATTGTAAAAGAAGACAATACCTTTTATTCGGGAATTGGTAAGTAACTGATAGAGATGTTTTTTTTGTTTTTTTTAAGATGTTAATCAGCATCTCACATAGAATAGTGTTATGATGTAAGGTTCTGTATTCTAATATACAGCTACAGGTACAATTTGGCTAGTATACCAAATTGTTTTTGTAGGTTAAAGGTGTTAAAGTGTTTCTTCAGAAGAAGCACTGAAATCTAGTAATACTAAGTAGCTTCCAGGGTTGCAGGTATAAATCTGAGTAAAGTAGAATATCCATTCATGCCTTAAAGGTTGCTTGGATAGCAGGGATGTTGAAGGTCAGTGTGAATAACAATTATAACAATAATAATTCTATAGAAGGAGACACTTGGCTTGTTTTACTTCAAATGACAGTTTGGGAGTAGGCAGTTACATTAAAAAAAGTACAATGTAAAATTGACAAGGGACACCAACATAGTTGTATCTTTAATCTTAAAAACTACGGCATAATGGTGTTGTGTTAACTTACCCCCCAAAAAAAGCATAATAATATTATTCTTGATATCACTAGAAAACAAAAGCCTTTGAAAATTTGTTTGCAATAACTCCATCAGTATCACCAGCAAAGCAGCTTCATCATTATCCCATTAAAGAAAAAGAGAATGTGCGCTGCATTTCGAGATTTCATAATTTGCCATGTCATGAATAGGGATGAGCTTTGAGTTTGAGTCAAACCCATGTTTGACTCGAACAACGCATGTTCGACCATTTGTCGAATTGCGAACGTTATGAGTCATTCGCACCAAATTCGAGTGGCGCGTCACGGCCCATAATTCACTGCGGCATCACAGTGCATTGCTGGCTGATGATTGGTCAAGCATGCACTATTTGGCTTTGGCCAATTATGGCTCAGGGGGTTTAGTACATGCCCCACACCAAGGCCCCACACTGTGTGGCGGCCTGGTGTAGTGTGTTGCGGCAGCGGCAGAGAGATAGACAGAGAGACAGTGTAATTTGATTTAAGTTAGATAGAGTAGGCAGGCGAGTCAGTTAGCTGCACTTACAGTGTATTGTGTATATATATATGCATCCTAGGTGTTGTATATATATATATATATATATAAATATATATATATATATATATATATATATATATACACACTGTATTCAGTTTAGCTAGATCCGTTCCTGTTATTCTCTTTCTACTGACAGGCAGGCAGGTGTTTTTACAGTATTTACAGCTACCTAAAGAATTCCTGGTGTTCTTCTGATCCTATTAGTACCACAGGCAGGCAGCAACATATTTACAGCTAGTGTAGTGCGTCCTCTGCACAGTGTGCACCTAAAGCTATCTGAAGAAAATTGGTGGTGTTCTTCTGATCCTAATAGTACCGCAGGCACGTGCAGTATTTACAATTAGTGTAGTGCGTCCTCTGCACAGTGTGCACCTAAAGCTACCTGAAGAAAATTGGTGGTGTTCTTCCGATCCTATTAGTACCGCAGGCAGCTGCAGTATTTACAAGTTAGTGTAGTGTGTCCTCTGCACAGTGTGCACCTAAAGCTAACTGAAGAAAATTGGTGGTGTTCTTCTGATCCTATTAGTACCACAGGCAGCTGCAGTATTTATAGTTAGTGTAGTGCTGTCTCTGCACAGTGTGCACCTAAAGCTACCTGAAGAAAATTGGTAGTGTTCTTCTGATAATATTAGTACCGCAGGCACCTGCAGTAGTTACAGTTAGTGCAGTGCGTCCTCTGCACTGTGTGCACCTTAAGCAACCTGAAAAAAATTGGTGGTGTTCTTCTGATCCTATTAGTACCACAGGCAGCTGCAGTATTTACAGTTAGTGTAGTGCATCCTCTGCACAGTGTGCACCTAAAGCTACCTGAAGAAAATTGGTGGTGTTCTTCTGATCCTATTAGTACCGCAGGCAGCTGCAGTATTTACAGTTAGTGTAGTGCGTCCTCTGCACAGTGTGCACCTAAAGCTACCTGAAGAAATTTGGTGGTGTTCTTCTGATCCTATTAGTACCACAGGCAGCTGCAGTATTACAGTTAGTGTACTGCGTCCTCTGCACAGTGTGCACCTAAAGCTACCCGAAGAAAATTGGTGGTGTTATTCTGATCCTATTAGTACCACAGGCAGCTGCAGTATTTACAGTTCGTGTAGTGCGTCCTCTGCACAGTGTGCACCTAAAGCTACCTGAAGAAAATTGGTGGTGTTCTTCTGATCCTATTAGTACCGCAACCAGCTGCAGTATTTACAGTTAGCGTAGTGTGTCCTCTGCACAGTGTGCACCTAAAGCTACCTGAAAAAAATTGGTGGTGTTCCTCTGATCCTTTTAGTACCGCAGGCAGCTGCAGTATTTACAGTTAGTGTAGTGCGTCCTCTGCACAGTGTGCACCTTAAGCTACCTGAAGAAAATTGATGGTGTTCTTCTGATCCTATTAGTACCACAGGCATGCAGCTGCAGTATTTACAATTAGTGTACTGTGTCCTCTGCACAGTGTGCACCTAAAGCTTCCTGAAGAAAATTGGTGGTGTTCTTTTGATCCTATTAGTACCAAAGGCAGCTGCAGTATTTACAGTTAGCGTACTGCGTCCTCTGCACAGTGTGCACCTAAAGCTACCTGAAGACAATTGCTGTTGTTCTGATCCTATTAATACCACAGGCAGGCAGCTACAGTATTTACAGTTAGTGTACTGTGTCCTCTTCACAGTGTACACCTAAAGCTACATGAAGAAAATTGGTGGTGTAATTCTGATCCTATTAGTACCACAGGCAGGCAGCTGCAGTATTTACAGTTAGTGTACTGCCTCCTCTGCACAGTGTGCACCTAAAGCTACCTGAAGACAATTGCTGCTGTTCTGATCCTATTAATACCACAGGCAGGCAGCTACAGTATTTACAGTTAGTGTACTGTGTCCTCTGCACAGTGTGCACCTAAAACTACCTGAAGAAAATTGGTGGTGTTCTTCTGATCCTAGTAGTACCACAGGCAGGCAGCTGCAGAATTTACAGTTGGTGTACTGCGTCCTCTGCACAGTGTGCACCTAAAGCTACCTGAAGACAATTGCTGTTGTTCTGATCTTATCAATACCACAGGCAGGCAGCTGCAGTGTTTACAGTTATGCCCCGTACACACGGTCGGATTTTCCGATGAAAAATGTCCGATCGGAGCGTGTTGTCGGAAATTCCGATCGTGTGTGGGCTCCATCGGACATTTTCCATCGGATTTTCCGACACACAAAGTTGGAGAGCAGGAGATAAAATTTTCCGACAACAAAATCCGTTGTCGGAAATTCCGATCGTGTGTACACAAATCCGACGGACAAAGTGCCACGCATGCTCAGAATAAATAAAGAGATGAAAGCTATTGGCCACTGCCCCGTTTATAGTCCCGACGTACGTGTTTTACATCACCGCGTTCAGAACGATCGGATTTTCCAACAACTTTGTGTGACCGTGTGTATGCAAGACAAGTTTGAGCCAACATCCGTCGGAAAAAATCCTAGGATTTTGTTGTCGGAATGTCCGAACAAAGTCCGACCGTGTGTACGCCCTATTAGTGTTCTGTGTCCTCTTTACAGTGTGCACCTAAAGCTACATGAAGAAAATTGGTGGTGTACTTCTGATCCTATTAGTACCACAGGCAGGCAGCTGCAGTGTTTACAGTTAGTGTACTGCCTCCTCTGCACGGTGTGCACCTAAAGCTACCTGAAGACAATTGCTGCTGTTATGATCCTATTAATACCATAGGCAGGCAGCTACAGTATTTACAGTTAGTGTACTGTGTCCTCTGCACAGTGTGCACCTAAAGCTACCTGAAGAAAATTGGTGGTGTTCTTCTGATCCTAGTAGTACCACAGGCAGGCAGCTGCAGTATTTACAGTTGGTGTACTGCGTCCTCTGCACAGTGTGCACCTAAAGCTACCTGAAGACAATTGCTGTTGTTCTGATCTTATCAATACCACAGGCAGGCAGCTGCAGTGTTTACAGTTAGTGTACTGTGTCCTCTGCACAGTGTGCACCTAAAGCTACCTGAAGACAATTGCTGGTGTTCTCATACTAATAATACTAATAATACTACAGGCAGGCAGTTGATTCTGCTAGCTGCAGTATCAGTATATATATATACATCCCAGCTTTGTGCAGTTACATCTCACTGCAGGCCATTAGTATGTCTGGAAGGCCAACAAGGAGAGGCAGACAGTCACAAGCCAATAAAAGAGGGCAAGCAGGCTCTGTGTCTAGAGGCAACAGTGCTGGTCATGGAGACGGTGCATCCTCATCACCACGTGGCCCCGGGACACGCTTGTCCTTTTTTTCGGCAGCTGGCCATGTTGAGCCGCAACATATGGAAGACTTGGTAGAGTGGATGACCAAGCCATCCTCTTCCTCCTCATCCTCTCTCACCCAGGCTTGGGGTACTTTGTCTGGCAAAGCAGCTGCCAACGCAGCCTCTTCCCTCGGCTCAATGGCATCAGTCACTCCTTCCCTAGCCCCACCATGTCCTCCTGAGGAGTCCCCCGAACTGTTTTACCACAGTGTTGGGTACATGCTCCAGAAGGATGCCCAGCGTTTTGAAGGCTCCGATGATGGTACCCACTTAGAGGAAGGAAGTAACGTGAGCCCAGAGAGAGGGGGTGCCCAAGAAGGACAGCAATCTGGCAGTCATGTTCCCCCAGCTGTAGCATACTGCCAGGTTTGCTCCAGTGATGAGGAGGGAGGGGATGGTCACTGACTCCACGTGGGTGCCTGATAGGAGAGAGGAGGAGGAGGCACATCTCCAACGAGCAGGATGCCCTCCAGGGGCCAGCTTAAGGGCAGCACATGACTTCATCACACCGCAGCTGTAAGTCTTTTTCCTAGTCAAGGAGGGGTTTGGATTTGATGAACATTTTCTTGTAAAAGTGAGTATATGAGGGATGTCCCCTTAGTGTTAGAGTGTTCTGTAAAGAAGTAATTCCAAAGTTTTAAGGGTAGTGCTCCTTCTATAGATGTGTATGCCGTTAAGCATTTTTGTAGTCTGAAGTGGGTGAGAAAGTCTTTGGAGGGTGCATTGAGGTCTTTGCTGATTTGTGAGAAGGATTTGTTGGTTGTTATGTCATGAAGTTCATGTGTGTATTTTACCCGGTCAGTAATCCAGGTCGGGAATGTTAAGTCAGGTGTAAGAAGTTTTAAGGTGTTTAAAGGAATCTGTAATGGTTTTGTCATCAAGTGTGACCATTTGGTAAGGTGTAGTGCGCGCCATACTTTAACTGTGGCTTGGAAAGTCGTGAGTAGTAGAGAAGGTGAGAGCTATGTGTGGAGGTACTAAATAACCAGGTGGCGAGGTTTGTACCCGGAGTCATGTAATTTTCTATGTTACTCCAGAGGGTTGTTGTGGGTTTGTATTCATCCATTCTTTCATTTGTGATAGAATGGTGGCATTGTAGTAATCTTTTATGTCTATGTATCCCATCCCACCTGCAGATCTGTGTTTAATAAGTTTCGTATGACTACATCTAGATTTTTTCCCTTGCCAAACATATTGGCTTAGGATGGATTGGAGAAACCTCAGTAACACCATCATTTTAAAGGCCGCTAGTCAACCTGCTCATGAGAATTCATGTTTAGATTAGGGATGAGCCAAACACCCCCCTGTTCAGTTCGCACTAGAACTTGTGAACAGGCAAAAAATTTGCTCGAACACGCGAACACCGTTAAAGTCTATGGGACACGAACATGAATAATAAAAAGTGCTCATTTAAAGGCTTATATGCAAGTTATTGCCATAAAAAGTGTTTGGGGACCTGGGTCCTGCCCCACGGGACATGGATTAATGCAAAAAAAGTTTTAAAAATGGCAGTTTTTTTGGGAGCAGTGATTTTTAATAATGCTTAAAGTGAAACAATAAAAGTGTAATATTCCTTTAAATTTCGTACCTGGGGGGTGTCTATAGTATGCCTGTAAAGGGGCGCATGTTTCCCGTGTTTAGAACAGTCTGACAGCAAAATTACATTTCAAAGGAAAAAAAGTCATTTAAAACTACTCGCGGCTATTAATGAAGTACCGGTCTGACAATACACATAAAAGTTCATTGATAAAAATGGCATGGGAATTCCCCACAGGGGAACCCCGAACAAAAATTTAAAAAAAAATGACATGGGGGGGTTTCCCTAAATTCCATACAAGGCCCTTCAGGTCTGGTATGGATATTAAGGGGAACCCCAGCCAAATTTTAAAAAAAATGGTGTGGGGTCCCCCTCAAAATCTATACCAGACCCTTTAGGTCTGATATGGATTTTAAGGGGAACCCCGCACCAAAATGTTTAAAAAAATTGGCGTGGGGTCCCCAAAAATCCATACCAGACCCTTATCCGAGCACGCAACCTGGCAGGCCGCAGGAAAAGAGGGGGACGAGAGAGCGCCCCCCCTCCTGAACCGTACCAGGCCACATGCCCTCAACATTGGGAGGGTGCTTTGGGGTAGCCCCCCAAAACACCTTGTCCCCATGTTGATGGGGACAAGGGCCTCATCCCCACAACCCTTGCCTGGTGGTTGTGTGGGTCTGCGGGTGGGGAGCTTATCAGAATCTGGAAGCCCCCTTTAACAAGGGGACCCCCAGATTCCGGCCCTCCCCCCTGTGTGAAATGGTAAGGGGGTACAAAAGTACCCCTACCATTTAAAAAAAACTGTCAAAAATGTTAAAAATGACAAGAGACAGTTTTTGACAATTCCTTTATTTAAATGCTTCTTCTTACTTCTATCTTCTTTCTTCTATCTTCTATCTTCCTTCGGTTTCTTCCTCCATCTTCTTCTTCTTCTGGTTCTTCTGGTTCTTCCTCCGGTGTTCTCGTCCGGCATCTCCTCCGCAGCGTCTTCTTCTCTTCATCTTCTTCTCCGGGCCGCTCCGCATCCACGATGGCATGGAGGGAGGCTCCCGCTGTGTGACGCTTCTCCTCTTCTGACGGTTCTTAAATAATGGAGGGCGGGGCCACCCAGTGACCCCGCCCACTCTGACACACAAGGACTTGATGGGGACTTCCCTGTGGCATTCCCCGTACGTCAGAGGGGGTGGGGTCATAGGGTGGCCCCGCCTTCCATTATTTAATAACCATCACACAGCGGGAGCCTCCCTCCATGCCATCATGGATGCTGAGCGGCCCAGAGAAGAAGAAGAAGAGAAGAAGATGCCGTGGAGGAGATGCCGGACGAGAACACCGGAGGAAGAACCAGAAGAATCAGAAGAACCAGAAGAAGATGGAGGAAGAAACCGAAGGAACCTGAAGGACCTGGTATGGAATTTAGGGGGACCCCCACATCATTTTTTTTAAATTTTGGTTCGGGGTTCCCCTGTGGGGAATTCCCATGGCATTTTTATCAATGAACTTTTATGTGTATTGTCGGACCGGCAATTCATTAATAGCCGCGAGTAGTTTTAAATTACTTTTTTTCCTTTGAAATGTCATTTTGCTGTCACACTGTTCTAAACACGGGAAACATGCGCCCCTTTACAGGCATACTATAGACACCCCCCAGGTACGAAATTTAAAGGAATATTACACTTTTATTGTTTCACTTTAAGCATTATTAAAATCACTGCTCCCGAAAAAAACGGTCATTTTTAAAACTTTTTTTTGCGTTGATCCATGTCCCCTGGGGCAGGACCCAGGTCCCCAAGCACTTTTTATGACAATACTATGCATATAAGCCTTTAAAATTAACACTTTTGATTTCTTCCATAGGTTTTTAAAGGGTGTTCTGCGGCTTTCCAATTTGCCACAAACACCCCAAATTGTTCGCTGTTCGGCGAACTGGTGAACAGCCGATGTTCGAGTCGAACATGAGTTTGACTTGAACTCGAAGCTCATCCCTAGTTTAGATAGTTTTGTAGTTTCATTAAGCATCATTTGTTTGGCATCTGTGTAGTTGTGTGGGAAAAGACCTCTAGTGGATTTGGTAAGAGTAATTCCTAGGTAGCGAATACCAACATCTGCCCACGGGTAGGGATATTGGTTCTGGAGTAGATTACTAGTGGTTGCATCAATACCTAGGTCTAAAATGTATGATTTATGTTCATTAACTTTATAGTAAGATAAGGTACTAAACTTTTTCAACAGCAATTGAAGCGAAGGCAGGGAGGAGTGGGGATTTGTGATCATCATTATCACGTCGTCTGCAAATAAATTTATCTTATGCTCTATGGTGCCAATGGTGAAGCCTGATATGTTAGAGTAGGATCTGACATGTTCTGCCAAGGGTTCCATGATTAGGTTAAAGATGATTGGTGAAAGTGGACAACCTTGTCGGGTGCCATTAGTGATGGAGAATGGCTTAGATAGCATCTCCGACGTATAAACCTGTGCTGATGGGGATGACTACAGAGCCATTATGGCCGCTAGAATGGGGCCCTGGAAGCCAAATTTGGCAAGGGTTGCTTCAAGATATTTCCAGTGAACCCTATCGAACGCCTTCTCTGCATCCAAGGACAGGAGCAGAGAAGGCGTTCGAGATGCCTCAGCATTATGGATTATGTTGATAATTCTGTGTGTGGCATCAGTTGTCTGCCTACCTTTTGTAAAGCCTGATTGGTCTTTGTGTATTAGAAGGGGCATTAAGTTAAGTAATCTGTGGGCTATTAGCTTGGCATAAATTTTTGTGTCCACATTGAGAAGAGATATGGGTTGAAAGTTTTGTGCAGACGTAGACTCTTTTTCCTGGCTTCGGTAGTGTAATGATCAAAGCATTCAGCATTTCCGGGGGGGAGAGAGGAGGATGAGGCAGCGTCATTGCAAACTTTGGTCAGATAGGGTGCTAAAACAGTTCAGAATTGTTTGTAATACTCTCCTGTAAGACCATCTGGGCCAGGAGATTTGTTGGAGGGTAGTAACGATATTATATTTCTGACTTCTAGATCTGTAAATGGGGTGTTTAATGAGTCTAGTTACTCTTTAGTTTGGGGGGGTTGATCTCGCTAAGAAATGCTTCTATGTCAGGTAATGATGGCTGCTTGACAGATGTGTCATCTTTCAGATTGTAAAGTGTATTGTAGTAGTAACTAAATGCGTCTGCAATAGCTTGTGGGTCTATCAATTTCTGTTTAGTGGCTGGGTGGAATAGATGGGTCATTTTAGTTTTGGAATAGTGACCTTTGATTCTGTTAGCCATTGCCTTTTCGGCTTTGTTACCAGTTGAGTAGTGTTGTGCTCTAAAGTGCTTATGTGCTATTTTAAAGGATTTTAGAAGGAGAGATTTTAATTCTTGTCTAAGGGAGTCTAATTTAGCTTTGGTTAAAGGCTCTGGATTAGTTTGGTTTTGGTTTTCTAACATTTTGATATCGGAAGTGAGTGTGTTTAGACGCTGTGATCTCCTCCTCTCTCTAGCAGTAAATTGAATAAAGATCCCCCTTATGAATGCCTTATAGGCATTCCAAAGAAGGGTATCATTGCTAACAGTTCCTGCATTAATATTAAAGTATTCTATCAAGTGGTCTTTAATATAAGTAGAATGGGTCGGTGAGTGAAGAATGGCAGCATTCGATCTCCAAATCCGTGTTCGGGAAAGCTTCGGTGAATCTTCTATGGTCATTGTAACCGGAGCGTGGTCTGACCATGTGATGGTTGAAATCTCTGTGGAAGAGATTTTGGGCAAAGTCCATTTATCCACTAGGAAGTAGTCAATCTGAGTGTAGGAATTGTGTCTAAGGGAGAAATATGAATAGTCCCTTTCGGTAGTGTGATGGCATCTCCACACATCAAATAGATTGTGAGATCGGATAAACGGCCCCATAGGAGATGTAAATCTGGTAGAATGGGAGGAAGAGTTGATGGAGTTGTCCGGCACTATGTTAAAGTCACCACAGATGACAAGATGACCTTGTTTAAAATGATTGATTTTCTTCATCACTTTGGACATAAAGTGGATTTGTTTCTTGTTGGGGGCATATAATGATAAGATGGTGTATTTGTCGTTATTTAATGTACAGTTCAAAGCCAGATATCTACCATCAACATCCTGAAGGCTGTCGTGTAGGGTGAAGGAGCATGTATTCCTGACGGCTATCATGACTCCGTTTTTCTTGTCAGGGCCTGAGACTCTAAAGATATTTGAAAAAATTTTGGTGGTGCATGGAGGTTCAGCATTGGTCTTAAAGTGCGTTTCCTGTATGCACAGGACGTTGCAGTGAGAGTCCTGTGCAGTTCGCTGCAGAGATGCTCATTTGGCAGGGTGATTTAGGCCTTTCACGTTCAGTGACATAAATTTGGGCATTTTGAAAGTGGTGTGTAGAGGTAGTGGAGTAAAGTATTACAGTAACACAGATGGGTGACTTGCTCGAGGAGGTTGAGATTTGCTAGAAGTCCTGGGTCCGATGTTATTGAGCTCTCATGGATAAGGAAGGAAGGGAGAGAAACAGTAGGGTGGTTAGTGATAAACAAGAGGGTAGAGGAAGACAGGCAGCAGCAGTATGCTAGTGACTGCTGGATAAGAATGAGAGTAAAGTTCACAGACTAACTGCAACGAGCAGGCACTTAATCGGAGTGCTGGTTTAAGGTTAGATTGACAGCATCACTGATTTGGAAGTAATTTGTTGTGGCGAGGCGAATGACCGAAGTTGAAGGATTGTGAGTTTGGTTTGTGGGTCGCCGGGGTTGGAGGGTCACATTCAGGAACAATACCCCATGTTCTGAGCAATTGTATGCCCTCTTCTGCAGTATGGATGTTGTGACGCACCCCATTCCTGGTAACCATTAGCTTGGTTGGGAAACCCCATTGGTACGGGATCTTATGGTTATTGAGGGGTTTTGTTATTATTTGCAGTTGATGTCTCTGTTGACGGGTATATGAGAGATGTCAGCAACGAGTTGCAGCTTTGCATATGGATGTGGGAGCTGACCCAGGCGTCTGGATTGTGTGAGAAGCATATCTTTGGTGTGATAGAAATGTACTCGCATCAGAGAGTCACGAGGTACTTCTGCGGGTAAATGAGGAGGTTTTGGGAGACGGTGGATACGATCGATGATCGTCTCGATTGGCGGGAGATCAGGGAGTAGTGTTGAGATCAACTTCCTAGCGTAGGAGTTTAGATCTGCTGGTAGAATAATTTCAGGGATTCCTCTAATCTTTACATTTTGACGCCGTGAGCGATCTTCGAGATCCGCCATTTTGGCACGCACCCAGCTGTGCTCCTCTCTGGTATAATCATGTGCATCTACTAGGTCATTGACTGTTTCTGTCATGGCGCTCATCTGCTTTTCAATAATCCTCACTTTCTGCCCTGTGTGCAGTATCTCTGTTTTAAATGCAGTGAACATTGAGGAAATGTCAGACTGGGGGAGCTGTGAAGTGACATCAGCATCTCCTTCATCATAGTGTCTTTGACTGGCTGGTTGGTAGTAGGGAAGGCCGCTATAGGGGAAGATGCTGGTGGATGTGTGAGGAGGTTTTATAAAGCAGGCCTTACCTCCTGTGGTTGATCCACTGTATTCAGGCACATCCTTGCTTTGGCTGGGCTGCTGGAGGTGGATGAGGGTCTGAAGGATAGCTGGGAGCCCAAAGGTGTTGTTCAGGGCTGAAATGGAGGATTCGTCAGCATCAAGCAGGTCAGTGTAGGAATCCTCTGTGTGTTGAACGGCGCCGCGGGCACCATCTTGGATTTTAGTTCCCTGAGGGAGAATGAGAAAATCATTGATTTTCGTAGGTATTCTGTATTCTTTTCTTTTCCTACATGCTCTGGTCTGGTTCCCCAGGGTGTGGGGGTCCGAGGACTGCATTTTCGGGGTCTGAAGCAGTGATTTTGGGGTCCGATTCTCCATTCAGTGCAGGAGCTGTGAGTTTACGCTTCCATTCAGCTCGGCGGTTAGCCACGCCCTCCTGGTGTGGGCCTTTTTTGAGACGAGTGCATCAGATCACACCGCTGCTATTTGCAACATATGTCTCAAGCGTATCTCGCGTGGCCAAAACATCACCCGCTTGGACACCACATGCTTGACCAGACATACAGTTTTTTGGCAAGTGTACCTAAAAGACCCACACCAAAGAACAAAGCGGACCTCTCCTTGCTCCTCATCAGCTGGGATCTCCAACCCCACTATACCTTCAGTCCTCTCTGAAACCTGCATTGAGAGGAATGAAGGTGTAGAATTAGGTGTGTCACAGCCAAGTAATTGAGGGCAATCTGCTATCGGTACACCAACGTCAGATTGTACCACGCAAATTTCCCTGCCCCAGCTGCTGCACCACCGAAAGAAGTTCGCTCCCAGTCATCCACATGCCCAGCGGTTGAATGCTAGCTTGGCTAAATTGCTAGCATATCAACTGCTGCCTTTTCAGTTGGTAGACTCTGCCCCCTTCCGTGAGTTTGTGGAATGTGCGGTTCCTCAGTGGGAGGTTCCCAAACACCACTTTTTCTCACGGAAGGCGATTCCGGCTCTCTACTGGCATGTGGAAGGCAATGTCTTGGCCTCACCTTGCTGGACAGGACGGTCAGCAGTAAGGTGCATATTACCGCTGACTCATGGTCCAGCAGGCATGGACAAGGATGTTACCTATCTTTTACAGCACACTGGGTGACTCTTCTGGCAGCTGGGAAGGATGCAGGACAGGGTGCAGTAGTGTTGGAGGTTGTTCCACCACCACGCCTCCAAGATTCTACTAGTGGTAATTCTGCCACACCTCTCTCCTCCACCTCCTTCTCTTCTTCTTCCTCCATGGCCTCTTCCTGTGCTGATTTGTCCAGCGGTGCTCCGTAGGCGTTCAAGGGGCTACGCAAGCACTCAGGCAAAAACATGCCATGCGGTGCTTGAGCTGGTGTGCTTGGGGGACAGGAGCCACACTGGGGCAGAGATTCTGTCAGCTCTGCAGGGGCAGGTTCAGAGGTGGTTGACGCCACGCCACCTTAAGACATGTATGGTGGTTTGCAACAATGGCACCAACCTCCTCTCTGCCCTTCGACAGGGACAACTGACCCATGTGCCCTGTTTGGCTCATGTCCTTAACTTGGTGGTGCAGCAGTTCTTGGGCAGGTACCCGGGCTTACAGGATGTCCTGAGGCATGCCAGGAAAGTCTGTGTGCATTTCCGCAGGTAATATAATGCCAGTGCTCGGCTGGCTGACCTCCAAAAGGAATTTAACCTGCTCAAGAACTGCCTAATCTGTGACATGCCCCCAAGGTGGAACTCAACGTTGGCCATGCTGCAGCGGCTGCACATGCAGCAGAGGACCATCAATGAGTACCTATGCGACTATGGCACCAGGACAGGGTCAGGGGACCTTGGTTTTTTTTCCCCACGCCAGTGGGCTATGATCAGGGATGCACTGCCCTGTCACCATTTGAGGAGGCCACGAGGATGGTGAGCAGTGACAGTGCATGCATCAGTGACACTGTCCCTCTTGTCCACCCGGTGGAGCACACGCTGCATGGAATAATGGACAGGGAACTTGAGGCAGAACAGAGGGAGGAAGAGGGGGACTTCCTTACCTCTCATGGCCCCCTTTATCCAGACAGTGTTCCTGCATGCCCGCCGATCACACAGGAAGAGGACGAGGAGGATTGTGTCAGTATGGAGGTGGAGCCTGGCACTCAGCATCAGCAGCAGTCTTCAAGGGATCATTTACAGTCCAAAGAAACCCATGGACTTGTACGTGGCTGGGAGGAGGTGGCTAAATATCATGTCATCCTTAGTGACCCAGAGGACTCTGGACCGAATGCCTCAGCAAACCTTCGCTGCATGGCCTCCCTGATTCTGCAAAGCCTGCGGAAGGATCCTCGTATTCATGGTATCAAGGGGAGGGATGATTACTGGCTGGCAACCCTCCTTGATCCACGTTACAAGGGTAACGTTGCGGACCTTATCTTGCCATCGAAGAGGGAGCAGAGGATGAAACATCTTTGGGAGGCCTTGCAGAAAGGTTTGTGCAACATGTTTCCAGAGCCTGGGTGCTACAATTTCCTGGTCAGTCACAGAAGGAGTGGTGGAGAAGGTGGCTGTCTGGCCGATGCGTTCAGACAATTTTTTAATCCACAGCCCCAAGGTCTGATTGGTTCCAGCAACCATCGCCAGCGTCTTATTTACATGGTGCAGGATTACCTAGGGGCAAGATCAGACTTGGACACCTTTCCCACCGAAAATCCTCTGGGTTACTAGGTCTTGAGGATGGATCACTGGCCAGAGCTTGCACAGTATGCAATTGAGCTACTGGCCTGTCCTGCACCCAGCATTCTTTCGGAACGCACATTCAGAGCTGCTGGAGGCTTTGTAACCGATCACAGGGTGCGCCTGTCCACCGAATCGGTCGATCGGCTGGCCTTCATAAAAATGAATCAGTCTTGGATCACCAGCTACCAAACACCTGATTCTGATGTAACGGATTGATTTTTTTTAATGTAAGATCCCTTTAAGACTGCCTATGCTGATGCTGAGTGACTATCCTGGTATGCTGAGTCACAATCCTCTTCCTCCTCAATTTTCATGCTGATAGCTTGTAAGAACATTTTTGGTTCTGGGCACCGCCACCAGTGGCCAATGCCCAATTTTTCAGCCCCTGTTGGGGCATGTAATTACAATTTTTAATGCAATACTGTGCAGCAGGGCTCATTCCTGTGCTCCAACTAGAGTATCTGTGAGGGGTTGCAGTGTTGTGGCACCAGCACCAGTGCCCAAGGCCCAAATTTTCAGCCCCTGTTTAACAGGGGCGTCTAATTACAATTTTTGATGCAATACTTTGCAGCAGGGCTCATTCCTGCACTTCAAATATAGCATCTGTGAGAGGTTGGAGTGTTGTGGAACCAGCGCTTAAGGCCCAATTTTTCTGCCCCTGTTCAACAATGGCATGTAATTACAATTCTGGATCTAATATTTCACAGCAGGGCCCATTCCTGCGCCCACCAAGAGTAACTGTGAGGGCTTACAGTGTTGTGACAACACCAACACCTAAGGCCCCAATTTCTGCAGAGAGAAAGATTCTCTTAAGAGGGTCAACAAAGAACACTGGGATAGATACAAACCAGCTTTATTAAATACCAAAATTATACCAAATTAAAAAAATACAACAAATGAAAAAAGCAATATAGATGGACGGCTAACACAGACCTATTTAAAATTGGACAACGTTGTCACAGGGGATAATAAAAACAAATGGGAGCCGTGGCTTCACACCCACTCATGAACATCAATCAATCATCATCCATACAAAATAGGAAATAATAATGTTGGTAAATTTCAGCTCGAATGAAAAATTTAAATTAGTCCTATATAGGGGCATCCAGCATAGCAAGGACAGTCCTATACCAACAATATGAGTGCAACTTTAGTGGGTGGACGATCTGGCCGTAAAGTTTGTTGTGATGTTAATCAATGCAACTAGATCGCTCTAATAGAAATGCAGAACCACAGACATAAATGGATGAAAACCAGCTTATGGATCAAGCTGCAAAGCAGAACGCTTCCAGATTACAGCATAAGATGATGTAGGTATACCATGCAATGGTATGGGAGGGCTCGGCAGAACAACTTTTGGAGTTCTTGTCTCAATTAAATGTAAATGAAAGGAATATACATCTAACTTACTCCTACCATGCTGACACCCTCTCTTTCCTTGATCTACAAATTACCAGATGTGAAAATAAGATTGTAACTAGTACTTTCCGAAAGGAAACAGCAGCTAATACCCTCCTCCTAGCACAGAGCCATCACCCGAAATCCCTGATTAAAGGGATACCTACAGGGCAATTTTTAAGGATTAGGCGAAACTGCTCAGAGGAGGAACAGTTTCAAACTGAAGCACATGAGATGTACCAAAGGTTCAGGAATAGAGGTTACTCACATAGTTCCCTCAAAAAAGCCAAAAATAATGCATTAGGAAAGAAACGTGAAGACCTCCTAGTTACACAGATAAGTCAGTACATGATTTTCTAAGAATCATCACCAGGTTCGGTTCACAATGGACTAAAAGAAAAAATAAGGGGTTGCGCTAATAACCAAATACATCAATATAGTATCTATAGTAAAGATAATTAAATCTTAACCGTGAATAAATCAAAAATATTGTGCAAACATAACATGTGAAATACATTCATCAAATAAGGCCATCAAAAATAATATCTTAGTGAGTCCCAAAAAATCATCAAAGAAACCCAACAAAAGTCCAAGTGATGTTTGCAATTGATCCGTGACAGTGAGGGATCCACCACCAGAGAATAGAAGGGGTAGCTCCTTACCAGATGGCCATGACCCCCCACTACAGAGGATCACAGCAAGCAGAAATCTTTAAGGCCAGAGTTAGGTACCGCCCACGATATCCACTAGAGGTCCTCAGGTAGCCGTGACCCCCCACTACAGAGGATCACAGCAAGCAGAGATCTTTATAAGCCAGAGTTAGGAACTGCCCACGATATCCACTAGAGGTCCTCTCACCATCAGTCACCGCAATAAGCCCATGGCAGCGATCCTCTTCTGCTGCCTCTTCCAGCAATGTCTCCTGGAGACATTGCTGGAAGAGGCAGCAGAAGAGGATCGCTGCCATGGGCTTATTGCGGTGACTGATGGTGAGAGGACCTCTAGTGGATATCGTGGGCAGTTCCTAACTCTGGCTTATAAAGATCTCTGCTTGCTGTGATCCTCTGTAGTGGGGGGTCACGGCTACCTGAGGACCTCTAGTGGATATCGTGGGCGGTACCTAACTCTGGCCTTAAAGATTTCTGCTTGCTGTGATCCTCTGTAGTGGGGGGTCATGGCCATCTGGTAAGGAGCTACCCCTTCTATTCTCTGGTGGTGGATCCCTCACTGTCACGGATCAATTGCAAACATCACTTGGACTTTTGTTGGGTTTCTTTGATGATTTTTTGGGACTCACTAAGATATTATTTTTGATGGCCTTATTTGATGAATGTATTTCACATGTTATGTTTGCACAATATTTTTGATTTATTCACGGTTAAGATTTAATTATCTTTACTATAGATACTATATTGATGTATTTGGTTATTAGCGCAACCCCTTATTTTTTCTTTTACTTATCCACAATTGATGTTTGTTGTGGGGTTTGCAGCTTTTCGTACTATAGAACACTTTGGTTTATAGCGCGGTTTTTTTAATTTTCCACAATGGACTAAAGTCCAGGAGATTCTTAATAGACACTGGCATATTCTAAGGTCTGCACCATTAATCGCCAATATAATTAGCCCCAGACCATTACTTACAGCTGAAAGGGCACGCAATTTAGGCGATGTTCTAGTCCACTCTGAATACACGAGAACCATTAGTAAAAACTAAAAGTGCTATGTGTGTGGATGCGCTGCTTACATTTGTACTCTCTATCTTATTTATGTGTATCCTATCTTTTAGACATAGTCTTATTCACCATCCACCTATAAAAATTCATCACATTAAGCAACAACCATATGCAAATTATATAAATCATATAAAAATCCGGTGACATATATCACATGATAATAAAGTCCCTTCATATATGCTTGCAAATCTTCCGTTAGATTGCCGTGATCGGCGTGCTCTTGTGTTTAATCAATTCAAAGTGACTTAGTGCTTCACCACCACCTGTGAGATTGGCCACTCACCAGATTTTCCTTTAAAACTGCACCTTTGGTTCATTCATAGGGATAACCACTCCACTCAAAGGGAACTTCTCCAATAGCTATACTAGGACCTTAATGTTCCTCATAAAAATGGATGAAAACGATCATCGCGCAATAACGTTTAAAACTTTTATTTTATAAAACATAAAAAAACTTTGCACTCACATATCCAAGTGCCATTGAGCCGGCACAGAGCTTTTCCAGCAGTTAGGGACGGGTGGGCGCTGCAGCCCGGTTCGCCTGATGTGTGCTGTGCAGCCTCCGTGTGCCGCTTGCCCCCTCCTGCTTTCCCCAAACCCAAACCCCCCCCTTCTCTTCCCCCCTCCCTCCCATAAACTTCCCGTTCCCATCCCAGGATTGTCTTTACTATTTTACAAGTATACTTATGGAGTATGTCCTTTTGCTGAATGTCTTATATAAGAGGGGTTTTGGATGACATCTAGTGGATACACGCAGTAATTGCATCCTTTACTATCTATTTAAGCCTTTCCCAGTAGACTCCTCCTTGCTCTGAGGAAACCAGCGTCCATTGGCTGGTGAAACGCGTCAGCGGTGTGACGTCAGCACGTCATCGGGAGCCGCGCGCTATTCGATCTGGCTTGTTCACATACAGAACCAACAGCTGATGTCAGCTTCCTCTTACAGCCACGCACCATACCGAGGCAACGGCTCCATAGCGGCTCCACAGTGAGGGACGTCTCCCTGTTTGCCTCCATCCATTTGAGCAGTAAAGCGACATTCACCTATACAGCGACTCAGGGACAAAGGATTGCTACAGTTTGACAATGGATAAGGTGAGATCCTTATACCCCACTCAGCACTTCCAAACGTATGTCAATGTTCATAGCATCCCCCTACTGCTGTTTATATGGACTTATATCCCGCTGCTCTTGCATGGTATATCTACATCATCTTATGCTGTAATCTGGAAGCGTTCTGCTATGCAGCTTGATCCATAAGCTGGTTTTCATCCATTTATGTCTGTGGTTCTGCATTTCTATTAGAGCGATCTAGTTGCATTGATTAACATCACAACAAACTTTACGGCCAGATCGTCCACCCACTAAAGTTGCACTCATATTGTTGGTATAGGACTGTCCTTACTATGCTGGATGCCCCTATATAGGGCTAATTTCAATTTTTCATTCTAGCTGGAATTTACCAACATTATTATTTCCTATTTTGTATGGATGATGATTGATTGATGTTCATGAGTGGGTGTGAAGCCGTGGCTCCCATTTGTTTTTATTATCCCCTGTGACAACGTTGTCCAATTTTAAATAGGTCTGTGTTAGCCGTCCATCTATATTGCTTTTTTCATTTGTTGTATTTTTTAATTTGGTATAATTTTGGTATTTAATAAAGCTGGTTTGTATCTATCCCAGTGTTCTTTGTTGACCCTCTTAAGTGAATCTTCCTCTTTGTTTTTCCTATATGCGATTAGGGCAACTTGAACTGCATCCAGACTTAGGTCTGCATGATTGATTTATACTCAAGTGCAAATAAAGGCAATTATTGATTAATTGATTGGTTGATCCTGGCAAAATCCCTGTTTTTTTTTTCTGCAGAGTACATAGGGCAGGCCCCTACTTTCAAACATCCAACTTACAAATGACTCCTACTTGCAAACAGAAGGAGACAACAGGAAGTGAGATGAAATCTACCCTAGGAAGGGAAATTCTCTCCTGTAAGAGTTATTATGGAAAAAATGTGTCTCCTCTTCACTGATGCTTTATCACCAATCCTTGTTTCACTAAAAAACCCAGATTTATAAAAAACCATTTGTCATTGGGACAGAAAGTGAGGGGAAATCTTCTAAAGAGGTGCACAGACAGCAAAACAAATGTTACAGGGGTGATAATCCTTCCCTATGTTTTCCAAAAAGCTTAAAAATTGATTTTTTTTGGCTGGAGCTACACTTTAAAAATGTACCAGTTCAAAATTAAAAACAGATTATACTTAACAACAAACCTACAGTTCCTGTCTTGTTTGCACCACCTGTATACTGCTGTTCAGAGTATATAGGGCCTGGGGGCCCCACACCTTTCTTTTTTTTAATTTGGGTGCGGGGGTCCCCTTAATATCCATACAAGACCCAAAGGACCTGGTAATGGACTGGGTGGGGGTACCCATGCCGTTTGTCTCACTGATTTTCATCCATATTGTCAGGACCTGACATTACATTAAAGCCGCAAGCAGTTTTAAATGACTTTTATTCCTTTAAAAATGTCATTTTGTGCAAGGACTGTTCTAAGCACAGGAAACACACGCCACTTTACAGGCATACTATAGACACCCCCAGGAATGATATTTAAAGGAATATTTCACTTTTATTTTTTCACTTTAACCGGTTCCCAACCGGCGCACGCCGATGTACGTCGGCAGAATGGCACGGCTGGGCAAATGGGCGTACCTGTACGTCCATGTGAATTCCCCGCCATGACATTGCGTGCGCGCCGGCGGCGGCACGCGCGCGGCGGCCGGGAACTCCGTGAGTCAGGTCGCGGGTCCCGCGGACTCGATCGCCACGGGGATACCCGCGATCGACTCATGGAGAGGATGAACGGGGAGATGCCATTGTAAACAGCATCTCCCCGTTCTGCCTAGTGACAAGTGTCACTCGATCTCTGCTCCCTGTCATCGGAGCAGAGATCAGTGACGTCACACATACAGCCCATCCCCCTACAGTTAGTAATCACTCCCTGGGACACACTTAACCCCTCCCCGCCCCCTAGTGGTTAACCCCTTCACTGCCAGTGCCATTTACACAGTAATCAGTGCATTTTTAATTGCACTGATCGCTGTATAAATGACAATGGTCCCAAAAATGTCCGACATGTCCGCCATAATGTCGCAGTCACAATAAAAATTGCTGATCGCTGCCATTACTAGTAAAAAAAAAATTATTAACAAAAATGCCATAAAACTATCCTCTATTTAGTAAACACTATAACGTTTGCGCAAACCAAGTATTAAACGCTTATTGCGATTTTTTTTTACCAAAAATATGTAGAAGAATATGATCGGCCTAAACTGAGGAAAAAAATGTTTTTTTATATATTTTTGGGTCATGTTTATTATAGCAAAATGTAAAAAATAATGCGTTTTTTTCAAAATTGTCGCTCTTATTTTGTTTATAGCGCAAAAAATAAAAATCGCAGAGGTGATCAAATACCACCAAAAGAAAGCTCTATTTGTGGGAAAAAAAGGACGTCAAGTTTGTTTGGGAGCCACGATGCATGACCGCGTAATTGTCAGTTAAAGCGGCACAGTGCCGAATCGCAAAAAACGCTCTGGTCAGGAAGGGGGTAAAATCTTCCGGGGCTGAAGTGGTTAAGCATCATTAAAAACCCCCTCCCGCCGACCGTACACAGATGTGTGTACTCGGCTTTCCGGGGTTATACCGGGATGATGCCTGCAGCTGCAGGCATCATCCCGGTACCGTTGTTTAGAGCCGGCGATTGGCTATCCGAGTATAACAACCAATGCGGCTAAAAGCCGCTCGGCTGTTATACCGGAGGAGCGGGAGGGGACATCCCCCCTCCCGCCGCCTCCCGCCACTCTTATCGCACGGGAGGCCTGGTGTCCAATCGGCTGCCTTCGACGGCTGGGGGCGGGCTGGAACGAAGCTGTGGGTGGCTTCGTTCCAGCCTTCTAATTGTAAACGCGGAAGCGACGTCATGACGTCACTTCCCATTTACTTGGCTGCCAATGGCGCCGGTTTTAAAAAAATATACAGTGTTCAGAATCACCGTTTTCGGCGATCTGAATACTTTGAAGTGCAAAGGAGGGATCGGGGGTCTTTTAGACCCCCGGTCCCTCCATAAAGAGTACCTGTCACCACCTATTACTGTCACAAGGGATGTTTACATTCCTTGTGACAGCAATAAAAGTAAAAAAAAAAAAAATTTTTTAAACAATTTATAAGTATAAAAATAAATAAAATAAATAATTTTTTTTTTTTTAAAGCGCCCCCATCCCTGCGAGCTCGCGCAGCGAAGAAAACGCATACGGAAGTCAGGCCCCATTATGTAAACGCTGTTCAAATCACACATGTGAGATATCGCCGCGATCATCAGAGTGAGAGCAATAATTCTAGCCCTAGACCTCCTCTGTAACTCAAACCTGGTAACCGTAAAAAATTTAAAGCGTCGCCTATGGAAATTCATAGGTACCGTAGTTTGTCGCCATTCCACGAGTGCGTGCAATTACAAAGGGTAACATGTTTGGTATCTATTTACTCGGCGTAACATCATCTTTCACATTATACAAAAAAATTGGGGTAACTGGGGTTTAAAACACCGCTGCACAAATACCGTGTGATATAAAATATTGCAACAAGCTCCATTTTATTCTCTAGATTCTCTGCTAAAAAAAATATATATAATGTTTGGGAACTCTAAGTAATTTTCCAGCAAAAAATACGGATTTTAACTTGTAAACACCAAATTTCAAAAATAGGCTTAGTCATGAAAGGGGTAAAATCACTACTCCCAAAAAAACTGATGTTTTTAAAACTTTTTTTGCATTAATACATGTCCCCTGGGGCAGGACCCGGGTCCCCAAACCCTTTTTAGGATAATACCATGCATATTAGCCTTTAAAATTAGCACTTTTGATTTAGAACATTCGAGTCCCATAGACTTTAATGGGGTTCTAAAGTTTGCGTATACTTTCGGTCTGTTCGCAGGTTCTGGTGCGAACTGAACCAGGGGGTGTTCGGCTCATCCCTAGTCACCAATGTTAATTCTCCATTACGAACACTAGTTTAGAAGACCGACTGCTTCTGGCTCATCCTTGCTTCCGAGCATGTGTGTTTGTACTTTGGACTTTTGTCCGATGAACTTGTGTACACATGCTCGGAAAATCCGACAATAGACATTTGTCCGCGGAAATTGATCAGATTTTCCAACGGGAAATGTGTGATGACAGGCTGTTGGCAGAAAATCCGACCATTTGTACGCTCCATCGGACAATTGTCAGATTTTCCACGGATAAATGTTAGATGGCTTCCCATAGTTGGCTCTGGGATAGACCTTACTAAGTGAGTGATGGTGAGGATCCCTAGGGACGTGAACAATCCTGGTGTTGCCTTGTGAGATCCCGGGCTGGGGTTGCAGCCATCTGCTTAGTGTGGTCCCCTGTAATAAGGGACCATTGCTCTCCGGTAAGCGGCAGTGTTTGTCTGAGGTGGAGGTTTCATCCATGCACTTGGCACTTTTTTGAAAATTTACATCACCCATCACCTTGGAATTCGTTTTTTCACTTTATGGACTCTTTTTATTTAAGTTCTTTTCTTTATTTTTCTGTTGTGCACTGTATGGACATTTAACCTATGTTTGCACGTTTTTTTTCCAAGGTGTATAATTTTTGCACTTACCATTGAATTAATAATGTCATGTATTTTTATTTTCTAAACCCTCAATTTTGTAGTTTTCATCACATATATGTTAGCGCGACTTTATTATTTTTCATTTTGATCTGTGTCGTATAACACTGGTTAGTTGCAGCTATTTTGTCATTTTTTGTGTGGTTAGCGCAGTATTTTTTATACACACAAATGTTAGATGGCAGATTTTAAAATTTTCCGCGGACAAATGTCTGTTATTGGATTTTCAGAAGCGGTTGGTCTTTTAAACTAACATTCGTAATGGAGAATTAACATTCGTGACGTGGCAAATTATGAAATCTCGAAATGCAGCGCACATTCTCTTCTTCTTTTACCACTTCAGCCCCGGAAGAATTTACCCCCTTCCTGACCAGAGCACTTTTTGCAATTCGGCACTGCGTCGCTTTAACTGACAATTGCGCGGTCGTGTGACGTTGCTCCCAAACAAAATTGACGTCCTTTTTTTTCCACAAATAGAGCTTTCTTTTGGTGGTATTTGATCACCTCTGCGGTTTTTATTTTTTGCGCTATAAACAAAAAAATTGCGACAATTTTGAAAAAAACGCATTCTTTTTTACATTTTGCTATAATAAATATCCCCAAAAAATATAAAAAAATGTTTTTTTTCCTCAGTTTAGACCAATATGTATTCTTCTACATATTTTTGGTTAAAAAAAAATCGCAATAAGCGTTTATTGATTGGTTTGCGCAAAAGTTATAGCTTTTACAAAATAGGGGATAGTTTTATGGCATTTTTATTAATAATTTTTTTTTTTTACTAGTAACGGCGGCGATCAGCGAATTTTATCATGACTGCGACATTATGGCAGACGCATTGGACATTTTTGACACATTTTTGGGACCATTGTCATTTATACAGCAATCAGTGCTATACAAATGCACTGATTCCTGTGTAAATGACACTGGCAGTGAAGGGGTTAACCACTAGCGGGCAGTGTAGGGGGTAAGTATGTCCTGGGGAGTGTTTCTAACTGTGGGGGGCGTGGCTACGTGTGACACGTCACTGATCTCTGCTCCCGATCACAGGGAGCAGAGATCAGTGACACTGTCACTAGGCAGAACGGAGAGATGCTTGTTTACATTAGCATCTCCCCATTCTTCCTGTCCGTGAGGCGATCGCGGGTATCCCCATGGCGATTAAGTCCGTGGGACCTGTGACCTGACTCACGGAGCTCCCGGGCCAGTACGCATGCAATGGCAAAGTGGCAAATTTAAAGGGACGTACGGGTACGTCCATTTGCCCAGCCATGCCATTCTGCCGACGTACATCGGCGTGCGCCGGTCGGGAACTGGTTAATAGGATAATAATTTTTTGGGGGGCAAGTTACCACAACACCATTATCCCGTAGTTTTTAGCCACTTTATTACCAGGCACTTTCGCCCCTTCCTGCCCAGGACAATTTTGAGCTTTCAGTGCTGTTGCACTCTGAATGACAATTGCATGGTCATGCAACACTGTACCCAAACTAAATTTTTATCATTTTCTTCCCACAAATAGGGCTTTCTTTTGGTGGTATTTGATCACCTCTGCGGTTTTTTTTTTTTGCTAAACAAACTAAAAAAGACCGACATTTTTGAAAAAAAAAGTTTTTCTTTGTTTCTGTTATAAAATTTTGTTTTCTCCTTCACTCTCCTTCCGGCATTGATGAGTCGGCACTGATGGGCACTGATGAGGCAGCACCGATCGGAACTGATGAGTTGGCACTGATAAGGTGGCACTGATGGGCACTGATGAGGAGGCACTGATATGTAGAATTTATGGTCACTAATAGGTGGCACTGATATGCAGCACTGATGGGCACCGATAGGTGGCACTGATAGGCAGCACCGATCGGCACTGATGAGATGGCACTGATAAGGTGGCACTGATGGGCACTGGTGAGGAGGCACTGATATGTAGAATCTATGGGCACTGATAGGCAGCACTGATATGCAGCACTGATGGGCACTGACAGGCGGCACTGATGGGCACTGACAGGTGGCACTGATGGGCACTGAGAGGCGGCACTGATTGGCACTGACAGGTGGCATTGATCAACACTAATATATGGCACTGATGGGAAGCACTGATTGGGCAGGTACTGACGGGTCTTAATGCTGGGCACTGATTGGCACTGTGATGGCCACTGATTGGCACTGTGGTGGGCTCTGGTTGGCACTGTGATGGGCACTGATTGGCACTGTGGTGGGCACTGATTGGCACTGTGGTGGGAACTGATTGGCACTGTGGTGGGCACTGGCAGACTTTATTATTGGGGCACTGCTGGGCACTGATTGGCACATCTGATGGGGCTGTGCTGATAATGTACAGACCCCCCTCTCTCTCCCTGTCAGCGCGAACCGAGGAATGCCATTTACCGGCACTTCCTGGTTCTCATGTTGATCAGCTGTGATTGGCCACAGCTGACCATGTGGTAAGAAGCCCCTGTCAGAGGCTTATCACGATTGGAGATGTGGCGTGTCAGACTGACACGCCGCCCTCGCGATCGCTGCGTGCCGGCATGTTATCCTGCTGGACGTCATATGATGCCCAGTCAGGATAACAGAACCACTTCCTGGCCGTCATCTGTTATAGGCCGGGCAGGAAGTGGTTAAGATCAAAGATACAACTATGTTGGTGTCCCTTGTCAATTTTATATTGTATTTTTTTTAAATATAACTGCCTACTCCCAAACTGTCATTTTATTCTCCACAATTCTTTTTATTGTGCATTAAAAAAAGAAAACAAATAAAATTAGATATGCTATCTGCCAATAGAACTTAACCAAAAAGTGCATTCTATGCAGCCAAAAATATATAAAATATAACAAATCAAATCATTATTACTCAACCAAAAAAATTAAATAAAAGCCTCATGCATGTGTCTTGCTTCTTAATATAGGGGGTCAACAATGCCAAGAGTTGGTGAAAGCAGGGGTCCATCATCCGGAGATAATTCCAAAAATCATCTGGATTATTCTACTGGATCTCCCGCAGCAAAGGCATATGACATAATTGGTCACGATTAATAAAGCAACCAATTTTTGGTCCAAAAACTCCTCCTGTTCCTGGACTTAGGTCAAAGCAATAACTCCAAGGCCAATCATAAATAACACAATATCTCCTCCGATTCTGCAACATGTCTGGTTGATGAGCGGCTGTTCAAAAAGGAACTGAAAAGCATGAAATGAAAAGCGCTAAATGAAAAGCACAAATCAACACTCACCAAATTTCTCCTAACACAAAATTAGCAGAAGGAGCCCAAAGGGTGGTGCTAAAGAGCTGAAAACCACTTGTGTTTGTTGGCTGACAATTCCTTGCCGTTTGTATGCAAGACAAAATCTAGGCACACGCCTTCGGACAAAAGTCAGACGTTTTGTCTGCAGAAAATGTGATCATGTGTACAAGGCTTTAGAGGTTGATTTAGTAAAGGCAAATAGGCTGTTCACTTTACAAGGAAAATTGCACTTTGCAAAGGCATTTGCCCTAAAGGTTAGTAAATGTAGTGAAACTTCACTTTGCAAAGAATACCTAAGCACGTACAAGAAAAACAAAAAAATATATTTTTGCTTGCACGTGATTGGATGATGGAAGTCCACGAGAGCTTCACCTCATTCACTAAGTTATGGGGCAAATTCCTTTGCAAAGTGAACAGTCTTTTTACTTTTAGCAAATCAACCACTAATTGTTCCATGTTTTGGAGAATGTTTTAGTGACTTGATAGTCACTGGTGCATTCAACGTTGTATACAATCACACACACTGTGGTTGATTTAGAAATTAATATAGGCTATTTACTTAGTAAAGTGAATCCACTCATCATTCACTGTATCATTATGCATACAAACAGAATATAAGTGAGCAGAAAGGCTACAGTCTGATCAGCTCTGGCCCAATACATTGTGCTGCCTGGGTCCAAGAATAAAAATGCTGTCCCCCCCCTCCCAAAAAATAATCATGCCTATCCAGAAAAGAGACATTTCCATAAAGCAAAGAGACAGCCCAATCCAGCAGAGACATCCCCATATATTCAACAGGAGACATCCCCATATATTCAGCAAAGAGACATTTCCATAAATTCAGCATAGGCATTTCCATAAAGCAAAGAGACATCCCTATATATTCAGCAAAGAGACATGCCCCCTCCAGCAAAGAGACCTGCCCAATCCAGCAAAGAGACATGTTCACTCCAGCTAAGAGACATGCCACTTCCAGCAAAGAGACACGCCCCCTCCAGGAAAAAGACATGCCCCCTCCAGCAAAGAGACATGCCCAATCCAGCAAAGAGACATGTTAACTCCAGCTAAGATACATGCCCCCTCCAGCAAAGAGACATTCCCCCTCCAGCAAAGAGACATGCCCCCTCCAGAAAAGAGACATTCCCAATCCAGCAAAGGGACATGCCCAATCCAGCAAAGGGGCATGCCCTCTCCAGCAAAGAGACATGCCCCCTCCAGCAAAAAGACATGCCCCCTCCTGCAAAAAGACATGCCCCCTCCTGCAAAAAGACACGCCCCCTCCTGCAAAGAGACTTGCCCCCTCCTGCAAAGAGACTTGCCTCCTCCTGCAAAGAGACATGCCCTCTCACGTAAAGAGACATGCCCTCTCACGTAAAGAGACATGCCCTCTCACGTAAAGAGACATGCCCTCTCACGTAAAGAGACATGCCCTCTCCTGCAAAGAGACAGCCCAATTCAGCAGAGACATCCCCATATATTCAGCAAGAGACATCCCCGTATATTCAGCAAGGAGACATTTCCATAAATTCAGCAAGGAGACATTTCCATAAAGCAAGAAGACATCCCCATATAGTAAAGAGACAGCCTAATCCAGAAAAGAGACATCCCAATATATTCAGCAAAGGGACATGCCCCCTCCAGCAAAAAGGCATGTCCAATCCAGCAAAGAGGTGTGCCCCCTCCAGCAAAGAGGCATGCCCCCTCCAGCAAAGAGACATGCTCTCTCCTGCAAAGATACATGCCCTCTCAAGCAAAAGAGACATGCCCCCTCCAGCAAAGAGACATTCCCAAAAACATCAGCTCACAGGTATATGAATTGTGCAGCACCACAAAAGCTCCCCCCTTCCTCTTCACCGTCACCTACCAACTAAACTCCGATCCCAGCTCAGTGATGCAACATGCGGTGACAGCAGCTCTGCGGTGGCAGCTAGGGTGACCACATTTTCAAACTGCCGTTTAGAGACACCCCCCCTTCCCAAACAAAGATGAGGTGGGGAATGTAGTCTTGGGGTTGATGGGGAATTCGACAGCGGGTGATTTGTCGGGCAAATGGCTGGTGTTATCACCTAAATCATCCCAGCACCATGCTTGATATGGTGTCAGGATGAGCAAATCACAATATTTATATTACTACATTGTAATATATAATGAAATAGTTCAACTCACCATAATACAGAATCAGTGGGAACCCTGAGCTTGTCACTTGCCACCAGATGCAGCATGCCACTGTCGCCTTCCACCAGATGCAGCTTGTTACTTGCCTCCATTGCCTGCCTCCAGATGCAGCTTGTTACTTGCCACCGTTACCTGTCGCCAGATGCAGTGTGCCACTTGACACCCATAGCCTACCACCAGATACAGTGTCACTTGCCACCCATAGCCTGCCACCAGATGCAGTACCACTTGCCACTTATAGCCTGTCACTTACCACTCATAGCCTGCCACCAGATGCAGTGTGCCACTTGCCATCCACAGCTGTGTCACTTTCCACCCATAGCCTGCCACTAGATGCTCTGTGTCACTTACCACCCATAGCCTGCCACCAGATGTAGCCCCATATGCCACCCATAGCCTGCCACTAGATGCAGTGTGCCACTTGCTACCCACAGCTGTGTCACTTGCCACCCATAGCCTGCCACCAGATGCAGTGTGCCACTTGCCACCCACAATTGTGTCACTTGCCACCCATAGCCTGCCACCAGATGCAGTGTGCCACTTGCCACCCGCAGCTGTGTCACTTGCCACCCATATCCTGCCACCAGATGCAGTATGGCACTTGCTACCCGCAGCTGTGTCCCTTGCCATTCATAGCCAGCCACCAAATGCAGTGGTCTACTTGCCACCCATAGCCTCCACCAGATGCTGTGTCACTTCACTCATAGCCTGCCACCAGATGCAGTGTCCCACTTAGCACCCATAGCCTGCCACCAGATGCAGTGTCCCACTTAGCACCCATAGCCTGCCACCAGATGCAGTGTTCCACTTGCCACCCACAGCTATGTCACTTGCCACCCATAGCCTGCCACCAGATGCAGTGTGCCACTTGCTACCCGCAGCTGTGTCACTTGCCACTCATAGCCTGCCAGCAGATGCAGTATGTCACTTGCCACCCATAGCCTGCCACCAGATCCAGTGTGCCACTTGCCACCCATAGCCTGCCACCAGATGCTGCATCACTTGCCACTCATAGCCTGCCACCAGATGCTGTGTCCCACTTACCACCCATAGCCTGCCACCAGATGCAGTGTTCCACTTGCCACCCATAGCCTGCCACAAGATGCAGTGTGCCACTTGCCACCTACAGTATAGCCTTCCACCAGATCCAGTGTGTCACTTGCCACCCACAGCTGAGCCTGCCACCAGATGCAGTGCAATTTGCCAACCGCAGCCTGCTACCAGTACGACACACCGGATCCTCAAGAAGGTGAATGCCCCTCCTGCCGCTGGCTGCCGATGGGACTCCTCCCACACAGGGGCCAGGGGGTGTCACATCTTTAGCTCTGAGGGGTTTATGCTGGGACCTGTAGTTCACTAGTTGGGGGAGTTACATCCTTAGATATCAGGAGTACATGCTGGGACTTGTAGTCCTTCACTTTTGGGGGATGTGACAAGTTCCAGCATGGACTTTGCCCTGATATCTAATGATGTGTCCTCCTCCCATCCCTCCGAGGGTGTCATCCCATCTGTCCTCTCTTCTGCTGCCAGCATACTCATCTGCCGACCATCCTCTCTGCAGTCTCCACTGAGAGGCTTGCTAGTGGCTCCAGGCTGACAAGCATAACCCCTGAGCTCTGATGTGAGGTGCTCACAGTTCAGCACAGAACGCTGGCTGCTGGGGGAGACATGACTGATGATCTTAAGCCTGATATCTGATCTGTTTGTAAGTGCTTTGATTTGCCTTTTTTACCTATAACCTTTAAAGGTTTTGTTCCAACTCTCTCTCCCTCTGTGCACTGCAGTTAGCTCCTCATGATGTTTCAGCTGCATGCCTTTGGAAAAAATACAGGGAGGAGGTGGGTGGCACTAGCGGAGGAGGAAGAAGATACATTTCCCACTGCTCTGAATACTGGGTCTTCTCTCTCCTTCTCCTCATGACATCACTGGTTGCTAGACACCAGACAGGCCTTGGCTAGCAACCAGTTTGGGCAGGGAGCCAAGGGCCACTGGTAAACAACTTGAAGTGGGTCTCGGCCAGCCAGGAGTCCACCAGGATAATGAGTGACAGCAGCGATGCAGTACAAGGATGACACTGTACACTAGAGAGAGGGAGCCTCAGGTCCTTAGGCAGTGCGCCCATGTTGCCACCCCTCTACCCATGGCAGGGCCGGCCCTCAGTCTGATTATACTGTACAATCACTGTGCAATCTCCTTTATACTTACTAACAAGTATGAATTGTAAGGATGTACCTAAGCAATCCATTTTATTTATAGCCATCAGGCAGACCATAATTGTTGGTAAATCTACTGAATGTAATACAATGTAATAGCAAACTATGTGTTCAGCTTTAACCTACTTAAGTATACCAAAAATGTTCCAAATCATCCATTCAATATTTCCTACAACCTCATCTGAGTTTTTTAAATACATTGGATCTTGTAAACCTGGAAACCATTACATTTGTGTGCATTTCCAGTCAAATCTCTGCTGAATAAACACCTTAAATCAAATTAAATCTAAATCTAATCTATAAGTAATTTAAGACCACCATTTTATTTATTCATTATAGGCACATATTTGTTAGTCATCTTTTTAACCCTTCCAACCCACCATGTATATGTAAATAATACATAGCACAATGTCCTGTGCTGGGGATGCATTCATAAATGTTCTATTTCAGCACTAACAGTCGGCACCTGTGTTTATAGCTAGTTCTATTACAGTGTCAGATACAATGAGTGGGAACCGATTTCCATGTTTATCAATCATGTGAACACAGTGATGTCATAGTGATCACATAACAAAAATATATATATATATATTACTAAAAATAGCGCCTGTAAAGCGCCTCTCCTCTCACTCCAGTGTGAAAGCCAGAGTGCGCTGGCAGGATGCTAAAAAAAAAGAGTCCTGCAAGCAGCATCTTTGAGGCACTGTAGGAGCGGTGTATACACCGCTCCTACAGTGTCCCTGCCCATTGAAATCAATGGGTAGTGCCTCCAAATCACCGGCAAAGCGCTGCTGCGGGGCGCTTTTAGGCCTTTTTTGCCCATTAGCGGGGGTTAAAAGCGCCCGCTAGCGGCTGCAAAGCGCCACAAAAACTGTGATACAGCTACCGTCGACGCCCGGACGCTGCCAGTGTGAAAGTGCCCTAATTTTAAGAATTAATGTCACTGCCATGTGTCTCCTAAAAGGCAACATGTTTCTGTGCATGTTAGAAAATCTGCAATTTTGCACACATTCCCGACTTGTACTAATGTGAACCTAGCCTTAGTGTTTGGTGAATGTCAGATTCACTGCATTATAAATATGACCTGTAATGTTTATTTGTTTACATAATAATTATGAAATAGTCCTACCTGTATTGTTTCCTTGCATCATAACCAACAGCATTTGACTCCCAAATTTTTGTTGCAAGGACCCGTACTGTGTTCAGGAACAGGATGAAATTTAGCTGAATGATAGAAAAAAAAATCACTAAACCATAATATACTTCAGCAGGTACCCAATACAGTGTCTCATCAGCTAGTCCCCCAAATTGTCTTGCCCCAACACCCCCCTGCTGATAAAATATTAAAAATCAAAAGAGGTATAATGGTACGACATGTGTTTAACTTTCATGTCTTTGACCACCTACAATTCTTTCATGCCAAGTTTGATGATGGTTGTGTCAACTCTCTGGATCCATCTGCTAAACCTGCTGCTTTGTATTTATACTGGTCAAATGACATGATTTGTAATTGTAATTATATCTTGCCTCTTTAATAAATGCTGATTTGAATAAAGTATAAAATTGATATATAGTTGTTACTGTTGATACTTTGTACATCCTAAAAGAAACAAATGACCTAAATGCTTACATATTTTCTCAGCTAATAAAGTACAACCTTTGCTGTAAAATGTTTGTCAAAGAAGGTGGTAAATAAGAGTGGTTATTATTTAAATGTGGATACACAAGGTATACAGTTCATATTATACACATGGTGGGTCCTTGACTGGACTGTCAAAATATGGAATATATTTTCAAAAATTACAAAGCCCATTTCATCTGTATTTTGTAAAAGAAACAAATGAAAAATTACTATATTTAGCCAAAACTATATTTGTTGTTTCCAGAGAGTTTCCAGAGAGATATTGTTAAAATGGTCATAAAGGCAGAAGGTTTTTTACCTTACTGCATTCTATACAGTAAGGTAAAAAATAAAACTTTTGCCTGAAGCTCCCTCCGCAGCCCCACCTAAATTCATATTCGAGTCTGAGCACAATCCAGCAATGTGCACGAGAGCCAAGGCTCTCTCGGTTCTCTCCCTCCTCATTGGCTCAGATGCAGCAGCGGGAGCCATTGGCTGCTGTCAATCACAGCTAGTGACGAGAAAGCATTTAACACTGTGTGAAGAGATGATCCTTATTTGCAAATTAAGATCATTTTTTAATTTATTTTTGCATGTGGTGGTGTTTGTGTGGGTCATGTGTGTATGTCTAAATGATTTGGCCTCAAAACACACACCTTCTTCCTGTGTAGAGATTCACTTCCGGGCCAATGTATATTGCTTTCTGCTTCAGTGTGTGTGGATATATAGATATAGCTATAAATAGCTATATCTATAGATGTAGGTTCTTGTGTCCACCAGTAGGGATGAGCTTCGAGTTAGAGTCGAACTCATGTTCGAGTCCAACATCGGCTGTTCGCAAGTTCGCCGAACAGCGAACAATTTGGGGTGTTCGTGGCAAATTCGAAAGCCGCGGAACACCCTTTAAAAGTCTATGGGAGAAATCAAAAGTGCTAATTTTAAAGGCTTATATGCATGGTATTGTCATAAAAAGTGTTTGGGGACCTGGGTCCTGCCCCAGGGGACATGGATCAATGCAAAAAAAAGTTTTAAAAACAGCCGTTTTTTTCGGGAGCAGTGATTTTAATAATGCTTAAAGTGAAACAATAAAAGTATAATATCCCTTTAAATTTTGTACCTGGGGGGTGTCTATAGTATGCCTGTAAAGGGGCGCATGTTTCCCGTGTTTAGAACAGTCTGACAGCAAAATGACATTTCAAAGGAAAAAAAGTCATTTAAAACTACTCGCGGCTATTAATGAATTGCCGGTCTGACAATACACATAAAAGTTCATTGATAAAAACTGCATGGGATTTCCCCACAGGGGAACCCCGAACCAACATTTTAAAAAAAAATGACGTGGGGGTCCCCCTAAATTGCATACCAGGCCCTTCAGGTCTGGTATGGATATTAAGAGGAACCCCGGCAAAAATGTAAAAGAAAACCGGCGTGGGGTCCCCCCAAGAATCCATACCAGACCCTTATCCGAGCATGCAACCTGGCAGGCCGCAGGAAAAGAGGGGGGGACGAGAGAGCGCCCCCCTCCTGAACCGTACCAGGCCACATGCCCTCAACATTGGCAGGGTGCTTTGGGGTAGCCCCCCAAAACACCTTGTCCCTATGTTGATGAGGACAAGGGCCTCATGCCCACAACCCTTGCCGGTGGTTGTGGGGGTCTGCGGGCAGGGGGCTTATCGGAATCTGGAAGCCCCCTTTAACAAGGGGACCCCCAGATCCCAGCCCTCCCCCCTGTGTGAAATGGTAAGGGGGTACAAAAGTACCCCTACCATTTCACTAAAAAAGTGTCAAAAATGTTAAAAATGACAAGAGACAGTTTTTGACAATTCCTTTATTTAAATGCTTCTTCTTTCTTCTCTCTTCCTTCATCTTCTTCTTCTTCTTCTGGTTCTTCTGGCTCTTCTGGTTCTTTCTCCGGTGTTCTCGTCCAGCATCTCCTCCGCGGCGTCTTCTATCTTCTTCTCCTCGGGCCGCTCCGCACCCATGGCATGGGGGGAGGCTCCTGCTCTTCTCTTCATCTTCTTCTCCTCTTCATCTTCTTCTCTTCTTCATCTTCTTCTCTTCTTCATCTTCTTCTCTTTTTCTCTTTTTCATCTTCTTCTCCGGGCCGCTCTGCACCCATGCTGGCATGGAGGGAGGCTCCCGCTGTGTGACGCTTCTCCTCGTCTGACGGTTCTTAAATAACTGGGGGCAGGGCCACCCAGTGACCCCCCTCTGACGCACGGTGATTTGACGGGACTTCCCTGTGGCATCACGGGGAATGCCACAGGGAAGTCCCGTCATGTCCCTGTGCATCAGAGGGGGGCGGGATCACACAGCGGGAGCCTCCCTCCATGCCAGCATGAGTGTGGAGCGGCCCGGAGAAGAAGATGAAGAAGAGAAGAAGAGAAGAAGATGAAGAAGAGAAGAAGATGAAGAAGAGAAGAAGATGAAGAAGAGAAGAAGATGAAGAAGATAGAACACAGCGGGAGCCTCCCCCCATGCCATGGGTGCGGAGCGGCCCGAGGAGAAGAAGATAGAAGATGCCGCGGAGGGGATGCTGGACGAGAACACCGGAGGAAGAACCAGAAGAGCCAGAAGAACCAGAAGAAGAAGAAGATGAAGGAAGATAGAAGAAAGAAGAAGCATTTAAATAAAGGAATTGTCAAAAACTGTCTCTTGTCATTTTTAACATTTTTGACACTTTTTTAGTGAAATGGTAGGGGTACTTTTGTACCCCCTTACCATTTCACACAGGGGGGAGGGCTGGGATCTGGGGGTCCCCTTGTTAAAGGGGGCTTCCAGATTCCGATAAGCCCCCTCCCACAGACCTCCACAACCACCAGCCAGGGTTGTGGGGATGAGGCCCTTGTCCTCATCAACATCGGGACAAGGTGTTTTTTTTTTGGGGCTACCCCAAAGCACCCTCCCAATGTTGAGGGCATGTGGTCTGGTATGGTTCAGGAGGGGGGGCGCTCTCTCGTCCCCCCTCTTTTCCTGCGGCCTGCCAGGTTGCGTGCTCGGATAAGGGTTTGGTATGGATTTTTGGGGGGACCCCACGCCGTTTTTTTTTTTATTTTGGCGTGGGGTTCCCCTTAATATCCATACCAGACCTGAAAGGCCTGGTATGGAATTTAGGGGGACCCCCGTGTAATTTTTTTTTTTAAATTTTGGCCGGGGTTCCCCTTAATATCCATACCAGACCTGAAGGGCCTGGTATGGAATTTAGGGGGACCCCCACGTCATTTTTTTTCAAATTTTGGTTCAGGGTTCCCCTGTGGGGAATTCCCAAGCCGTTTTTATCAATGACCTTCTATGTGTATTGTCGGACCGGCAATGCATTAATAGCCGCGAGTAGTTTTAAATGACATTTTTCCTTTGAAATGTCATTTTGCTGTCAGACTGTTCTAAACACGGGAAACATGCGCCCCTTTAAAGGCATACTATAGACACCCCCCAGGTACGAAATTTAAAGGGATATTACACTTTTATTGTTTCACTTTAAGCATTATTAAAATCACTGCTCCTAAAAAAAACGGCATGGGGCAGGACCCAGGTCCCCAAACACTTTTTATGACAATAACTTGCATATAAGCCTTTAAAATTAGCACTTTTGATTATTCATGTTCGTGTCCCATAGACTTTAATGGTGTTCGCGTGTTCGAACAAACTTTTTTCCTGTTCGCATGTTCTGGTGCGAACCAAACAGGGGGGTGTTCGGCTCATCCCTATCCACCAGCAGAGAGAAATTGGGTAGATGCCACACTCACAATTCTAGAGGCATAATAATGGTCTAGCACAGGGGTCTTCAAACTACGCCCCTCCAGTTGTTCAGGAACTACAATTCCCATCACGCCTAGTCATGTCTGTGAATGTCAGAGTTTTATAATGCCTCATGGGATGTGTAGTTTCGCAAAAGCAGGAGAGCATTAGTTTGAAGATTTCTGATCACTCTAGCATGTCTTGAAAAAAAAGGTGGTTTTTCATGTGCCTTGCATAATGTCCAAGAAATATCGTTTGGAAAATACAAGTGGGTCATGGCACATCTACATTTCAAATTTGGCACTTAAGATGGTCATTTACTATACAATCTGATTAGCCAATCTCTGTACAACTCAATATTTAGGCAAAATAGGTAACAGGAAGACGTACTTGAACAATTAATTCAAATTATAGGAAATCAAACAGGCTCTTGCACTAAATCTAATTTATTAAGATCTAACTGATTGCAGTGGATGGTCACCTTTAATGATCAAGATCTGAAAATATTAATTTATTGAAACTCTTCTCTGTTCTTTGTAATGTATTGAAAGATTTGGGTAAAAAAAGAAAAAAATACATTTCAAAGATATATTAGAAGTGATAGGAATGAGATTAGCATCAAAAGGGTTAATTAAATGAACACACCTACTAATTGCCTAACAAGACACATCCAATGAGATGAAATTAACCAATTATATTGGGCGTGCGCTATTATCAATGAGAAAACCGCAGTTACCCTAGCACCAGTTACAGTTTACATATTTATTATTGTTTTGCACTTTAGAGTGCGCTAGTTCGCACGTTCGGTTAATGACTTTTCCAGCGCACCTATTAAGGTAGGAACTGGCGCAATGCATTCTTCTTAGTAAATCAGCCCCTGTAGGTTTAATCTGTCTTCTTCTGAGACAGTTGTATCAAGCATTAGGTAGGCCATGAATGTTTTTATCATTGATGGGTACAAGACACAAGTAAACAATGCACTCCTGCTTTACTGGTGGTGGTGATAGGGACATGGTAATCTTAGTACAGTATTGCCTTTTTTTTAATGGCACAGAGGAAGAGCAGTAAGCCCTTAGCAAAGGCCAAATCATTATTTTATATATAAACATAATGATTATTATAAAACATATTCTAAAATGGTCTTACAGGTTAAACAGTGGCTTTCATGGCTAGAAAAGAATGTATCTAAACCCAAAATGTTCTTTTTAATTTTGGATAGAGTTTTGAAAAGTTAGAATCTCTGTAAGGTTTTTATCACTGCTTGTGCCCCTGCTAAGATGATTCACCCATAATAAAATATATAAACAGCCAATGCCATAACGCTTTTGTTAAAGAGAAGCTCTAATAATTTAAACATGCATGTGTTTTATGAATTCCATGAAATTTCCATGCTCCATAAATAACACAGGCTACTTCATCATATAAAAGCTGTCATAAAACAGTTCAAAAAGGCTACAGAAACAAGCTTACAGCATAAAATAATATTGTTACTTTTTAATCATCAAAACATTACATCAATTTTCAATGCTTTTATGCAAAGTGACCACAATGGAAGTATAAAAGCATTGGTAATTCTATCATAAGCAGAGAAAGATTTAAAAGCCTGTTTAAGAGTAATGCATACAAATGAGTCTAACAGTTGGCATATGATTAACCCTCTTAGTTTCTAAGTCAATATGAAGAAGAATTTAAAGAAGATAATTGGTACAAGAACTTAAAATCTAATTACGTGAAGCTGCATTTCCAGCCCTTAGCTTGGATTATATGGGTGATATTAATCTCTAGCTACTTAGATATTTACCCCAGGGCTCTGCTGGGGATTAAAGGAGATCTAAAGTTCCAGTGCTGACAATTAGTATAAATAAAGACCATCTTTTACCAAAGAAAAATGCTGTGTTTGTTTTTTTTAAAAAAAAAAGCATTATTATTGTAAAAATTGTTCTCATATTATCCCTGTGTTCAAGTTGCTGTGGCTGGTGGTTTGTACTATTTCTGGTTTTTTAGTATGGTTGCTGGTTTGAATCAGGGTTACTGGTGTGAACAACCCCTTAAATTGTTTCAAGACCGTCCTTACTGTATTCAAACCAAAACAACTTCTGCTTGATAGCAGTAACCCTTTCTCTCAGGAGGGAAGGCATGGCTCTTGTGTCTTTGCAAAGCAGGCACATGAATTTATGTCTTCCCCTAGTTAAAGCATCTCCCACAGTACAAAAAAACACACCTTAGGCACACAGCTAACCCTTTGATTGCCCCTGATGTTAACTCCTTTCTAGCCAGTGTCATTAGTACAGTACCAGTGCATATTTTTTTTAGCATTGCTCACTGTATGGGTTTTACTGGTCCCCAAAAAGTGTCAAAAGTGTCAGAATGCATGCTGCAATATTGCAGTCCCTCTATAAGACACTGATCGCCGCCATTACTAGTAAATAAATAAAAATATCCCATAGTTTGTAAACGCTATAACTTTTGCGCAAACCAATCAATATATGCTTATTCTGATTTTTTACCAAAAATATATAGCAGAATTTATATTTGCCTAAATTAATGAAGAAATTTGATTTTCTTCAACTTTTTTTTGATATGTTATATAGCAGAAAGTAAAGAATTTTTTTTTTTCAAAATTGTAGTCTTTTTTTGTTTATATCGCAAAAAAAAAATACAGAGGGGATCAAATACCACCAAAAGAAAGTTCTATTTGTGGGAAAAGGGACATTGGGTACAGTGTTGCTGACCGCACAATTCTCAGTTAGGGCACATTTACACTTGCTTCGGCTTCAGCAAGGCTTCGGACAGGCTTTGTTAAATCTCTCTGATCGCTAGTCAAAGCTCCTGTCACTAAATAAAATGGTTAGCTTACAGTCCCGTTTACACCTGCTTTTGTCCTTAGATGCAGACAAGCAAAGAGGGTGTTTCACCGCTCAGGCGGACACAGACCCAGGTGTGAGATTGATGTAGGATTTCCAGAGCAGAAGAGCTCCAGGTGTTGGCTGAATGCTAAGTGGAACATCCAGATCTTCTCACTTTAAGCCTCCTACACCTGCTTTTGCTTTGCTTCAGCTTCGCTTTGTTAAAAAATTATACCCCATGTAGCTTCAGTGTCTTCAAAGCCTCCATAGAAGTCTATGGCAAAGCTTGCTTGAAGCCCCGCAAAGCCTCACGAAGCCTCACGAAGCCCCACCGAAGCCTCATCGAAGCCTTAAGCAAAATCAAGTGTTAACAGGACTATAAGCTAACCATTTTATTTAGTGACAGGAGCTTTGACTGGCATTCAGAGAGCTTTAACAAAGCATGTTCGAAGCCATGTTTTGAAGCAAGTGTAAACTAGCCCTTAAAGTAACAGTGT
Organism: Lithobates clamitans; assembly: GCA_037952925.1. NCBI lineage: Eukaryota > Metazoa > Chordata > Amphibia > Anura > Ranidae > Lithobates > Lithobates clamitans. Next base: position 1,085,708 of record JBBGZY010001175.1, on the reverse strand, counting down.
CGTATCGCAAAAAATGGCCTGGTCATGAAGGAGGGTAAAACTTCCGAAGGTCAAATGGTTAAATTATACAATAAAGCCATAATAAAGTGGTTGTAAAGCCTTAAGGTTTTTCACCCTATTGCATTCTATAGGTGCTGCTGCTCCTCCCAGCCCCCCCTTTTCTTTCCTGAGCCCGATCCAATCCAGCGATGTGCACAAGCACAGCGGCTCCAGCTGCTGTCTCTTTCCTCATAGCAGAAGGGGATATGGCTCCCGCTGCTGTCAATGAAATCCTGTGACATGGGAGTGAGCCCGCAGGGGTGCCCCCATGGAAAGCGGCTTTCCGTGGGGGCATTCAATGAAGAGGAGGAACCTGGAGCGCTGGCGGGGGCTCCAGAAGAAGAGGTTCAGGGCTGCTCTGTGCAAAGGCATTGCACAGAGCAGGTAATAATAGGCATGTTTGTTTTAAAAAAAAAAAAAACCTTTACAACCACTTTAAGTAAATAGTTGTAGAAAACAAATACGGTGTATTTAGTTATCTAGATTCACATCAGGACTGCACAGTTGCAATTAATGCATGAAATTGTTAATACTGACTTGTTTTGGTCCATAGCAGTCATTTTTATCTTTCTTCACTATTTGTTGAGTCACTCTACATATCAAGACACTTGATGCACATATGTGTTCTGGATCAGTGACTCAGTAAGTAATGAATGAAGGAAAAGGGTGACAGCTGTCAAGAGTACTCTTTTTAAAAACAGGTTTATAATAATATTCCTATATTTTTACCTAGACAAATTTCCTTTAAATTCACCTCTGTAGATTTAGTTGTAAATTTAGAAATATAAAGAGAACCAAACCATAAGCTATGAAAATATAATTCTATAATAATAATTATTGTAAAACATTACAGTATATGCATCTTACCCCAATTGCTGCTAGTATTGGCCCTTGATAGATCCATTTTATTTCACCAGCGCTCAGTTCCCAACATCTGTAGGATAAATAAAATTAGAAATCTCCTTCATTTTTAAATCTTAGAAGCAGAACACTTTTAATAAGTTAACCCAGAAACAATTGTTTAGGATTTCCATTCATACAGTACTAGAAAAACATCAACTTTTATACAAATTGAACACATCTTGTATTCTGCTTGCTATATTTTCCCTGTTCAATATTTTTAATGAAGTTTACAGGAAGAACAGAAAAAAAGTCAACCGTACAATAGGACATAGGGAATAGGGTCTGCTGTTTTTTTTTTCAAATGTGTCCTATTTTTCACAAGCATTTGGACTGAACATTTTTTTGATATTAGTATTTTGAATTTATCTGGTGACTATAAAATATACTGCCTGATAATTATTTGAATTTATGGTATACAGGAGGGACATGAGATCCCTTATTCATGTTATGGAGTTGGTATTTATTGACCCGTCTTGAGTTGAAAGCATTAGCTTATTTTATTCCCTTCTCATGGACATCTACAATAATAGCATGGCTGTTAAAGTGGACCTGTAATTAAAATTCACATCCATTGTGGATCATTAGGGCACACAAGAGTGTTGTGTTATTTAGAGAAAAAGACTACCTCTTTCTTGACAAAAAGTATAAATAAAACCCTCCCAAGTATGACAGCCAAAGCAGCCTTGATCAAGTCGAGAATTTTTCACATTATTAAAGACAACAGTCTAATATGTCTTGTAGACTTGGACAAGAGATAAGGATGAGGTTTGGTTCTAGGTGAACAGGAGTTTGACCCTAAAGACGGGTACACACTACACTGGCATGCATGAAAAAAAATTGTCAGCTCCAGTCGGATTTGATGTACTATAACCTGTCATGAGTGCAGAGATCTCCCCCTGCTGACATGACACACCCCCCGCAAGAACACTCTGATCAGTGGTCTCTGCCATTGGCTGACAGTGCTAATTGGGAGTCGGTACGCTGCTGGTTTTAAAGCATGCACATCCGACAGACCGAAATACACACAGGCTGTTTTTTTTTTAACCGCCCGATGTCTCCCAGCATTCGGCCTGTCTGTACCCAGCTTAATCCAGCCTGTCCATTGTTTGACAAATGTGTGAACAACCTGGTCCATGTTTGTCCACTCAAACCCCTGGCTGATGTTTGTTTACCAGTTTGTCATTTAGTGGCTTTAAAACTACTGCTGATAAATGACATAACAGATTTCTGCCAGCCTCTAAACAAGCCAGTGGAGATTCTGGGTGACATTGTTGACGAAATGTGGTCATGATCATATTTGATCAATAATGCAATCCAGAAACGCCTCAGGCTTGTTTACATACAAAAGTCAGTCAGGGATCTGTAATTTGTGACAGGAGTCATTGTGATTGATGTGAATCCACTGTACATTAGGGATGGACAAACGGTTCGGGCCAAGCATAAGTTCAGCCTGAGCATCGCCCGTGCGAGCACACAGTCAATAGGTTGTTAAGGAGTGGGACCGGGAAGCTTGCCACTGCATTCCTAACAACAGATGAGTTATCAGTTTCCCAGCTGACAGCTAAACTGAAAAAAAAAAACAACACGGTACAGGACCCTTGGGTCTAGTATGGATTTTAGGGGAAACCCATGCTATTTTTTGTAAAAAAAAAAAAAAAAAGGTGTGGGGTCCTCCTCAAAATCTATACCAAACCCTTATCTGGGCATGCTGCTTGGCAGGCTAGGAAAGGGGGGGACGAGCGAGCACCCCCCTCCTGAACCATACCAGGCTACATGCCCTCAACAGCTCTGCCTCCCCCACCATAAAGCAACTTGTCCCCATGTTGATGGGCACAAGGGCCTCTTCCCCAGAGCCCTGAGTGGTGGTTGTGAGGGTCTGCAGGCAGTGGGCTTATCAGAATCTGAAAGCCCTCTTTAATCATTTTAGCTCCAGAAGATTTACCCCCTTCATGACCAGGTCATTTTTTAAGATATGACACTGAGTTACTTTAACTGACATTGCACGGCTGTACCCAAATAAAATTGATGTCCTTTTTTTTTAACAAGTAGAGCTTAATTTTGGCTGTATTTTATCACATCTGCGGTTTTTATTTTTTGAGATATAAACAAAAAAAGACCAACAATTTTGAAAAAAAAAAAAAAAACATTTTTTACCTACTGCTATAAAACACATCCAATAAAAAAAATGTAAAAAATTGAATTTCTTCATCAGTTTAGGTCAATATGTATTCTGCTACATATTTTTGGTTAAAAAAATCCTCTGTGCTGAATGATCGGCAGGTGCCAGCGGACATAGAATCTGTGGTACCCACAGATCAGCTCCCGCTGTGTATGGAGTGGGTCATCAGCGGAGGGCATGCATGCCACAGACACGGAAGTGTCGGATCACATACTAGGTATGTGATTCAGCGCAGCAGTGCCACCTTGCCGCCATGTCCTAGGTTCCATGGGTGTCTATGTCTACTCTTCATAAGATGATATAATGAATACCTATGATAGGGATCCCTGAGGCCCAACAATTGGGTACTATTGGGTATGTGTATATACAGTATGTGATCCATTGCACTACATGCAATGTATTACTTTACTGTACCAACTTGTTTATTATCTATGTTGGGGATTAAGAGAAGCCCAGAATATATTGGCTAAATTGTACTTTATATGTATTTAATCATGCATATTGTTCGATTTTGTATCTTTACCATGTATGAATCAAATTGGGTTTTGATGTATGATTACCATAATGCACCCTGGTTATGAACATTAAATATCAGTATTACTCAATCTAGTATACCTATTTATTTTGTACCCAATGTTTCAATTAAAGTCCCCATTTTCCCTTTCCCCTCCCCCCCTTCTTTCCCCAATGTTTTCACAGCGACAGGGATGGAGGCATTCTACCTTACCAGGCCATTTTCTCATTTAAAGTCCAAAACTTTAATTTCTCTCCTTTTTTGTAACATCTAGATTGTAAGCTCTGATGACTAGGGCCCTCTGATTCTTCCTGTATTGAATCGTATTGTAACTGTACTATCTGCCCTAATGTTGTAAAGCACGGCACTATATAAATCCTGTATAATAATAATAAAAAAGTATAATTAAGTTATATGGGCAGCAAGTGGTTAACAAGGGGGCCCCCAGATCCCCGCCCCATGTGAATGAGTAGGGGTACATTGTTCTTCTACTCATTCACCAAAAAAAGTGTCTAAAATAAAGACTGGAGGCAGTTTGACTATTCCTTTATTAAAAAAATAAAAAAAACAATGTCCCCTGATGTAGATCCATCGTCAATCATGACTTTGGATCTACATAAAAAAGAAAAAAAGAAAAACGCTCTCGCGACAAAGGCTAAGCATCGAATGCCTGCTCCGCAGTGTGACAGTTGTTAAATGGTACCAACCCCATGTGATGTCACCGACCGATTCATGCTGGGTTGGTGACTTCACAAGGGGCGGTGCCATCAGGTGACATCACCAGGTGCCTCCCCTTACTGATTTAACAACTGTCACATGGCACAGCAGGCACTCGGCAGTTAGCCTTAGTTGCCGGTGGAGCATTTTTTTTCTATTTTCCATTCCAACGGTGCGGCGGGCATCGTGATTGATAATGGATCTACGTTGGGGGGCATTTTTTTAATTTTTTTTAATAAAGGAATTGTCAAAAACTGCCTTCTGTCTTTATTTATTTTTGACACTTTTTTGGGTGAATGAATAGGGGTACAATGTACCCCTACTCATTCACAAAGGGGGGGCAAAATCTGGGGGACTCCTTGTTAAAGGATGCTCCCAGATTTCGATAAGCCTCCTGCCCGCAGACCCCCACAACCACCTCCCAGGGCTGGGAAGAGGCCCCTGTCCCCATTGAGGGCATGTGGTCTGGAATAGTTCAGAAAGGGGGGGGGGCGCTCGCTTGTCCCCACCTTTTCTGGCCTGCAAGGCTGCATGCTCAGGTGAGGGTATGGTATGGATTTTGGGGGGGACCCCACGCCGATTTAAAAAAAAATTGGCGTGGGGTTCCCCTAAAATCCATACCAGATCCAAAGGGCTTGGTATGCATGGGGGGACCCCTCATCTTTTTTTTGTATTGGCAGCAATTGCTTGCAACTGTGATAATCAATTTAAATGTTTTTTATTTCCAGTCAGTTTTGCTGTAGCAGGTTCTATACACTTTTTAAAAAAAGTTTTTTTTGCATTGATGTCCCCCAGGGCAGTACCCATACCCTTTTAAATGGCCAATAAGTTGCATATAATCCTTCAAAATGGGGATTTTGCGTGTTCGGGTCCCATAGACTTTGATAGAGTTTGCGGCTGAGGTCCGAACTTTCTCTCTGTTTGGGAGATTTGGTGCTTACTGAACCGGGGGGGGGGGGGGTCTACTCATGTTCAGCCCATCACTACTGTACATCACTGGAAAATTGTACTGATGCAGAAATTACATTGTGGGATTTTTTTTTTCAATAAATGTACTAATGTTTTCACCATGACAGAACAGTGAGTTTGCCACATTCCTGTATACATAGAAAAATTGGAGTACCCACTAGGTGGGACTTTAAATTGACAACAACACTAAAGAGTTTATAAAAAATGTTTTTATTTAGAAAAATGAAGATAAAAATTATCAATGACAAATAAATTGACAAAAAACAGAAACAAATTACATATTGTCTTTCAGTAGAACATGAAGGTACATGTGTCTAGTAATTGCTCTGCATCCAGACACTGCCAGGTTGGATGGTGCGCCCCAGGGACCTTTGCACACAGCATAAGGAATGCCAGATATTATCCAATATACTTTCCCCTTCACCCTCCAACGAAGGATTGGAAAGGGCTGACTCGGTCCTCACTGTGAAACCTCTATATGAGTGTTCAAGCTCCTGTTCCCAGCTGTATACCCTTTTGCCTAGGGCCACAAGGCATCACTTGTCGGCTATGATATACTAACCCGTTGGCTGAATTAGATCTGCGCACACGCCAACCACTGATAGTGACAACTTTATTCTTGCTGCGTAATTCACCTTATCTCACATTCAAATTCTCCTATATAAATACCCCTGATGATAGGGCTTTGAACCAGAAATGCGTTGGTTACCGGAAAGTTTTCTCGGACGTTGGTCACTGGAAAGTTTTCTCTGATCTTTTTTGGTTTGTGAAGGGGTACAATGTGCTCCGTACTCATTCCCATTGTTCAAACAATGGCTTCAAACTTGCAGTTCCAGTGCCGTATGTGAAGGCAGTGAGGCACAGCGGCTCTGACAACGACTTATAAGCTCCCAGGGCAACTCTCTTAACCCCGGCACTCTTCTCCTGTCTATGGTGAACCGCTGTCTTAGTCTTCCAGAAACTTATAAGGTAGGATCTCTCCTGGACATCTGCACTACTCACATCCCAGAAGCCGTGGGACTATCTGACAAATGTGTGGCAGAAAGGGCGCATCGTACTTTAAATAATTGTAAGTCATCTGGATCGGTGATCATTAAGTATCTGAATTACGAGATAGGCTACTTGAACTGCAATGTTTCAGAAAAGCGTGATCCGCTCAACTGGACAATCAAAAACTTCTGAATTTTTGCGTATTACCCAGTAGACGTATCTCGCAAATGTACAGAGTTCCAAGCCGTTCGTTCTACGCTCTTAAAAAAAGGCATAATATTTACACTGGCCTATCCAGCTATGTTTCATTTACCATCCCCAGAGGGGGAACAACTTACTTTTCAAACCCTTGTGTAAGCTTAAGTCTTTCTCCAATCGCTTTCTCAGCACCAGCTAGGCACCGCCACCAAGTTGGATAAAAGCTTATCTGGGAGCAGGGATCAGTACAGCCCCAGGAAGGACCCTCCTAAAAGGCCATGCTATGTTCCTCAGGACAGTCCAAAACTGAGATGATTCTATGCTTACTATGATTAGGTTTTACTTCTGATGTCGGTTACATTGTGTTGCAGGTGCTGAGAATCCTATGCTATGCCTTTTTGTACGGTGTTTGTATTGTATTTGGTTTTACAAATATGTTCTTGAGCACTACACCTTGAGCCTGTTCACACTGGATCCCCGGTGTTCATTCTGACCCGGCGTACAGGGTCATGGATGCCCTGTGTGAGATGCTGGAAGTTACATGTGGAAAAAAGTAAAGTCACTTGTATGCTGTATTCAGTTTTCAGTTTGTTCTGTTTTTCTTCCTGGTTGATTTTCATCTTCTTCTGCTTGGCCTTTGCTATGTGAGCCCATATTTCCGCAATATTACTGTCTGGCTCTTGCAGAAAACACAATATCCACATCTAGTAGGGGAGTTTTTAATTCTTTTAGGAACAATGATGAGGACAGATGGGTTCAAGATGTATTAGCCCTTGCTACTACTTCAGACCGATCTACAACACTCTTCCAGATGACTGCAACTGTAGGTCTGATCAATATCTGGAGGCTATCCCACCCAACAGACAGGATACACCTCGTCCTCGCATAACATCAGATTGGACTACCTTTTTTGTCCAATCTCCATATCTCTTGATGATTTCCTAAATCATCTGTTAAGCAATGCTGTTAAGCAATGGAGATTCCCTCCCTACCTAGCCCATGATGAAAAGCTGAAGCATATTCTCCAGGATACCTGGACAAAATATGCAACTACAAACGCCTCTTACAAACATAATATAAACCTCTTCTGGGATCCCAATAAGGCCTTCCTGTTGGGCAAGATCATTTCCTATGTACAGGCGGTCCTCTAGTTACAAACATCCGACTTACAAATGACTGCTACTTACAAACGGAGGGAAACAACAGGAAGTGAGAGGAAATCTACCCCTAGGAAGGGAAATGCACTCCTGTAAGGGTTATTATGAGAAAAAGCTACCTCCACAAGGCTTGTTTCCACAATAACCCAAAATTTTCAAAATCCAATTGTCATTGGGACAGAAAGCGAGGTGAAATCTTCTGAGCAGGGGCACAGACAGCAAAACAAGCATTACAGGGGTGTTAACCCTTCCCTATGCTATCCAAAAAGCTTAAAAATATTTTTTTTTTGCTGGAGCTACACTTAAAAATGTACCTCTTCCAACTTACAAACAGATTCAGGTTAAGAGCAAACCTACAGACCCTATCTTGTTTGTAACCTGGGGACCGCCTGTATCCTACTATAACAAAAAAAAAAGCATTAAGGCAGTATAAGGAAGCTAGCGAAAGACTTAGAATGGCCCAAACTCTCTTTGTCCATTAGAATACCCCAGACCATAGAAAGACATGGCATGAGGCCAAACCCTTGTTTCATCTATGTGCGGAACAACAAGAGCATATAAAGTTTGCCTATGCTGACCCCTTCAGTTCCACAAATACTATATGGCACTAAGATGGGTAAACTGTTAGCAAGGTTATGTAAGGGCCATCATCAGCTGACACATATCACCTCCCTGAAAGATAAACAAGGGAAACTGGTTTCCTCCTCTAAAGATATTAATACAATTCTAGAAACCTTTTATTCCTTTGTGTATGCCACAAATCCCATAGATCTAACTGAAGCCACTAGATTCCTTGATTTTATCCAATTGCCTAACATAGATCCTATCCACTGGTAAACCTTAATTTTCCCAATAACACAGGAGCAAGTTTCCATGGCTATTACAAATCTTGCAAGCAGCAAAGCTTCAAGCCCCTGTGAATTCTCATTGCAATTCTATAAACTGCTTATAGCCTCGGTTTCTCCTACCCTGCAGGAGATGTACAATAGGATACGGGGAGGCCCCTATCTCCCTTTGGATCACCAGGCTCATATTAAGTTGATTGTGAAAAAAGGTAAGAACCCGACAGAGCCTGGATCCTACCACCCTATCTCTCTATTAAATGTAGATTCAAAGATCCTATCTACAATTGTGGCATTTCTTCTAGCAAACATTATGCCGTCTCTGATAATTCAGCTTAGTCAGGTTTCATCAAGGGATGCTCAGCATCCAACCTTGGGAAAGTTCTAACATTATCGCAATACATGAAAGCTTGTTCCTTGGAAGACCTAGCCATTATTACACTATGTGCTGAGGCTTTTGACAATGTGAGCTTCCAATGCATATCCATGGTCTTTAGTCAGAAGGCCTTCACAGGTGCATTCCAACATTTCTTAAATAGCCTGTATTCTTTACCCTCAACTAGGGTGGTGGAAGCAGAGCCAATTTTGGACCTCTTAGCGCAAGACATGTGCTTTGCCGAAAAATGTGTTCATTTTCGTTTTTTCCGAAAATTCGAAAATTGGAAATTCGAAAATTCAGAAATTCAAAATTTTACAAATAAGAAAGGAAAATCTGAAAATAAGAAAATCCAAAAATTCTAAATAATAACTAACTAATAATATCTAATGCCCTGTACACATGATTGGACATTGATCGGACATTCCAACAACAAAATCCTTCAAATTTTTTCAGACGGATGTTGGCTCAAACTTGTTTTGCATACACAGTCGCACAAAGTTGTTGGAAAATCCAATCGTTCTGAACGCGGGACTATAAACGGGGCAGTAGCCAATAGCTTTCGTCTCTTAATTTATCCTGAGCATGCGTGGCACTTTGTGTGTCAGATTTGTGCACACACGATCGGAATTCAAACGATCGGATTTTGTTGTTGGAAAATTTTATATCCTGCTCTCAAACTTCGTGTGTTGGAAATTCTGACGGAAAAAGTCCGATGGAGCCCACACACGATCGGAATTTCCGACAACACAATCCGATCGCACTTTTTCCATCGGAAAATCCGACCGTGTGTACAAGGCATAGCTATTAAATTACAGGTATTGGAATTTCCTATCAAATTTGTCTGTTAGTGAATGTAACGAATACAAATGCATCTGAAGTTACGAATTATCCGAAATAACGAATGCCGCATCTAAACAAATGGAACAGAACAAAATAATAATAATGATAATATTACATTTGTATTATTGTTATTATTTTTATTTATTATTATTAATTTGTTACGTTCCATTTGTTTAGATACAGCATTCGTTATTATGGATAATTCGTAACTTCGGATAAACTCGTATTCCTTACTTTCACTAACAGACAAATTTGAAAGGAAATTCCAATACCTATAATTTCATAGTTAGTAATAGTTAAGTTATTATTAGTTATTATTTCAGATTTTTGGGTATTTGAATTTTCAGATTTTCATTCTTCTTTTCGGATTTTCAAATTTCGAATTTCCGAATTTTTGAATATTCAGAAAAATTCTGAAATTCAAAAAAATGGATATTTATGAATTTTGTCTAAATTTGTTAAAAAACGAATTTGGAACTAAACAAATTGCACATGTCTATTAGCGCTCCACAAGGCACACAACAGTGATGCCCCTTCTCACCCTTACTTTTCAACATGCTGTAGGGATAAAACCCTTCTACCTTAGTTATAAGGGACCATTACATGGCTTCTCCATAGGGTGGGAAGAGCTTCGGGTAGCTCTCTTTGCTGATGACATCTTACTCCTGACATCAAACCCTATGTCAGACATGCATACCATACAACAGATTTTTACTACCTTTAGACAGTGCTCAGGCTTAACAGTTAAAGTGGTGCTAAAGACACAATAGGTTTTTTTATCTTAATGCATTCTTCTGTGTGCAGCAGCCCCCCTAAGCCCCCCAATACTTACCTGAGCCCCATCTCGATCCAGCGATGTTGCAGCAGAGCTTTGGCTGTCAGGGACACTATCTCCTGAATGGTTGAGACAGCAGCGGGAGCCATTGGCTCCCGCCGCTGTCAATGAAAGTCAGTGAGCCAATGAGGAGGGAGAGGGGGCAGGACCGAGCCCCGTGTCTGTATGAACACAAAGAGGCGTGGCTCTACTCGGATGCCCCCATAGCAAGCTGCTTTCTGTGGGAACAGGAGGGAGGGGCCAGGAGTGCCGGCGAGGTACCCAAGACAGGAGGATCTGGACTGCTCTGTGTAAAACCATTGCACAGAGCAGGTAAGTATAACATGTTTGTTATTTAAAAAAAAAAGACTTTAATATCACTTTAACTTTAGCAAAAGCGAAGTACTTCCACCCTTTCTGATAGCCAGCAAATATATCACCTACTTGGGTGTGAAAATAGGAAGGGAACCCTCTTCATTATACTACCTCAACTATCCACTGCTGATCAGGAAAATTGTAAGGGAACTGGAAGTATGGATGGACCTTCTCTTATCATTCTTTGGAAGATGCCATTTCAAGAGGATTCGTTTTGCACGTCTACTTTAGCCTCTCCAGATGATACCACTTCTACGTAAAGACCTCCAAGTGTTTAATAAAGCACTCGTCGCTTTTCTTTGGCATAACAAAAAACCCTTCATTGCATTAAAAAATCTCCCTAATATTAGAATGTACAATATGTCATGTTTACTAGGCTTGGGGCTAGATTGGTTACTCCAGGCCTCGAAATATACCAATTATACTGTTGAATCCTCTATGGTTTACCCCCACAATCTTGCAGCAATTCTGCATAGTAAAATAAAATGCTCATTTCCTTTCTGCAGCATAATCTGTGGATTTAAGAAACTGTGATTGCCTGGAGAGAATCTAGGAACAGATTAGGTCTAGCCCCTACATTTTTAAACATTTGTCTATACATGGTAACCATTAGTGTTGGGTGTACACTTCGAGAAAAGCAAAAGTTCAGCCCAAACATCAAACAATAAATAAAGTTTAATAAAGTTGCTTATTGTTTGAGGTTTTTTCACCATAGAGATATTGGATGGTTTTTAGTTGCTGCTTTTATATACAATCTAGCGCAGTATTTTTCCTCCTTGAATTCAGCCCAAACACCGCCTGCTTGCTTGTTCGTGATCACCCGAATTTGCTGCTGAGTGCCCCACAATGTACTGCGCTCTTCACAGTGCATTCTAGGGCCCTAATTGGATGATTGACCGCTGGTCAGGTGCAAAGCTTCGCCAATTAGCACTGTCAGAGCCCTGACTGGACAAAGTGATCATGACTTTCTTCAATCATGGCTCAGTGCTCATAGTCCCACCCCACATTATAAAAGGTAACTTCTCATAGAAAGCTTTTGCAGTGTGTTGGAGTGGAGATATATAGAGCAAGGCTCAGTTTGCTACTAGCAAGTTTAGTGTGTTCACTTATTGTGACTCTGAGTGTAGAGTGTTATGCCGCGTACACACGAGCGGAATTTCTGACAGAAAGAGTCCGGTGGGAGCTTCTCATCGTATATTTCGACCGTGTGTATGCCCCATCGGCTTTTTCTGTTGAAAATTCAGACGGACTTAGATAGAAAACACGTTCTATATTTTTCCAACTGAACAAATTACTATCGGAAAAAACGCTTGTCTGTATGCTGTTCCGACGCACTAAAAATGATGCATGCTCTGAAGCAAGTACGAGACGGAAGCTATTGGTTACTGGCTATTGAACTTCCGTTTTCTAGTCCCGTCCTACGTGTTGTACGTCACCGTGTTCTGGACGGTCGGAATTTGGTGTGACCGTGTGTATGCAAGACAGCTTGAGTGGAATTCCATTGGAACTCCGTCATAAAAACCTTCAGAGTTTATTCCGACGGCAAAACTGGTCGTATGTACAGGGCATCAGGCCCCATACACACTATTAGATTTTCTGCAGATTTTTTTCTTCAGATTTACCAAAACCATGTGGTGTAGGGGCCTGCCCGATTGCATACAAATTGAAACTCTTAAGGTTTTACCTCATATTATATGGTTTTGGTAAATCTGAAGACAAAAATCTTCAGAGAATCTAATAGTGTGTATGGGGTCTAAAAGACCCGTACACACGGTCAGAATATCTGAAGATATATTTTGTCCGATGAACGAACTGCCGATTTACTGACCGTTAGTAAGCTGCTTTTGACAGCCAATTACGAATTTTCGTCAGACAAAACTCGATGTGCTGGCTTGAAAATTTTTGTCTGATGTGACCACAATGTCCGATTTTCATTAGTATGGTCTTCTGACAAAAAAAAAAAAATCGGAAGAGCAAGACTAGGCATGCTCAGAAATGAAAGAACACATACAAAACAATTTTGCAACACATTACGTCACTTCTGACATTGAATTCTGTCGTCAGAAATATTTCTAATGGTGAGTACCCTCTTCACTTTAGATTTGAGACTAGCATCAAACAAAAAACTGACAAATTCATCCAATAATTTAAACTTACGTACAAGGCTTTAGAGTAGTGCTAGCATAGTGTGTGAGTGTAGTGCGTTGGTGTAGTGCGGTATTTAACACAGCTTTACATAACAGTTAGTGCTGTATACAGTGCTGCTGTATACCTTTTTTTTGGTTGCTGAGTGTTTTTTTCTTGTTTTTTTGTCTTCTTTTTGTCCTCTGCCTACCCTCTTTTTTTTAAATTGTCAGCTGCAGTTTTTCTGACTGTGATGCTGGTGTTCCCACTTTTTTAATTTTTTTTTATAGTTTTTAAATTTCTGTCAGCGCCAGTCCTCAATTTAAAGTGCACCAAACACCACTTTTCATTCAATAAAGTTAATCCAATCACACATTTCCCAGTTTCTATTAAATTTGGGCAATAAGCCCCCCCCCCATCACCACCATCATGTCTGGGAGGCCAACAAAGAGAGGCAGACATTCCTGTGCCACTATGAGGGGGCCAGCAGTGTCTGTGTCCACAGGCAAAGGTGGACATGGTCTGTTGTCAAGCAGGACACCTTTGGTGACATTTAGTGATATTGGCCGTGTTATCCAGCCACAGCATGTAGAGAAGGTCATGGACTGGCTTACTAAACCATCTTCATCCTCTATGAGCCAAGCTGACATGGGTGTCTGCAGAACTTTTTTCGGAGGGGGGCATCATTTTAGGATCACCCATGCCCCGTCCCTTTTGACAATGTCATGAAGGGGCTTAGCCGCAACTCTCAAGTATTTATTTTTAAAGGGGAAATTACAGACTTTATTCCAGGCATGTGCTATGTACAGGGTGCAGATTCTGGGCATGTGCTATGTACAGGGTGCAGATTCCAGGCATGTGCAATGTATAGGGTGCAGATTCCAGGCATGTGCTATGTATGGGGTGCAGATTCCAGGCATGTGCTATGTATGGGGTGCAGATTCCAGGCATGTGCTATGTACAGGGTGCAGAATCCAGGCTTGTGCTATGTACAGGGTGCAGATTCCAGGCATGTGCTATGTACAGGTTGTAAATTCCAGGCATGTGCTATGTACAGGTGGCAGAATCCACATGTGTGCTATGTACAGAGGGTAGATTCCAGGCATGTGCTATGTACAAAAAAAAAATAAAAACCTGCGCTCAGTGCAAAAATAATCAATAGTGATGAAAAAACGTGAATTGGGTCCTGCTGCTGAACACTATAATCCCGATATAAGGCAAGACTAGTTGTAGATAATAATCAGTGCAGCGCTGGACAAGAGCAAAGTGAATAATAGTAAAAATAAATATTACCAAAAAATAAATAGCAACAATAAAGTGATAATGTAGGTACTATAAACAGTCCATAATATTGAGAAACCATCAATGTGTAAATATTCATCTATAACAGTTCATTGTAATAGAGGAATGGTGAAAAAGAGAATGGTGAAAAAAAAGGGGAGAAAAATTAGTCCAAACTAGGTGAAAAAAGTCCAAAGATATATTGGTGCAAAATCAATCCAGCGATGTGATCAACAGTGACATCCACCACCAGAGAGCAATAAAGGCTTACCAGAAAGCCTGCGACCGACCTTATTCAGGGGGGTCAAAACAGGCTTAGTAGATCAACGTTGGTATCTTGTTGAAACCGCAATCGATGTCCTGTTGATCGCTCTCCGCATTAACCTACACACACTAGGTAGGTCTGCTCAGTGTCAGAGGCCTGTGCTGTGTGTTGTCACGTGTCCCCTCCGATGTCCTTCACATGCCCTGGTCCTCCCAGTCACCCTCGGGCTCTAATAATCACACCGGCTCCGATCTGATCCTCTGCACGTCCGCAGCTGTCACAATACAAGATCCGTCCAGGCATGTGCTATGCACAGGGTGCAAATTCCAGGCATGTGCTATGTACAGGGTGCAAATTCCAGGCATGTGCTATGTACAGGTTGCAGATTTCAGGCATGTGCTATGTACAGGGTGCAGATTCCAGGCATGTCCTATGTACAGGGTGCAGATTCCAGGCGTGTGCTATGTACAGGATTCAGATTCCAGGTGTGTGCTATGTACAGGGTGCAGATTCCAGGCATGTGCTATGTACAGGGTGCAGAATCTAGGTGTGTGCTATGTACAGGGTGCAGAATCTAGGTGTGTGCTATGTACAGGGTGCAGAATCCAGGCGTGTGCTATGTACAGGTTGCAGAATCCAAGCATGTTCTATGTACAGGATGCAGAAACCGGGTGTGTGCTATGTACAGGGTGCAGAATCCAGGTGTGTGCTATGTACAGGGTCCAGATTCCAGGCGTGTGCTATGCCAGTATGCATAAACAATCCCCCCACAGAAGAGAATCATCTATACCTCACAGTGGCAGGTCAGGCTCCTGGCACGGTTTTCTGTTGATACATGCTGCAGGCTTGAGCGGCTGTGTGGATAACCCGCCTCGCCCCCTCCTCTGTTGTATATGCAGAGCTGGGCGAACAGGAAGGGTTTTGGGCGTGCTGACTCCTGATGCTAGAGGCCAGCGATGGAGGTGGCAGAAGCTCCGGATGATGAAAAGCCCTGCCGGCTGCTGCCCACAATGCAATCTTCCTTCCTGTGCTGGGTGCTGGTACATGGAGAGCGTTCCAGCGCCCGGCACCTGCTGACAGTCTGCGCTCGGGTGATTAGGGTGTGCCTGAGCACAACACATGTGCACGCCTATGGCGGACACCTTGCTGATCCCTGATTCCAGGGGGGGCTTGCTCCCCAGGAAGGGTTTTGGGTGTGCTGACTCCTGATGCTAGAGGCCAGCAATGGAGGCGGCAGAAGCTCCGGATGATGAAAAGCCCTGCCGCCCACAATGCAATCTTCCTTCCTGTGCCAGGTGCTGGTACATGGAGAGCATTCCAGCGCCCGGTATCTGCTGACAGTCTGCGCTCGGGTGATTAGGGTGTGCCTGGGCGCAACCCATTCGCACGCCTATGGCCGACACCTTGCTGATCCCTGATTCCAGGGAGGACTTGCTCCCCCTTGCCACTACCTGCGGACTACCATGCAAGCTGACACTAGTGCACAGTCCACCACTGCTGCCAGAGTGGCTTATCCTGCCTCCTTGTCCACAGCTACTTCTGCCATAGCCCCAGCATCAGGCATCGAGGAGTCAACTCAATTATTCGAACACAGCATCAGCCACTTGCGTCTTGAGGATGCACAGTCATTACTTGATTGTGATGTTGGTTCTGAGGAAGAGGAAGGGAGTTACATGAACCTACAGAGAGGAAAGAACACTGATAAACAACAAATTGGCAGTCATGTTCCCCCAGCCACAGCATATTGCCAAGTTGGCTCCAGTGATGATGAGGATGGAGGGGATAGTGATGATGAGGTTACTGACATGACTTGCCTCAAGCAGATCAAGTGTGGCAAAAACACCAACCATTTGGGTACCACATGACTTGACATTGGCATTTGACCTCCCACCACTCAGTCCGTTGACAAGAGCACCTGAAAGCCACAAACAAGATACACAATTCTTCTCCTCCTCATTTCTCACCTTTCATGTCAACCCCCACTCATGACTTCTCAGCAGCCTCCACTGACAGAGATAATGGTATAGCAAAGGGTTTCACAGGTCCTTGCAACACATCTGCCAGCAGCACATCACCAGCTGTAGAGTATAGCAGGCAAATTTTTCTGCCCCAGCTGCTGCAGAGAAAAAAAATACACTCCCTGCCACCCATGCCACCCACAAGCCCAGCGTTTAAATTCCAACTTGTCCAAATTGCTGGCTTTACAACTCTTGCCTTTGTATCTGGTGGATTCTGCCCCTTCTGTGAATTTGCAGAATGTGCTGTACCACAATGGCAGGTTCCCAGTCCCTATTTCTTTACACGTATGGCCATTCCAGCTCTGTACCATCACAAAGAAGGCAATGTTGTGGCATTGTTGGGCAAGGCAGTCAGCAGCAAGGTCCACATTACTGCTGACATGTAGGGGTGAGCTCAATGTTCAGGTCAAACATAAGTTTGACTCGAACATCATGGGGTGTTCGTGGGAAATTTGAGCACCGCGGAACGTCCCATAATGCACTGCGAGATCGCAGTGCATTGCTGTATGATGATTGCCCAAAGCATGCACCTGACATTCATGCTTTGGCCAATCACAGCGGACTCTGCTGAGAGAGCCATAATTGGTCAAAGGTAGGGTGCCTGTGGCCGATCATGGCTCAGAGGGACTAAGTCCATGCCCCACACTATATAATAAGGCTGCTTACACGGCGGCCGTGTGTAGTGTTTTTGGCGTGGACAGAGAGATAGCTTGCGTTAGATTAGCAGGCAGGTTATTCAGTTAGTGGCAGTGAATTTGATAAATACAGTCAGGTCCATAAATATTGGAACATCGACACAATTCTGATCTTTTTGGCTCTAAACACCACCACAATAGATTTGAAATGAAACGAACAAGATGTGCTTTAACTGCAGACTTTCAGCTTTATTTTGACAGTATTTACATCCAAATCAGGTGAATGGTGTAAGAATTACAACAGTTTGTATATGTGCCTCCCACTTTTTAAGGGACCAAAAGTAATGGGACAATTGGCTGCTCAGTTGTTCCATGGCATGGTGTGTTATTCCCTCATTATCCCATTTACGAGGAGCAGATAAAAGGTCCAGAGTTCATTTCAAGTGTGCAATTTGCATTTGGAATCTGTTGCTGTCAATTCTCAATATGAGATCCAAAGAGCTGTCACTATCAGTGAAGCAAGCCATCATTGGGCTGAAAAAACAAAACAAACCCATCAGAGAGATAGTGAAAACATTAGGTGTGGCCAAATCAACTGTTTGAAAAAAAGAACGCACCGGTGAGCTCAGTAACACCAAAAGACCCGGAAGACCACGGAAAACAACTGTGTTAGATGACCAAAGAATTCTTTCCCTTGTGAAGAAAACACCCTTCACAACAGTTGTTGTGATCAAGAACACTCTCCAGGAGGTAGGTGTATGTGTGTCAAAGTCAACAATCAAGAGAAGACTTCACCAGAATGAATACAGAGGGTTCACCACAAGATGTAAACCATTGGTGAGCCTCAAAAACAGGAAGGCCAGATTAGAGTTTGCCAAACATCTAAAAAAGCCTTCACAGTTCTCGAACAACATCCTATGGACAGATGAGACCAAGATCAACTTGTACCAGAGTGATGGGAAGAGAAGAGTATGAAGAAGGAAAGGAACTGCTCATGATCCAAAGCATACCACCTCATCAGTGAAGCATGGCGGTGGTAGTGTCATGGTGTGGGCATGTATGGCTGCCAATGGAACTGGTTCTCTTGTATTTATTGATGATGTGACTGCTGACAAAAGCAGCAGGATGAATTCTGAAGTGTTTTGGGCAATATTATCTGCTCATATTCAGCAAAATGCTTCAGAACTCATTTGACTGCGCTTCACAGTGCAGATGGACAATGACCCGAAGCATACTGCGAAAGCAACCAAAAAGTTTAAGGGAAAGAAGTGGAATGTTATGCAATGGCCAATTCAATCACCTGACCTGAATCCGATTCACTTGCTGTAGACAAAACTAAAGGGAAAATGCCCCAAGAACAAATAGGAACTGAAGACAGTTGCAGTAGAGGTCTGGCAGAGCATCACCAGGGGTGAAACCCAGCATCTGGTTATGTCTACGTGGTTCCAGACTTCAGGCTGTAATTGACTGCAAAGAATTTGCAACCAAGTATTAAAAAGTGAAAGTTTCATGGATGATTGTTAATCTGTCCCATTACTTTTGTTCCCTTAAAAAGTGGGAGGCACATATACAAACTGTTGTAATTCCTACACTGTATAGAGCTAAAAAAATTAGAATTGTGTCGATGTCCCAATATTTATGGACCTGACTGTATATATACAATCAGTCTAGTGTGTGTGTATATATATATATATATATATATATATATATATATATGTAGTTTTTATTAAGAGTTTTTCAGAAAATATACAAAGTGTACAAGTAACTGGATACAAGCAAGGTGTAAAAAATACAAACAACAAATGTCCATGTTTACAGAGCACAGAGGTGTTCTGTAGATCATATCAAAAAGGTAAAAGCAACTCAAAGAATGTAACAATAGGTATCTCGAGGTGAAGCAAAGAAATTCTTTGAAAAGTACCGTATTTATCTGGACATAAAGCATAGGCCAAAGTGACTTACTTCATGATTTACTGGGTAGCGGAGGTATACCAAATTCGGATTGATCCCAGAGTTCCCAGATTTTGTTAAACTGGGGGATACTATCATGCACAGAGGCTGTCAAGTACTCCATCCCTCAAATCTCAGCCATTATTTGTAAAAACCTAGACCAAGGGGGAGGTGAGTTGGAAAGCCAACACAGTGAAATGAGCCTTTTGGCTGCTAAGAGGATGTATGAAATCAGCCTGTTATCTTTTATTGTAATACCAGGAAAGGGTAGTCCTAAAAGGTAATTTAGGGGATCAAGCAGAAGGGACACATCCACCACCTTTTGTATTAGCAACATTACCTTGTGCCAAAAAGGCTGTATCATGGAACATTGCCAAAAGGTGTGGAATAAAGATCCAATTTCAGACCCGCAGCGCCAGCAATTTGCCGAAGATGAGGGATCAAATTTGTGAATAACTTCAGGAGTTTTATACCAAAACATGAGTACCTTAATGGACGTTTCCCTATGTAAGACACATCTTGAGGACTTAAAAGTGGAGGACCAGATTCTATCCCACATTTAGGAACTAATAGGTCTGCCTATTAATTGAGGCCATCTACTCATATATCGATGGGTGTTCTCAGTGAGAGGTGTTGACTCATGCAGGATATGGTGTATAGAGCATATTAGATGCAATTGCTGGGGACCTTGTGCACATAGATATTCAAAGGGAGTGGGTTTATCTAGGGTCAAGAGCGGAGACTGAGAATGGAATAAATATATAAATGAGGTATGACCACCATTTTGGACGGTCTATAATGAGTGGACCGATCAGTAGAGGGGTTGACTTCACCTCTCACCGCATCCCAAAAAATATCAATGAAAATATGTCAGAAAACAGGACCCTGGGGATTTTTCGGGGTGGAGGGAAGATGAGGGGTATAGGAGTAAATGTGGGTAAGAAGCAATAGGGTATATAGTAAAATATTTGTTCTTTATTCAAGTATATATCAAAAATAGAAAATTTAAAAACAATTAAGTATACATTAACTGCACTTAATCAATAACATACAGGTACTAAGGGTAAAGAGCACATATATGAATATTGCATATGGAAAAATATAACATGTTTCGGAATGTTTTAAGATGTAAATTCCTTCTTCAGGGATTTCCTGTGCAGTTGTATAAGTAGTTGATTTGTATCGGTTACAGTTGTTTACAAAAATCAGAGAGTGTAGTACTTCAAATTCTGATCTCCCAACTTGCAAAAAAGGGGAAGGACAAAAGAGGTGTCCTTTTGAAGCAGTTTGAAGACCTCAATACATGAACTTGTAATGTTGACAGAGTACATTGAAGTAATTTATTCCACAGCGGTCCAATGGTTATGGGCATGAAGGGAGGACCATGATGCAATGACTCTCAAATGCGAAGCATAGTAATATTTAACAATATCCGGTTCTCCCAATCCCCCCCTAGATCTTTTTGCGAAAACCACCGAGCTCGCTATATGGTGTTCCCTATTATTCCAAATGAAGTTAAGAAAGCTCCTCTGCTTTAAGTTGAGGGGTTGAGATTGCAATAGGCAATGTCTCAAAATGATATAATAATCTATGCAAAATAGACATTTTTAAAACGTTAATCCTGCCCAGTAGTGATAAGGGGAATTTTGACCTGGTTTGTAGAGATTTGTTGATATCAAGGATCAGAAAGGGGTAATTTGCAGAGTAGAGTGAGGGGTAGGATGGAGAAAGTAGAACCCCTAGGTATTTAAGGGAATCAGTGCACCACCTATAAGGATAGGAGGCTTTAAGTTGGGATAATAAAGGGGGGGGGCATGGATCGGAGGGGCCTAGGTTTTAGAGGTGTTTACCTTATAACCTGAGATATCACTGAATAGGGATAGCAATTTGTGTAGCGGTGGAAGCAATAACAGTGGATTTGTGATAGTCAGTAGTATATCATCTACAAAAAGTAACAATTTGTATTCCCCCTGTCTCATCACCATTCCCATGAATGTCAGGATGTATACGAACGGACTCGGCCAGAGGCTCTAGGCACAAAATAAAAAGTAGCGGCGATAAAGGGCATTCCTGCCAAGTTCCGTTTGTCATGGGGAAGCTTGGCGACAGGAAAGAAGACATCTGAACCTGGGCAGTGACTTTCGAATAAAGAGCCTCTAGGGCAGTGGTTCTCAACCTGAGGGTCGGGACCCCCTCGGGGGTCGAATGACGATTTGCCAGGGGTCACTGAATCCTGGGCTGTCCCTGGAGCCTGTGGCTGCCCACTCAGCCTCTTCACAGCCGCCCATTCAGTTCAGAGCATGGCTGGGGGGCAGTGACTAGAGGTCAGCTGACTGGTGAGGAATATGAAGTGGGAGGGGCTGAAGGAGACGGGCGGGCCCCCCCACCCCAAAGCACCTTGTCCCCATGTTGATGAGGACAAGGGCCTCTTCCCGACAACCCTGGCCATTGGTTGTCGGGGTCTGCGGGCGGGGGGCTTATCGGAATCTAGGAGCCCCCTTTAATAAGGGGGCCCCCAGATCCTGGCCCCCCACCATATGTGAATCAGTATGGGGTACATCGTACCCCTACCCATTCACCTAGGGAAAAAAGTGTCAATAAAAAACACAGTACACAGGTTTTGAAAGTAATTTATTAGGCAGCACCGGGGTCTTCTTCCGACTTCGGGGTCCTTTCCGACTTCAGGGGTCCTCTTCCGACTTCGGGGGTCTCTCTGGCATCTTCTCCCAGTGTCCGCATCTTCTGCCGGCTCCACCGCTATCTTCTGCTGCTCTTTTGCCAGCGGTGGCCCAGACTTCTGGATCGTCTTCTTCCCTCTTCTCTCCCCGAGATGTTGACATGACGCACTCTCCAGCTGGAATGCTCTCTGAGCGCTCCGCAATGGACTTATATAGGTGGTGACCCCGCCCCCTATGACCTCACAGTCCTGGGGCATGCTGGGACTGTGAGGTCATAAGGGGGCATGGTCATAGGATGACATGACCACGACCACACCTATGTCTATGTCATTTTCCTTCTTGATCGCTTGTACATAGTTCACCATTTCATCCATCTTGTATTCAAGTGTATCCGTGCATTCCCCTATTTGGTTTATCTCCCCTCTTTATTCTGTTGACAGCTTACTCACCTCAGACGCAACTGTATGAGTGATCTGCTGGAGGAGAATCTGCAGCTTAGCGTCCAGTTTAGAGTCTAAAATAGCTGGGGTGAGCACCTCTTGGGAGAGAGGAGAGGAGGTGGGAGATGAGGCCCGGTTCTGGGTAGTGACCATGTGGTTGTCTACCTCCTCTAATCCCAGAACTGGGTTCATTGTGGCAAACAGGTCTGTGGGCGAAATCGAGGCCGTGGATTGCGGCCTAGTAAGGAAGTGATCCATGTGCGTTTTTCCACGAAGCCCGAGCAGTGGTTTATAATGCTGCTGCTGCTATCCAGTTTTTCCCATGGGAAGCTCTGTCAGGGCGGCAGGTGTTCAGGCTTACCCCTGGCGCCGGATGTAGCTGTTGAAGCTTCACAGAGGTCTTGGAGATTCGGCGGAGTCCGGAGCTCACCTAAAGAGTGTCCACCATGTTAGAAGCCGCGCATGCGCCCCACATATATTTATATTTCCTCATTAATGTACACAGCACCCCATATTGACAGAAATACACAGAATTGTTGACATTTTTGCAGATTTATTAAAAAAGAAAAACTGAAATATCACATGGTCCTAAGTATTCAGACCCTTTGTTCAGTATTTAGTAGAAGCACCCTTTTGATCTAATACAGCCATGAGTCTTTTTGGGAAAGATGCAACAAGTTTTTCACACCTGGATTTGGGGATCCTCTGCCATTTCGCCTTGCAGATCCCCTCCAGTTCTGTCAGGTTGGATGGTAAACATTGGTGGACAGACATTTTTTTGTCTCTCTAGAGATGCTCAGTTGGGTTTAAATCAGGGCTCTGACTGGGCTATTTTAGAACAGTCACAGAGTTGTTGTGAAGTCACTCCTTCGTTATTTTAGCTGTGTGCTTAGGGTCAATGTCTTGTTGGAAGGTAAACCTTCGGCCCAGTCTGAGGTCCTGAGCACTCTGGAGAAGGTTTTCGTCCAGGATATCCCTGTACTTGGCCGCATTCATCTTTCCCTTGATTGCAACCAGTCATCCTGTCCCTGAAAAACACCCCCAGAGCATGATGCTGCCACCACCATGCTTTACTGTTGGGACTGTATTGGACAGGTGATGTGCAGTGCCTGGTTTTCTCCACACATACCGCTTAGAATTTATGGAGGCCACTGTGCTCTTAGGAACCTTAAGTGCAGCATAATTTTTTTTGTAACCTTGGCCAGATCTGTGCCTTGCCACAATTCTGTCTATGAGCTCTTCAGGCAGTTCCTTTGACCTCATGATTCTCATTTGCTCTGACATGCACTGTGAGCTGTAAGGTCTTATATTGACAGGTGTGTGGCTTTCCTAATCAAGTCCAATCAGTATAATCAAACACAGCTGGACTCAAATGAAGGTGTAGAACATCTCAAGGATGATCAGAAGGAATGGACAGCACCCGAGTTAAATATATGAGTATCACAGCAAAGGGTCTGAATACTTAGGATCATGTGATATTTCAGTTTAACTTTTGTAATAAATCTGCAAAAATGTCAACAATTCTGTGTTTTTCTGTCAATATGGGGTGCTGTGTGTGCATTAATGAGAAAAAAAATGAACTTAAATGATTTTAGCAAATAGCTGCA
Source organism: Lithobates clamitans (assembly GCA_037952925.1). NCBI lineage: Eukaryota > Metazoa > Chordata > Amphibia > Anura > Ranidae > Lithobates > Lithobates clamitans. Next base: position 1,061,794 of record JBBGZY010001175.1, on the reverse strand, counting down.
ATATAACAAAGAGTGAAAAATTTAAGGGGGTCTGAATACTTTCCGTCCCCACTGTATATATATATACACACGCACAGTATCTCACAAAAGTGAGTACACCCCTCATATTTTTGTAAATATTTTATTACATCTCTTCATGTGAAATGTACAATGTAAAGTAGTGAATGTACAGCTTGTATAACAGTGTAAATTTGCTGTGCCCTCAAAATAACTCAACACACAGCCAATAATGTCTAAACCGCTGGCAACAAAAGTGAGTACACCCCTAAGTGAAAATGTCCAAATTGGGCCCAACTAGCCATTTTCCATCCCCGGTGTCATGTGACTTGTTAGTGTTAAAAGGTCTCAGGTGTGAATGGGGAGCAGGTGTGGTAAATTTGGTGTTATCTCTCTCATTCTCTTACTGATCACTGGAAGTTCAGCATGGAACATCGTGACAAAGAACTCTCTGAGGATCTGAAAAAAAGAGTTGTTGTTTTACATAAAGATGGCCTAGGCTATAAGACAATTGCCAAGACCTTGAAACCAAGCTGCAGCATGGTCGCCAAGACCATACAGCAGTTTAACAGGACAGGTTCCACTCAGAACAGGCCTCACCATGGTCGACCAAAGAAGTTGAGTGCACCTGCTCAGCGTCATATCCAGAGGTTGCCTACAGTCAAGCATGGTGGTGGGAGTGTCATGGTCTGGGGCTGCATGAGTGCTGCCGGCACTGGGGAGCTACAGTTCATTGAGGAAACCATGAATGCCAACATGTACTGTAAAATACTAAAGCAGAGCATGATCCCCTCCCTTCGGAGACTAGGCCACAGGGCAGTATTCCAAAATGATAATGACCCCAAACAAACCTCCAATATGACAACTGCCTTGCTAAAGAAGCTGAGAGTAAAGGTGATGGACCGGCAAAGCATGTCTCCAGATGTAAACCCTATTGAGCATCTGTGGGGCACTGTCAAATGGAAGGTGGAGGAGTGCAAAGTCTCTAGCATCCACCAGCTCCGTGATGTCATCATGGAGGAGTGGAAGAGGACTCCATTGGCAACCTATGAAGCTCAGTTGAACTCCGTGCCCAAGAGGGTTAAGGCAGTGCTGGAAAATAATGGTGGCCACACAACATATTGACACTTTGGACCCAATTTGGACAGTTTCACTTAGGGGTGTACTCAATTTGGTTGTCAGTGGTTTAGACATTAATGGCTGTGTGTTGAGCTATTTTGAGGGGACAGTAAATTTACACTGTTATACAAGCTGTACAGTTACTACTTTACATTGCAGCAACGTGTCATTTCTTCAGTGTTGTCACATGAAAATATATAATAAAATATTTACAAAAATGTGAGTGATGTACTCACTTTTGTGAGATACGGCCTGCCCTAAATACTCTGAAGAAATTTGGGCCTTAGGTGTTGGTACCAGAACACTGTAAGCCCTCACAGTTACTCTTTATGGACGCAGGAACGGACCCTACTGTGAAATACTATATCAAAAATTTTAATTACATGCCCCTGTTAAACAGGGGCAGAAAAATTGGGCCTTTGGCAGTGGTGGTACCAGAACACTGTAAGCCCTCATAGTTACTCTTGTTGGGTGCAGGAACGGGCCCTGCTGTGAAATATTATATCAAAAATTGTAATTGAATGCCCCTGTTAAACAGGAGCAGAAAAATGTGGCCTTGGGTGGTGGTGGTGCCCTAAACCAAAAATATTGTTGGAAGCTAGCATAATCAAGATTAAGGAGGAATAGGATAGTCAGCAAAGGCAGTCTTCAAGGGATCCCACATCCATAACAAATTCAATCAGTTACATCAGCATCAGGTGCTTGATAGCTGCTGATCCAAGACTGATTCATTTTTATGAATGTGAGCCTATCAACGGAGTCTGTGGACAGGCACACTCTTTGATCCATTACAAACCCTCCAGCATCACTGAATGTGCGTTAAGAAAGCACGCTGGATGCAGGACAGGCCAGTAGCTCAATTTCATATTGAGCAAGTTCTGGCCAGTGTTCCATCCTCAAGACCCAGTAACCCAGTGGATGCTCTGTTGGAAAGGTGTTCAAGTCTACTCTTGCCCCTATATTCCTGCACCATGTAATGCAGACGCTGGCGATGGTTGCTTGAACCGATCAGACCTTGGCGCTGAGGACTGAAAAATTGTTTAAAGGCATCGGTCAGCCAGCCATCTTCTCCACCACTCTTCCACTGACTATACGAAGCCTCGGCAACATGTTGTCCAGCACCAGGAAATTGCAACCTCCAGGGTCTGGAAATGCGTTGCAGAACGTGGATCAAGACGGGTTGTCAGCCAGTGATGATCCCTCTCCTTGATGCCACAAATCCTAGGGTCCTTTCGCAGGCTTTCAGGCTTTGAAGAATCAGGGAGGCCATGCAGTATAAGTTTGCACAGGCATTTGATTCTGAGTCCTCTGGGTCATTAAGGATCACATGATCCATAACTACCTCTTTCCAGCCACATACAATTCCTTGGGTTTCTGGGGCCTGAAAACCATCCCTTGAAAACTGCTGCTGAGTGTTATCCTCTACATCAATGCTGACACAATCCTCCTCTTCTTCCTGTATGTTTGGTGGGACCGAAGGAATGCTATCTGGATAAAGGGGGCTTTGAGAGGTAAGATCTCTGTCTCTGTCTCTGTCTCTGTCTCTGTCTCTGTCTCTGTCTCTGTCTATATATATATATATATATATATATATATATATAGCTATATATATATATATATACAAACACACACACAATCTTGTGTATATATATATATATATATATACAAACACACACACACAATCTTGTGTATATATATATATATATATATACAAACACACACACACAATCTTGTGTATATATATATATATATATATATACAAACACACACACACAATCTTGTGTATATATATATATATATATATATACAAACACACACACACAATCTTGTGTATATATATATATATATATATATATATATATATATATATATATATATATATACAAACACACACACACAATCTTGTGTATATATATATATATATATATATATACAAACACACACACACAATCTTGTGTATATATATATATATATATATATATATATATATATATATATATATATACAAACACACACACACAATCTTGTGTATATATATATATATATATATATATATATATATATATATATATATACATATATATACATATATACATATACATATACATATATATATACATATACATATACATATATATATATATATATATATATATATATATATATATATACATATATATACATATACATATACATATATATATATATATATATATATATATATATATATATATATACATATACATATACATATACATATACATATATATATATATATATATATATATATATACATATACATATATGTATGTGTGTGTATATGTATACATATAAAATTGTGACAATATGCAAGTATGCGAGGTGGGATAATGGATAATCTGTATATTTCATTTCGCATGCGCTCTGTGGAAAGAGGCTGAACGGGTATCCGGCCCGGGTTTTTCCAGCCTCTGTGACAGGCTTGGTTCTGGTCCATATGCCATGGTCCACTTGAGTCCACGCTCAGGTGGACTTTAAATGAGCAGGAATAGAGCACAGGAGGGCTCTGGCCTGAGACTCAGAATGGAATCTGAGAGAGAGCTCTGTTTGGACTTAAAAAGAAGGTTTGCTTTACCACATGTTTTGTGGGTGTCGGGGACTAGCCCCACACCGTATAGAGAGGAAGTCTGCTGTATAGTTTAGCACCGAATGGCAAGGATTTGCTTTACAATTTTTTTGTTTGTTTTCATTATTGTGCAAACCTCTGCTAAATAAACCTGGCAACCCGCCAGATTTTAAAGAAATTGCCTGCACGCTAAACTTTTTCCCCCAGAAAAGGTGATCCCCATGAATCTTCCACATGTGGAGGACTCAGTGGGCAGTTTCTAAAGATGGAGGAAATGTTAAAGGCCCTGCTACAGGCCAATGCAGCTCAGCAGGAAACCAACCGCCAAATCGCAGAGGCCGCTGTAGCACAACAGGTGGCCCAGCAGGAGAACCGGTAGTTTGCAGAGGCTCTGGTGAAATTGAAAAAGGGGGTTCGAAGAAGGCACCTGCCGATGATGTTGAAGCATACCTTGTGACTTTTGAGAACTATGAGACTCTGAAGACAGAGATACTTGCATGCTTGGGTGTCACCATGGCAGTCCTGGCCCAGTGCGTGCATCACGTGGAGCGTGTGGTAATGGACCGGTACCTGCGTGTGCTCCCTGCTGCTTTGAGGAAGTGGGTTGGACAGGGGACCCCAAAACTGCAACCCAATTGGTGGACCTATTGGAGAGGTACACTGCTACAAAGGACTTGGTGAACCTGTATATGCCCCACTTCAGTGTGTATAGGGGTGCAAGAACATCCAACGGTTCTGGTAAGACTGTTCCAGGGTTCAAGAGCATGGGGAAGTTAGATAATACTGTTGTTACAGCTAATGAGACTGTGGGTCGCAGACCTGGAGACTGGACAAAGAAGCCAAAAGGTTTTTGGACCGTTAAGAGGACTGGGATAGAGCACATACAGTGTTTTCGTTGACATGCATTTGGGCATATTGCTGCAAACTGTCCTATAAATGATGAACCAATGCGATTATGCTTATATCAAAAGACGCATATCTCTTTTTGCACAGGTCACATGTACTGCATCATGTCAGAGTCACATTGAAAAACAGATGTGTGTTATTTCAGTGGATGGAAAGCCACTCACAACCCTGCTAGACTCTGGTAGTGTGGTGACCCTAGTCAGAAATGATTGTGTAAACCCCACAAAACTACACCCCAGTACTATCGGGGTCATTTGCATCCATGGGGACACTCAAGACTACAAGACAGCAGTGATTGAGGTTGATACCCCTTGGGGCAGTGTGACACATTCAGTGGGGGTGGTGCCTTCGCTGCTTCATGAAGCTTTAGTGGGGAGAGATTTTCCCCATTTTTGTAGTTTATGGGAGAACAAAGGTAGGCTGGTAGATAGAGCTCCCCCCGCTGGGGAAACACAGGAACTCTCACCAGACCCTTTTTGCCAAAGGGCAGGGGATGCTGTTGGGGGGGGGAATCGAGGAAGCTGGAGATGCTATTCCTTTCCCTGTCATGGCTGGGGAGTCGGAGGACCTGGTAGCTAGCTCCCAGCCTGAGGTTAACGAACAGGAGAACATCTCTGACTCTGACAATGAGAGTAGCTAGAATGTGGTACCCGACTTAGAGGTCAGGAGAGAGGATTTCTGTACCGAGCATGTGCGAAATGTCACCCTCATGAGAGCCAGAGAAACCGTTAAGATGGTGAATGGGGAACCGGCGGATCCTAACTGGGGGGTGTCTTTCCCCTACATGGCCATTAAAAACAATTTACTGTATCAGGTGGTAAAACAGAGAAGACAAGGTAGAACATCTACTGGTTCCAAAACCCACCCGTAGAGTGGTACTAGACCTAGCCCATGGTCATGTAATGGGGGGGCATCTAGGTATCGAAAAGACCAGGGAGAGAATCACCCAGAGATTTTTCTTACCCAGGTTGTATGCAGATGTCAGTGAGTAATGTGAATCATGCCCCGCGTGCCAAATGTCGGCACTGTCACCCCATTTTCGCAGTCCCCTTGTCCCTGTACCAATAATCGAGGTTCCTTTTGAGAGGATTGGCATAGACCTGGTGGGCCTGGTAGTGAAGCCTGCCCGGGGACACCAGCATATTTTGGTAATCCTGGACTATGCAACGTGCTATCCTGAGGCCACACCCTTGTGTAACACCTCCGCTAAGGAGACTATCGCCAAGGAGTTAGTCCAGTGGGGATCCCAAAAGGGATCTTAACCGATCAGGGCACCCCATTTATGTCCAGGGTTACCAAGGAACTGTGTAAGTCTGTCTACCACCCCCAAAGAGATGGTCTTGTGGAAAGATTTAATAAAACTTTGAAAAAAATGCTGAAAAAGTTGGTTGACAAAGATAGGAGAAATTGGGATTTTTTTGCTACCATATCACATGTTTGCCATACAAGAGTTTTCGCAGGCATCCACAGGCTATTCCCCCTTTGAGCTCTTGTATGGTGGACCTCCCAGGGGGCTGCTAGTCGTTGCCAAAGAAATGTGGGAAGGAGAGGCTACCCCATAAAGAAGCATCATAGAGCATGTCTCCTTGATGCAGGATCGAATCGCAGCTGTCCTGCCCCTGGTACAAGAACATATGGAGTGAGCCCAGGAGGCCCAGAAAAGGGTCTATGATTGGGTGCCAAGGTCCGTACTTACAGCCCCGGGGACAAAGTGTTGGTACTGGTTCCTACGGTGGAAAGTAAGTTCCTAGCCATGTTTCAGGGGCCCTTGTTGTTGAAATGTTGTTGAAATGGTAGGGGAGGTAAACTACAAGTCTACCAGCCAGAGAAAAGGAAACCACAACAAATTCATCATGTGAATCTTTTAAAGCCCTGGAAGGACAGAGAGATTTTACTGGCCACATCCCTGCCTCCAATAGACCGGGTACCAGTGACACCTGACATTCCCATAATGAATTCCCTGTCCATGGCACAACAAAGTGACGTTAGGGCGTTTGTATACAAAAAAAAACTTTTTCTCCCCCTTACCCAGACTGACCAAGGTGATCCAGCATGATATAGTGACTGAACCTGGGGTTTGCATAAATGTAAAGCCATAAAGAATCCCAGAGGCCAGGTGGGAGGCAATCGCAAAGGAAATCAAAAATATGTTAGAGTTGGACGTGATAGAATCCCACAGTGATTGGTCGAACCCCATAGTGCTGGTCCCACAACTCGATGGCACTAACAGGTTTTCTAACAAATTTAGGAAACTCAGCAGTGTGTCCAAGTTCGATGCATACCCAATGTCTCGGGTCGGCGAACTCGTGGACAGGTTGGGACAGGGTCGCTACATAATGAAAGGCTATTGGCAAATACCCCTAACTGATTCGGCCAAGGAGAAGACTGCTTTTCCACTCCTGAGGGCTTGTTCAAGCGGATGCCTTTTGGCCTGCATGGGGACTGCATCATTCCAGCGAATTATGGACAAAACTTTGAGACCACATCACCCGTATGCAGTTGATTATTTGTACGATGTGGTCATCCACAGCCCATGACACTTTACAGGAGGATCTGATTCACTAATAGATGCCTATGGTAACTATCTTGGCATTTCCATATTGCTTATTTGACACTCTCTTCATCTTTCCCTATTGCCTATTTGAGGTTCGGGCCTAGCTAAGGTACTCTTACTATGGTCACTCAGTACTTCTATTCCTCCACAGGATGTGGTCTATAACCACAACCTGGTCTGTACACATCTCTTCTTTAATTTCTTACCTTGGTATTCAGTGTCTATTCACCTTATTTCACCAAGTATATTATCTTATGGATATTCTATTCAATACAGATCCTTCTGTTAAATCTATTTCTGGCCATTGCGCCATACCACATTATGAAAATGGATATCTCTTTTTGTGGGGTTGTCTTGCCTGAGTCCCACTGCCTTGAGGCTCCTCAATACCTCAGCTCCCGAAACAGACAAATTTTAAGCCCTGGAGGTCCCCGCCCTCCACAGCTGCATATATACTTTTTGCCTGTGGTTGTATGTAAGTATCTAGGCTCAGGAACCCAGTTTCTTGCTGTCTAATTTAGTTTTAAAACTAGATATACTTATACTCTGTCTTTTGCAGATTTTCCTTAACATCCGCCCCCGAAGAAGTGTTGCTAATACACGAAACGCGTCAGTATTTAGGATGTAGCTACGTGCTTTTGAACCAGTTCCCGTCCACGCTATAGCTGAATGATGGCTACAGCGTGGACCTACATTGCCAGGAGGCCGTAAATAGACGTCCTTCACTTTCCTCACTCCCCACGCGCATCGGGGAAAATCTGTGCTGGACGCGTCCCTTGGACACAGCCAATCACAGATCGCTGTAAATGGCCAATCGCAGCGGCCATTTACTATGCGATTGGCAAGGCCAATGAGAGATGATCTCAAATGTAAACATATGAGATCATCTCTCATTGACAGCCCTCCCTCCTCGCACAGAGACCGCGTGTGAGGAGAGAGAGGATCTGTGAGGAGAGAGAGCTGAATCTGTGAGTGATTCAATAGTGTTACAGCAAACGGATAACATATAGTGCCCAAACAGTGCCCAATCAGTGCCCACAGTGCCACTTAGGAACAGTGTCAGTCTGTGCCATCTATAATTAGTGCCCATCTGTGCCACCAGTACCCATCTGTGCCACCAGTGCCCATCTGTGCCATCACTGATCAGTGCCCATCTGTGCTGCCTAATCAGTGCCCATCTGTGCTACCTAATCAGTGCCCATCTGTGCCACCTTATCAGTGCCCATCTGTGCCACCTTATCAGTGCCCATCTGTGCCACCTCATCAGTGCATATGTGTGCCAATCAGTGCCCATCTGTGCCGCCTCATCAGTGCACATGCAGAAATTGAACAAAAAGGTCCGGATGGCTGCACTCCAATGAAAATGATTTCTTTAGCAAGGATAAAAAATTTTAGCGCGTTTCACACCGTTATAGCAGGTGCTTATTCATAGCTAAGTTTTAAAATAATGACAAAGACATATATGCAAGAAGGTAAACCATAAATTGGTGTAATTAGGCATCGTGTACGCCCACTACAGGTGACACAATGCTCTCAGTTGATATAAAGGCAAGTCAGCTGGAATTCTCTCTCACATGATCACATGGTTAACTCTTCAGACAAAAATAAAGACAAATAAGCCAAACCCATGAAAGATATATAAATAAAGGCCAAAAATTTGACGGTGATGCATGCTTAACATCATTAAACCACCTTAAACAGGTGGAAAATATCCCACTCAAGAAAGTCTTCTAAGAACAAAAAAAATTGTTTAAAAAGCTTTCTATAAACATATGTGTGCATATATGTATGTACTTGATAAGAATGCCTGCAGAGTTTCCCGGCAGAAGCACCAGTGCATGCCTAGCATTAGAATTCACATGTAAACATATAAATATATAGGAAGAAAAAAATATCAATAAATATTGCTCTTGCACATGCACAGGTAGCTAAACTCAAATTCTGTCAAAAAACCCTGCAGGCAGACAGGATTCCCATCACACAGCACAGCATGAAAACACCGCTATTAGCCCCATGACAGAAAGACCAGATAATTGCATGCAGACCAAACTTTCAGCAGCAAACAACATGTTCATGGTTATGATTCAATCAATTAGGTACATATATGCAATATAACTCCTGCAGACATCAAGATCACCTATCAAACACACATATTGCAACATAAACTCTAGAAGGGATGAATACATGCAAGGAGGGAGATAGACATGATCATGTCAGGAATAAACTGTCAAAGACATATATATATATATATAGAAACATTCTATCTGATCTTTTGGAAACAGTTTATTTGTCTGTCCCATCCAAGTCATCATCATCAGTGCACATCTGTGCACATCTGTGTAATCAGTGCACATCTGTGCCACCTCATCAGTGCCCATCCATGTCACCTCATCAGTGCATATATGTGCCACCTCAACAGTGCCCATCTGTGCTGCCTCATCAGTGCCCATCTGTGCCGCCTCACCAGTGCCTCAGTGCACATCTGTGCAATCAATCAGTGCACATCTGTGCTGCCTCATTAGTGTACATCTGTGCTAACTCATCAGTGCCTATTTGTGCCACCTCATCAGTGCCCATTTGTGCCACCTCATCAGTGCATATCTGTGCCATTAATCAGTGCCCATCTGTGCCGCCTCATCAGTGCACAGCTGTGTAATCAGTGCCCATCTGTGCTACCTCATCAGTGCACACCTGTGCTCATCAGTGCCGCCTCATCAGTGCCCATCAGTGCAGGGTTAGCACACACCTGTGCAGTTTCATCACCACCAGCAAGCATGTCCAAAGGATGCTTTTCCACCGAGGAGGCGTACCAAATACTTTCCAAGGCCAACGAGAGCAACGAGGAGCTCTCTTTTTTTTGATTCACTTTCAAATTCAGATTCTGAGTCTGACGTAAAATATGAGCTAGTCCTCAGTAGTGCAACACTGACAGACTCAGGGGAGGAAGATATTCTGTCTGCCAAACAAAGGCGTTCTGGTGAGGAGGCAGTGGCATCCACCAGCACCACAGTGCCCTCCATCTGTCACCGCAGTACCTCGGCAAGAAAGGCCAAGTACCAGTGGGGTGTCACCTCAGCCCCAAAGGGTTAGGACCTATGCCAGCCTTCCCTATGCCCTTCAGAACCCCTTTTGGCTTCCTCCTAATTCAGGAGAAGCTAGCATTCCCCCTTTCACTGCCTAGCCGGGAGTCCAGGTGGACACGGAGAGTTTTTGCCCAATCAATTTCTTTGATTTAATTTTTACGGAGGACATGCTAGCATCAATTGTGGCCCAGTGCAACTTGTATGCACAACAAGTGGAGAGACCTAACAGTGGAGGAGTTTAAGGTTTTTTTGGGCCTCACATTTTGTATGGGACTCACAAAAATAAAAATGTATTGCGTTCCTATTGGTCAACCCACTCCATCCACCATATGCCGATCTTCTCCGTGGTAATGCCCAGAACCAGATATCTCATGATCATGAGGTTCCAACGTTTCAAAAATATTCCCCCAGTTGTTTACCCCGGACCAACACATATGTGTGAATGAGTCCCTTGTTAAATTTAGCGACAGGCTTAAAATCAAGCAATTTATCCCCAGCAAAAGGGTCCGCTTTGGGGTGAAGGTGTACAAATTATGTAACCGAGCCACCGGGTACACATATGCCTTCATAGTGTACGAAGGGAAGGACAACCTGCTGCACCCCCCTAATTGCCCAGACTACTTGAGATCAAGCGGGAAAGTTGATTGGGACCTCATATACCCCCTACTCGACAAAGGATACCACTTGTATGTAGACAACTTCTACACAAGTCTGCCCCTGTTCCACAACCTTCACCGGAAGAAGAGGCCAGCATGTGGCACCATAAGAAAGAACCGGAAGGGCTTTCTTCAATGACTTGTCAATATGAAGCTGAGAAAAGAGAGACGGCAAGTCTGCGAAACAAGGAGATTCTGGCAGTGGAGGGACAGAAGGGATGTCTACATGTTGTCTTCTATCCACAATAATACCTTTGTGGAAATCCCCAGAAGGAATGGCCCCATGCAAAAGCCAAAATGCGTCCATTAATACAATTTGTTCATGGGGGGAGTCGATGGACATACCATTGGTATAAAAAAGTAGCAATTTTATTTTACATACTTCAGTAAATTATTCGTTTAGTATGGTAAATGTAATCCTCAGTTCCTGCCATTTACCTTCACACCCCTTATGCCACTGCCTGCTCTGTAACTGACCCTGGCTTGCTATTCGACTATGCTTCTGCCTGCCGACTCTGTACATACCTCTGCCTGATCTGGAACTGACCTTAGACTGTTTGACCATGTTTTTTGCCTGCCTCTTGGACTGATCTTGTACCCTGCTAATGGACTAGTGGGATTCAACACATGAGGTCTCACATATGTGAGGGGCCCCAGAATAGTTTTTCTGGATGAAGAAAAAATGTTTTTCTCATTCCTAGATTAGGGTCTGGAGACTCAGAGGCTTCAAAGAGATTTGGATGGGAGAAGCCTCTACCTCTGTCCCCCTTCTGTCCTGAACGAGGCCCTACTTCTGCCTGCTGCCTGTAGGACTTACTGCCATCATGCCTCTGCCTGTCACACTGACCACATCACATGGACCATATTCCTGCCTACTACCAGGACCAATATTTTTGGCACTGCTGACCATATCTCTGCCTGCACTGACCCTGGACTGTATATTGACATTATCCCTGCCTGCTGTCTGTACAATTGTGTTCACCGTTGCTGACCAACTCCCTGCCTGCTGCCTGGACCAGTGCTATCCTCCTGTGGACAACTGCGCTACTAAAACCACAAGTAATCTTTTGTTTACCCTTTGCTCAGCATAATGTATTTCGGGTGTAATTCTTGGTATGTGCATGCTATGTGTCCCTGGAACACCTGACGATGTTCCTTGCATGTTGGATCTCTGTATGTGGCCGAGCTGTGTAAAAGTCTCATACATTTGGTATCACCATACTCAGAAGGACTGGAAGAATGTATTTTAGGGTGTAATTTTTGCTATATAAATGCTATGTGTTGGAAATATCTTATAAACTGACAACTTTGTGTAAAAAGAAAATAGGTTTTCATTTTTTTCCACATTTTCCAAAAACGTCTGTAAAAAATTGAACCCTTCAAAAGACTCACTATGCCTCATAGATTATACGTTGGGATGTTAGCTTTCCATTTTGTGAGTGTTTCCATTGTCCTGGTGCTCCAAGGCCTTCAAAAGTGTAATAGTTGGTTGAGAAATGAGATGCGTATTTTATGCTCCTAGAATGCCTGAAGGTGTTACTTCAATGTTGGGCCTCTGTATGTTGCCAGGCTGTGTAAAAGTCTCACACATGTGGTATCGTAATACTCAGGAGGAGTAGCAGATTGTATTTCGGGGTGTCATTTGTGGTATGCACATTCCATGTGAGAGAAATAAGCTATTACAATGACAATTTTGTTAAAAAAAAATAAAAAACTAAATAAAATATTAATTTTGCAAAGAATTGTGGGGAAAAAAATGACAACTTCAAATAACTTACCATGCCTCTTACTAAATACCTTGGAATTTCTACTTTCCAAGAAGGGATCATTTGGGGGGCATTTGTACTTTCCTGGCTTGTTTGGGTCTCAAGAAATGAGATTTGCACCATAGCTTGTAGACTCTCACACTTTCACACAGACCCCATAATATCCACTAATTTGGGCTATTTTTACCAAAGATATGTAGCAGTATAAATTGTGGCCAACATTTATGAAGAAAAATTACTAATTTGCAAAATTTTATCACAGAAACTAAAAAAAATGTGGGTTTTTTTTTCAAAATTTTTGGCCTTTTTTCATTTATAGCACAAAAAATAAAAAACTCACAGGTGATCAAATACCACAAAATGAAAGCTCTATTTGTATTAAAAAAAAGGACAAAAAATCATTTGGGTACAGTGTTGCATGACTGAGTAATTTTCATTCAAAGTGTGAGAGCACTGAAAGATGAAAATTGGTCTGGGCAGGAGGGGGTTTAAGTGCCCAGTAAGCAAGTAGTTAAGGACTCCATCTCTATAATATCTTTTATACATACTTCCACATCTACCTGGTACTCATTTATATCCCAACTGTTTGTATACTGTAACGTTGATTGTGTTGCCTAAACTGCTGTGTGTGTTAATTTGTTAATGTTAATATATAAATATATATAATATGTTAATATGACGATTCATGCTATACAGTGTATATATATATGAAATTACCTGTGTATGTGCTATATGTCTATGCTATGTATTTATATCCAGTTATTATGCTAACACACCAATAAACTCATATCAATTTACACTTATCAAGTCGAATTGCCTCATACAAAGTCCCAATTTTCCCCCATCCTTTGTCACAGCCCAGATTGGGAATTGCACCTGCCCCGAGTACAAGCAGTGGTAGATTCTCTTAGGGAAGCAGTTCTCATGGGCAACCCAACAAAATGTGCCATAGACCTGGAGGAGGCCAAATACCTTGGGTACATTATTGGCCGGGGACTGGTCAAGCCTCAGACCAATAGGATTGAAGCAATACCAAAATGGCCCCACCAAGAAACAAGTTTGGGCCTTCCTGGGCATTACGGGGTGTTACAGATGGTTTATACCTGACTTTGCCACCATTGCCGCCCCTCTGACCGACATGATGAAGAGTAGAAGGTCGGTCATGGTCAAATGGAATCCTGAAGCTGAGTTTTAGAAATTAAAGCAGGCCCTTTGTGTACTACCGGTGCTGGTAACCCCGGACTTCACAAAGGGGTTTGTGGTACAGACAGATGCCTCTGAGGTGGGCCTAGGGGCTGTACTATCCCAGAACAGAGATGGTAAAGAGCACCCGGTTGTATACCTGAGCCAAAAACCGAACAAGCATGAAAAAAACGATGCCATTGTTGAGAAAAAGTGTCTCGCTATTAAATGGACCTTAGACTCCCTGAAGTATTACTTGTTGGGGAGATCATTCAAGTTGGTCACCGACCATGCTCCCCTAAAGTGGATGTGTGACAACAGGGAGAAAAATGGCCGCGTGACAAGATGGTTCCTGGCATTACAGCCCTTTAGGTTTACAGTAGAGCATAGGCCAGGCAAGCTCCAAAACAATGCGGACGCCCTCTCCCGCATGCACTGTATGCTTGGGACAATTGCTCAGCCACAGGGGCTTGAGCAGAGGGGGAGTATATGTGACAGTATGCGAAGTGAGATAATGGATAATCGATATATTTCACCTAGCATGTGTTCTGTGGTAAGAAACTGAACCGGAATCCGGCCTGGGTTTTTCCAGCCTCTGTGGCAGGCTTGGGTCCGGTCTGAATGTTGTGGTCCACTTGAGTCCATGCTCAGGTGGACTTTAAATGAGCAGCAATAGAGCACAGGAGGGCTCTGGCCTGAGACTCAGAAGGTAATCTGAGAAAGAGCTCTGTTTGGACTTAAAAAGGTTTTGTGGGTGTTGGGGACCAGCCCCACAGCGTATAGAGAGGAAGTCTGCTGTATAGTTTAGCGCCGGATGGCAAGGATTTGCTCTACTATTTTTTTGTTTGTTTTTATTATTGTGCAAACCTCTGCTAAATAAACCTGGCAACCCGCCAGATTTTAAAGAAATTGCCTGGACGCTGACTTTTTTTCCAGAAAAAGGTGATCCCCATGAGCTAATCTCCCACAATATATACATACTCTGCATCCAGTGTAGCCTAAATCTACAGTGCATTCTGTAGTGTACTGTTTCTAATACACTTCAGGTGGTGTACACAATATCTAATACAGTGTGTATTGTTTGTGCACAGTACGAAAATACATCATGTCCAGAACGCCACCAAGGAGAGGCAGATGCTCACAGGCCACTAAAAGAGGGCAAGCAGTCTCTGTGTCTACAGTCAATAGTGCTGGTCGTGGACATTGTGCATCCTCTGCAGGTGGCCGTGGGGCGCGATGATGAGTTGGTGGAGTGGATAACAAAGCCGTCCTCATCCTCCTCATCCTCTTTCACCGAGGCTCAGAGTAGTTTGCCTTGCAACGCAGCTGCCAAAGCAGCCTATTCCACCGGCTCCTTGTCCACAGTCACTCTTTCCGTAGCCCCACCATCATGCACTGAGACCCCAAAATTATTCGACCATAGTGTCAGGTACATGCTGCTGGAGGATGTGCAGCAATTTGAAGGCTCCAATGTTGGCTCCCTGGTTGAGGAAGGGAGTAACGTGAGCCTAGAGAGAGGGGGTGCCCAAGAAGGACAAGAAACTTGCAGTCATGTTTCCCCAGCTGCAGCATACTGCCAAGTTTGCTCCAGTGATGAGGAGGGAGGGGATGATGAGGTCACTGACTGTACTTGGGTGTCTGAGAGAAGAGAGGAGGAGGCACAACTCCAATGAGGCAGGATGTCCTCTAGGGGCAGCTTAAGGACAGCCACCCTATTGGATCACACTGCAGAGCTCTGTAGGTGCAGGGCGCTGCTGACTCCCTGCTGACTTTTAAAAGTTCCTTGGTGTGGGTCTTTTTCGACACGTGTGCAGCAGACTGCACCATTGCTGTTTGCAATTTATGTCTGAAGAGGATCAAGCATGGCCAAAACAGCAGCCGCTTGGGCACCACATGCTTGAACAGGCATATGAAAACCTGCCATGCAGTCTGTTAGCAACAGCACTTAAAAGACCCACATCAAAGAAAAAGGCGGACTTCTCCTTGCTCCTCATCTGGGATCTCCAACCCTACTATACCTCCAGTCCTCTCAAAAACCTGCACTGAGAGGAATGAAGGCATAGCAATAAGTGTACCAAGTACTTGTAGCCAATCTGCTAGCAGTACACCACCAATTGATTTTAGCAGGCAAATTTCCCTACCCCAGTTGCTGAACTGTAAAAAGAAATTCGGGCCCAGCCATCCACATGCTCAGCGTCTAAATGTTAGCTTGGCCAAATAGCTAGCACTGCAACTGCTGCCTTTTCAGCTGGTAGACTCTGCCCCCTTTCGTGAATTTGTGGAATGTGCTGTACCTCAGTGGCAGGTTCCAAAATGCCATTTCTTTTCACGGAAGGCCATTCTGGCTCTCTACCTGCATGTGGAAGGCAATTTTTTGGCCTCTTTGGACAGGAGGGTCAGCAGTAAGGTTCATATTACTGCCGACTCACGGTCCAGCAGGCATGGGCAGGAACATTACCTTTCTTTCACAGCGCACTGGGTAACTCTGCTGGCAGCTGGGAAGGATACAGGACAGGATTCAGTGTTGTTGGAGCTTGTTCTGCCACCACGCCTCCAAAATGCTAGTTGTGATTCTGCCACAGCTCTCTCCTCCATCTCTCCTCTTCTTCTTCCTCTATGGCCACTCCTGCAGATTTGTCCTCTGAACCAGCAGTGCTTCGTAAGTGTTCAAGGGGCTACACAAGCAGCCAGGCTAAAAGATGCCATGTTGTGTTTGAGTTGGTCTGCCTAGGGAACAGGAGCCACACTGGGGCAGAGATTCTGTCAGCTCTGCAGGGGCAGGCTCAGAGGTGGTTGACGCCACACCAGCTTCAGCCAGGAATGGTTGTATGCGACAATGGCACCAACCTTCTCTCCACCCTCTGACAGGGACACTTGACCCATGTTCCATGTTTGGCACACATCCTGAATTTGGTGGTGCAGCGGTTCTTGAGCAGGTACCCAGGCTTACAGGCTCTTCTGAGACAGGCCAGAAAAGTCTGTGGTCATTTCCGGTCATACAATGCCAGTGTTCGGCTGGCTGACAATCAAAGGGAATGCAACCTGCTCACCAACTGCCTCATTTGTGACATGCCCACCAGGTGGAACTCAACGTTGGCAGTGCGGCAGCAGCTGCACACACAGCAGAGGGCCATCAATGAATACCTGTGTGAGTATGACACCAGGACAGGGTCAAGGGAGCTTGGCTTCATTTTTCCATGCCAGTGGCTACTGATCAAGGATGCATGCACTGTCCTGTCACCATTTGAGGAGGCCACAAGGATGGTGAGCAGTGACAATGCATGCATCAGTGACACTGTCCCTCTAGTCTTCCTGTTGGAGCACACGCTTCGTGGAACCATGGACAGGGCACTTGAGGCAGAACAGCAGGAGTAAGAGGTGGACTTCTCAAGGCCCCCTTTATCCAGATAGCATTCCCGCAGGCCCGCCAAACACACAGGAAGAAGAGGAGGAGGAGGATTGTATCAGCATGGATGTAGAGGATAACACTCAGCAGCAGTCTTCAAGGGATGGTTTTCAGTCTATAGAAACCCAAGGAGTTGTACGTAGCTGAGAGGAGATAGTTACAGATAAGTTTATCCTTAGTGACCCAGAGGACTCAGAATTTAATGCCTCTGCAAACTTACGCTGCATGGCCTCCCCGATTCTGCAAAGCCTGCAAAAGGACCCTAGGATTCGTGGTATCAAAGAGAGGGATCATTACTGGCTGCCAACCCTTCTTGATCCACATTACAAGGGTAAAGTTGAAGAACTCATCCTGCCTTCATCTTCAGGAGGCCTTGCAGAAAGGTTTGTGCAATGCATTTCTGGAGTCTGGGAGGTTACAATTTTCTGGTGCTGGACGACGTGTTGCTGAGGGTTCGTGCAGTCAAACGAAGAGCGGTGGAGAAGGTGGCCGGCTGACCGATGCCTTTTAATGTTTCAGTCCTCATCATCAAGGTATAATCAGTTCAAGCAACCATTGCCAGCGTCTGCATTATATGGTGCAGGAATATCTAGGGGCAAGAGCAGACTTAGTGACCTTTCCAACAGAGCATCCACTGGGTTAGTGGGTCTTCAGGGTGGACCACTGGCCAGAACTTGCTTAATATGCAATTGAGCTACTGGCCTGTCCTGCATCCAGCATGCTTTCTGAATGCACATTCAGTGCTGCTGGAGGATTTGTAATGGATCAAAGAGTTCGCCGGTCCACAGACTCTGTTGATAGGCTCAAACTCATAAAAATGAATCAGTCTTGGATCAGCAGCTATCAAGCAACTGATACTGATGCCACTGATTGAATTTGCTATGGATCTGGGATCCCTTAAAGACTGCCCATGCTGACTATCCTATCCCTCCTCAATCTTGATGATGCTAGCTTCCAACAATATTTTTGGTTTAGGGCACCACCACCACCACCCAAGGCCCAATTTTCTGCCCCTGTTTAACATGTCATTACAATTTTTGATCTAAAATTTCACAGCAGGGCCCATTCCTGCGCCCAACAAGAGTAACTGTGAGAGGTTACAGTGTTCTGGTACCACCAACACCTAAGGCCCAGTTTTTCTGTAGTGTATTTAGGGCAGGCCGTATAGTATATATACTGTTGTTCAGAGTATATTGTGCCTGGGGGACCCCCATGCCATTGTTTTTTTTTTATTTTGGTGCGGGGTTCCCCTTAATATCCATACCAGACCTGAAGGGCCTGGTATGGATTTGGGGGGGGGGATCCACACCATTTTTATTTATTTTTGGTATTGTTATCTATATTGCCAGGATCCAACAATACATTACAGCCACGAGCGGTTTTAAATGACGTTTTTTCCTTTTAGAAATGTCATTTTGCTGTGGTACTGTTATAAACATGGGAAAGATGCGCTACTTTACAGGCATACTAAGGACACCCCCCAGGCATGATATATAAAGGAATATTTCATTTTTATTGTTTCACTTTAAACATTATTAAAATCACTGCTCCAGAAAAATGACCATTTTTAAAACTGTTTTTTGCATTAATACATGTCCCCTGGGGCAGGACCCGGGTCCCCAAACACTTTTTATGGCAATAACTTGCATGTAAGCCTTTAAAATTAGCACTTTTGATTTTTCACATTCGCGTCCCATAGACTATAACGGTGTTCGCACCCGGGGGGTTGTTTGGCTCATCCCTACTGACATGTGGTCCAGAAAACAAGGTCAGGGATGATATATTTAGTTTACAGCACACTGGGTAACTCTGCTTTCTCAGTGCTGGAGCTTGTTTTTACCGCCACGTTTTCATACAGCTAGTGGTGATGCGAGATATGTCAGCTCCACCCCCTCCTCCTCCATGTCCCCCTCTGCTTAATTCTCCTATGAACCACCAGTACCCCCTAAGCTTTCAAAGGGCCATTCAATGAGTCAGGCTAAAAGATGCCATGTAGTGCTTTAGCTGGTCTGTCTTGGGGACAAGAGCCACACCGGAGCAGAGATTCTTTCAGCTCTGCAGGGGCAGGTCCAGAGGTGGTTCACGCCATGAAAGCTTGAGCCAGGAATGGTGGTGTGTGATGATAGCACTAACCTTTTGTCCACCCTTTGACAGGGAAAGTTGACATCTGTGATGCCTGGTACGTGTCCTCAATTTGGTAGTGCACCAACACCCAAAGGCCAATTCTTGCTTTCATCAAGAGTACCTATAGAAGGTTACAGGGTAAAGGCACCAACAACACCCAAAGACCAATTTTTCCACAACTGTTTGAGAGGAGCATCAAATTTCAATTGTTTACAACAAGGTCAATTCTTGCTATTTTATTATGGGTACCTCTATAGGGTTACGGTGTGAAGGCACCACCAACACCCAATTTTCAGTTTTTAGCGCTGTCGCACTTTTAATGTGTCAGAAACCATGAATCAGACTGAAACAGAAGTACAGTTAAATCTCACTTGTTTAATAATTAAAAAAAGGTAAACAGAGTAAACGTAGTCAAAACATAGCTAGAGTTCAGGAACCGTAACGGATATTCAGACAAGCCAGAGATGAGTGTAGTAGAACAGCAAGCAGGATCTGGAGCCAGAAGGAATGTTAGCCAAGCAAGTCTTTAACAGGAACACTGGAGAACGTATCTAGAGATGTGACCAAGGCGAAGGCAGAGATCATCTGGGATGTATGGCTTAAGTAGGCAGGACTGACGAGCAGGATAGCATCAACAGGTGAGTCACTGTGGAGAGATAGGAGCTGGCAATTAGCCGACAGCTGAGTGGCCAGCTCAGAGAAGGAAGGGCTGAGCCCAGCCCTGACTGAATGACAATTGCGCGATCATGCTACACTGTACCCAAACAAATTTTTTATCATTATGTTCCCACAAATAGAGCTTTCTTTTGGAGGTATTTGATCACTGGGTTTTTCTTTTTTTGTGCAACAAATAAAAATAGACCGAAAATGTTGAAAAAAAAAGTTTCTTTTGTTACTGTTAAAAATTTTTGTAAATAAGTACATATTCTCCTTCACTGATGGGCACGGATGGGCACTGATAAGGTGGCACTGATGAGGTGGCACTGATGGGCACTAATATGCAGCACTGATGGGCACTGATAGGTGGCACTGGTATGCAGCACTGATGGGCATTGACAGGCAGCACTGATGGGCACTCATAGGTGGCACTGATGAGCACTGAAAGGCTGCACTGATGGGTACTTATGGCTGGCACTGATAGGTGAACACTGATGGGCGCTGATAGGTGGCACTGATGGACACTGATGGCACTGATGGGCATCACTGATAATGAGACACTTTCAGGCAATGTTACAGGGCACTGACTGGCACCATTTATGGGCACTGATTGGCATTGATTTTGGGCACAGATTGGGTGGGCATCACCTGTCAGGAGAGTAGCTGATCGGCTCTCCTCTACTAGCTTTTGTCAGACGCGAGTGAGGAAAAGCCGATACACGGCTTTTCCTGTTCACATCGTGATCAGCTGTGAATGGACACAGCTGATCACGTGGTAAAGAGCCTCCGTCAGAGGCTCTTTACCGAGATCGGTGTTGCGGTGTGTCAAACTGACACGCCACACCACCGATCGGGACGCTGTTATCCTGTAAGACATCATATGATGTCCAGTCGGGATAATGGAACCACTGCCCGGCCGTCATTCTGCTATAGGCCGGGCGGGAAGTGATTAAAAATTTCAGTTTTGCTGCAGCAGGTTCTATACAAGGTACAGATGCATCACGTTACAGGCAGACTAAGGGGAGCCCCCAGACACTATATTTAACGGAATTTTTCATTTTATTGTTTCACTTTAAGCATCATTAAAATCACCGCTCCTTTAACTACCTCAATACTGGACACTTTCACCCCCCCTTCTTTCCCAGACCAATTTTCAGCTTTCAGTGCTCTTGCACTTTCAATGACAATTACTCAGTCATGCTACACTGTACCCAAATTAACTTTGTATTATTTTTTTCACACAAATGGAGCTTTCTTTTGGTGGTATTTATTCACCACTGTTTTTTTATTTTTGCGGTATAAGTGAAAAAAGAGAAAACATTTTGAAAAAAAATAACAATATTTTCTACTTTCTGTTTTAAAAGAAATCCAATAAAATCTAATTTCCTCATAAATTTGGGCCAGAATGTATTCTGCTACATGTCTTTGGTAAAAAAAATCCTGATAAGTGTATGATAATAAGTTATAGAGTCTACAAGCTATGCTACGTATCGTTGAAAATTGATCAATCCTGATGTACTGATGGCCTATCTCATTTCTTGAGGCCCTAAAATGTCAGGACAGTACAGATACCCCCCAAATGACCCCTATTTGTAAAGATTACAGTCCAAGGTATTTAGTAAAAGGCATAGTGAGTTTTTTGAAGTTACTGTACAATTTTTTTGCTAACCATAGTTTTGAAAATGGAGATTTTTTTCCCACTAAATTGTCGTTTTAAAAGTTATTTCTCACACGTTGCATAGAAAAACTTGCAATTACACCCCAAAATACACTCTGCTACTCCTCCTGAGTATGTCGGAACCACATGTGTAAGATTTTTTCATAGCCTGGCTACATACAGAGGCCCAACATGAAGGGAGCACCATCAGGCGTTCTAGGAGCAAAAATTACACATTTAGGCCAGGACCAGGACAATAGAAACGCCCACAAAATTACCATATTTTGGAAAGCAAAAACCCCAATGTATAATCTAGGAGGCATAATGAGTCTTTTGAACGTATCATTTTTTTCCACAAGCTTTTGGAAAATGTGGAAAGAAAAATTAAAAAGTTTTCATTTTATAAGATATTTCTAACACATAGCATGTACATAGCAAAAATTGCCCCCACAAATATATTCTGCTACTCCTCCTGAGTATGGCGATACCACATGTTTTAGACTTTTACACAGCCAGGCCACATACTGAGGCCCAACATGCAGGGAGCACCGTCAGTCGTTCTAAAGGCATAAATTACACATTTCATTTTCTTAGTACCTATCACATTTTTTTGAAGGGCCTAGAGCATCAGGACAATGGAATTAGATGTGGCAGATGATCACCGACAGATGTATGCCAGATGTATGCAGAAGATCAAGGACAAGATGTGCGCCAGATGATCAAGGACAAGATGTGCGCCAGATGATCACGGACAGACATGTGCCAGATGATCACGGACAGATGTGCCAGATGATCACAGACAGATGTCCCAGATGATCACGGATAGATGTTCAGTGGGACAGATGTGGACAGATGTTTACTGGGACAGATGTTTACTGGGATAGATGTTTACTGGGACAGATGTGGACAGATGTTTACTGGGACAGATGTGGACAGATGTTTACTGGGACAGATGTGGACAGATGTTCAGTGGGACAGATGTTTACTGTGACAAATGTGGACAGATGTTCAGTGGGACAGATGTTTACTGGGACAGATAAAATTACTGCCAAGTGGCAAATCTCCTTGCCCTGATGGCCTAACCAATGATTATCATTAAATAACCCCTGTCTATTATATCTCCAACTTTTACTTCTGTATGTTTTTCTGCAGTATTCTCTGCCTCGTTGCCTCCCAAAATGCTGCAAGCATATATATATATATATAGTTACTATACCTAAGCTGGGAAAAGAACTTACTATCCCAGCTAATTTTAGGCCTATTTCTCTACTCAACACTGATTGTTAAACTTTATGCCAAAATTCTAGCTCAGAGACTCCTCCCTATTCTACCCTCTTTAATAAACCTGACCAAACAGGCCAGTGTCAGATGCCACCTGTAGGGTCATAAACATTATCCACTATGCCAGGTCTCAGTGAGTGCCTTTGGAAGCAGAGAAGGCATTTTACAGAATACATTGGTAAGGGTAAAAATTGTGTGGTGCAGGGATAACAGTATCAAGGTGCATAATCAGTTCATAGACAGTCTAACAAAGTCAATATTTATATTAAAAACCATGCTTTAGGCAGCTTGCTCTTGTAAAGTACAAGCAATACTCCAGTGTAGTGATGCTATGAACAAAGAACAACTCACAAGATAAATTAGTTAAAGCTCATCTGTCCTCTGTTCTACTGGCATCCAAGGTGTGTCGATCCCGCTGGGATGAGGCGGAACGCTGTATGCTCCTGTGGTGTGTCCCCAGTAGGGAGCTGGAGCCTTCTGGGTACAGAACAGGAAGCGTATGTGATGTCACTGATGATGCGGTGTAACCCACATCTTATTGACAGCTAGATTATTAATAGCAAGATGTTGGAGATCTAATTTGATACACAATTTGTCAGAGGCTATTGAAATAGTGTTTACCCATCATACTTATGAAACCCTATTAGCTAACAAATGTGGTAATAGGAATATTTTTGAAAAGCAAACTTTGGTATGACTGGCTCAAAACAAGTTAATCTTCCCAAAGTGAGTCAGCTACTTATGTATGGCAATTATTGTCTCCTTACTTGTATTACTTCTTTTGTAAAACCTCCTGTTTGTTTTGTTGGACATTTTTATTTATTTTTTTCTGCTCATATGTTTTGGCCTTGAAACTTACTGTAAAACAACCTTTGTACTTGAATTTTTGTATTTACAGGATTGCAAGCCCTCTGGGCTTTCTATTTTGTAATGTTTTGTACCTATTTGTGCTATGTAATTTTGATATCAATAAAAATGAAACAAAAAGTAATTTCTGACTCCTAAAAGTCTATTGATCATGTGTTTTTTATAAATTATTTTGGGTGGAATATGTACTCATCTTACTTTTTGATGCATGGGCTTTTGATTTAAATAGTTTGGTTACATAAATTAAAATGATTAGAGTACATTTCAGATTTGTTTCTGTTTTCTGAAAATTTTATGCTTGCCTTACCATGCTCAGAGTGTGTGAAAAGCATCTAATACCAGTACCACTGCATCCATTTAGCATGAAAGAGTCTTTGAAATGACCTCAGCAAAAACAGAAGCTTTAGCTGCAGGGACTACCTCTAATTTGCAAACCAGCTTTGTGCAAACTTATAGGGAAAGCTCTCTTGTTCTGGGTGGACATCCATGGATTTCCCCCCATAACACGCCTCCCGTGCGCCAACTGGGGAGGGTATTGGGTGTGCGTGTGACTGCTATGTCCTTTGGACACTGATCGCAGTAAAGGGCCAATCAGAGCGCCCCTTTACCATGTGATCAGGTGTGTCCAATCATAGCTGATCACAGGCAATCAAGCTTGCCAGTTATCGGTATTTCTTTACTCAGGTGCTTTCACAGGGAACATTTACACTGAGAATCAGTGCAGATCCATCAGTTCCAATCAGTTCCCATAAGTGCAGCTTTTCAATGCCCATTAGTGCCGCCTATCAGTCCTAATCAGTTCAGCCTATCAGTGCCCATCAGTGCCTACTCATCACTGCAGCCCTGTCAGTGCCTCCTCATCAGTTCTCATAAGTGCAGTTTATTAGTGGCAATCAGTGCCACCTCATCAATGCAGACTCACCAGTGCCCGTCAGTGCAGCCTCACTAGTGCCTGTCAGTGCAGCCTCACCAGTGCCTGCCATTTCAGCCTCTTCAGTGCACATCAGTGCAGCCTAATTAGTGCCCATCAGTGCAGTCTCATCAGCACACATTAGGGAACAAAAATTACTTATTTGCTAGATTTTATAACAGAAACTTTTTTTTTCAAATTTTTTGTTCTTTTTCGTTTGTCTAGCAAAAAAAAAAAAACAGTAGTGAACAAATACCACCAAAAGAAAGCTCTAACTGTTTTTTTTTTTTAAAAAAGATAACAATTTCATTTGGGTACAGTTTTGTTTGACCGCGCAATTGTCATTCAAAATGCAACAGCACTGAAGGCTGAAAATTGGCCTGGGCAGGAAGGGGATGAAAGTGCCCAGTATAGAAGTGGTTAAGCAGGAAATTGGCAATCCTAGGAAGTTTTAACAATGAAATACAGAATGTTCCAAGTTTGCCAAATATCAATGACGTAATGTTTGAAAAAAAAAATAAAATAAATTGCTAGTATTTTCCAGCATTTTCAGCATTCCTCTGGTCCATATATATACTGCATACATACAGATTCTGAGATTTAAAGTGGGGTTCCACCCAAATTTTGAACATTATCTCTATGCATTCTCTTCCTTGCCTAGATGCTGACATGCTGTGTAAAAAAATTTAAATCGCCGTAATTACCTTTTTTTTTCTAATCTTCTTTGCACTTCCTGGTTTTCCTCCCATGAGAGTAGGCGTGTTTCTAGCCTCTCCCAGACCTCCCACAGTCCCTGGGAGCTAGTCTCAGGCTTCCCAGCATGCATTGCGCGACAGCGTCATCACAACATCTCTGCTCCCAGCATTCACCGCATCCAGGAAATACATGCTTGTGGGCTTCAAATGCCCACAATGAAGATAGAAACCGCCTTCAGTGAATTTTATAAGTTATTCTTTACAACGAAATCGGACACAGGCGGACTTATTACACAGAACATGTGAGTAGATAATCATGAGAAGAAAAGTTTGTGAATGAACTCCAAAAAAAAAAAAACGATAGATAGGTGGACCCCCGCTTTAACATACATAACAAGAAAAAATGGTTCTGTGCAGTGGTCAATAAAGCAAAATAAAATAGATACTGATTATTACACACAGCGTACATGACAAACAAAAGTTGATTGTGCAAAATGAATACAAAATAAGAACAGATATGAACAAACTACACCCAATATAAAAAACAAGTAGTTTATCAACTATGATAATTCAACATTCACTGTCAAAAAAATATTAGTTGAAGGTAGTTGTAATTTTCTTCTTTTTTTTTTCTAGTTTATTTTTTTTCACCTAGTGATTTTGAAAGGGCTATAATGACCACAGCAGGTGAGCAGATCCAGGAACTCAAGTGAAAATCTCACCAAGAGAATTTGCAAAAATTATAAAACTTCTCAGGTAGTTTAACTCTTCAGCATCCTACCAAAAGCTGAAATATCAAATCAAAAAGGGTCGGAATGACCCTTTAATGATTCATAGAACAGTTACAAATAGTTTTGTTGCATTTTTGTCTAATATATAGACATGGAAATGATTCCACACAAAACTGCTGCCACAAAAATACTGGTGTGGCCTGGGATGATGTTACAATTATTGCATATGCAGTAATAAATATACAGTACCTCTTATTTACTTTTTATATCATCTAAGTGCTTCTGTAAGTGTTAAAAAAACACTTGTGCTGCCAGCATATACAGTAGGAGAATCAGACCTCAGCTCATACATGCAAACTCTTTTGTTGAGTCTGTGGATTAGAGCAGAGGTGTTTCAGATAGTTGGGTTGCTGTTCTTGTGTGTTAGGGCAGTCCAAAGTGCCTCTACTCTAACTGCTATAATTGTTATACGCATTGTAAATACAGTGATTAAAATAAGTTACCTGGGAATTAAAAACTGTTGAAATGCTTGGACTGTTTTTGTTGGTCTTGCCCAGACTGCCATTTTAAGCAGTGGGACAAGCTCAACCAGCCACAGAAAATTAAAGTTCCAGCTGCAGGGAGCGTGGCTTCGTAATGGCACTGTGAGGCTGCTTGTACAGGAGCTCCGTGCAGTGTTCGGGTGGAGAGCTTTACCCAGTGTACAGACCTCGCTGATCTTTCATGTCCACGGCAGACAGAGCTCCAGGGACACCTGCTGCCCACAGGGGCACGGACATTTCTGTATATTTTTTGCGGAATTCAGCAACTCTGACCCAGGCCCTGGATCCCAAGATGGCGCCGCCACGCTCCAACACCACTGGCACCGCCACACTAAAGAAAACAGGCAGGGGGCTATCCAGCATGGTACAGGAGGCACAGCAACCCCCAGACCGACGGGATTCCCCAATCCTTTCGCCAGACATTCTGGGAGCAGACTTGTCCCTGACTTCACAAAGAGCTGACATACAGGGACAGCCGTCCGTGGACACATGAAGGGACATCATCTCACTCCTCTCCACCAAGCAGGACATCGCTCAAGACCTACGCTCAGGATGAGAGGCCCATTACTAGAAGCCATTAGGAATGCAGGAGCCACATACAGATGGGATCACCCTTTCCATCTTGCAGTGCTCAAAGGAGGTGGCTCCTTCATCCTGCAATGACCGGACCAGCTCTTAGATCTATTCGCCTTTCTGGAAACTCCGGCGATACCCATCCCCGATTGGCTGGATTTTCCTATCACATTTGGCAACACCCGGCCAGCTTCACCAAGACCACAAAGACGCGGCAGACGACGGCAGCATTCCAGACCAAGAGCTGAACCCAGGGACACACCGATTTCACCTGAACTATAACTGAAAATGGCGTTCTAAGTCGGCTCCTGAGTTGGGATAACCCCGAGTTTCGATACTCCCGGAACTGGACAGACTCTTGGTATCCTTTATACCCCCTAAGTAGGCCGGGATTGGGCATACCAAATTGATGGCCTACACAGCTTTGCACCCTCAGAACACTTGATTTATGTGGTTCTTATCATACAGACAGAGGGTCCGAATTGTCCGGTTCTGTTCTGAAGCTAGACGGGGACAGGCCCGAGGCGCCCCCTCGTCACTAATTCCCAGGTGTTTTGTTTTTTGTTTCTTCCTGGGATGTGACTGGGGTGTGTGGAGGGTCATCCCCAGAAGGTTCTGGAACACAGAGTTTTCTGTTTGAGTTTTTGATATTATCTGTTCAGTTATGTTCAATTATGTTAACATTCTAGCCGATAGTGAATTCATGTGATTTAGATCAGATAGGGTGAGTCACCGCTCAGTTGCCCTCTTGGGCTGATACCCCGGTTTGAGTTTGGTGACCCCTCAATGCTATCCTCATCTGAGGTCTCAGTCGAGTGTTCTTCCAGTTTAGGTTTCCACCCGATAGCACGTCTCCCTTTGCTTTACAGAGTCAGTCTTCCGCTCCCCGCATATAGGCTGTGCATACTTGCGCGAGAATTTGTATAGCAACACTAGAGCACCCTTTATACTTTCTCTCTTTCCCCCCTCTATTTTTGGTGCTTGATTCTTCCTTTATACATGTTTCTGTTTTTTTTGTTTTTTTTTATGAGAGTGAGCAGTACGGCACCTGCTGTAGGGACCCCCTCACATTACACTGCACAAGGGGTTAAATTTACTTCCTTGAATGTTGAGGTTTAGCTATGCCGGAGAAACGCTCCAGACTCCTTTCTGATCTTAAAAAATCCCACAGCCAGGTGGCGTTCTTGCAGGAGACCCACTTTAAGCAGCAAGCGGTCCCCAGGCTTTACAACCGCGACTTTCCCAATGCATATCATGCACCCTCTCCTTTGTCAAAGTCCAAGGGAGTCAGTATTTTGATCGCTAAATCGGTCCCATGGACCCTCCTGGAGGAACGTGCAGACTCACAGGGCCGATACTTGCTCTTAAAGGGGAAAATTGGAAATACCACAGTGACCCTAGTAAATGTTTATTTCCCAAACTCAGACCACCTTGCCTTTCTGAGATCTCTAGTTCCAATTATATTGGAATTCCGGGAGGGTATCTTCCTGCTAGGTGGGGATTTTAATTACGCACAGGAACCCTTACTCGATGTTTCGAGAGGGGTGTCACATCTTTCCTCCTCCTACCTCAAAAAACTTAAAGCAGAGCTGTTTAATCTGAATCTGGTCGAACCAAGGAGAATTATGCACTAAGACAGGGACTACACCTACTTCATCTGTGCATCAGACATATTCCAGGATTGACTTCTTTCTGATTCAGCATAAGGACTTACCTCTTGTTACCTCCTCCCAGATTGATTATATATCTTTTTCTGACCATGCACCTATTCATGTGACGTTGAGTTGGGATACTGAACCCCGTACCCCTCCGACATGGAATCTAAATGAATCTCTGCTGCAAATCCCCGAAGTATGCAGTGAGGTAGAGAAGACTCTCGCAAAGTACTACTCTTACTTCGACTCATCGTTGAGCCCAATGACTGTATGGGAGGCACATAAATGTGTGGTACAGAGTTGATAAGGGTAGAGGATTTAAAGAAACGAGAACGAACTAGGAAGATTGATTTGCTGATCTCTCAGGTGCGATCCCTCAAGCTACTACACAAGTGATCACTGGCCAAAGCTCATCTTAAGGCCTTACTGAAGGCCATAGGGGAACTGAAAGATTTGCTCTATCAAAAGATGGCCCAAAGCTTAGCCTGGGCAAAGCGCTCCTTATTTGAATTTTCAAATAAACCGGGCTCGATGCTAGCGCACCTTCATCCCTTATATCACAACTAGACAGGGGACCAAAGTACATACTCTTCTGCTATACCTCCAAGGGTATAGCAGAAGAATTTTGCGATTACTACTGAAAATTGTATAACCTGCAACATGGAGAATCCACTGAGACCTTATCGGTCAAGACAAAGTCAGCCAGTGAATACATCGGGGCCTCCGGCATGCCCACATTACCCGATGCAGTGCGAGACTCTTTGGAGTCTGAGATTATAGCTGAGGAATTTCATGTAGCCTTAGCTCAAACAAAACCACGGAAGGCACCGGGGCCCCGATGGCTTCACTTTGACTTATTATCAATCCTTTGTGACCTCTTTGACATCACACTTCTTGGCGGCCTACAACACATTGAAAGGGGATAGCCCCATGCCTGTGGATTCACTGAGGGCATATATATCCCTATTAGCCAAAGAAGGGAAGGACCTATCCCAGTGTGGAAATTACCATTCAATTGCACTCCTCAACATAGACTTAAAACTCTTTTCAAAAATACTGTCAAATCGACTCATGCTGCATGTCCCAAAAGGAATACATTTAGATCAGGTAGGTTTTGAGCCAATGAGAGAAGCAAGGGACAACACCGCTAGGGTTTTTAATCTTATCCACACAGTTCATTGGACTGGTAGGCCCTTTCTCTTGCTCCCAACGGATGCAGAAAAGGTCTTTGACAGGATGGCCTGGCATTTTATGCGGGCCACTCTGGATCACATTGGACTTGGCCCCAATATGCTAAGTTGGATTTTATCCCTCTACTCCAAACCGTCTGCGGCAGAACGGGTAAATGAGTGGCGCTCCGAGTTTTTCACAATAGCTAACGGGGCGAGAAAAGGTTGTCCCCTGTCCCCCCTCATTTTCATTCTGACCCTTGAACCGTTTTTGTGCTACATAAGGGAAGATTCAAATATCACGGGTGTGTGGAAGTCCTCAGGACATCACAAAATTGCGGCCTACACCAACGACTTGATTTTCTTCGTATCTAATCCTCATGTCTCGCTCCCCAATATTCTAGCAGCCCTACGGATATATGGAGAACTGTCAAACTTTAAGATCAACTGTGCCAAGTCCGCAGTGCTAAATATAACGGTCCCCGATTCAGAGGTTCACAGTATGCGCACGTCCTTCGCGTTTCATTGGGCGGATAAATCAATACGATATTTGAGTATCGACATCACATAGGACTTGGCGCACTTGTATACCTCTAATTATATACCCCTGCTACATAGACTGAAAACTGACCTCTGCATCTGGCACACCTTGACCTTGACGTGGTTTGGGCGGTGCAACGCCTTGAAGATTACGGTCCTACCAAGGATTTTGTATATACTCCAAACCATACCGATTCAGGTTCCTTTGACATTTTTCAAACAGCTCCGGATGAAAATTAGGGATTTCATTTGGGCGCATAAGTCACCTAGGACGAAAATGCAAATTTTATCTAGACCAAAGGAAAAAGGGGGCATTGGCCTGCCTGATTTCCTCAAGTGTTACAGGGCAGTGCATCTTTCGAGGATCGTGGACTGGCATTGTAATAAGGAATTCAAACAGTGGGTAGGGATGGAGATTGAGGATGACTCCATTCCTCTTTTGACCTCTCCGTGGCTCACCTCCCCTCCGCCAGAAAACGTGAGGAACCATCCCCTGATAGGTGCCACCCTCATGGTAGTGTCAGGTCACCTGGGACCAGGTGACAGATGCACTCTGTAGGAGTTGGAAGTGCACCGCTAAGGTAGTGGACCCTCGGACTCACTGCTGCGGATTGAACCCTGGAAGGTTCAGGAAGCAGGTCTACAGGATAACTAACATGGATCCCAGTGGGAGCTAGAGCATAGATTCCCCAGGGCGCAGAGTCTAAGAGCCAGCGGGTGTTTACCAGAGCCTCTAGTGGTGAGGATGGACTGCGCTGCAGTCTGGCTCCAGGTTGCGGCCCCCAGGGTCTAACAGCTCACGCTCACCGTAGACTACAGGAGAAGAGGAAGGAGGCAGGAGGCTGGAACGACAGGGAAGTAAGGGGTAACCAAAGGTCAGGGCGACTAGCAGACAAGGATAAACATGACACGCCAAAGGTCAGGGTAACAAGCAGACAGGGAGAGTCGAGAACAGGCCAAAGTCGGTAACAGGAATCAGATGTAGGAAACACAGCAAGTACACATGAAGGCTAACACACAATGGTTGATCAGCACTGCTGGCTTGCAGTGCACAGGTTAATATAGGGTTCCCTGATAGGGCCTGGGGTGAGGCCATGCTTAAAGGAGAGGTTATAAAACCAGTCATGTGAGAGGCAGCTGATTTTAGAGATGAACACATGGAGACAGGTAAGCTGACAGAGAAAACTCTATTGCATAACCATGACAGTACCCCCCCTCTTATGAGGCCTCCCCCTCCCCCTCCTGGGCCCTGGCTTAAAGGGAAACTCCAGATGAAACCTCCTCAACAGACAAGGCGCAAAGATCTCAGATGCAGTGATCCAAGACCTCTCCTCAGGACCAAACCCTTCCCAATGTACGAGGTACTGAAGAATGCCTCTACAGCGCTGGGAATCGAGAACTTGACTAACCTCGTACTTAAGATTATCCTCAGACCAAAACCGAGGTAGGGAGAGGACGAGAGGACTTATTGAGGGCTAAAGGCTTCTTAGGAATGGGCAAAGGCATAAGAAGACCATCAGGAGTCTGAGCAGGGATCCCCAGACCCTTAAAGATGAGCTGGACATCCAACACAGAATCATCAGACTGGGCAGAAGTCAGTGGATCCCTGAGACAAGGTTGGTTAGAAAGTGATGTGTCACAGAAGTCAAGCTGGATAGCTTCACTGGGCATAGGCTGAACTGGTGCAGAGGCCGACTGAACAGCATTGGCAGGTGCAGCGACCACCAGAATCGCATCAGGGCATAGCGACTGTGGAACTGGTAGATGAGTCAGCCTGGGTGTGCATCCAAGGGGGTCCAGGAACAGGCAAAGGTAAATGACCATGCAAACTGGAGTGAATGAGTGGCTCAAGTTCACAGGCGGGCTCCTCATCCAGAGTGCCACATGACCCAGAGAGTGCCTCAGCCTGACTATTGCAGGAGACATTCCAGAAATCGCTATATGCAGTGGGAAGAGCAGAAGATACTGGGATGGTGGCAACAGGAAGTTTTTCTTTTGGGGTAACCTTTCAGTAGGCAAGAAGAGGAACAGGAGGAACCCCAAGCCAGGATCCGTCCAGCAGTCCAGTCAATGTGTGGAGAATGGAACCGTAACCAAGAAAGAAATAATATGATAGGAGATGAAGCTTTAGGTAAGACAAGGAAGGATATCCACTCCTGGTGGAGTGTCCCTACCGACATCTTAACAGGAAGGGTCTGGAAGCGGATAGGACCCCCTGGGAGAACAGTGCCATCAATCGCCAAGACTACCAATGGCGTTGAAAGGGGCAAAAGGGTAAGTCTCATGGAAGATGCAGTTTCCCAATCCATAAAATTGCCAGCGGCTCCGGAATCCAGATGTGCCGAGACCGAATGAGAGGAAGCGCCGACATGAAGGAACACAGAAAGAAGAAGACGAGAAGGTGAAGATGATACTTCAGGGTCTAATAATCCACCTTCCAGATGTATTAGCCCCGATCGTTTTTCCGGACGAAGAGAACAAGTGTCACAAAAATGACCTTTGGCCCCACAGTAGAGGCACAGGTCCAGAGTTCTGCGCCTAGCGCGTTCTTCAGGAGACAACTTGGTCCAGGGCCTTCTCCTGAAAGCGAATATCGATCTGGTTACACAAGGTGATGACACCATCCAGATCAGCAGGAAGGGATCTTCCTGCTAATTCATCCTTCACTCTATCAGAGAGGCCATGTAAAAAGGTTGCAACTAGGGCCTCATTATTTCAGCTCAATTCAGCTGTGAGGATACAGAACTGAAGGGCATACTGTCCCACAGAAGCGGACTCTTGACGGAGACGTAAAAGAGCGCTAGCCGCTGAGGAGACATGACCCGGTTCCTCTAAGATATTCCGAAAAAGTTTCAATAAATCAGGCAGGCTAGAAACCACTGGATCATTCCGTTCCCACAGAGGGGCAGCCCAAGCTAGCGCCTCGCCGGACAGGAGGGATATAATATAGGCTACTTTCGCCGGATCGGACAGGAAGTTTTGGAGCTGAAGTTCAAAATGAATCGTGCACTGGCTAAGGAACCCCCTGCAAGCCTTGGAGTCCCCAGAGAAACGGGCCGGAGCTGGCAGTTGTAATGAATGTGTGGCTGCGACTGGTGCGATAGGTGCAACAGCAGATAGCGGTTGAGAACCGGGGGTCCTAATGAGGCCTGAACCTGTTCAAAACGGGATGCCAAATCCTGAAGGAATGGCATCACTTGGATCGGATGCAATTCCTGGGTCTCAAGTCTGCGAACTAAGCCCTGCAACGGATCATCTGTGGGTAGCGGCACATCAGCCGGGTCCATGGCTGATCAAACTGTCAGGTCACCTGGGACCAGGTGACAGATGCACTCTGTAGGAGTTGGTAGTGGACCCTAGGACAGACTGCTGCGGATTGAACCCTGCAAGGTTCAGGAAGCAGGTCTACAGGATAACTAACATGGATCCCAGTGGGAGCTAGAGCATAGATTCCCCAGGGCGTGGAGTCTAAGAGCCAGCAGGTGTTCCTAATCGTTCCCTCCACTCCTCCCAGAACCTCCTTCTCTCTAGCTCCCTTGTTACCTCCTCTCATGCTCACCTTCAGGACCTCTCCAGAGCCTCTCCCATGCTCTGGAACTTCTTGCCCCAGTATATCTTATCAGCCCATAACCTGTCCACCTTTAGGAGATCCCTGAAAACTCACTTATTCAGGGAAGCCTATCCCACACCCACCTAACAACTGTCCCCGAGCCACCCCCCATCAAATCATTCACCACATCTTTTACCTTTTGTACCACCACCCCCTCCCTTTAGAATGTAAGCTATACGATCAGGACCCTCCTGTTGCTTCTGTATTGAACTGTACTGTAATTGTGCTGCCCCCCTCTACATTGTAAAGCACTACATAAACTGTTGCCGCTATATAAATTGTGTATAATAATAATAATAATAATAATAATAATATTCTGTCCTACAAGAATTTTTGTAAGTTTAGTAACCTCTTCATTTTCGATATGAGATGAGCATGCAAAACAGATTAAGGGCGATCATTCTCCTGATATTCTCATTGTGTGTACAAGGCTTTAGTGTACAAAAAATTTAATAAAAAAACAAAAATAAAAGAGCAAAGAATATGTACACTTATCCTTCCAAACCTTTTCATTCTAGGCCATAAAAAACAAAGAATTTTGTTCAAGGGAAGACACTTCAATCCCACATTTTTCTGTTCAAGCCTCTTAAAAATAAAACACAATTGTGGATGTATAGAATCTTGTGCTCAGAGGATTTTAAAACCCCTGTTAATCCCTTCACGCCTAGGGGTAAAACAAATGTTAATGCCCAAGCATATCATCAACATATCAACTACTTTGTGCATCCAGGTGGATTATACCTTGTTTTTTCAGGACAAATTGGGCTTTCATTTGGTGGTAAATGGTAATGGATGTTTCCTGATTTATTTTTTATTATCAAAGGAAAACTGGCCCAAAATAGTAAAAAAAAAGTAATCATTAAAAACTTTTTTTAGTTGTATATTTGTTGTTACTACCATAACCTACCACCAAAGAAAAACCCAACATAAATTCTGCTGCTCCCGGCGATCACAGGGATACCACATACATTTACAAAGAGAGAAACACAGGGGTTAGCTTTACAGTGACTGATCACTGTGATAGCCAATCAGAGGTTATCACAGAGATCATCTAACCCAGAACCGGAAGATCTGCAGCCTCACTGAACTGACCTTTTTTCTGTGTGGCCGCATATACTGTAGAGCACAGAGACCGGGGTCTCACCAGGAATCTCGGGTCCCGTACTAACGATCGGGATCCGAAATTCCTGGTGAGACCCCGGTCTCTGTGCTCTACAGTATATGCGGCCACACAGAAAAAAGGTCAGTTCAGTGAGGCTGCATATATGCATATTGTTGGCATGAAGGGGTTAAGGTAAAGGTTAAAGGTTACTTCCAGATGGACACAGTAGTTAAAACCAGTAAAATGTCAATTCAGAGGCCACTTCCTAGCGACCTGATATGACTGTCCTAACATAATAGCAGAACCTTGCTGTTTGTTATTTAAAACTCGAAAAATTATTAAAACTGAAGTTTAGGTATGTAAATTTTTACATTTTCTCAATGAATAAAAATTGTCCAGTGATTAATGAGGTGGAGAGGCAGAATTCTTTGCATTCATTGAAAAAATGCAACATGCCTTTGAATGACTCCCATGCCAATTAAGCGACTGCCTGTGTTTACTAATCAGCAGGGCTAGCACTTGGCATGGTACCTTGAAGCTAACAGCAATCACTATAGTAGCAGTGCCAACCAAAGTAATTTAGAGTTTATACGGGGATAAAGCAGGATTGGCACATACATAGGTATACATTGGAACAATGTAAAAATTGGCATTACAAGACTTCAGTTTTAAGGATCCTTGGTGATTAAATGTAGTTGTGGTTCCTACATAATAATGTGAATAGGTGTGTTACTGCAGTAGCGGGGAAAAATGCATATGGATATATAGAAAACTATTGATCAATATATACAAAATAATATCACTTCTTATAAATTTCAGTAGCAAATTATAAGCAAATAACCTGAACATAGGATAAAAATCTTGCTTTAAGGCCTGACATTAATTTCATTATGTTTTCTCCCTCATTATTTATCTTCTCCTTTTTGTCTTTATTGTTGCTACTAATAGTGAAATTATATAAATAATATTATTTTGGTACATTTAAATATATTCATATTGAATGTTCGTGTAGTGAACAGTTTTATAAAGTCATACTTAAACTATAAAACAAGGTGAAATCCTGAAGACGTTTACCCTACTTTTATCCTACTTCAAGTTTTGAAAGTTGGTATTGGTACATTTGAGAAGCCTCACTAATCTTCATTTGGCTTTTCTGGGTTACAGAAGATCTGGGATGTAATTTTTTTTATGCCCCAACTAAAGGAAGGAGAGATACATTAATATTCATTGAAGTTTGAAATCACATAACTTGTCATTAGGGATGAGATTTGGGATCATACCAAACCCACTTTCAGGTCTGAGTTTTACATGTTCCGGAGTTCGTTGAATGGCTGATCTAAATGGGCGCTTGAACGGGAAGAGAAACATTTAGCATGTAATGTTTTCCAAAATTCAACACCTCCCAGCTCAAGCTGGTTGCTAAAGAGCCAAGGGCTGCTAGGGTACTGACAACAAGTGAGTCTTCCCTGCTCACAAGTGAGTCATCTCTGCCCAGCACATTCAGGAGTTGGCTCCATGAGGACATCGCATGAAGAAACGTGTAAGGCGGGACAAGTACACTGACGTCACCGCACATGCCAGATCTTACTCATGGTTTACGTTCTCACCGTAGATGAATGGCCATAATGGTTGAGTGCTTTACTCTAGTGTCGGGCGGACACTTTTTACATGAGTGTAAAACTTTGTTTTAAATAAAAGCATGTGTTGATTATCTCAAACGGTGGAAGCTTCTTTCTTTCTATCCTCTATGTTGAGCATTATTGCATAGGAGAGATGTTGCTAAATGGAGCCTAATCAGAAAAGGAGTGGAATCAATAATTGCATTTGAAGCTATTGGGTGTATACGCTGGGTTATAATCTGACCAACCTATATTTTTGGTGAGTTCAATTTAGTGAGAGTGGTCACGGATTCACACTTAGG
Organism: Lithobates clamitans; assembly: GCA_037952925.1. Classification (NCBI taxonomy): domain Eukaryota; kingdom Metazoa; phylum Chordata; class Amphibia; order Anura; family Ranidae; genus Lithobates; species Lithobates clamitans. The sequence goes on along the minus strand of JBBGZY010001175.1, from coordinate 1,024,486 downwards.
TGCTACACAGCATTTTAAAAAACACTTCTGTGGAGTCATATCGGTTATGGATGCAACACTGGACTGGAAGAATTTGGGACTTTTTTAATATACAGTATTTTATTTTTGGAGACTACACTGTACAGTCTATCTGTAGGACACTATTTTTGAGTCCACAGGTATTTGTACTATAGCACTTTATATGTCTGTGACTGTTTGTACAAAAAGATTTTTTTGCATTGATTGTGTTGAACTGATTTCATTTTGAAAGCACTTTTATGATAGATGCTTGCACATTGTTTATGTTGAGATATTTCTGGATTATGTATGACATGTATTAACACATATTTATTGTTATGTATTTATGAATAGGGGATACAGGGTTGGGGTGTAGACCAGCGCTGCTCATACTATATTGCTAAATTTAAACAAAAGGATAAAAAGCATGGCTGGCACATAAAAGAGGCATGGGTGCCCACCAAAATTGATAAGACTTTTTGGGTCCAGGATTGATTTTAGGAGGCAACCCCACAGAAAAAACAACAAATAAAAAAAGCATGGGGTCCCCCTCAAAATCCATGCAAAATTCTAATTCAAGCATGCAGCCTGGCTGGCTAGGAGAGGGGGGAGGAACTTACGGCGCCCCTACTGAACCATACCAGTACACATGTCCCCAACATTGGGAGGGAAATTTGCCAGGGGGGGTGGTTGGCAAGGCACCTAGTCCCTGTGTTGATGGGGACGAGTGCCTCAAGTGAATGGAAACATACAGAGGCGCTGGCAGTGGGTAGAAGTCACTAGAAGTAGGCTAAAATATATAAGGCGAAAAGTAGGAAGCCGATTAGGAAAGCAGTGACACAGATCATTGGAAAAGACTGAAGTGTATGGGGAGCAAGGCTCCATGCACACTGAATGTTAAAAATAACATTATAAAAAGGCCAGCAGCTTTGCAGTGAGTCTTTCAAAGTTTTTTAACGTTTTTGCAATAGCGTTTATTAGCATTTTTGCGCTTTAGCGTTTTTTTTAAGAATTTTTTTGTCAATGGATCAAAAACGTTAAACTCTGGTGAGCCAGGTTTGAGCGTTTATGCACGTTTAATGTTTTTAAGCATTTTTTGTGGTTAGAAAAACAGCCCCTGGAAGTGATTTTAGGGCATTCAGACAACAGCCCATAAACTCCACTGCTGATAAACGCCCAAAAATGTCCATGTGTGCATGGACACATAGGATAACATAGAGGGGAGTTTATGGGCTGTTAAAAAAAACGCCCAAACTCCCAAAAACGGCCGTTTATGAGCTTCAGTGTGCATGGAGCCTAATGCCGCGTACACACGATTGAAATTTCCGACCACAAATGTTCGATGTGAGCTTGTTGTCGGAAATTCTGACCGTGTGTAGGCTCCATCGGACATTTCATGTCAGAATTTCCGACAACAGATATTTGAGAGTTGGATCTCAAATTTTCCGACAACAAAATCTGTTGTCGTAACTTCTGAGCGTGTGAAGATAATTTCCGACACACAAAATTCAACGAGTTGAATCAAGTACGAGACGGAAGCGCTCGGTCTGGTAAACTTACCATTCGTAATGGAGATAGCACATTCGTCACGCTGCAAATTTTTTAATCTTTTAATGCAGCACATTCTCTTCTTCTTTATAATGCTAGAAAAATGAAGTTGTTTTGCTGCTGATATTCACACAGAGTTCTGGCAAACTGATTTCTTTATTATTTCTCGTGATCTCCTGAATAATCTTTTTTTTTTTTTTTTTTCGCCAGTTCTCCAGAATAATGTTTCTATTTTTTTTCTATAGTGATCTCCTTTTTTCATCAAGATCTCCTGATTTAGTTTTTTAATGTTTTTTTCCTAGTGATCTCCATAATATTTTTTTGTCGTTTTGTGTGTTACCACAAGTTACTACAACACCATTATTATCGTATATTTTTTAACCTCAAGGAGATTTGGTGTTGTTGTCCCTTGTTAATTTGACATTATATTTTTGAAATGTACCTGCCTACTCACAAACAAACTGTCCTTTTTGAACTAAAACACATAGCCAAGTATTTGTGAAAAAAAAATAGACATTTATTAGGGGTCATAACAAAATAAAGAGCAAGGCAAGGCTGGATAAACTGTTGAAATTGGCAAAGCCTTTGTACCCCAGAGCAGACATCAATTATTTGACAGGCAAAATTGGTAGCCTGAGGAGTCCATTTAATAGGGAGTACAATACGGTCCAGGACTCTGAGAGATCGGGAGCAGCAGCAGATGACATATATGGCCCCAGGCTGTGGTCTTACAACAGCCTGCGTCTTTTGCCAGACCAGACCGAACCCAGGCCATCACTCTCAAGACTTCCTTCCACACTTCCTTCCAGGCTGTGGCTGTGGTGTTGGAACAGTGGCAGGTGCTGAAGGAGGAGTATGGTCCAACTCACATATGTGACTTTTTTTTGTGAGTTCGCCCATCACCCCCTTATTTAAGGCCTGATAGATGACTTCCTCACAAATGAGGCATTGGCCCACCTCCATTTCCTGCATTTTGCTGGCTACCATGCAGGCACAGGCCTCTTGAAGATTGGGGGTGGTTCTGAGGGCCGCAGTAGCCTGCCAAATCAAAGAAAGCGCTGACTCCTCCACGTTACTTCCACGTTACTTCCCTTCCTGGGCCTTTTTGTTGGAAGGCGGAGGGGGGGAACCTGCGATTCGGTCAGGCTACTGGGCACGACCACCTCCTGGCTGCCACTTTCCACAGCCACCTCCTGGCTGCCACTTTCACTTGCCTCCTCCTGGCTGAGACTTTCCATGGCCTGCTCCTGGCTGAGACTTTCCTGTGTATGAAAATGGAACATAGTTTTAGTTTTTTGGTCATCAATCACACACAATTTAGAGCTCATGACTATTGAAAATTGAATGTTAACAAATAGAAAAGATTATCTTTCTGACCCCAGCATTTTTCATTCTTTTCCCAATCATTTTGGCTACTACTGTCTATTGATATGTAAACCATTTGGTTAAATCAGAAATTAGTGATCAATAATAACATCTAGTTAACATCATTAATTTTTGGTCAAGAAATATGTTGAATAATGCTATACCTGGCTCAAGCTGGGCTCCTCCATTTCTTCCTGGGTGAAAGGCCCAGGTTGGACTTCTGAAGCCTCATCTGAGGTGGAAGGAAGAGTGGAAGGAAGAGTGGAAGTAAGGGTTGAGAGTGATGGCCTAATTTCAGTCTGGTCTGACAAAAAATGCAGTCTGTCGTAGTACAACAGCCTTGGGACATATACGTCATCTGCTGCTGCTCCTGATCTCATGGAATCCTGGACCTTTTTGCGCTCCCTATTACATGTCCTCCTCAGCCCACCAATTTTGCACTTCAAATAGGGGATGGTTGCCATGGGAATCACCGGCTTCACCAATTTCAACAGTGGATCCAGCACTGCCTTCCTCTTTATTTTATTATTATAAAAAGAGTGTTTCACCTGCCGCAGACAGGGCAGCTCCCTGTATTTATCAATGAAGCTAGGGAGGAAGTCATGATCGTTGAATCTATCCATTTTATCTACAAGACACAAGACAAGACAAAACAGGCTAAACTCTCCTAATCTTGTCCCAATATAGGCCTCAATTTATAAGCAGTATAGTCCACTGATGCCCCAAGTTAAAATTGTACCTTCGTTAGCATGATCGGCGCTTGCGCTACTCCATTCTCCGCTCACAGATCGTACGTGCGGCGCACACGTGTTACGCTTTATATACACTGCGCATGCGTGAAACTCTGCCCGCCCCTGACCTTCTTTCTAGTATATTCCCCGCCCCATCTCTTTTGGGGGAGTGGGAGAGCACATGGTGGAGACAGAGCAGGTGCATGCAGAGGAGAGCTGCAACAATGAGGAAAGCCCGGAGCCACAAACGTCCTGATCCAGGAGATTTAAGGCCTCAAATATGTTCTTTGTAGAGATGGTAGAGATGGTGGACATCTTGAAGAGGCCCGATTATGACAGGAAATATGGACCGTACAGAAACCCAAATGTGAGAAAGGCCAAAATGATGAGTAAAGTTATTAAAAGTCTGCAGAAGAATTTTAGGGTATGGTGATTTTAAGGATCAACTGAGGAACGATGGTCAGACCTCAAATTGCGGGAGCACGATCAGTACAGAGGAAATAAAGAGAGTGCAAAAAGTATTTTGTCGTGTGTTCCTATTATTATTACTTGCATACTGCTCCATGTGCTTTTCTTTATACTGTTGTACAGTTTAAAATGGCGTTTAAAATGGCAAGTTTCAGGTTCATGGGCACAGTAATCGCTCACCCACTAATAACAATGTTTTTGCAGATGCACGTGAGCTACATTTGTTCAGGCCTATTTGTATTAATAAAAATTTGTTGTCATTTTCATTTAATGGCCCCCTATTTGCAAAGTACTCCAGATATTTTTGTCTGACTTTGCAGGAGCTTTGGGGTGGGCAAGCCAGAATGGCCAGCTTCAAATGCCATCAGGGTTACTTGATCTGGAAATCCAGCCTCAGGCCCAACTGGGGCCAAATAGTTCTTAGCATTTTTACGTAGGAAATTGTGCAAAATGCAGCAGGCAAGCACTATATGGTTGAGTTTATATTCCGCCATTTGTATGGGTGTTAGAAATAGGCGGAACCGGCTGGCCATTATGCCAAAAGCATTCTCCATCACTCTTCTGGCTCTGGACAGCCAGTAGTTAAAAACCCTCTGCTCCGGGGTGAGGGTCCTCATCGGGATCCCAAATGCTTCATCAGTGACGAACACAAACGGACCAGCCACATTGTCTTCCGCAGGTGGCAAGACCAAACCACCATTCTGGAGCCATCTGTAAAACTCCGTCTGGGCGATGACTCCATCCGACATCCGGCCATTCTTCCCCACGTCCACATACAAGAACTTGTATGTCGCCGACACCACCGCCAACATCACTATACTATTAAACCCCTTGTAATTATAATAGTATGACCCCGAGTTGGGGGGTGGGACGATGTGGACATTTTTCCCATCGATTGCCCCTCCGCAGTTGGGAATGTCCCACCGCTGGGCAAAATGGGATGCCACAGTCTGCCATACCTGTGGGGTTGAAGGAAACTGTGGAGTCAAACAAGAAAAAAAATAGTACTTTCGCACATAAACATTGCAAGCAGATTAGACACAAACATTCTTGGCCAATATCAGTATAACATTTATTTTAAGGAGTATTTAAAGACAAAAGTATAAGGTCCACTTAGATTCCTAACACCCTCTGATGGCCCATTGTAAATATTTTATGGTGGGGGGATGTTTTGGACAGGTAACCCTCTCCACTTGAATGAGAGCTGAATGCATAAATAATGTGTGTTACTTTGGCCAGCCCCTCCTTACTTACACTATTGGCAGCCCACTGGACAGGAAAGATGTATCAAGATAATATGAACACACACTGTCCAAATTGAAGCACAATTTTACATTTTGCAATTACCTATCAAGATAATAGGAGAACAAAACTTTAAACAGTACCATTTGAAAGTATTCAGGCAGGCTCTTGCACTACATGCTTTGGTGAATTCATTCATAAATCTGACCACAAAAGAGATAGGTATAGTGTATATGGGTTTGGAAAAGTCAGCAGATAGAGGATTGGTATCGGTTGACTTAGTGGTTGGGGGGGAGGGTTCCAAATGAGTTTGGGCCCCAAAAAAAGCCTCTTGCACTATGCCTGAATTTAAGGACAAAAATAACATTTGGACACATTTTAGGGGGTGTTTAGGGTAAGGCACTACAATGATGCTGACAAAATACATTTTTAAGTGACTAGTAGGGATGAGCTTCGAGCTTGGGTCGAACTCATGTTCGACTCGAACATCGGCTGTTCGCCAGTTCGCTGAATAGCGAACACTTTGGGGTGTTCGCGGCAAATTCGAAAGCCGCGGAACACCCTTTAAAAGTCTATGGGAGAAATCAAAAGTGCTAATTTTAAAGGCTTATATGCATGGTATTGTCATAAAAAGTGTTTGGGGACCTGGGTCCTGCCCCAGGGGACATGTATCAATGCAAAAAAAGGTTTTAAAAACAGACGTTTTTTCGGGAGCAGTGATTTTAATAATGCTTAAAGTCAAACAATAAAAGTGTAATATTCCTTTAAATTTCGTACCTGGGGGGTGTCTATAGTATGCCTGTAAAGGGCGCATGTTTCCCGTGTTTAGAACAGTCTGACAGCAAAATGACATTTCAAAGGAAAAAAAGTAATTTAAAACTACTCACGGCTATTAATGAATTGCCGGTCTGACAATACACATAAAAGTTCATTGATAAAAACTGCATGGGAATTCCCCACAGGGGAACCCCGAACCAAAATAAAAAAAAACTGGCGTGGGGGTCCCCCTAAATTCCATACCAGGCCCTTCAGGTCTGGTATGGATTTTAAGGGGAACCCCGTGCCAAAATCAAAAAAAAAATCCATACCAGACCCTTATCCAAGCACGCATGTGGCCTGGTACGGTTCAGGAGGTGGGGCGCTCTCTCGTCCCCCCCCCCTCTTTTCCTGTGGCCTGCCAGTTTGCGTGCTCGGATAAGGGCCTGGTATGGATTTTTGGGGGGACCCCACGCCAATTTTTTTTAAAATTTTGGTGCAGGGTTCCCCTTAATATCCATACCAGACCTGAAGGGCCTGGTATGGAATTTAGGGGGACCCCCACGGTTCGGGGTTCCCCTGTGGGGAAATCCCATGCAGTTTTTATCAATGAACTTTTATGTGTATTGTCAGACCGGCAATTCATTAATAGCCGCGAGTAGTTTTAAATTACTTTTTTTCCTTTGAAATGTCATTTTGCTGTCAGACTGTTCTAAACACGGGAAACATGCGCCCCTTTACAGGCATACTATAGACATCCCCCAGGTACAAAATTTAAAGGAATATTACACTTTTATTGTTTGACTTTAAGCATTATTAAAATCACTGCTCCCGAAAAAACGGCCATTTTTAAAACTTTTTTTTGCATTGATACATGTGCCCTGGGGCAGGACCCAAACCATTTTTAGGACAATACCATGCAAATTAGCCTTTAAAATGAGCACTTTTGATTTTGATCGTTCGAGTCCCATAGACTTCAATGGGGTTCTAACGTTTGTGCGAAGTTTTGGTCTGTTCGCAAGTTCTGGTGCAAACCGAATCGGGGGGTGTTCGGCTCATCCCTAGTGTCTAGGCTAGGTGTGTATGGGCCTAGGATAGCATGCAGGGGAGGTTAGTAAAGGCAAATATGCATAAAGGACAAAAAAGGAACTTTAAAAGCTTCCAGCATGCATGAGGACAAAGAGGACATTCACAGCATATTACAATCATGGTAATTAGGGAATGATGACATAGATACAATACATTAGCAAACATTACATACATAGAGTGTGATGTTAAAGGATAAAACTTACCTTAATATAGTCCTTCTGCAGGACCTGAATGATGGCAGAACAGGTCTCTGGAATAATGATTCCCAGAGCTTGGGGGGAGATGCCTGCCGAGAACTTGATGTCCTGCAGACTTCTCCCCATCACCAAGTACCGCAAGGTGGCGACTAGCCTTTGTTCTGGAGAGATGGCTTGCTGCATGCAGGTGTCCTGCTTCATAATATAGGGGGACAGCAAAGCCACCAGACGGTGAAAAACGGGGTCCGTCATCCAGAAATAATTCCTAAAATCATCAGGATTATTCTGCTGGATCTCCTGCAACAAAGGCATGTGCGAGAATTGGTCACGCTGGAGCAACCAATTCTTCGTCCATGAACTCCTCCTCGCCCTGTTCATGGACTGGGCTTGGGTTAAAATAGGAACCCCAACATCAAGCCCCTGCATAGCATGAACTCTAATATGAGTACGTAACCGCAACATGGCTTCAAAACGGTCGACTGGTCAGAACGAACTAACAGAACGCACTGAAAATCAGAAAGGCCTGAGAAGAGCGAGCTGAAAATCAGAAACGAGCGGACAAGAACGCACTGAAAAACAGACACGAACTGACTACACGCACTGAAAAACAGATGCGAACCCACAAGCACAAACTGAAGAGCAGTAACGAACTGAAAAACAAGAGGCTGAAAAGCGCGAATCGTCACTCACCAAACTTCTACTAACACAAGATTAACAGAAGGAGCCCAAAGGGTGGCACACTTGGTATTGAATATCCTTTTTATAGTGCCGTCGTACGTGTTGTACATCAGCGCATTCTTGCCGATCAGAATTTCCGACAACTTTTGTGTGACCGTGTGTATGCAAGACAAGTTTCAGCCAACATCCGTCGGAAAAAAAATCACGGGTTGGTTGTCGGAAATTCTGATCGTCTGTACGTGGCATAAGACTTAGAGGGTGCAGATGCTGGTAACAATTGCCTGGGTGGAACACAAGGGGAATCATGTTGGTGCAGGAAGGCTGAAATACACAGGGAAACACAGTTATGCCGTGTACAGATGGGCGGACTTTTCGACTGGACTGGTCGGACAGGACGAATCCGTCAGACAATCCTACCATGTGTGGGCTTCATCGGACCTGCAGCTGACTTTTTCAGGCGAAAGTTGGACGGACTTTAGATTTGAATCATGTTTCAAATCTTTCCAACGGACTCGGGTCGGGTCGAAATATCCGCTCATTTGTATGCTAGTCTGACGGACGAAAACCAACACTAGGGCAGCTAGCCCTAGCATTCGAAACTCCATCGGAAGTCAAACAAAAGTCCGTTGACAGTCCGTCGAAAGACCGTCGGACCTTTGATGCCGAAAAGTCCGCCCGTGTGTTCACGGCATTAGGTTGAAGTGCTCACACAAGAGATCACAATGGAAGGTGTTAGCAAAGTCACTAGGAACACACGGAGGTCCCCTACAGAGGAAATTTGGAATCTCAGGGACACTTATAATTACTTAGAAACTCCTTTAGGTGATTTGGAAAGTCCAGGACACTAGGAATCACTGAAGGGCCAGCAACTAGAAACACTATGGCTCTTGATGACATCATTTATGACAAAATGCGTAAGAGCTGGCACGCAGGACGCACAACACACCACACACGCGTGGCCCCATCCCAGCCATTTTGTAAAGTGGTGAATGGAACTGCCTTTCCCGGTTGCATTGTACATGCCTGTATGCTGCATACATTTGTAAATGCAGAACTTTTTATTGAATTACCTTGGATTTAAATAGGTTTTTACTATGGTTGGTTTCTTTGTTATATTTACACAACAGTGACGAAAGAGACTAGCTGGGCTAGAGATGGCTATCCCCATTGCAGCAGGCAGGAGTGTCTGAAGGTCTTATTCACCCCCATATGAACGGGCGAGAATCAATGTGTTAATACATCTACTAAGGTCTGTATTGTCTACCTAATCAGGGTCAAAAACATCTGGTAAGCCTCCCATATTGTCACATAGGGTAGTGTGACCTCTTCTTGTAAAGTGGCGCATGGACGTCATGTCCATATGCCCTATCCGCAGTGCCGTCTGGCGTCACGTCACTGGGGCTACTATGTCCACCTCTTTCCCCCCCACCTTCTTGACTAGGTGGTTCATCTCCGCCACGGTCCCGAGCCAGAAGCTAATTTTGGTGCCCTCACTTTCCTCTGAAGATCCTGGGTTCACCGTTTTTATAAGCTGACATGTAAGTGACAAGATTATCCCCCCCTTTTTTTTAATTTGAGGTTTTTGCATTTTAATACAATCTACATTTATAGATCTCCTTGCAAGTTCCTGACGAGTGGACAGTTAGCGATCCATGAAACATGTAGAGCCCCACAGATGCTTGGCTACATAATTTCAGCCCTATCATGCGTTTATAGGGAATATCATTCAACCTCCATAATATGAACTATACTAATACATCTGCTTGCTGTCTCTGTGTGTATGTGTTGGTATGTGTCAGCTAAACCACATCTTCCACCGTTAACTGAAATTGGGATCTGCTTGCTGTCTCTGTGTGTATGTGTTGGTATGTGTCAGCTAAACCACATCTTCCACCGTTAACTGAAATTGGGATCTGCTTGCTGTCTCTGTGTGTATGTGTTGGTATGTGGCCTTCTCTATCTATTGCCCTGTGTGCACAACCATGACATTATTTGTTGCTCTGGACTGTCTTACCTAAGTTTTATGTGTTGATCTTATTTTGGCCTCTGGCCTTTTTGCTTTTCTGACTTTAGAAGCAAAAAGTCCACTTTGATTGTTAGGCATTCTTATAGTCACTCATGATTAATTAACGAATATCAACCCCACCCTTATAACAGTATATATTTGAGCATCCTTAAGGGGTGAGCACATTGCTCGGGGTGCACATTGCAGGGGCTTCTATCGTTAAGGCTTCTTTCTCTAAGTGATTCTTTCTACAAGTGATATGCACTTCAATCTCTGCACTTCAGCGATTGCACGAAGCTAACAAATACAGCAATCTGCACTGGAAAGCAGCTAACAGACTGCAGGTGACCCTGTCTCTCTAATAGGCTCTCCTTCCGCTCTGTAACATGCACTCTCTACCACTGCTTCTGACACTCCTGTCCTCTCTCCTCAAACTCTCTTACCTTCACCCCCCTCTCCACCCGCCTGCTTATACATATCACCCTGCCTTCTGTCTTCTCCCTACTACTGCTCCTACCAACTCTTGCTCATTCTACATCCATACACTGATAAAACCTCCAGTACTCTGAGACATGCCCCTTCACATAAATCACATTCCCACATTACCTCCCTCACCCTCCTGCTTCTCCTAATCTCTGGTGACATATCCCCAAACCCTGGGCCACCATCATCTGTCTTTGCCCATCGCTCCCATCCCCCTACACCCTCTGGCAGGAGCCACATCCCACATAACTTGGTCTCTATTCCTCTTTCCAAAACCAGACCCCCCTTTTCCTGTGCCCTGTGGAATGCACGTTCTGTTTGCAACAAACTCACCGCCCTTCACGACCTCTTTATCACAAATTCCTTTAACCTACTTGCCATTACTGAAACCTGGCTTCATGAATTGGACACTATTTCTCCTGCTTCCCTCTCCCATGGGGGCCTTCTCTGGACTCACTCCCCCAGACCAAGTGGACGGAAGGGAGGTGGAGTGGGAATCCTTCTAGCCCCATGCAGCACCTATCAGCTACTTCACCCACCTCCCTCTCTGACACTCTCCTCTTTTGAGGCACATTGCATTCGTCTATTCTCTCCCATTTCTCTAAGAATTGCTGTCATCTACCGGCCCCCTGGACCAGTATCAGCCTTTCTTGATGACTTCTCTGCCTGGCTACTGTACTTTCTCTCTGCTGAAATCCCCACAATCATTCTTGGGGACTTCAACATCCCTGTTAACACTAACACTACTATTACTTCTAAACTTCTCAGTCTCACCTCATCGCTTGACCTGAAGCAATGGATACAGGCTCCTACCCACTCCAACGGCAACACCCTTGACCTTGCCTTCTCCTATCTGTGCACTCCGTGCAACCTTTCCAACAATCCACTCCCACTCTCTGATCACCACCTTATTAGTTTTGCTCTCTCCTTGTCTTCCACCTCTTCTCCCTCCAACCGCCTAACGGTTACCCGTAGAAACCTTCGCCACCTCAACCCTTCTCTTCTCTACTCTGCTACTGATTACCTCTATGACAAAATCTCACCTCTGTCCTGCCCCAACCAAGCTACTTTCATCTACAACAGCTCACTGTCTTCCTCCCTAGACAAGCTTGCCCCCCTCACTACACGCAGAATTAGGCCCCGACTGCTACAACCCTGGCAAACAGATAACACCAGAAGTCTCAGAAAACGTAGCCGCGCTCTTGAACGCCTGTGGCATAAGACTAAGACCCAGGAAGACTTCACACAATATAAATCTGCCCTCCTAAAATACTATTCCTGCCTCCACACTGCCAAACAGACCTACTTTATCACACTCATTAACACCTTCTCATCCAGTCCACGTCAACTCTTCTCTACCTTCAATACTCTACTCTGTCCTCCACTGCCTCCACCCACCAACTCACTCACTGCCCAGGAGATTGCCAATCACTTCAAAACTAAGATTGATACAATTCATGAGGAGATCACCAATGCGCAAAAACCTCCCCCATGCAACACCCCATGTCCACAGATACAATCATTACTTCCCTCATTCAACCCTGCTACTATTACTGAGGTTGCTAAACTTTTATCTAGCACCCATCTAACCACTTGCCTCCTGGATCCTGTTCCCTCGCAAATGCTACGCTCACCCTCTGACTCGATTCTACACTCTCTAACTCACATTTTCAACCTCTCCCTCTCCTGTGGCATCTTCCCAAACTCTCTAAAACATGCGCTATACATCCCCATACTAAAAAAGCCCTCACTGGATCCCACCAATCTCAACAACTTACGTCCAATCTCCTTACTCTCCTTTATCCTCCAAACTTCTTGAAAGACTGGTCTACAACCGACTAAGCGACCATCTGACCATGAATAAACTTCTAGATCCCCTCCAGTCCGGTTTTCGCCCTCAACACTCCACGGAAACTGCTCTCCTTAAACTCTCAAATGACCTACTAATGGCTAAAGCCAATGGACACTATTCTGTACTACTTCTCCTGGATCTCTCTGCTGCCTTTGACACAGTGGACCACCCCCTCCTCCTCAAAAAACTCCACTCCTTTGGTCTCCGTGACTGTACTCTTCGCTGGTTCTCATCCTACCTATCACACCGCTCCTTCAGTGTCACTTACAACTCTACTTCCTCCTCTCCTCTTCCTTTTTCCGTTGGGGTCCCCCAAGGTTCTGTTCTTGGACCTCTCCTTTTCTCAATCTACACCACCTCCATGGGTCAGCTGATTGCCTCCCATGGCTTTCAATATCATCTCTACGCTGATGACACCCAAATCTATCTCTCCACCCCCCAGCTCTCTCCATCTGTCTCCTCACGCATTACCAACTTACTAGCAGACATATCAGCCTGGATGTCACATCATTTCCTCAAACTCAACCTATCCAAAACCGAGCTCATGATATTTCCTCCCTCAGGTGCCACTTCCCCTGCTTTCCCTGTCAATATCAACGGCTCAACTATCAACCCATCTCCCCACGCCAGGGTCCTAGGTGTAATCCTGGACTCTGAACTAACCTTTCGACCCCACATTCTATCACTATCCAAAGCTTGCCGCCTCAATCTCCGCAACATCTCCAAGATACGCCCCTTCCTAACCAATGTCACCACAAAGCTTCTAATCCACTCCCTGGTCATCTCCCACCTCGACTACTGCAACTCCCTCCTCATTGGTTTACCTCTAAATAGGCTATCCCCACTTTAGTCCGTCATGAACGCTGCTGCCAGGCTCATCCACCACACAAACCGCTCAGTGTCTGCTACACCCCTCTGCCAATCCCTCCATTGGCTGCCACTCAGTCACCGAATTAAATTCAAGATACTAACTATAACTTACAAAGCCATCCACAACCTGGCCCCCAGCTACATCTCTAACCTAGTCACAAAATACCAACCTAATCGTTCTCTTCGTTCCTCCCAAGACCTCCTGCTCTCAAACTCCCTTGTCACCTCATCCCATGCCCGCCTTCAGGACTTCTCCAGAGCCTCCCCCATCCTCTGGAATGCTCTACCCCAATACGTCCGATTTTCTCCTACTTTATCCACTTTCAGACGATCCCTGAAAACTCATCTCTTCAGAGAAGCCTATCTGGCCCCCACCTAACAACTGTACATTTATCTTCTCAATCAGCAGATCACCCACAGTTATTACCTCTTGTATCTTTTGACCTTCCCTCTTAGATTGTAAGCTCTAAGGAGCAGGGCCCTCTGATTCCTACTGTATCAAAGTGTATTGTATTTGTACTGTCTACCCTCAAGTTGTAAAGCGCTACGTAAACCGTTGGCGCTATATAAATCCTGTATAATAATAATAATAATAATATATGAATCTTACATGGCAACCTGGTATATTTATGTCTGTAATATATTTGGACATCAATCTCATGCATTTTTTGTACTATGAAATCTTTAATAAAGTATTACTTTTTACTCTGTTTAATGTGTTCTCAAGTGACTTGCTTCATTTAAAGTCCCATGACCCCTGCTTTTTGTTTGTGTAAGTCTATTTATTTATCTTTGCTCACTTTGGCACTTTAAACTTCATTGCCTATTTTGAATAACTTTTGCACTAGGCAGTTTTTCACATGTGACTAATGTTATTAGCATTTGATGAGTTTTTTTTGTTTATAGCACTTTATTTTTATTGTTCATGTGTTTTGGAGCTCAATGCGCAAGGCAAGTTAAAATGTTACTCTATTAATAGCACTGCACTTTTGTTGTTTTTATTTTATTATAATTTATCAGAGTATTGTGCTAGCACACTACCACATCACTGTAATCTTTCATTCCATATCCCCACATGGACAGCCTGCTTTAGGTAACAGTAGTCTGGGCTGATCATTTACATGGCTGAACTCTTTACCTGTGTTACTAGTGCTAGATAGCCGGACATCGGATGACTTGATATTGATTGGATATCGGGGTGTTCTGTCCCAGTTTTTGATCACCATTGTTCCATACTTGACTGACTGATCTTTGACTGTGCAGGTGTCCCAATGGGCTTAGTAGGTTGTGGTTTTCATATAGGCCAATGTATCCCGTTCCAGTACGAGGCAGTGTACCATACACCAGTGGCGGCTGGTGCTCAAAATTTTTTGGGGGGCGCAAACAAACTGAAAAATACTGAACCCCTCCCCCCATTAATTGCAGCATCACTGTGCCCATCAAATGCAGCCATTGTGCCCATCAAATGCAGCCACATGTGCCCATCATATGCAGCCACTTGTGCCCATCATATACAGCCACCTGTGCCCAAACGCAGCCACTTATGCCCATCAAACACAGCCACTTATGCCCTCAAAATGCAGACATTTGTGCCCATCAAATGCAGCCACTTGTGCCCATCCAACGCAGCCACTTGTGCCCATCATATGGAGCCACCTGTGCCCATCAAATGCAGCCACCTGTGCTCATCATATGCAGCCAATTTCCAATCAAATGCAGCCACTTGTGCCCATCAAACGCAGCCACTTGTGCCCATGAAATGCAGCCACTTGCCCATCAAACGCAGCCATTGTGTCCATCAAACGCAGCCATTGTGCCCATCAAATGCAGCCATTGTGCCCATCAAACGCAGCCATTGTGCCCACTGACCCCCCCCACTTGCAGGGTTTGCGGTTCTTCCAGCATAACCCCACCACCCCGGATCGCGGCTCCGGCACCCCCTGCCTGCGGATGGTGGCTCCGGCACCCCCCGTGGCTCTGACAGAGCTGAGGGGACTTACCGCAGCACTGACAGCTGGAGATCCTCTCAGAGCGGTGGCTCCAGCACGAGTCTCCTTGCTGCTCTTCCTAAGCGCCAGGCATCCAATAGGGTGGCCTGGCGCTTTGGCCAATCAGGAAGCAGGTCTGACGTCCTGCCTCCTGATTAGCAGAGAGGAAGGTTAGTGTGAAAATAGAGAAAATTTATTTGCTATGGTCACACAATTGGGTGGTATCAGGGCACACTCTCTGCGCCCCGAGCCCACCCTATTTTGAAGCCTATAAGAGCCTCTGGCTCTAATCACATGCTTCAAAAAATAGCACCCCCCCACCCCTGCTATAGGAATCCATGTGTCCGGCATCCTGAAAGGGGCTGGGCGCACGGATAGTGCACGGTCCGCCACTGCTATACACCCATTGTGGTTTTAAGGTGGATCACTGCATGGGTTCTAGGGATCCCTGGCAGTTTGGCTTAGAGCATTTATTAACCACGTCCAGACCAGCCACTGCAGTTTTACTGCAGCAGAATGGTACGGGTAGGTGAAGCGATGTTATGTTACGTCAAGCGTGCGCCCCCCTAGGCAGCCGCGATGACTGGATTTGTTTCAGAACTAATCAGTCTCCAGGCCCAGGCCAAGGATTTCTGGCCTGGACCTGCTGATCATTCCTGAAAAATGAAATCCTCCCCCGCCTGTGTAAGTGTAAACACAGACAGAGGAAGTGATGTCATCTCCCTCTCTGAAATTCTTTTCCATTTCAGAGAGAGGACATCAAAACGTGAGTTGAACCAACACTACACTGACACAGTACACATAGGCACATATTCCCCCCCGATCCCCCCAGTTAACCCCTTCACTCCCTGTCACTGTCACCCAGTGCAATGTTCATATTTTTCTTTGACCACTGTACTGGTGTCATTTGTGACACTAATCAGTGTTAGGGTACTTACTAGTAGCCCCAGATAGGTCTAGGGAACCCCCTAAAAGTTTAACCCCTTGATCACCCCCTGTCCCCAGTGATCGCTGTATTAGTGTCATGGGTAACGCAGGTTAGTTCGTTATTTTTTATAACATCAGGGCACCCGCCGTATATTACCTAATAAAAGGTTTAACCCTCTGATCACCAGGCAGGTGATATCAGGTTTTAGCATCAATTAGTGTCTGCGTCACACCAAGCAGCATCAGATAACACCCACGCACGCACCATACACCTCCCTTAGTAGTATAGTATCTGAAAGGATCAATCGATCTATACTAGCGTCCCCAGTAGTTTAAGGTTGCCAAAAATGCAGTGTTAGTGGGATCAGCCCAGATACCTGCTAGCACCTGCGTTTAGCCCCTCCACCCAGCCCAGCCCACTCAAGTGCAGTATTAATCGACCATTTTCACATTGTTACAAAACAGTAAACACATAACTGCAGCATTTGCCCATCTGTCAGATTCAGGCTCAGAATACGAACCCATAGACAGCAGCAGAACCCTGACAGATAGCTCTGACGACGGAGTAGTCGTCCCTGCCAAGGTCGGGCGTACCTGACCCCATTCTTCTGCTGTTGTTGAGGTGCAAGAACCGCAGGGTTCTCTTATGGAGCAGAGAGACAGTACTAGTGCCCGCTCATCCTTTTGGTGAACTGGTAAGCACCAGCGGCCTAGTACATCCTGGTCGTACATCCAGCACTGCAGTATCACGTGGTGAAGTGGCGAGTCCCGTAAGTGTAGTTCAAGCTGGTGAGGTGGCTAGCACAACTAGTGTCCCGCAGCCACCAAGAAGACAAAGACAGGCCTGTCGAGCCCGTGGATTGACAATCCGAACTGGGAGCCTACCACTTCTGCAGCCCTCGTACTTCCCCCATTCACTGGCCAACCTGGAATTCAGGTGGAAACAGTTGATTTTACGTCACTTGATTTTTATTCGCTGTTTTTCATGGAAGATCTCTATAGATATATTGTGGACCAAAGCAATTTGTATGCTGGTCAATTCATCGCCGCTAATCCCCAGTTGACCCTTGCCAGAGATTGGACACCTATCACGGTCTCCGAATTTAAGATCTTCCTGGGCCTATCCCTTCTCATGGGCATAACTAAAAAAAGTGAGTTCACATATCACATATTAAGCCTGTAGGACTTTCTCCTTTCCAAGCGGACTGCACTTCACCTTTTATACATTGTTTCTTACGTATAGCACTTTATTGTTTCATTGTGTTTATAAATACGCACACCCAAGTTGAAGGGGTTCTCAACATTTTTGTCTGACAATAGTAGTGCACCTCAGTGCTCTTACTATTTAATTTACTGAACAAACTCAATGAGGTTTGTGATTACAGTAAAAACTTGGATTGCAAGCATAATTTGTTCCGGAAACATGCTTGTAATGCAAAGCACTCGTATATCAAAACAAATTTCCCCATAAGAAATAATGGAAACTCTAATGATTTGTTCCACAACCATTTATTCATAGGTCCTTCCGTTTATAGTACATATAAAAAGATTATAGCAATGTGATAGGTTGTGTAACCATAAAATGTCCATTAACAAATGTCAGCCTCCACAAGGGGATTAGAAGCAAAATCCAGCAGGTGCTAGAGAGTATAAAAGAGAAGAAAAGAGAGGCGCCTCTAAGTGTAGCTATATGGTTACATTTAAATAAAGGTACAACATTTAGCAACTTACATGGTTGATGATTAAAACAGGCACATCTAATGCCTCGTTTCCACTGAGTGGATCAGTTTGGTTCGGTACAGGACGCTATTTTGAGTGTTTCCATTATGAAAGCGGCCCATACAACCGAACCGAACCGCACGATTCAGGGTCCTGCTTCAGATGTGGGGCCATAGAATATGGTACGGTACGGTTAGGGCGGAGCTACGATACATTCCACTGATTGGCGGACGTGTGACGCCATGCTAGGCATTTTTCTAAACACACGTATGGCCCCTGGTGGTCCGACTTGCAGTGGAAACACTCACCTGAAAATGCCAGACCATTCTAGGCCTTCCAACCTGTACCAGCCCCAAACCGATCCACTCAGTGGAAATGAGGCATAAGTATGTACCCATCCGGGGTAAAGCTGTCCACATAAACCATCCTCCGCACCGCTGGTTCTCATTGCTATCAGTCTGCAATCGTTACCAGGAAGACTACCCTGTAGTAGAGCGATCTGAAAGCGAGGCTTGAAGCTTCATAGAGAGCAGTGTAGAAGGGATGACATCAATGGCAGTGAGGAGGACAGTCTATGTGGACAGCTTTACCCCAGATGCCTGCATACTTAGATGTGCTTCTTTTAATCATCAACTATGTGAGTTTCTAAATGTTGTACCTTCATTAAATATAACTGTATTGCTACACTTAGAGGTGCCTTTATTCTCTTTTAAACGCAGTTGTGACATGACGCTACTTGTATATCAAGACATTGCTTGTATATCAAGTCAAAATGTATTGAAAATGTTTCTTGTCTTGCAAGTGCTCTCAAATCAAGTTACTCTCCAAACAAGGTTTTACTGTAGTTGCAATGGGTATTTAAAGGCTACATTCACCTTTTTTTTCTAAACTTCAGCTTCCTTTTGTAGCAATATACCATTAATGTACTGTACCTCTGTTGCAGAAAAGAAAAAAACTATCACTCTATTCTTGGGCAGACTTTAATTCAGCCTCTGTTTTCTTCTATAAAAAAAACTCCTTGATGACTTCCTGGTATACATCCTAAAGCAGTGGTCATCAACCCCATCCTCAGGGCCCACTAACAGGCCAGATTTGCAAGATACCTGAAATACATCACAGGTGACATCATTTGCTGCTCAGTGATTGCAGTATTCTAGTCTGCATCTCCCTAAGGCAGTGGTTCTCAACTCCTGTCCTCAGGACCCACCAACAGGCCAGGTTTGCAAGATAACTGAAATACATCACAGGTGATATCATTTACTGCTCAGTAATTGCGGTATTCTAGTCTGCATATCCCCAAGGTAATACTTAAAATCTGGCCTGTTAGTGGGTCCTGAGGACAGGAGTTGAGAACCACTGCCCTAAGGTAATACATAAAACCTGGCCTGTTAGTGAACCCTGAGGACAGGGTTGATGACCACTGTACTAAAGGACGTGAAAATTGTAAGTAAAAAGAGGAAGTACTGCTACTACTTACATTCCTCTACAATGCAATCATTGTCAGTGAGCACCATTCTCCCTGAATATATATCTAGTGTCTTCTTCTGGTGATCAGTCTTTTTGCATCTCTCTGTCTCTCTCTGCATAGATTGTACACAATGTAAGCACACCCTATTCTGTGATGCAGTGAGGCAGTGCATGATGGAATATGAGGTTTCCTGAATGGTCACTTGATGCTACGGGAAATCGGGGCATTTTTAGAAAATTTGAACCGAGAGGAACAGATTAAAAGCTAGATAGGATTCATAGACTAGGTAAGTGGGAGAAAAGCACACTGGGATATCAAAGGCTTTGTTTGGGGGTGTGGCTTGACGAGGCATGTGAACAGACCTGTTCCACGGAGCTCTCGCTGGTGATCCTGCTGACGATCCTGCTGACGATCCTTCGCTCACTAGCTTAGATGCTCGAAACCGACCGGTACCGGTGCCTGCTGTTCCCCTGACACCCCAGGACGGCATGATGACCTGCAAGAACCGGGGAGACGCTGCAGCCGCGGCCTCTCAGGACTTCCAAGATGGCACCTGGCAGTCTCAGCCTCAGAGGACGCCACGAGGCCCGGACAAGAAAACGGAGCAGGGGGGTAAGTCCACAAAACCCTCTAAGAATAACAGCCCAGAGACATACTATACTATACCCAGAACAGGCAGACAGGGAAAATGCAGACAGGCTGGATGACACTGAAAACATGGAGTCTGTCCCTGATCCCATGCCCGACCTGTTTGATATGCAATCAGAGGATAGCCCACAACCCACACTAAGTGAAACACTGCATGCTGTACATAGATGCACTGCCTCGGTGGATGATTTGAAAGAGAAGTTTGGGGGGCTGAAGGAGACGGTATCGCTCCTCCACCACGACATTCAGAAGATCAGAGAGAGGACCACTGCTGTGGAGGGTACAGTAAGTGACAGAGGAACAGATGCCCCATATGAACCAGGATGTGAGGGTGGCTGCTCAGCAATCACGCCAGGCCTTTGAAAAAACTGATGACTTTGAGAACCGCCTGAGACGCAGCAATGTCCGCATCATGGGGCTCCCAGAGAAGGTGGAGGGCAGGGACCCCACTGCATTCATTGAAGGTTGGCTGCAGGAAGTGTTTGGCAAGGAGGCACGTCCACTTCTGCCTGGCAACCCTTCGAGATCGATGCTAGCCAGACTCCTGAACTACAGGGATCGTGAGGTTGTGCTGCGACGGGCAAGAGAAAAGGGTGCTGTGCAGTACAATGGCACCAGAATATCCTTCTACCCCGACTTTTTAGCGGAAGTGCAATGCAGATGGTCCAAGGTTGCAGACATCAAAATGCGGCTACAAAGGCTACAGCTACATTATGCCATGCTGTTCCCAGCCAAGCTACGAATAACAGCCAGAGATCAGAATCGCTTTTTTGAAAATGCACAGGATGCCACAGGATGACTGGATCAGAATGAACAAGATCTCCACCGCCAGGGTCGTGATAATAGAGAAGGTTGATGCAGCTTTAATCATCTTTATCAGGCATGAAGGGCACCCAATTACCTTTTCAGCTTTCATATGGCTAAAAGAGGGCCTTTACTTGATACTCACTATCAGCCAGTGAAATTCCACCTCCTTTTTTTTTCACCATTTTAGTTCATGTGTACAGGCGGAATGCGATTGTGCAGATCACCTGTACGTTGCCTGTTGCCATGGCTGACATGGCTCAAGTTTCTGTGCCCTGTTGGCACGTGGAGGACTTATAAAGATCAAGCCCCACAATCTCTGGAGGGCCCCTGTTTTTCCCCATTGGCAGGGAGTGGGCCACAGGCTGAATGCCACTCCTATACCTGTCATTTGCTTGCTTTGCTGCGCAGTTGCGCATGGTGTTCTACCTCAGTTTCCTGATGCCTTTCCAATGTACAAGTTACTCCATTACTACCTCATATGTGCTACACTATTTGATGACTGCTCCAGATTGTTCACTGGCTACCTGCTGGTGGTATGCGGGAACAATATCTATGCTTGAATAAGACTCCCCCGTAACTACAAGTGGATATGTGAATGTTTGCCATGTCTGCTACACCAATAGTGTCATGAAATTTCCGGGGGTGAATGATCCATGGAAAAGGATTATGATTTCTGCTGGTATGCGGAAGGTCCATCCGGACATAACTGGCCTGCAGGAGACCCACCTGCAGGGAGATATGGTTGGTTTCCTACAGTATGCCTGGGTCGGGAAGGCCTATCACTCCACTTACTCCTCCTTTTCCCGTGGAGTAAGTGTACTGATACATAAAGCGCTAGCCTACCAGGAGCTGGATTCCCTCATTGATATATCTGGTAGATTTGTGTTTCTGTATTGTAAACTGCATACAATTACCATGATTTTGGCTATTGTATATATACCCCCCCTTTTCTCGGGAGGTGCTACAGTTGCTGCTGTCTTACCTGGCTAACAAGCCTGATACTCCGGTCCTGATTATGGGAGACTTCAACTGTTATTTAGATCCCAGATTAGATAGACACCCCATGACTCCCCCTAAGTGTGGCCAGGGCACTGCTCTTAGCCGCCTATTGGTGGAGGTGGGATGGACTGACATATGGTGCATTCGCAACCCAAACAGTAAACAATTTTCTTGTTTTTCCAAGACCCATGGCTCACTGTCCCATATTGACTTATGTGTGGGTACCCCAAACATGGTCGACTACACCTCTAAGGTGGAATATTTTCCACGGGGAGTATCGGATCACTCCCCACTGGCTTTATGGCTGACCGCGCAACCACCCAGTTCGTTACCCAGGGCCCCTTGGAAGTTAAGAAGTTAAACGCCTTTTGACTTAAGCTGTTCACTTCACAGGTACGGATAGCCTCTCAGATTCAGGTATTTTTCTGGTCACACCGGCAGTACCCTGATAGCCTGCAGAAATGGGAAACCTTCAAAGCATATCTTAGGGGTGTATTTATACAGGAAATACAGCAACAATAGAAAGCACTCCCATGAGTGTAGACAGGTAGGCTGCACACCCCATACAGTGCATGAAAAAAAACCAGAGAGAACCCCCTATCGGGGCTTTAAAACAGCCAATGGAGTACAATGGATAGTTGAAAAAAATTGGATTTTATTAGTACAAAAAATATATAAATAACATTAAAAGAAAAAATTCATAGGAATGAATACTGACTGTTAGAGTCAGGACACGAACTGAGTTTGGCATACATATGCAACAGACAGCAACTTGCAGTGAAAACCAATGTATGACACAATGTATACGGGGGCAGCCTATATTTCCCCAATTGTAAGCGTTTTAGATAACAATAAATGCCTCTAAATGAAGACAATAGGCCATACAGTATATGTGGGACAACAATAATAGTGTATAATAATCCTGACGCGTTTCGACCCTTCCCGGGTCTTCTTCAGAGGATGGCTGTCCACACTAAAAGAAAGGGGGTAACATATATCACATATCAAACATAGCATCCAATTTCCACAGTGCCAGAAACCATGCAGGCATACCCTGTAATGTGACTGAATAAATTGTATAATTACCTATCACAGAGATTGTGACACTACAGTGTCATTCTTGGCATTGCCAAAATGTTTAGGATGAATACACTTATTCCTTCGCTCCCCTGTCTCCCCCGTGTTGGACCAGTTCCCCCAGGGACGGGTGATGGACCAGATGAGCCTTACGAGAGATCACGCTTACCAGCCCCCCATGTGGGAGAGGGAGGGAAGGGAGGGGGCGAGACGGGCAGTCCAGAACCGCACCCGGGTAGGATTCACGTTAATGCTACAAATCAAAAATGGAAAATGTTGAAGGGTCAGTTGGTTCATACCATATAGTTGGAAAGTTTACCAACCATGGAGTTCAATGTGCTTACTGTATTATGAGTCCATGGATCTGCAGGAGGGCATTGCTAGAAAGTGAAGGAGAGAAAGGAAAAAGGGGGGGAAAGAGAAGGAGGGGAGGGGGGGAAAGAGGGGAGGGGGGGGGAAGGGACATGGGGAGAGAAGGGACGGAAAGAAGGGGAAAGGAAAGGCATGTGAGGAAAAAGTGAGAAGAATGGAGAAAAGAGTGAGTAAGAGAGGTGTGAGTGAAATGCAATTGAACTAGAAAATAGCCAATGCCCTGCTGACAATTGTTCACCATGCGACTTCAAAATGTGCCAGGAAATTGATAGGGTAAAAGCACCAACAAACCACAAGGAATAGGACAAGTGAACAAGGGGAGAGAAAGAGGAACCAAAGCTACAGTGTAGGGTAGGGCAAGGGGGAGGATGTGAAACCAGCAAACAAACAGAGGAGAAGGGGGAGGGAGGGGGGGGGGGGAGAGGACAAAGGGGGGGGAGGGGGGGCCATAAGGGAGGTGCACACAAGGAAGTGGTGAGTGACTGGAAAGGAGTGAAGGTGATGAGGAAGGAAGTGAGGGTGTGGAAGGGAAAGAAGGGGAGTGAGACACAACGTGGAAATAAGTGTGGGATGCTCAATGATGGTATAGGGGAAGGAAGGAGAGGTGCCACAGTGGATAGTATGGAATAACAGGTGATTAAAACACACACAAGTGAGCGTGACAAAAACACTAAAAATCAACAACACAGTGACAAGTGCAGGGGTGGTGGTGGGGCTAATTACCCAGTCAAGCTGAACTGAATAACAGAGTGGATGCATTCGTTATTCTGCAAAAATTGAATTGAGGATAAGAAATCATGACAAAGTCAA
Source organism: Lithobates clamitans (assembly GCA_037952925.1). Taxonomy (NCBI): domain Eukaryota; kingdom Metazoa; phylum Chordata; class Amphibia; order Anura; family Ranidae; genus Lithobates; species Lithobates clamitans. Next base: position 1,000,390 of record JBBGZY010001175.1, on the reverse strand, counting down.
GAATAATTTCAAAAAAGAAAAAGCAAAAAACGAATTGCTGGGCAGCTTGTGTGAACACATTACCATCATTACGGGTACACTTACCACTTTGATGAATAGATCAGCACCTTGCCTTGGCCCTCCTGCAGATCCATGGACTCATAATACAGTAAGCACATTGAACTCCATGGTTGGTAAACTTTCCAACTATATGGTATGAACCAACTGACCCTTCAACATTTTCCATTTTTGATTTGTAGCATTAACGTGAATCCTACCCGGGTGCGGTTCTGGACTGCCCGTCTCGCCCCCTCCCTTCCCTCCCTCTCCCACATGGGGGGCTGGTAAGCGTGATCTCTCGTAAGGCTCATCTGGTCCATCACCCGTCCCTGGGGGAACTGGTCCGACACGGGGGAGACAGGGGAGCGAAGGAATAAGTGTATTCATCCTAAACATTTTGGCAATGCCAAGAATGACACTGTAGTGTCACAATCTCTGTGATAGGTAATTATACAATTTATTCAGTCACATTACAGGGTATGCCTGCATGGTTTCTGGCACTGTGGAAATTGGATGCTATGTTTGATATGTGATATATGTTACCCCCTTTCTTTTAGTGTGGACAGCCATCCTCTGAAGAAGACCCGGGAAGGGTCGAAACGCGTCAGGATTATTATACACTATTATTGTTGTCCCACATATACTGTGTGGCCTATTGTCTTCATTTAGAGGCATTTATTGTTATCTAAAACGCTTACAATTGGGGAAATATAGGCTGCCCCCGTATACATTGTGTCATACATTGGTTTTCACTGCAAGTTGCTGTCTGTTGCATATGTATGCCAAACTCAGTTCGTGTCCTGACTCTAACAGTCAGTATTCATTCCTATGAATTTTTTCTTTTAATGTTATTTATATATTTTTTGTACTAATAAAATCCAATTTTTTTCAACTATCCATTGTACTCCATTGGCTGTTTTAAAGCCCCGATAGGGGGTTCTCTCTGGTTTTATACAGGAAATACAAATTGTTAAACGGAGCTCCTCTGCTCTGCTGGAGCAGGTGGGGGACCTGGTGAGACAGCTGGAACTGACTTATGTGACTAATCCTACTGACTCTGCAAGGGAGGCATGGAAGTTGCCTCAAGATTCATTGGACCGCCTGAGATCCTCCACTGCGGAGCATAAGAGGTTCTTCACAAAACTGGCATTTTATGAGGAGGGGGAAAAGACGGGCCGCCACCTTCCAAAATAGCACGATCCCAACAACAGTCACTGGCCATTGATGCTATCCGCGCCTCAAAAGGCAAAGCGGTTAATTCTCCAGAGGCCATTAAATCCGAGCTGGCTTCCTTCTATGTAGACCTGTACAGGTTGAGGGAGACTTACTCGGATGAGAACCTGGCTACCCATGAGTCCCATATTGACTTACCCTCACTGTCTGCTGAGGCTAAACAACAACTAGATGCCCCGATTACCTTAGAGGAGCTTCAGAAGGCGGCCTGCTCGTTCCCCACCTGTAAGGCACCTGGAGAGGATGGCCTCCCCATAGAGGTATACACTCAATTTGGTGAACAAATACTGCCAGAACTGTTAAAGGTTTTTAATGCCTGTCTAGATGAAGGTAAACTCCCTGATTCTATGGCCAGAGCAAATGTGATTTTGTTACCCAAGCCGGGGAAGGATCCAGTTGACCCAGGCTCCTACAGGCCTATTTCATTGCTTCAGAGCAATGTAAAAATCCTTGCCAAGGTCCTGGCGCTTCGGGTCAATGGTATAGTATCCTCCATTATTCACCAGGATCAGGCTGGCTTTATGCTACAAAAATCCACGGCTACAAACTTAAGGAGGCTATTCATAAACATGCAACTACAAGCAGATAATGGGGGTCACAGGGCTCTCTTATCCCTCGATGCCAACAAGGCTTTTGACAGTATCAGCTGGAGGTATCTGTGGGCAGTACTAGATAAGTTTGGATTTCTGGACCGGTTTATTGCATGGGTTAAGTTGCTCTATGCTTCCCCACAGGCAACCATTAGAGTGGCGGACAGAATGTAACCTGCTTTTGCTCTGGGCAGGGGAAAGAGGCAGGGTTGTCTCCTCTGCTCTTTGCAATTGCTATAGAACCATTGGCAGCCCTGGTAAGGGCCAGCACCAGGATCTGTGGGTTCCAGTATGGAGTCCTGCATGAAAAAATTTTGTTGTATGCAGATGACATGTTACTCTTTCTGGGAGATCCCAGCCACTCATTGCCAGGGGTATTGTCCATAATAACGCAGTCTGGCCACTATTGTGGTCTGACCATAAACTGGTCTAAGTCAGCCTTGATGATGCTGGATGAGGATCGGGAGGTGGAACTTTCCAACTCTTGTCCCATCCCCGTGGTTACCAGCTTCAAATATCTGGGTGCACAAATCTCGACCAGACTCAGGGATTATTGCTCCCTAAATGTATATTCCTTACTATCTCATTTTCGGGATAATACTAATACATGGAACAACCTTAAAATGTCGCTGGCAGGTAAGGCCACCTAATCAAAATGATTCTAATGCCCCAATTGCTATACTTCTTACACAACAGAAGAACAGTAGTAATACACCTGGTAAACCTAGTATTACACCTGGTAAACACTCTTTTTCGGCGACTGCTGTATACTAAGCCCCCTAGGATTAGTCTGGAACAGCTTCAGCATTCTAAGGACGGAGAAGGGTTGGCGGTTCCCAACCCTTGGCTGTACTATATAGCCCCCTAGGATTAGTCTGGAACAGCTGCAGCATTCTAAGGACGGAGAAGGGTTGGCGGTTCCCAACCCTTGGCTGTACTATATAGCCCCCTAGGATTAGTCTGGAACAGCTGCAGCATTCTAAGGACGGAGAAGGGTTGGCGGTTCCCAACCCTTGGCTGTACTATATAGCGGCCCAGCTGCAGCATTTGGTCAGCTCTATGTCCCATGATTCGGTGGGCTCGGCAGCGCAGATGATCATGAAATCCAATAAACAGACCCCAACGCTCTCGCTAATACAAAATATATGGAATAAGGGCAGGCAACTCCAAGGGGTGCAAGGATTCACGGATTTTAGCCCAATATGGGGTAATCGCTCATATGTGGAGCTGGTTAAGTTAAAGTAGGGGCCCAGATGGTGCGCTCATGGTGTGACTCTGCTATCCCATGTATTTAGTGGTGGTAAGTTGCTATCCTTCCCTGAACTAAGAGCCAAATCCAACCTACCCGCTAACATTTTTTACTCGTACCTTCAGCTTCGGCATGCTGTTGCTGCGCAGGGGGATGCAGGAGAGTGGGCACTGTCACCCACTCCGGTATTCCATGTGCTGCACTCCAGCACTGTAACTAAGGGGATCATATCCCAATGCTACCAAATGCTACTCGCAAGACACCTGCGGGCATACCCCTGTAAGGCAGTGTCTGTATGGGAGAGGGACCTCGGCCAACTTACAGGAGATCAGTGGGAGGAAGCCCTACAATCCATAACCACATGCTCTCTGAATGTGGCACAAAAAGTTTCCCAACTGTAGGGATGAGCCGAACACCCCCCCGGCTCAGTTCGCAGCAGAACTTGCGAACAGGCAAAAAATTAGTTCGAACACGCGAACACCGTTAAAATCTATGGGACACGAACATGAATAATTAAAAGTGATCATTTTAAAGGCTTATATGCAAGTTATTGTCATAAAAAGTGTTTGGGGACCTGGGTCCTGCCCCAGGGGACATGTATCAATGCAAAAAGAATTTTTAAAAACGGTCGTTTTTTGGGAGCAGTGATTTTAATAATGCTTAAAGTGAAACAATAAAAGTGTAATATTCCTTTAAATTTCATACCTGGGGGGTGTCTATAGTATGCTTGTAAAGGGGCGCATGTTTTCCATGCTTAGAACAGTCTGACAGCAAAATGACATTTCAAAGGAAAAAAGTCATCTAAAACTACTCGCGGCTATTAATGAATTGTCGGTCCGACAATACACATAAAAGTTAATTGATAAAAACTGCCGAACTGCTGATGTTCGAGTCGAACTCATCCCTACCCAACTGAATATAATACTAAGAGTACACTACACTCCGACAAAACTACATAGGATGGGCAGACTGGCGGACCCTTTGTGCTGTAGCGACCTCATTCATCTCTTGTGGCGCTGCCCAAAACTCTATCGGTATTGGAATGAGGGGATTGGTACACTCAATGGGGTGTTTCAAACGAAAGTACCTACAGACCCTATATGCTGCATACTGGGGGTTCTGGAGGATGTGATCCCTGAGGAATTGATCAGGGTTTCATTCTCTAGGGCACTGTTTTAGGCCAGGAAACGTATCTTATTGGGCTGGAAATCCACCTCGCCACCCAATAGCACCTCCTGGATAACACACATGGGAAATACCCTTATGGAAAAATATATCTACTAGCACAGGGTATGCCCGGGCAGGTTCGAAAGCATATGGTCACGCTGGTTAGATACACCTGGTTTAAGCCCTAGAGATCTTGTGATGTCTCGAGTTCTACAGTGTCCCTAGGGGTGAAGATATACTGTATATATACCATGCATGCTGCGATTTGTGTCAGTGGGGAGATAGAGTGGTGAAATGCAAGTGTTTGGAGCATTTAGATGTGTAGTAACGGTAAGGTTAACATGCTTGTGAATATGTTATTGGTTGAAAATTCCCCTATGTACTTGTGCATTGGAAGTTGTTGTTTCTTGACATGTTCAATAAAAACCTTTTTTGATTTAAAAAAGAAAAAGGCTTTGTTTAAAAGTAAAGCGTGGAGTTATGACTGAACAGGTGAACTTAGCCTTTAAAAGTGTACTTTATTATTTACTTCTTGTATTGTTTTATTTATTAAGCATACCAGTGTGACTAAGTAATCACCATCTGTTCTTCAATGGGCCATTATTTATTTTCTTTAATTTGTTCTTACAAGCCTAAGCTTATATATGCATTTAGCAATCATCTTTCTTTGCTTATGGTCCAGCATCTTTGAAAATGCATAACTCTTGAGAAACTGCAGCTTTAAAGGCTAACGTGTTAATTGCAGTAGAGAGAGTAAGTGCATTGTGATCTAAGCTCTTTCGAGCTGACATTGCAGTTTAGGTTATACCTTTATTGCGGAGGTTATTGATTTTTTTCTGTTGTGTAATCCATTGTGTTGTAGCTCCATGAAAAGACATTTCCGCATTGTGGGAATGCATTAAGTATTTTACGTCTGAATGTCATATTAACCACTTGACCTCCAAATCTTGCCTCCTCAACCTCCGCAACATCTCCAAAATAAACCCCTTTCTAACCAATGACATAACAAAGCTCTTAATTTACTCTCTGGTCATCTCTCGCCTTGACTACTGCAACTCCCTCCTCATTGGCTTACTTCTACATCTATCCCCCCTTCAGTTCATCATGAATGCTGCTGCCAGACTGATCCACCTTATCAATCGCTCTGTGTCTGCTACTCCTCTCTGTCAATCCATCCACTGGCTTCCACCCACCCAACAAATTAGATTCAAAATACTAACAACTACTTACAAAGCCATCCACAATTTAGCCCCCAGCTACATCACTAGCCTAGTCTAAATACCAACCTACTCGTTTTCTTTGTTCCTCTCAAGACCCTCTGCTCTCTAGCTCCCTTGTCACCTCCTCCCATGCTTGCCTCCAGGACTTTTCCAAAGCCTCTCCAATCCTAGGGAATGCCTTACCCCAATAAAGTGCATATTTAGTGAACTGCAATATTATAAAGAAAATGATCCTTCTTAAATCAAGAATAAAATCATGTATTAAACAAAGAACAGTCCCAATATTCCTCTTCAAAAATGATTATCTGAATCCCACGTGCACAAATCCACATCCTTGATTTGAAAATTTTCACCAATTCGTCAAACATCATCACCTTCTAAAATGGACACTCACGAGAAACAACGTAAAAAGATGCCACTCCACTCATATAAGCATGCCTGAAGATTTCCCAATTAAATGCCAGTAATCGCTCCTTGCATCTCCACATTAATCTCAGGATCTCATAAAAAGCAAACAGTCATCATTGCGCAACATTATAATTTATTCAATCATTAAAATAAGTATAGGGAATTTTCACTCACAAGTGTGGTGCCTATAGACCGACATTAAGTATTTACAGCAATGCTCTTAGGGCTAGAAAGCGTTGTTTCATCTCCCGGGATCAGTCATATGATCGAAGCCTCGATTTGGCGCTTCCTGAAGATACATGATTGGATGCGAAAAGTGTAGAGGCTTCTGGGTAACGCCAACACGCACCAAATCGAGGCTTCAATCGTATGACTGATCCCGGGAGATGAAACAACACTTGCTAGCCCTAAGAGCATTGCTGGAAAGACTTAGTGCCGGTCTATAGGCACCACACTTGTGAGTGAAAATTACCTATACATATTGTAACGATTGAATAAATTATGATATGTTGCGCAATGATGGCTGTTTGCTTTTTATGAGATCCTGAGATTAATGTGAAGATGCAAGGAGTGATTACTGGCATTCAATCGGGAAATCTTCAGGCATGCTTATGAGTGGAGTGGTTAACCCAACATAAGCCAAAGGCGTCTTTTTACCTTGTTTCTGGTGAGTGTCCATTTTAGAAGGTGGTGGTGTTTCATGAATTGGTGAAAATTTTCCAATCACGGATGTGGATTTCTGCACGTGGCATTCTGACAGTGCTACTTTAACTGACAATTGTGCGGTCATGCAGCAATATACGCAAATGAAAAAAATAAAAACAAATAGAGTCTTCTTTTGTTCCAATTTGATCACCACTGTGTTTGATATGTTTTGCTATATAAAAAAGGAAAAAGACAGAATATGTAAAAAAAACCAACATTTTCTACTCTGTTATAAAACATATCCGATAAAATCTAATTTCCTAATAAAATTGAGGCCAAAATGTATTCAGCTACATGTCTTTGGTAAAAAAAAATTCCCAGTAAGTGTACATTAATTGGTTTGTGTGAAAGTTAAAGCGTCTACAAACTATGGTATATATATTTGAAAATTGATCAATCTTGATGTACTGACGGCCTATAATTTCTTGAGGTCCTTAAAGGTGGATGTAAACCCATTTTTTTTAAATTAAGGCTTGTACCTTTTAGAGTATAGGATTTCATGTTATCTGACTGTGCTCAGTCTTGCCACGAAGCATAAATCCAGCTCTGAGCAATCCTCTTATCTTTTTCAGTAAGACAAAAACAAACACACAGAGAAATAGGTGTCCGTTTCTTCCCCCTTGCTGTGACTGACAGATGATTTCCTTATCTCATGCACAAGTGTGAGAGGCATTCTGTGTACTTCACATCCCCCTTCCTTTCTTCTCCAGCTCTCCCAGGATTGGCTGCTCCACACCTCATGTGGTGCCTTTCCTGGGTTTTGACTGGATGTTGATCATGGGGCATAATCCACAAACCCAGCATAAGTTCAGTGTAAGAAATACATCCAATTTAACTACTTGCTACCCAGGTCAATTCTGACACTTCGCTCCTACATGTAAAAGTAATTTTTTTTTCTAGAAAATTACTCAGAACCTCCAAACATTATATATGTTTTTAGCAGAGACCCTAGGGAATAAAATGGTGGTCATTGCAACTTTTATCTCACACGGTATTTATGCAGTAATTTTTCAAACGCCTTTTTTTTGGGGGAAAAAAAAGGTTTAATGCATTAAAAAACAAACAAACGTAAAGTTAGCCCAATTTTTTTGTATAATGTGAAAGATGATGTTATGTTGAGTAAATAGATACCTAACATGTCACGCTTGGAAATTGCGCACACTCGTGGAATGGCCCCAAACTTCGGTACTTAAAAATCCCCATAAGAGACACTTTAAAAAATTTTACAGGTTACATGTTTAAAGTTACAAAGGAGGTCTATGTGTTCGCTTCTGCGCATGGCCACGCGGGGACAGGAGCACTTTAAAATATTTTTGTTTATTGTTTATTTTACTTTTATTTGTCTTTTTTGACACTTTTTTACTTATTTTTTTATCACTTTTATTACTATTCCAAGGAATGTAAACATTCCTTGGAATAGGAATAGTGCATGACAGGTCCTCTTTACAGAGATCTGGGGTCAATAAGTCCCCACATCTAGCCTCTAGGCTGGGAAGCCTGAAAAAAAAAAAGAAAAAAAAAATAGGTGGCATTTTTTCAAATGCAGAGGCCAGGTGTGACATCATAATTTGCACCTGGCCTTCGAAAGATCATAGAGACATCTGGGGGCTATCTGGCCCGCCGCATTCTCTATGGTCAACTTCCGGCATGCACTGATTCCTTCTCCCTCTAGCCAATTGTATGGGCGAGCTGGGAGAAGCACCTGAGGATGGCGGGAGGGGGGATGTCCCCTCCTGCAGCCTGTAAGAACAATCAAGCAGCTGAGGAGCCACTACGATTGTTTCTACAGTGCAGGGAATCGCCAGCTCTAAAAGAAGATATCTGAATGATGTCTGTAGATGCAGGCATCATTCAGATATCCCCACTCAGTCGACAACGTCATATGATGTCGTTGGGCGGGAAGTGGTTAAAATGGCAGGACAGCACAAATACCCCTCAAATGACCCCTTGGAAAGTAGACAGCTTGAGGTGTTTAGTAAGAGGCATGGTGAGTTGTTTTTTGAAGAAGCAATTTTTTATCACAATTTTTTATCACAATTTTTTGGGTAAATTATGAAAGTAAATCACTTTTTTTTTGCATGCAGTACAGAGTCATCATATGACTGGTGTGGCGGTGATCAGGGATACTAACTGGTGACAGTATGTTATAAAAAAAATAATAATTTATTATTGGAATTAGAATTTATTATTAGGATTTATTAATTTACATGAAAAAAGGTAATTTTTTTATCTTTTAACCTTTGTTTTCCTTTTTTTGCTATTTTTTTTTACATACTTTCATCAGAGTAGTTCAGTGTCAACATGATCCCCAGGCCCCTCAAAGTGGCTGGGTACTAAGAGCTGCATCAGCTGTATCTGGCGGACACAGCGGTCATAGGAGTGTCATGCTGCATACCCGAGGGGTCGCGCACTTGCTCCTTGGCTGGATAACGTACGTGTACGTTATCCATCCTGCCCGTGCCGCCCTGCCGCAGTAAATGTACTGTGGCTGGGAGGCAAGCGGTTAAACTAGCTTAAAGAAACTTTTCATGCTTGCCCAGTGCCATCTTAAAAAGGCAGCTAGCACTGCTTTTCTAGGTGCTTCTTTGATTTCCTTTATCCCTTTAATCGTCTGACAATGTATAGTACTGGTCACAATGAACCATAAAAACTTTAATCAGTATGACTAATGTACTTCCAAATTCTGTGTTAGACAAAGAAGGCCTTCACCTGGGATTCATTTTAAATGTTATGGGCTTTTTTTCTTTAGAAAAATCTGACAAAAATATCAGTGTATCCAAAGTCAAAGCATTTTTCTAAGTTTTAAATAGAGTGGTGAGAGGTTATGCCCACTGTCAGGTTTTTTTTGCTGTCTGGGCTCCTAATGTGGAGATTAGATTGGGAAAACTATACTTTTTTTTCATTTCTCCTGACAAGCATTATCACAGACACTGAAAGTGAAGGAAAATACAACATTTTCTTAATAAAGAACGCCTATTATCGAAGATATAATTGACATATCTTGGGTTGAGCAGCTTAGAGGACTGCACTAGGCTTTGAATCCTTTTTGTACTATGAGATAATGTTGATTTTATGGTTTAAACCCATGCTATCCAACAGTTTCCTGGAAGGATATATTTATAGTTACTCACTTTGTAAAGTAACAATATCACTGTAATGGGAATCGGTGAAGATGGACAGGAGGTAAAGGTGTTAATTAACTAGATTTGTTGTGTTATTTTTATCTTATGCGCTATTAATGTTTAGTAAATTTCACATCTGCATTTCACTAAAATTAGCACTTCTATAAAGTGTAGATAAACCATTGGAATTACCTTCTATTTGCTTCATTTCTTTTAAATATACCATTGAAAGCATTTTGTTGTGTCTGTTCAATAAGTGTACAAAGTACCCCTTTATTTTTCCAGAAATCCTTTAAAGTTATTGTAAAGTCTTGTTTCTTTTTTTTTTTACATAACATACACATTATACTTACCTCCTCTGTGCAGTAGTTTTGCACAGGACAGCCTGGATCCTCCTCTTCTCGGGTCCCTCTTCTGTGCTCCTGGCCGCTCCCTCCTGTCGAGTGCCCCCACAGCAAGAAGCTTGCTATGCTCTGTGTGTCCATTCAAACATAGAGCTGCCACTCGGCACATTACCCTCTCCCTCCTGATTGGCTAACTGCAGCAGGAGCCAATGGCATCTCAGCCAATCAGGAGGGAGAGTCCCGGATGGCCTTGGCATTCGTGGACATCGCTGGCTAGAGATGGGGCTCATCTTATAGACTGCTTTAAGATAAAAAAACTTCTGCCTGTACAACTCCTTTAAGCTAATAACATTTTGTACACAAGAAGGGGTTTTAAAGTGGTTTTAAAGTCAGAAGGTTTATTCTATGCATTAAAATAAAAAAACCTTCTCTGTGCAGCAGCTGCCTCAGCCCCCACCAATATTTACCTGAGCCCCATCTCTCCAGTGATGTCTACGAGTGCCTCAGCCATCTGGGATTCTCCTCCTGATTGGCTGAGACACAGCAGCGGGAGCCAATGGCACCGGGGGGCTGGTCAATCAAAGTCAGATAGCCAATCAGGAGATAGAGGGGACGGGGCCGAACCAGGGCTCCATGTCTGAATGGACACAGGGAGCTGTGACTCAGCTGCTTGCTGTGGGGGTATTCTATGGGAGGGTGGGGCCAGGAGAGCTGAAGAGGGACAGAGAAGGGGAAGATCTGAGCTGCCCTGTGCAAAACCATTACACAGGGCAGGTAAGTATAACATGTTTGTTATTTTTAGACTTTTCAATCACTTTTTAAGGAGAAGGTTGGGGGAAGAAGGGGTGAATATCCTTTGTAATACATCAGAAAATGAGTTAGACAGGGCTAACACCACATAGTTAGGAATTTAAAGCTAAACAAATGTGTTGTCAGCTCAGACAGGAAAATAGGAGCATACTATATTTCTGACACATAAATAGTTATTCTTCTGCACTTGTTTAAAGGAATAAAACGTGGATGTAAAGGAAATGTGCATGTATTGCATAACTAATATATATACACAGGGCCAGACTTATTATTGGGCTTGAGTGGGCTTGAGTGGGCTCAAGTCCATGGGTCCCGCCTAATAGGGGGCCCCATGGGCAGACCGGATCCACGGCAAACTCCCGCCCGCTAGCCAGCCCGTTTCGCCGGCACCGCTGCTTATTTAACGGGGACCGATCTGGCTTGTGTACTCTCACTTCCTGGTAGCGTGGAACGCAAGATAGGGCCTCCCACGTCTTGCATCATTTCCGGCTGATTACATCACGTCCGCCCTGTCGTGCGTTCCACCTCTACCAGGAAGTGAGAGTACACAAGCCTGATCGGTCACCGTTAAATAAGCAGTGGTGCCGACAAAACGGGCTGGCTAGCAGGCGGGAGTTTGCTGCCCCCCCTGAATGTTATAAATCATGGACCCCCCGTACATCCTACCTGACGGGGCCCCCTTCGACCCGGTGGCAGGCGACATGACAAGTGACACCCTGCATCCGCTGGCAAGTGACACCCTGCATCCCCTGGCAAGTGACACTCTGCATCCCTTGGCAAGTGACACCCTACATCTCCTGGCAAGTGACACCCTGCATCCCCTGGCAAGTGACACCCTGCATCCCCTGGCAAGTGACACCCTGCATCCCCTGGCAAGTGACACCCTGCATCCGTTGACAAGTGACACCCTGCATCCGCTGACAAGTGACGTGGCAAGTGACACCCTGCATCCGCTGACAAGTGACGTGGCAAGTGACACCCTGCATCTGCTGGCAAGTGACACCCTGCATCCGCTGACAAGTGACGTGGCAAGTGACACCCTGTATCCGCTGGCAAGTGACACCCTGCATCCACTGACAAGTGACACCCTGCATCCGCTGACAAGTGACGTGGCAAGTGACACCCTGTATCCGCTGGCAAGTGACACTCTGCATCCGCTGACAAGTGACACCCTGCATCCGCTGACAAGTGACGTGGCAAGTGACACCCTGAATCCACTGGCAAGTGACACCCTGAATCAGCTGGCAAGTGACACCCTGCATCCGCTGGCAAGTGACGTGGCAAGTAACAATCCGCATCTGAAGGCAGGTGACTTTGGCAAGTGACAATGCTCAGGCTCCAACTGATTCTGCTTATGGTGAGTTGAACTATTTTATTCTATATAACAATGTAATAATAGAAATATTGCACTTCAAGAATTTTTTTTGCGATACAGCACTGCGTTGATTTAACTGACAATTGCGCAGTTGTGTGATGCTGTACCCAAACACTCGGCTACTCTCGGCTCCGCTCGGGACTGCAAGAGGACCCGAGAGCCGCCGAAATACAGGGTCTGTATCTTGGCGGCGCCATTTTTAAACTTCAAGACTGCAAATGACAAGGCTGCAAATGACAAGGCTACACTGACAAGGCTGCAATGACACTGGACAATGCTACAGATGGATGGACAAGGCTGCAGATGGACACTGATAAGGCTGCACTGATGGGCATTTAAATGTAAGTTTTTTTTCCTTAAACTTCCCTCCTAAAAGTTTTTTTCCTTAAAATTACCTCCGAAACTTGGGGTGCGTGTTATACGCCGATAAATACGGTAATGTATAGATGGTAGGGCCCGAAAGCGACTCAAGCCCAGGGGCCCTTCACCTATGCTTTGAGGTTCCTATATAAACATATTTCTTGCTATATGCAATTATTTTTTCTTTTCTTTTCTTAGCAGTTCATTGTTGGATAGGAGGTAGAAGCAAATTGGGATAATTTGGTTTAAGTACTCCATAAAAAAATAAAATAAAAATGATTTTCTTATTTGTAAATTATTTGTTGTTTGTACCCATAGTAGGACCAGGAAACAATAATGTCCCTTTTGCTTTATTTTGTTTTTATCCTACCTAAAACAAATGGAAACTGACATTGACTTCGACCCTGATCTTTTACCCTTACTTTGACCCTGACCTGACACGCCCTTTTCTAGCTATAATATTATATTTGTATTATATTATTTTTTACACGCAGGCTTTATCAAAACTGGAGTAGCCAGGATATGGTGCAGCTATGCATGGCAACCAGTCAGCTTGTTCAGTTAACCTTTGAAAGGTATAAATAAATAAATAAAAATGTTGACTGATGGGAATGTTCAATCCCATCACTACATTCATTGCAAATGACAGTTTTGACCCCCAAAAAGGAGAAGGGTATACTCAATGATGTAATTTAACAAATATGGCCATGACCATAGTTGGCCAATAGAAAAAGAAAAATGAAATGCACTTGGTGTAAGTGAAAGAAATCAAATGAATGAATGATTTTTGAATGAATGAATGATTTGTAAAGTGCTGCAAATGCGAACTGAATCGCCTCAAGGCGCTAATGCGTTTTGTGTCTGAGCAGCTTCTTAGAAGAGGAAGGTTTTTAGTTTTTTCCTGAAGGCCAGATGGTTTTCTTCCATGCGGATGTGAGTCGGAAGAGTATTCCATAGCCGAGGTCCCTGGACTGCGAATCTGTGTTCTCCCCTTGCTTTGTAGCGGTATTTGGGAACGAGGAGGATGTTTTGGTTGGATGATCGCAGATTGCGATTGGGTGTGTAGTGTTTTATTTTCTCTCGGAAGTATTGAGGGGCGTTTCCTTGTATGCATTTGTGGGTGAGGCAGAGGGTCTTGAATGTGATCCGATTCTTTACCGTTACCCAATGTAGGCTCCACAGGGATGGGGAGATGGACTCCCAGGAATTTTTTTCTGTTAGCAGTCTTGCCGCCGCGTTTGGAATGGCCTGTAGGCGCGCAAGCAAATATTGGGGTAAGCCTATGTAGACTGAGTTTGCGCAGTCAAGATGGGAATTGATGATTGTTCCAACTACTGCTGCTTTGTCCTTTTCTGGGATAAAGGGAATGAGTCTGCGTAGCAGGTGGAGGAGATGGTGAAATCCGTTAACTACTGATCCTATTTGTGCATCCATTGTCATTTCTGTCAAAGATAACTCAGAGACTCTTGACTTTGGTGCTCGGGGAGATGGTCTGTCCAAAGATGGTGGGAGGTATCCATGAAGTCTTGGTTTTGGGATTTTGGTTTGCGTTTAGGAGGAGAAGTTCTGTTTTTGACCCGTTGAGTTTGAGGGAACTGATGGTCATCCAGTCATCTATCAAAGTGAGACATTGCTCTAGTTGATGATGGTGGTCTTTTTGTCCAGTGATGCGAAAGTAGATTTGGGTATTATCAGCGTATGAGTGGAAGCAGAGGTCTGTTTTTATGATGATTTTGAGAAGCGGGCGCATGTAGATGTTGAATAGCACTGGCGACAATGGTGAACCCTGGGGGACTCCACAGGAAATTGTCTGGGTGTCAGAGGTAAATGTTCCAAGTTTCACTGTCTGAGAGCGATTCTCTAAGAAGGATGCAAACCATTTTAGACTCGAATCTGTGGCTCCTGCAACTTCTGTGAGGCGGACAAGTAGAGTATGTAAATAAATGATGATGTGAGCACTCAACATTGTACACAGCAACATCAAAAGATATATAAAGAAAAAGTGTTTCGCTGTCTACTTAAAAAATTTAGCATGTAATTAATAAAACAATAAATTGTGACACCAAAGTCCATATATTATTATTGTGCAAAGTCCATTATATTCAGTGCATCACCCAGTGTTCGAATAGGTCAAGCAAAAATATCTTCTTACCAGATCCAAAGACCTTATCAAGGTCTATAGTATACTCGCATCTGTGAGCTTTATAACCCCTCACATCAGGTGCAGATCATCCATATGGAACCGCTGGTAAAAACGAGCCAGTGATAAACCTCAGGGTATCCACAGAAGTCAATCCGACCATTGGTTATACAAGAAAAGGAAAACTCATTGCACAACATGCAAATTAAAACAGGAATACAAATCGTCCTAACACTCTTACGAGCGCGATGACGTCACTGCTATTCCTGCCCTGCCGACTTACGTTTCATCTAAATAGATGTTTCTGTGAGGCATTAGGGGCCAATGGTCAGATTGACTTCTGTGGATACCCTGAGGTTTATCACTGGCTCGTTTTCACCAGCAGTTCCATATGGATGATCTGCACCTGATGTGAGGGGTTATAAAGCTCACAGATCTGAGTATAGACCTTGAAAGGGCTTTGGATCTGGTAAGAAGATATTTTTGCCTGACCTATTCGAACACTGGGTGATGCACTGAATATAAGGGACTTTGCACAATAATAATATATGGACTGGTGTCACAATTTATTAATTACATGCTATTTTTTTAAGTAGACAGTGAAACACTTTCTTTATACATATTTGGCCAATGTCATGGCCTATATATAGCAATGTTTCCTTATTTTGTCAGTGATGTCAGCGCTGTTCCTGCCCCTTTGTTTAAATGGCTGGGGATTTCTAGTCAAATTCTGTGATGAGGGAGCAGGGGGGCGGGCTTGTACTGCACTGTCTGTGTCTATAGATGCACGGATCAGGATTGAGCTTGCAGGGGTTCTACCATAGGAAGCGGCTTCCTATAGTGGTACATCGAGAAGAGGAGGAGCCAGAAGCATCAGTGGGGAACCTGAGAAGGGAAGTAGCGGGACTGCTCTTTGCAAAGCCATTGCACAGAGCAGGTAAGTATAACATGTTTATTTTTTTTTTAATAGAAACAACATAGAACAAAGAGATTTTACAATCACTTTTAAATTATCAATAAAACAAGTAGGTAACAACAAAATATTTAATTATCACACATGCATTTACATGACCCAATGGATGTCTCAGCCAATAGATTAAGACAATCATAAGGGGAAAAGTAACATTGCGTATTGGAATTATTCATTGTTGGTTCATTAATATGAAGTATGATCTATAATTTTCTTCCCCATATCTCAGTACAGCTTAGATACTCAGTGTATACTCAACGGTTAGTTAGTTTCAATATTATAAAAGGGAAGATGAATTATTGAACAAATCAGCTGTACCTGCAGCTAAAAACCCCAATCAGCCAAAATAAAAAGATAAAAAAATATAAAAAAATAAAAAGGCCCAACAACATTTAAATAGAATCACTCACACAAGCAAGAACGCAACAAGCATTCACAGTGCTGTTGATAGAATTGGTAAATTATATAAATGACACTGATTGCACATAATTCAAAACACTTTAAAGAAAACAAAATTTACCAAATGTACTGTGTTCTGTGTAACACATTTGTTTACAGAATGAGTCATGCTTTTACGTGTCTTATGAATTATACAGGTTATGCAAATATGTTTCCTTGTTTAAACAGATTGCTATGGCAGATAGGAAAGAGTTAGAAATGTCACTAAATATTACATGGTATGTGATATGTTATATTAGATGAGAAATTCTTACACTATGGGTTGAGATCCAAAAATGTAATAAATATTCTCAACCGCAACACCACAACTCCTCTTAAAACCAGTGAAAGTAAAATAATTGACAGCACAGACATGTAAGGGGGACTACAGCATGTGTCAAGTGGGGGGTGGAGAGAATGCACAGGCAAGACTGTGAGGTGAAGATGCTAGCTCAATGCTAGTTGAAAATATCAACAAGAAAATATAACAAAAATATATTTCTTTTGGCTTCAACATATCCTACAGAGATGGGGAAAAACAACCATAATGTGTCTTCAGAATAAAACGTTTAACCACTTGCCGCCCACCATATAGCAAAATGACGGCGGCAAAGTGGTTTCCAAACCCTGACTGGGCATCATATGACGTCTTCAGGATATTAAGCCGTTGTGTGCCCCCGGGGGCGCGCATCGTGGCGATCGTTGTTTTGGTGTGTCAGTCTGACACACTGCAACTACGATCTCGGTAAAGAGTCACTGACGAAGACTCTTTACCACGTGATCAGCCGTGTCCAATTAGGGCTGATCACAATGTAAACAGGAAGAGCCGGTGATCGGCTTTTCCTCACTTGCGTCTGTCAGACGCGAGTAGAGGAGAGCCGATCGGCTGCTTCTCTAATAGGGGGGTCTGTGCTGATTGAATATCAGCACAGCCCCCGAGGATGCCCACACTGGACCACCAGGGACGCCACTAGGACCACCAGGGATGTCACCACAAGGTATGCCACCCTAGACCACCAGGGATGCCAATCAGTGCCCACAATGGATGCCAATCAGTGCCCACAATGGGCATCACTGATTGGCAGGCATTATTGTTTGCCACTGATTGGCATCCATCAGTACCATACATAACAGTACATCAGTGCCCATCCACGCCTCCTATCAGTGCCCATCAGTGCAGCCTATTAGTGCCCATCCGTGCCACATGTCTGTGCCCATCCGTGCCACCTATCCGTGCCCATCCGTGCCACCTATCAGTGCCCCATCAGTGCCGCATATTAGTGCCCATCATCAGTGCCCATCAGTGCCACCTCATTGCTGCCTGTCAGTGCAGCCCCATCACTGAAGGAGAAAACTTACTTATTTACAAAGTTTTGTAACTAAAACAAAAAAAAAACATTTTTTTTCAAAATTTTCGGTCTTTTTTTATTTGTTTAGCAGACAATAAAAATCCCAGAGGTGATCAAATACCGCCAAAAGAAAGCTCTATTTGTGGGAACAAAATGATAAAAAATTTAGTTTGGGTACAGTGTAGCATGACCGCATAATTGTCATTCAAAGTGCGACAGCGCTGAAAGCTGAAAATTGGTCTGGGCAGGAAGGTGTATAAGTGCCCTGTATTGAAGTGGTTAAGAGCCCCCATACAAGACAAAAAATTAAAACTGGGCTTTGTGAATTAAAAAAAAAAAAAAAAAAACGATTGGTATACCCATCATCTAGTTTTGGGCAATCTGTTATTTCAGTTCTCAAAAATGTACTTATCAATCCTAATTATATACTTGAAGCCATGGTTCCAAAATAAGCAGGAACACATTTTTTTGCTTAGACACTGTTGCAGTACATTTTCCATAGCTTCTTAACTGGGCATAGTGTGGGAAGCCCCACTGGCATAAAATTGTGGGGGGTTTTTTTTGTTTTGTTATCTTTTTTAGGAAAGACAAAGTAGCTATTAGGCCTTTACAAAGGTAAAATAAGGGGAGCATGACGTAGGCAGGTGCTATTATACGAAAGACCACTGCATAGAACAATCAGAGCCTCCACTATCAGAATCAGGAGGCAGTTAGGTGACCTAAAGAAAGGAAAGCAGCTGCACTGGCAAGGAACCTTTACAGGAATAGGTGCCACAGCTGATTCAATGAGAATGGATTCAGTAGAAAAATAAAGCTATTGAACTAATGAACATTTTTTTTTTTTGAGAACAACTGAAGTGTTTACAAAAGGTTTTTTTTTCTTAGTCTGAATTTCAGATTCAAATGAATTCATAAAGATAATTCACCATACATTCATATCAGTATAATATTTGGAACAAAAAGTCATATTTAAAGCATATGAAAATAGTTTACCTATATGCAAGAAACATTTTCAATTTCCCTTTATATTTTTATGTTGTGTGATGCTAGCTAATCAAGATGCAGTCAGTTGCTACCCCATGGACACCTGCAAATCCAAGCTGATCACAGCTTCTGCTGCTTAAATAAGATGCATCTCCACTTTCATTATCAGAAAGGAGTTAACATTTCATTGACAATTCACTTCCAACTGTCATTCTGCTAGCAGTTTGACCTAAATTAATGCACCGACATTCCTCAAACATAACTACAGCTACCAGGCAGCCTGTTGTCTTGAAATGAAAATAAAACAAATGGAAAATAGATTGAAATATGGCATACATTATATACTGTATAGTATAGAACGATTTAAATTTTAACATTTATGTTTTATGTGTACAGTTATACATGTTTAGGCAAGTCATAAGCATGAGCTTAGGAAAGGACTACCTTTTTTTTTTACACTTGAGATTTTTGGCAGCTATTCTGTTTTTCTATAGACTATAAAAAAGTAAATTGAAAATCAAACCACAAAAGAAACAAAAACAAAAAAATCTGAATTTACAGCTAGCTAAGTTATAAGTTATAAACACAACCTAGGCCAGTGTTTCTCAACTGTTGGGCTAGGCTGTCAGGTGCTGCTTATCACTATGTGGTCAAATCTCTGGAGGTCATTTCTGGTCATAGTTCCCTAAGAAGAATCCGGCTCTGAGGCTTTTCTAAAACATCAAGCCCTGATTAGCTGTGAAATTCCTGGTGTATATCTTCTGAGACTACTGGGGAGAGACATCAGGACATCTTTTCTGTGGATCATATATCCAACAAAGCGCTTTGTGACCTCCCTGAATAAGGGGTGCGAGGTGGGGGGTCACTGGCTTTCTGGTAAGCCTTCATTTTAATGTGGTGATGGGTATCACGCTGTCAAGCATTTGATCATCATTTTCAACATATCCCCTTTTCGTGGGACTTCTGATGAAAATCAGCTGCATATGAACTTTCCTTTTCATCCCTCCAATTTTGCACTTGTGACATTATATTGCACATTTGTTATGATTTATTTCATTTCACATTGTATTGATTATTGCACAATTGCACATTATTATACCATATTTGGATATATGCATATCGCATGTGTTATGTGATTCACATGAATTGCATTTTTTGCCTTAGCGCTGCACTTTTATTTAACAATTTTCTCTGTGCCTGATATCTGGGTTATAGTGCTAAGCTGCTGGCTATTTTATGTACTAAGCACAGATGTCTTTTTACACCCTTCCTAATTTGCTGAAGAGGTGAGGCTTCAAATTACCTAATAAAGCGCTGCTGCTTTCTTGTGGCACAACGGCTAGGGTTATTGAATTTTCTCAAAGCCAAACCCGAAGACTTTAGTGATGCAGTGAGAAGTGGAGAAGACAGGGCCACCGCTAGCAAAGGAGCGGGCAAAAGAGCAGAAGATAGCGGAGGAGCCCGGCAGAAGATACCAGAGAATGGGAGAAGAACCGGAGAGCGTGGAGAAGATGGAAGACACAAATAATAAAATAAAGGCAATCAGCGCAAACTATAGTGTAATGAGAAATGCAAGCTGAACACTAAAGGATTCACCAACCTAGATAACAAACTATAAAACAATACTAGTGCAGCGCAAATAATAAGAAGAATAAGTCCTTGTGACCACACAAATCAATTCCTCTTGGCAAAGGGAGGCTGATCCATTTCCATAAGGCACCAATGTTCACCAATTCAATCATAAGAATGCGCTTACCGGAAAAGGTGGACCTACGGACTGGGTAAATGCTGTAACAACTTTACTGGATCTCGTCTGTGGTCACCAACCATCAGCTTTCCCGAGTGGAAGCACATGAACCTTCAGTGCGGTGTGACATGTAGCAATCCCAAAAATAAAGGAGAGGTTCTAAGTGTATTCCGTATGTAAAGATTTATTCAATAAAAGTGATGTATAAAAACTGCTAAATATGAAACGCTAAACAGCGCAGAACAATGGATAAAAATTGGAAAAGCTAAAACAGTCTGTTCGCATTGGTGTTTTGGGGTTCATATGCCGTTCTTGATTTTTTCATGTATTTTTTATGTATAATTTTTATGTATTCTTTATACATTTTGTTACATATTTACCTGATGTAAGAGATGGCTGCGGGTGTGAATTGGTTAATGTGTGTGTATTTGTATGGATTTGTATATATGCATTTACACCTTTTTATTGTATGCATGTGTTTAAAAAATAAGGCAGTTACACACTTGTTCATGATGGCTTTATCAGATCACTGTTGATCTGTATGTAACCCAGGCTCGTATGACCTCCTGTAATTAAGAGGTCCACCTTTTCCAGGAAGCGCATTCTTATGATTGAATTGGTGCCTTATGGAAATGGATCAGCCTCCCTTTGCCAAGAGGAATTGATTATTTGTGTGATCACAAGGACTTATTCTTCTTATTATTTGTGCTGCACTAGTATTGTTTTAAAGAAGGAAGAGACCCCTGAAGTCGGAAGAAGACCCCCGGAGCTGCCTAATAAGTTACTTTAAAAACCTGTCTAGTGTTTTTTTTTTATTGACACTTTTTTCCTAGGTGAATGGGTAGGGCTACGATGTAAAAATATGTATATAAATGACTCCCGCGCTGTCAAAAAAGGTCTAAACTAAGGGACACTGCTGCAACACCTGTGATTCTGATCCAAACAGAAAAAATAAGTAAAAGTGAAATAGTTATGGTATTGCGCTGTGAAGAAGGGGGTGTGAAAGGGGCTAGGGTAAAAATGTGATGGTGGAAACTGCAGTAGTATGTGATAAAGACAACCAAGTATACATACATAAAATAAGATAATGTCACATAATACCTGGTGTAGTGAAAAAATCCAAAAAAATACGTGTACCAGTGTAAACAAAATAATAAGCATGTGTGTTATATAACTACATGATCATTGGTATAAATTCCAGAAAGAAATTGTCAAAGTGTATAAAATCTTGCAAAATGACAGAAAAAATATATATATCTCTCAGAAAAAATATATAATAAATATAATGAATATAATGAAACAGTCCATATAGGGTGAAGGTAAAAACAATTTCGCCACCAAAAAACATACGTGTGCCAACAAATCTTCAGTGGTGACACCTCTGTGTCTGCAAGCAGCTCACCTTACTGCTGTAAGGTATACAGCATAGGCTGGTCACAGATATATATTTTTATATGTATTTTTTGTGTATTTTTTATATATCGCCTTGAACATTCACCATTGGGATCGTCGAAGCAACATATGGGATATTCCTTCATCTTTGCATCTATTAGCCCACCTGACACCTGTTATCTGTGACCAGCCTATGCTGTATACCTTTTTTTTTAAAGATATTTTTATTGGTTTTAGGTTCTACACGAACCAACAGACACAAAACAGTCACAAAAAAAAAAAGGCAAAAAAAAAACAAACACACATGAATATCTGATCCGTTCAGCATACACAGGCGATATACAATCAGTGGGTAGATCACACAGGTCATTGTAGGCATGTTATTTCGTTTCAAAAGAGTTAGGAAATTGGTAATCGCAACAGTCAGATATATGCATTTTTACACAGCATTACCATAGTAATGGACCTGGCACTTGGGGTCCCTGTGGCACGGCCCATCAATGATCAATTGTATTCAATTTTTGGAAAGAGTTAGTGGACTATCCAACCATTTCCCCCAGATTTTATAAAAGGTTTTATTTCTTTTACGAATTTCAAAGGTTAGTTTGTATAATGGAATAGAGTCATTGATAAGTTTTAGCCAGATGGACTTCAAAGAGGTCTGTGCACCTTCCCAGGACAATAGATTAGATTTTTTAACATAAAAATAAAGAATACGGAGCAGTCTCTTGG
The DNA here is from genome assembly GCA_037952925.1 of Lithobates clamitans. Taxonomy (NCBI): domain Eukaryota; kingdom Metazoa; phylum Chordata; class Amphibia; order Anura; family Ranidae; genus Lithobates; species Lithobates clamitans. The sequence goes on along the minus strand of JBBGZY010001175.1, from coordinate 978,016 downwards.
CATGTGATGGTATATGTAAATCTCCAAATACTCCCAATAAGCAATTCTTAGGGTGTATTATATTGGGAAGGCCCAACACAGTTGAAATAAAACCACCCACTTCTTCCCAGAAGTCACTAACTATTGGGCATGACCAGAAGCAATGTAAAAAGTCTGCCTCCTGGCCGCAGCCTCGGAAACAGACAGCTGATGGCAATAGACCCATCCTATGTAGTCTGGTCGGGGTGAGGTGAGTTTGATGAAAAATTTTAATTTGTATAATACGGTCTCGGGAGGAAATGACAGAGGTTTTATATGTGTCACTAAATTCTGTCCAATCGTCGTTTGCCATATCAATTTCTAATGTCTCCCACTTCTCCTGTGCTCTGTGAAACCTAGGGTTTGAGTCAGTCACTAAAGCTGCGTAATAGGTGGAAACTAATTTAGAGGGTTCTGGTTGCCTAAGTAGTTTTTCCAGTGGAGGCAGATCAGTGACATCATTTAGGGTACCGAATTGGGTATGTATGGCATGTCTAAGTTGATAATAATAAAATAAATGAGATTTTGGTAGATCAAAGTCTGTACTCAACTGAGAGAAGGTTTTAAAGCCCTGCGTAGTATATAAATGGCATAGATATTTAACTCCTTTTGAATACCAACGATTGGCATCTGGAAAAGAGTAAAGTTCTTGCAGATTGGGATTGAACCACAAGGGGTTATTAGGGGATTTTGTCCAAGAATGTTTCGATATTTTTGTAGTAATGTGTTTAAACAGTGAGAGGGAGACTGAGAGCAGAGAGGTTCCAGGGCGGTCTGGGACCTGGCCTCTATATATTATGTTATGTAAGGTTTCATGGGAGGATGCGATAGCCCCCTCTGTGGCTGTACAGGCATTAGCTGGATCTGGATTCATCCAGTCATGTATGTGCACCAGCTGAGATGCCATGTAGTAAAGGAAAAAGTTAGGGAATGCTAGGCCTGCCAGATGGGCTGGTAACCTCAAGGTCTCTAGTGCCACTTTGGGGGATCCGCCCCTCCACAGGAAAGAAGTACACATCGTATCTATGCGTTTGAAAGTAGCTTTGGATATTTTACATGGGGAGTTAGAGAGGATATAGAGTAGTCTAGGTAAATAAATCATTTTAAGTATATTGGCCCTCCCCATGAGGTCTAACGGTAGATCCATCCATTGTTTAGTTTGTTCCTGGAGGCGGGTCAGCAAAGGGTCAAGATTATTAGTGGCATACAAAGATAAAGGAGCCTGGACCAACACCCCAAGATATCTAAAAGAAGACACCACTTGAAGCTTAGAGTCTGGGTGCACCCGAGGGGGGTCACTCACATCTAAAGGGAAAAGACTGGACTTATCCCAGTTAACTCGGAATCCTGAGTAGTCCCCAAAGGTGTTGACCTCTTCCAGTAACGCCCCCAAAGACTCATATCTGCCAGATATCCCAGTGTATCGTCTGCGTAAAGAGAAATGCGCTCTTCTATATTTTCAATGGGGAGGCCTTTAATTATAAGGGAGGAGCGAATGCGAACTGCAAGCGGTTCCATAGCCAGAGCAAATGACAGAGGCGACAATGGGCACCCCTGTCGAGTACCCCTAGTAATTGGGAAGGAGTCAGTAATAAATGAATTAACCCTTATCTTAGCCGTTGGGGAGGTGTACAGAATTTTTATCCATTTTATCACTCGGGGACCAAAACCATACTTCTGCAACACCCGAAAGAGGTACGGCCATTCCACACTGTCAAATGCTTTACAGGTGTCCAGTGACACAATGACACGTGTAGAAGGGCAGTCATGTGGATATTGCAAGTTATGGAACAATCTGCGTATGTTCATTCTGGTAGACCTGCCCGGGATAAATCCACCCTGGTCGCTATTGACCAAAGATGTGACCACAGTATTTAAACGATTTGCTAATATCTTGGCCAGAATCTTAACGTCCACGTTTATAAGTGAAATTGGACGGTAAGATTCACAGTGAAGTGGGTCCTTGCGGGGTTTCAGCAGAAGGACTATCAAAGCCTCCCTCATTGATGGAGGAAGGATCCCAGCCTCCAGGGCTTTGTTATAGGTTCGGAGAAGGAAGGGGGATAGGAGATCCTTGAACTTAGCATACCATTCAGTCGGGAAACCATCAGGACCGGGGGTTTTATGTGCCGGCATTTGGGAGATAGCTGCTGCAATCTCTTCTACCGTGATAGGTTCCTCCAACATGTCCCGTCCCTCATCTGACAGGGAGGGAAGGGGTATGTCAGCCAGATAGTCAGACAACTGGGAGTCGTCATAGTCAACCCTGGAAGTGTACAATTTACTGTAAAAATTTAGAAAGGAGTCTAGGATATCCCGTGGGCTGTCGCTGATCGTACCTTGAGCAGTCAGGATTCATGGTATAGAAATGGGGGTATGCTCAGGTTTGGTCAGATATGCCAAGAGACGTCCTGCTTTATTACCATATTCAAACGATTTTTGTGAGACATACAACATACGTTTTTGTGTGAGATCCAGCAAACGAATTTCATATTCCCTACGGCACTGTAACCATGTCTCTCTAGTGTCAGAGACAGGGTTAGAGGCAAAGGCAGATTCTGCACTTAACATAGCATTTTCTAATTCCTCAGTGCGCATCTTGTTATTTTTACGTAGAATTCCTGTAATAGACATAAAGGTACCTCTTAATGTGGACTTAAATGCATCCCACTCCGTGGGGGGGTCTACTTTGTCTAAGTTTTGCTTCCAGTAGTTAGAAATACTCGTCCTACACTCACCCTGCACTATCTCGTCTTCCAGCCAGTATGAATTCAGGCGCCACAAAACAGGTCCCGAACCTGGAAGGATGAGAAGGGACACAGACAAGGGGGCATGATCGGAAACCCCCCTGGGCAGGTATGAGACGGCGGAGACGACCGGAAGGGTCTCCGTCGATGCAAAAGCCATATCTAGCCTAGACATAGTATGGAAGGAATCCGAATGGCAGGAAAATTGGCGTTTCTCCGGGTGTTTCGATCGCCACACCTCCGTCAGTCCATGAACCTGAGTCCAGTCTACAAAGGAGGGAAAAGATCTGCCTCCCCCACCCAAGCGATCCACTGTTGGGTCCAGGACTGCATTAAAATCCCCTATATAAAGCAGAGGGCCCAAGGGTCTATTCAGTAAGTGCAGGGATAATTTAGAGAGTACTTCCACTGAGAATGGAGGGGGAACATAAACGTTCACCAATGTAAAGATTATAGTAGAAATTCGTAATATAAGAACAATATACCTCCCCTCTGGGTCTGTTTTAACACTAATTAATTCAGCTGGAAGGGATTTAGCCAGGAGTATAGATACACCTCTTGAGTAGTTAGTGTGGGTGGCATGATATAGCTTAGAGAGCCAGGGACGTTTTAGAGCCCGTACCTTAGAACCTGTCAGGTGAGTCTCCTGGAGGCAAATAATGTGAGGGTGACATTTTTTTAGCACAGAAAAAACCAAGGATCTTTTCTGAGGTGTATTCAGGCCCCTAGTGTTCCAGGAGACTATCCTAAGGGGTTGTGCCATAATAAAACAGGAAGTGGTAAAGATGCATAAGTAAACCTCTGAGTTGGTATCGATATAAGTAGATAAGCCGCGCCACCTGAAGCACACACAAGCACATAACAAAAAATGCGTGGGTCTGCCGATAAGGTAACATGGACCATGAACATTTTCCCTGCTTTACCTTAGAAAAAAACATTGGACATATAAATGACCACAGAGGTGTTAATAAACCTCTACATGTGATAACCCGGTATATTTTTGATGACCTTCCATTAGCAAATGATATAGGTGTGTTAGAAAGAACATAAAAAATAAAAAGGGGAGGGAAAAACAAAAAACAAAAAACATGAAAAAAAACCCCAATCACCTTTTTCTTTAAACCTTCGTGCCCCCCACCCTGCTTAGCCATCCCAAACACAGCAAGCTTTGGATCCCTAAACTAAAAGTCCTTCCTAACTAGGAACTGCGGAAGAAAAAACTGTACCGTGGCCTCACCACAAGCTGGTAAGGGGGGTAACGTGGGGTCTGGTGAGGCTCCCAACTATTGACCGAAGAGAGAGGGAAGAGAGAGAAAGAGAGAGAAAAAAAAATCCTCTCTCTCTCTATTCCCCTCCCCCCAGTAGACAAGTCCTGTTGAAGGGTAGATAAGCTGGCTGTTCACATGGAGAAAAAAAAAGACAAAACAAAAGAGGTGTAGAAGAGGAGAAGAAAAAAAATTAATATCCTTCCCCTCCCCCTTCTTTGGTGGATAGTTGTTCTGGTGTGATTGTTCCAGTATGCAGGTCCTCACAAGATGCAAATCGTAGCAATGCAGGCTGGGTTGTAAAGTAGAAGGGACCCCAAAAAAAAAGGGGTATATGAAAAGGGGAAAGAAACCAAAAAAAAAAAAACACCCTCATTGCAATAAGGGGACATGCAAATTGTTGACGCTGTAACTTGCATAGCAGGGTGTAGATCTTTCCTTGCAGGTTAAGAGTGTCCTCAGTCTCCTCTGCTTCTATGTGCTGCACCATAATGATCATTCAGCCATTTCATGGCCTCCTTAGGATTAGTATAGAAGTGGGCCCTACCTTCATGGATAATGCGCAATTTAGCAGGGAAAAGCATGGCGTAGGAGAGACCTTCTGTGCGCAATCTAGACTTCACTGCTGAGAAGGAGATCCGCTGGCGTTGAACTTCCGCAGAAAAGTCGGGATAAACAGAGATATTATTGCCATTGAATGAGAGCGGGCCTTTTTCACGTGCCAGACGTAGGATGGCAACTTTATCTTGAAAGTTAAGGATACGTGCTATGATGGATCGCGGTGGGGCTCCCACTGGGGGTGGACGAGGGGGAGTGCGATGTGCACGTTCTATAACATGTGAGAATGAGGGTGCGTCTTTACCGAAAATGTCCCGCAGCCATGAATAAAGAAACTTTTCAGGATGGGAACCTTCCGCGCGTTCTGGGAAACCTACAAATCTGAGATTGTTCCTGCGAGAGCGATTTTCCAAATCGTCGATTTTAGCGCGTAGTGCCGCCATCTCACTTGTGGTATCACGTATAGTAACAGACATGGGATGTACAGTGTCTTCTAATGTACTAATCCGTTCCTCAGCATCCCCTGTGCGGTCTCTGAGATTCTGGACATCTTGTTTCAATAAAGAAAAGTCCATACGGATAGAGGCTATTTGAGTGGAGAGGGAGGCCTTGCAATCCTGAATAGCCAGCATAATTGTAGATAATGTAGGCTCAGCATGGGGGGAGTCTGTGGTCTGACTAAATTCAGCAGATTGCTGTGATTCTGGTGTCTGCAGGGGTTCTGTAGGTGTGCGGAATATAGCAGGAATAGATGCACTCACCCCTGTTACAGAGTCCTGGATGGCTGAGGAGGAGGGCTGCAGCGCGTCTGAGTGCCCTGCATGTGTCTCGGCGCCATTTTGCCTCCGGAACCGCGCTAGTTGTTCCGCCGTGTGTGAGGGCCGCGGCAGGCCGTATTTCACCATGTCAGCCAGTCTGGAGGATGCCCACAGCCGTGGGGAACCGGAGGGTGTCTTCCACGAGGATCTAGGACCCAGGATAGCTGTAGGATGGTCGTTGGGAGCCGGAGCTGTGTGTCTATGCGACTGCTCTCTTCACCATCCGGCCACGCCCCCCTATGCTGTATACCTTACAGCAGTAAGGTGAGCTGCTTGCAGACACAGAGGTGTCACCACTGAAGATTTTTTGGCACACATATGATTGTTTTTACCTTCACCCTATATGGACTGTTTCATTATATTCATTACGTATTTTTTGTGAGATATATATATTTTTTCTGTCATTTTTGCAATGTTTTATACACTTTGACAATTTCTTTCTGGACTTTATACCAATGATCATGTAGTTATATCACACACATGCTTACTATTTTGTTTACACTGGTATATGTATTTTTTTGGATTTTTTCACTACACCAGGTATTATGCGACATTATCTTATTTTATGTATGTATACTTGGTTGTCTTTATCACATACTACTGCAGTTTCCACCATCACATTTTTACCCTAGCTCCTATCACATCCCCTTCTTCACAGCGCAATACCATAACTATTTCACCTAGGGGTACGATGTACCCTATACTCATTCACATAGGGTGGGGGGCCGGGATCTGGGGCCCCCCTTATTAAAGGGGGCTCCCAGATTCCAATAAGCCTCCCGCCTGCAGACCCCGACAACCAACGGCCAGGGTTGTCGGGAAGAGGCCCTTGTCCTCATCAACATGGGGACAAGGTGCATTGGGGGGGCACAGGGCGCCCCCCTGTCCCAAAGCACCCACCCCCCATGTTGAGGGCATGTGGCCTGGTACGGTTCAGGAAGGGGGGGCGCTCGCACATCCCCACCCCTTTTCCTGACTGGCCGGGCTGCGTTCTCGGATAAGGGTCTGGTTCGGATTTGGGGGGGACCCCATGCCGTTTTTTTAAAAGGGGGGTTCCCCTTTAAAATCTATACCAGACCCAAGGGCCTGGTATGCTCCTGGAGGGGGAACCCATGTCAGTTTTTTATTTAAAATTTGGCGTGGAGTTCCCCCTCAAGATCATCTGAGCACAGTTCGCATGCCAAAGTCGGATCATGCATGACGGCGATCCGACTTTGATCCGACTTCAATGATAGTCAATGGGATGAAGTAGGATCAAACTCGGACCAAAGTAGTACAGGGAGCATTTTCAAAGTCGGACCGACTTGTGTTGGACCAGTTAAGATGGCTCCCATAGGGAAACATTGATTTTCACACGTCATGCGACATGAGCTCCCAATGTCGGATCGTTTTTTGCACTAGTGTGAACCCGGTCTAAGACACAGAAAGGAGTTTACCAGCTGACCTCATTAACACGCACCCTGCATTCCTTCCCTTTCCAGGAGATCATACCCACCTCTGCAGGTTCATGCTTTTCCAATGCAATCACCGATCTCGCTAAATACACAGCCATTGATCTTTTTCTACCTTTCCTTCATCTTGCATAAATCGTTTATTTAGCAGAGCTGTAGTACTGAGAACAGGAGAAGTGTGCCCCTGGAAGTCTGTAAAGCTCACCATACACAATAAAATATGATTGTACAATCTCCTTTAGAGCTACCATAAACTATGTAGTGTAAGGGCCTACCAGACTGGATAGATGGTGTGTCCTCTTATTATATAGTTTTGGTAAATCTAAAGGAGATCATACAGAGATTGTACAATCAGATTGTATACTGTGTGACCACATTTATACTCCTAAAATTAAATACTCACACTTGAAATCAGTGGGCTGCCCTATGCATGTTGTGGGATGAAGGAGCCAAACAACATGCGCTTCCACTACACTAGGTGTGAAGGGGGCCTAAAAGTGAAATTGGTATGTTTACTCAAGAACAATGAGGCTCCATTCACATCTGCTCATTGCCGAACGCACAGCAAACCGCATAGAAAACGCAAGCATTGACACATCTTTTGTAAATGTACTGCAAATGCACATCGTAATTGCACAGCCATTTAATGACACCCCAAGTGCGGGTAGCAGGAGTGCATCTGCCATGTGAGAAATGCAGAGGAGTTTGTAAAGAAAGTGGATGGAAATAAAACAAGAGATAGTATAGTAATGAGGGAGGTACGATCCAGAGTGGTGAACATGCCCTATTCTGTAATGCAGCAAGCCAGTGCATGATAGGATTCAAAGCTTCCCGAATGTCACATGATCAACAGGAAGTGATGGAAGCAGAAAGCATGGATGGCCACCTGCATCCTAAAGCAAGGCGCACCCTGGTCTTCAGCCATCACAAGCCTTATTGGTGGTGCAGGAATCAGGGACGGATCCAGGGGGGGCAACGGGGCAATTGCCCCCTCTGAGAAATGCGGGTGAGTGAGCCGGCGGCTCCGTAAGTGAGAGAGCCGCCGGGCGGCTCCATAGGTGAAAGAGGCGCCGGGCAGCTCCGCAGCGAGAGAAGGCGGCAGTGGCGTTGTTAGGTGGGTGCGGAGGGTGCGGTCCGCACCCGGGTGACACCCGCCAGAGGGGTGACACCCGTAGGTAGCGGCACGCACCGCTAACACCTCCCGCTGACCTGATCTGCTCCTCAGGTCTTGCGCTGTATCCCTCAAGCCGCCTCCTCTTTGTTTACATCCACACAGGAGGAGGAGGAGCCCGAGGGACACACACGGCTGTGTGTATCGTCCGCGCTGTTCTGAGGTCTGTAAAATTTATGTATATGTGGGTTGACATGTGCAGGGAGGATTCTATACTAATGGGGGGCTCTGCACTGAGGGGGATTCTATACTAATGGGGGGCTCTGCACTGAGGGGGATTCTATACCAATGGGGGGCTCTGCACTGAGGGGGGATTCTATGCTAAGGGGGCTCTGCACTGAGGTGGATTCTATACCAATGGCGGGCTCTGCACTGAGGGGGGATTCTATACTAATGGGGGGTCTGCACTGAGGGGGATTCTATACTAATGGGGGCTCTGCACTGAGGGGGATTCTATACCAATGGGGGCTCTGCACTGAGGGGGGATTCTATGCTAATGGGGGCTCTGCACTGAGGGGGATTCTATACCAATGGGGGGCTCTGCACTGAGGGGGGATTCTATGCTAATGGGGGCTCTGCACTGAGGGGGATTCTATATTAATGGGGGTTCAGCACTGAGGGGGATTCTATACTAATGGGGGCTCTGCACTGAGGGGGGATTCTATACTAATGGGGGGCTCTGCACTGAGGGGGGGTTCTATATTAATGGGGGTTCTGCACTGAGGGGGGATTCTATATTAATGGGGGTTCTGCACTGAGAGGGGGTTCTATACTAATGGAGGGCTCTGCACTGAGGAGGATTCTATGCTAATGGGGGCTCTGCACTGAGGGGGGATTCTATACTAATGGGGGCTCTGCACTGAGGGGGGATTCTATACTAATGGGGGGCTCTGCACTGAGGGGGGATTCTATACTAATGGGGGGCTCTGTACTGAGGGGGGATTCTATACTAATGGGGGGCTCTGTACTGAGGGGGGATTCTATACTAATGGGGGCTCTGCACTGAGGGGGGATTCTATACTAATGGGGGCTCTGCACTGAGGGGGGATTCTATACTAATGGGGATTACAACATCTCTCTGCTGCCTGTCTCTGGGACACAAGAGTCCACCTTAGCAGGTGGCAAGTGACAATCTTCATCTGGTGACAGGCGACGTGGCAAGAGACAATCTGCAACATGTGGCAGGCGACGTGGCAAGTGACAATCTGCATCTGGTGACAGGTGACGTGGCAAGTGACACACTCGGGGCTCCCACTGATTCTGCATTATGGTGAGTTAAACTATTTAATTTTTTATAACAATGTAATAATAGTAATAATGCACTTCAATCATCCTGACACCATAACAACCATGGTGCCGTGATGATTGAAGCGCCAACACCAGCCATTTCCCCGATAGATGTACCCCGAAAAAATATATTTTCTGGCAGTGCCCCTCCCAAGACTAGACTCTGGATCCGCCCCTGGCACGAATCCACCAACACAGCCAACAGTCTGCTGTTGTTACTGAGACAGAGAGACACCCAGTGGGACTACCTGGGAATTGCAAGAGGGACTTACATGTTTTTACAAGCGCAATGTCATCTATCCCTGTGAGTGCATAACTTTTTAATCAAGTGTTTTAAACTATTCGATTTCAAGCACTATTCCTTGTCTTCCTCCTGCCTACATTCTGTGTCTCTTGCATGGCTGGATCTAGACTGTCTGATGTGGGGGTGTAGTAAAAAATGTCAGGGGGCAGAGGATGTGAGGTTAGCAGGGCAGTGTACAAGGTGTGAGCAGGGCAGAAAACAGGGTTAGCAGTTTTTAGGGCAGTGTACAGGGGGTCAGCAGGGTAGAAGATAGGGTCACGAGTGTGTGAGCAATGTACGGGGGGACAGCAGGGCAGAGGATAGGGTCAGAAGTTTGTAGGGCAGTGTACAGGGGTCAGCAGTGCAGAGGACAGGGGTCAGAAGGACACTGTAGTGGGTCAGCAGGGTGGAGGACAGGGGTCATCAGTAAGTGAGGCAGTGTTCAGAGGTCAGTAGTAGGTGAGACAGAGTTCAGGGATCACTAGAAAGTGATGTAGAGGACGGATGTTGCCTAACGGTGGGAGGGGCTTAAAGGGGGATGATTAAATAGAGTCGGTGCCTAGTCGCTGTATACTCTGCACACATATACCACAGTCCTTGTACCCACAAACTACTGTTATTTACTATTTCACAAGTGACAGTCTCATAGATACACATAAGCCTCAGAATGAAGGATCATTTTTAAAAATGTAACCGTTTCTATCACATATACTTTTCTGCACACAAAATGTGATAATTTTGTCTGTCTGAGTCTACCTAATGAACTTCATTAAAACCCAGCAACTGTTCGGACAATAAACACCTTGGTCAGGAGTAAGTAATGTAAGACATGATATATAGAGTGCAGGGGTTAGGAGTACGTAACATACAAAAGTGCAGTACAAAGCCCACCTATTCACATCAGATCCCCCTAACATCAAGAATCCCCATCAGAGTCTCCCCTTAACAAAGTCTTTACCCTTACATTAGGGTCTCCATAATCACCCCCCTTATTTCAGGGTCCCCAGATTCCCTCCGCCTTACATCAGTGTCTCTAGAGTTCCCCTCCTTACATCAGGGTTCAGTGCCACCCACCTTATATCAGGGTCCCCAGAACCCCCCTTACATCAAGGTTCCTAGAGTCACTCCCTTAAAGGAGGGTTTCCAGAGTTTTTCTAGTTACATTACATTCCCAGGTCCCCAGAGTCGCCCACTTACATCGGGGGCCCCAAAAGTCCTGCACTAACATCAGAATTTCCATATTTCCTACCCCCCTTTCTTGAGGGACACCAGAGTCCCTCCAAAATCAGTCCTCCCCTTTACATCAGGGTCTCCAGAGTCACCCCCACTTTACATTAGGCTCCCTAGAAACCCTCTACTTACATCAAGGTCCCCGGAGTCACCCCTACCTAACATCAGGTTCCCCACAGTCACTTGTCTTTACATAAGGGTCTCCTGACCAGTTACCCCTTGTAAAAAAGTCCATTGCTTTCCATCCTAAGTGTAACCGTAGCTATGCAAGATTGCCGAGAGGTGGAGCAATAGGCGAAGGTCTGGAGGAGGAAGTTCTGTTGACAAGCAGGACTGTGGACTTGGACAGGACACCCTAGGCAGGTTTGGACACTGGCTTTGGGGGGGCACAACTGAAATCTGGGGGCCCAGCACCCCCCTAGAACCACCCATGGTCTCTAGTATATTTTGGCCTAGCTACTGGCCTCTCAAACAATAACATATATACAGTATTTTCTTATCATCTAATTGAATTTAAATGTGTCCAAATTCTTTTGCTAATATCCAACTGAAAGCCATGGACTTCAGAGTGAAAAGTATGCACAAACAAGCTTATAGCACAATAAAGCCTTTAGTGAATGCGATTAGGATGTCACGTCTTCAAACAAAATGTTGTCATCATTGGGCCTATGGCTCCAATTATGCTGCTGCTTACATAATATACTCAAATTATTGTGTGGTGGTGATTATAGAGTGTCACTCGTGCATAATTGCACAAAGATATAGTTAACAAACAGCCCAGTTAATTACTTAGTCATGATATTTAAGAGCGTACTTTATGGTAGATACAGCATATTGTGATACTTTTGTTGTTTCCTAAAAATGTCACTTCAACAAGTGAACAGATGCAAGAGAATGAATTAAAACAAAATATAACAGCTCTCTAGTCTCTAAGGTACTCAGTAAGGTATGTGCTAAAATGGAAAGCAGGGTCTGATTCAACTAAACTCAGCTTTCAAATCATAGCATAGGCATAATAAGCATAGGTTTCCATGTCAGGTTTTAGCTGTTATAAACATTAAAGGTATTCCATAAATACATTACTATATGATTTTTTTTTTAGCTCAATAATGTTTGAACAGCTACTACAATAAATGTAACACCAATATCATTAAAATGACTTGCTTATCATATTGACTGGTTGCAGTCAAATTGTATCTCTAATGCCCTGTACACATGGTCCATGGATTTTTTCCGATGGATGTTGGCTCAAACTTGTCTTGCATACACACGGTCACACAAAGTTGTCGGAAAATCCGATCGTTCTGAACGCGGTGACGTAAAACACGTATGTCGGGACTATAAACGGGGCAGTAGCCAATAGCTTTCGTCTCTTAATTTATTCTGAGCACGCGTGGCACTTTGTGCGTCGGATTTGTGTACATGCAATCGGAATTTCCGACAACGGATTTTGTTGTCGGAAAATTTTATAGCAAGCTCTCAAACTTTGTTTGTCGGAAATTCCGATGGAAAATGTGTGATGGAGCCCACACACGTTCGGAATTTCTGACAAGAAGGTCCTATCACACATTTTCCGTCGGAAAATCCGACCGTGTGTACAGGGCGTAAGTTAAAGTGGTTGTAAATTCACATGTATTAGTTACTTTGATTCAATCTGTTTTGAGTCCCTGTTTAGTACAGTGTGTGTTTTTCTAAAATTATAATGCTAAATTACTTTCTTGCAGAGCCCTGTTGTCCTGTCATGTGACCTCCCTCTGCTTCCCTCCCCGAGTAAATACAGTGGGAGGGGCTGAGAATTCCCTCTGAAGAATGCAAGCTATCAGAGGGAGGTCACATGTCTGCACAGCAGGGCTCTGCAAAGAAGGTATTTAGCATTATAATTTTAGGAAAACAAACACACTGTATTGAACATGGACCCTTCAACAGAGAGGATCAATGTAATGAATACATGTTTTTTACTTTACAAGCACTGGAGCAGCTGCAGGGAATACAATTACACAGAGAGGGGAGGGGAAGAGAGGGGATCAACTCTCACACAGAGTACATAAAGGGGGAGGGGGAGCTGCAGAGACACTGAGGGGATAGCTGGATGATGGAGGCATGTACACTGACCGTGCTATCAGAGATCAGCAGCCATGATAAACATGGTCAGTTTACAGAGGAAAAGACAGGAAGAGGTATAATCAGTCAGGTATTGTAGAACATAGAAAGGGACATTTGACATGGCAAAACCACTGTGCTATATCTCATGCTTTTTTTTTTTTTTTTTTTTTTTTTAGGGTTACAAACACTTTAAGGATAGCAGGGTACATTATTTTGCAAGCCCTGGTATACCTTATTTTTCATTTTGGATGCCTGCAATCAGAGCCGGTACAAGGGGGGGCTGAAGGGGCGGATGCCCTGGGCGGTACAATTTATTGGGGATGAGGGGGCGCAGTGAAGTGTCCTGTCCTTTGCTGTCACTAGTTTGCTGGGACCACAGGTTTCCCCGGCAACCAGTGACGCTGCATGCATGCGCCCACCCCCTGCTCCTCACCGCAAATCTCGGAGATGAGTTGAGAGAAGACGAGCTCGCACTCACGGCCGGGAGTAGGGGCGTGACATCATGTGCGTGCCCCATGCCCTGCCCCCCTGCTATTCATGGTTCCCAGGTCCTGGCTCTCCATATCTCCCAGCTTCCGCCCCTTCGGTATTTTAGTTGTGTGCTGTGCCCTCCGACATTCAAGGTATGTGGGCCAACTAGTGATCACTAATGGGCATATTTTTATTGTGCACACTGCTGGGCATATTTTGTTAAAGGTCACGCTGATGGGCACCTTTTTTATGTTAAGGGGTACTCTGATGGACAAATTTTATTTTAAGGGGCACCCTGATGGGCATTTTCTTTAATGTGCACACTGATGGTCATATTTTCTTAAGGGGCACACTGATGGAAACATTTTGTTGTGCTCATCAGAGTGCCCCTTAACATAAAATGTGCCCATCAGCGTGCACATTAAAAATATACCCATCAGCGTGCCCCTTAAAATAAAATGTGCCCATCAGAGTGCCCCTTAACATAAAAGGTGCCCATCAACGTGACCCTTATTTTATGTTAAGGGGCGCTCTGATGGGCATATTTTATCTTAAGAGCAACACTGATGGGCACATTTTGTATTAAGGGGCACTCTGATGGGGAGATCATTAAGGGGCACATTTTGTTGTGCCCATCAGAGTACCCCTTAATATAAAATGTGCCCATCAGGGTGCCCCTTAACATACAATTTGCCCATTAGAGTGTCCCTTAATATAAAATGTGCCCATGGGCAAATTTTATGTTAAGGGGCACTCTGATGGACATATTTTATGTTAAGGGGCACGTTTTGTTGTGCCCATCAGAGTGCCCCTTAATATAGAATGTGCCCATCAGGGTGTCCCTTAACATAAAATGTGCCCATCAGCGTGACCCTTATTTTATGTGAAGGGGCACACTGATGTGCACATTTTATGTTAAGGGGGACTCTGATGGGAACATCTGATGTAAGGAGGCACTGACGGGAATGCCTGATGTAAAGGGGCACTGTGATGGGGACACCTGATGTAAAGGAGTGCTGTGATGTGTGAGTGAACTCTGTTGCTTTCGCATTAAACCTAATTAAATTTGTATTGTTTTAATATATTCTTGTTTTGAAACGACATTGATTCTTTCTTTCTTCTTTTTTTTTTTTAATTAGGGGGGTTGAACTTGAATGGGGAAGGGTGCATATGGGATGCCCATTTGATCAATGAAACTCTGTAGAAACTTGAACTATATACACTCAAGTATATGCAGTCTCTCCTCTTCTACCTCCAGCACTTGCTTGCAGACTATCACTCCCAGGACCAGCTAGCACAGGTTTCAGACTCGGCACAATCTCAGCTGGGTCTGGATGAATGCCCTTTGCAGGCAGGGACCCCGGGCCCCTATGGTGTAGCAAAAATGGAAATCTTTGATGCTAGCTGTCCTACCTGTGGCTCATGCTCCCAGTACCATCTCTTCAGGCACTGCTAGCCCTCCTGGCCGCAGTTGCCCCTTTCTACTGCCCATGCCAGTACAGTCCTCCTGACTGGCTCTGCACCCATCCCAGACTGCTCCATCCCAGTCCTCTCAGGCATGCCTCCCAATCAGTGTGTAACTAACCGGCCCTCCTGGCTGTTCCTGTCCCTCCTGGAGACTTACCTGGCAGGGGTCTCCCTCTGTCCTCTCTGTGCTCCTCAGTGTCTTGAGATGGTCCTGTCTGCACCCAAGCCCCAAGGTCACCCCCCCCCCAGACTGGGGAGCTCCCTCAAAGGTCACGACAATCTAACACTCCATATCCAGCTTCCACCCAAACTCTCCTCCCCAGCTGGACTGACCCAGAGAATTTGAGGGGGTCTACCCCCTGCCAACCCAAGTTAGGGATTGGTCAGGGCTCTTAGAATACTCCAGTCAGCCCCACCTTAATTCCCCTCCAATTTTTCTAGAAGGTTCCAGTACATTCTAGAAATGGGGGGGTCTTCCGGGGTCACATGGGGAACCATGACGTCAGCACGTAGCTCTGCCCGACATGTTTCATCACACGTGATATCTTCCTGGGGCACGGGCGATGCACTGAGCCATCGCTATAAATACAGAGCCTGAAGAAACTAAGCCTCGCTTTCACACGGCGGCCATATTAAACTAATTCAAGCCTCTTTCCCATTTTCCACTATCTCCGCAACCACACCTCAGTTTCAAATACAGAACTGATTGATTGATAACCCAAACTGATCCATCTAATCAACGCGATTACTGGTTATTATAAAAAATAACATCCATGAGGGCATCTAAATGGCAAACAATATTTATTTAAAGCTTGAAACTAAAATATTAATTTAAAACGGCCTAGAACAAAACAAAGAGGACACCAAGGGCCTCTAGGGAATATCCTAAATAATGACCAAAAATTATATAAAAAAATTAAAAAGGTGAATGGGAAAAAGACTTTCAAATAGGAAAAAATTAATATCGACAAACATCAATTGTAGATCAAAAAAATCCATAAATGAAAAGTCATATAGTTGATAATGCTTGATGTATTCTTATAAGACATTTAATTTTTTCATATATTTTTGATTTATTTGTATAATTTTAATATCAATCTACTGGTTTAGTCTTTTGTATGTGGGGATTCATTCGCCCTTTATGCTACTCTGGTCGAATGTATTGATCTTATGAGTCTTTTCATTTGTTTGTTGATATTAATTTTATCCTATTTGAAAGTCTTTTTCCCACCTTTTTTATATAATTTTTATATATTCTTGGTCAATATTTAGGATGTTCCCTAGAGGTCTTTGGTGCCCTCTTCGTTTTGTTCAAGGCCATTTTGAATGAATTTTTTTTGTTTCAAGCTTTAAATAAATATTTTTTTTTATTGGAGTGCATTTTAAAAACCCTTATGGATGTTATTTTTGATAATAACCAGATACCATGCTTCGATAGATCAGTCTGGGTTATTAATCATCCAGTTCTGTATTTGAAACTGAGATGTGGTTGCGGAGGTAGTGAAGAATAAGAAGGAGGCTCGAATTAGTTTAATATGGTCACCGTGTGAAAGTGAGGCTTGGTTTCTACAGGCTCTGAATTTATAGCTATGGCTCAGTACGTCTTCCATGCCCCAGGAAGACATCATGTGATACGAAGCATGTCAGGCGGAGCTAGGTTCTGACGCCATCATGACCCAAGAAGTGCGGGTGATTGCTTTTATTTGCCAGCAAATGATTTTATCCTATGCGTGTTAACATTTTATTCACTATAGGTAGTCATTTGGCTTTTCTCTCAATAAAATTATCTTAATAGTATTACACTATTGGAGATTTTCCTTTTTATTATTCATCTCCTGTTCCTGGATGATTTGGATGTCCCGCTGTGAGGGGAGATTCCTGCTACCCAGCAGAGGTTATTCTGCCTGTGTGTTTAACATCCTAGTGATAGGTGGTCCCGGCTATCTGCTAAGAGTCCCTGATTACTGTGTGTGGGGTGCCACAGAAGGCTCTACATCACGTCACTTGGTACATCTGTTTTTTATTCTTGGACTTTTTACATCAATTACAAGGATTCACTTTATACACAGACTTAATGTTTATACCAGACCCAAAGGGCCTGGTAATGGATTGGGGAGGGGGACCCATGCCATTTTTTTTCAATGAGTTTTATCTATATTGCCGAGACTCGACAATTCATTATAGCCGTGATCAGTTTTAAATGACTTTTTTCCTTTAGAAATGTCATTTTGCTGTTGTACTGTTCTAAACACGGGAAAACTGTGCCACTTTTCAGGCATACTATAGACATCCCCCAGACACGATATTTAAAGTAATATTACATTTTTATTGTTTCACTTTAAGCATTATTAAAATCACTGTTCCAGAAAAAACATCAGTTTTTAAAACTTTTTTTGCATTGATACATGTCCCCTGGGGCAGGATCCGGGTCCCCAAACACTTTTATGACAATAACTTGCATATAAGCCTTTAAAATGAGCACTTTTGGTTTTTCAGGTTCGTGTCCCATAGACTTTAACGGTGTTCTGTGGCTTTCAAATTTGCCGTGAACACCGCATAATGTTCGCCGAAAGTCCGAATAACCAAAGTTCGGCCCGAACTTATGCTCGGCCGAACCATTCGCCCATCCCTAGTTAAGAGCCTCAATGGCAAGTGGAGTGTCACGCAACTGCAGTGGAATCGAGTGCTTCGATACAAAGGCAGCATCAATGAACAGGCCTGCAGCCCCAGAGTCGATTTAGAGCCTGTATCTCAACGGACGACTCAGCCCAAGAAAGGGTAACCGAAACCAGGGGCTTATCTTTCAGGATAACTGGGGACGAAACCACGCCACCTAAGGTCTGTCCGTGACAGGACCTCAAGGTTCGGGCATTCCCTGGATGGGTAGGAAAAGACTTCAAAAAGTAACTTACCTGGCCACAATAAAGACACAATCTCTTCCTCCTCCTAAGGGTTCTCTCATCTGCAGAGAGACACGTGAAGCCCAAGTGCATGGGTTCATCTTCACTAGGGATAAGCCGAACACCCCCCACCAGAACTTGCGAACAGGCAAAAAATTTGTTCGAACACGCGAACACCGTTAAAGTCTATGGGACACGAACATGAATAATCAAAAGTGCTAATTTTAAAGGCTTATATGCAAGTTATAAGTGTTTGGGGACCTGGGTCCTGCCCCAGGAGACATGGATCAATGCAAAAAAAGTTTCAAAAACAGACGCTTTTTCGGGAGCAGTGATTTTAATAATGCTTAAGGTGAAACAATAAAAGTGTAATATCCCTTTAAATTTCGTACCTGGGGGGTGTCCATAGTATGCCTGTAAAGGGGCGCATGTTTCCCGTGTTTAGAACAGTCTGACATCAAAATGACATTTCAAAGGAAAAAAGTCATTTAAAACTACTCGCGGCTATTAATGAATTGCCGGTCCGACAATACACATAAAAGTTAATTGATAAAAACGGCATGGGAATTCCCCACAGGGGAACCCCCGAACCAAAAAAAAAAAATGACGTGGGGGGTCGCCCTAAATTCCATACCAGGCCCTTCAGGTCTTTTATGTATTTTAAGGGGAACCCCGTGCCAAAATGAAAACAAAAATGGCGTGGGGTCCCCCCAAAAATCCATACCAAACCCTTATCCGAGCACGCAACCTGGCAGGCTGCAGGAAAAGAGGGGGGACGAGAGAGCGGCCCCCCTCTTGAACCCGTTACGTAACCCCGCCCCCTTCTGACGTCACGGGGAATGCCACAGGGAAGTCCCTGTCAAGTCCCTGTGCATCAGAGGGGGGCGGGGTCACCGGGAGGCCCTGCCCCCTGTTATTTAAGAACCGTCAGAAGAGGAGAAGCGTCACACAGCGGGTGCCTCCCTCCAAGCCATCATGGATGCGGAGCGGCCCGAGGAGAAGAAGGGAAGAAGACGCTGACGCCGCGGAGGAAGATACTGGACGTGAACACCGGAGGAAGAACCAGAAGAAGAAGAAGAAGATGGAGGAAGAAACCGAAAGAAGATAGAAGAAAGAAGATAGAAGAAAGAAGAAGCATTTAAATAAAGGAATTGTCAAAAACTGTCTCTTGTCATTTTTAACATTTTTGACAGTTTTTTTTGTGAAATGGTAGGGGTACTTTTGTAACCCCTTACCATTTCACACAGGGGGGAGGGCCGGGATCTGGAGGTCCCCTTGTTAAAGGGGGCTTCCAGATTCTGATAAGCCCCCCGTTCGCAGACCCCCACAACCACCGGCCAGGGTTGTGGGGATGAGGCCCTTGTCCTCATCAACATGGGGACAAGGTGTTTTGGGGGGCTAGCCCAAAGCACCCTCCCAATGTTGAGGGCATGTGGCCTGGTACGGTTCAGGAGGGGGGGGCACTCTCTCGTCCTCCTCTTTTACTGCAGCTTGCCAGGTTGCGTGCTTGGATAAGGGTCTGGTATGGATTTTTGGGGGACCCCACACCATTTTTTTTTTATTTTGGCGCAGGGTTCCCCTTAAAATCCATACCAGACCTGAAGGGTCTGATATAGCTTTTGAGGAGGACCCCACGTCATTTTATTTTTTTAATTTTGGTTCGGGGTTCCCCTGTGGAGAATTCCCATGCCGTTTTTATCAATTAACTTTTATGTGTATTGTCGGACCGGCAATTCATTAACAGCCGCGAGTAGTTTTAAATGACTTTTTTTCCTTTGAAATGTCATTTTGCTGTCAGACTGTTCTAAACACGGGAAACATGCGCCTCTCTACAGGCATACTATAGACACCCCCCAGGTACGAAATTTAAAGGAATATTATACTTTTATTGTTTCACTATAAGCATTATTAAAATCACTGCTCCCGAAAAAATGGCCGTTTTTAAAACTTTTTTTTTGCATTGATCCTTGTCCCCTGGGGCAGGACCCAGGTCCCCAAAAACTTTTTATGACAATACCATGCATATAAGCCTTTAAAATTAGCACTTTTGATTTCTCCCATAGACTTGTAGCCCCCCTGGCGGTTTTCCCGAGTGTGGCTCGGGGTTAAAATTCAGTCCCATTAGCGCTAACCCCGAGCCACACTCGGGATCGCATTGCAGGATCCTGGGGCGGCGTTACTTACCTTGTCCCCGGGATCCTGCGATGTCCCCCGCAGTGTCCGTGGGCTCCGTCCTCTGCCCAAAGCTTCTCCGTGCCAGGCTCCGTTCCCTGCGAGCGTTGCAACGCACGGGGGCGGAGCCTGGCGGCAAAATTAAAAAACTGTAAAAAGCATAACACATACAGTACTGTAATCTTACAGATTACAGTACTGTATGAAATTTTTTCACATCCCTTTTGTCCCCAGTGCTTTGTCCTATGCCCTGCATGCAGTTCTATATTATATATACTGTTCTTTCTGGCTGGAAACTGGAGATTGTCCATAGCAACCAAAAAGTGTCCCTTTACGTCAAAAATGGTTTTAGACCAGCTAGAAAACAGCGATAGTAAATTAGAACACTTGCAGAATTGAGCGATAGTGAATCGTGGGGAAATTTATTTTATTATTATTTTATTTTTATTTTTTAATTATTTATTTTTATTTATTATATTATAATTTATGTTTTTGTGTTTCAAACTTTATCATACCCGGGATATCTACTAGACTCTTGTTTGGACAGATTTAAGAGTGTTATTGTTAAGAATTACAGACCTACAATATAAAACGCCAAATTTCCATGCAAAATAATTGTACCGCTTTCAGCACCTAAAATCCGAAAGAATCATACCGCCAGGGAGGTTAAAGGGTGTTCTGCGGCTTTTGAATTTTCCGTGAACACCCCAAATTGTTTGCTGTTCGGAGAACTGGCGAACAGCCAATATTCGAAGCTCATCCCTAATTTTCACTGTTCAACTCGATACCAGGAGGAATGGGAGGTGAGGGAGGCAAGGGTGGGACTGCAAAGCTCAGAGACAAATGTACAGGAGGCTTCCGCAAGCGCTCCTTAAAAGAGAGTCTTTCTCTGAGTCTGGAGTCAATGAGGATGGCAAACGTGATCAACTTCTCCAGCTCAGTGAGTATATCTCGGGCTGCTATCTCATCCTTGATGGTATACGAGAGATCATGACAAAAAACAGCCACGAGGGCCTCATTGTTCCATGCAACCTCTGCTGCCAGAGTATGGAATTCAATGGTGTAATCGGCAACCGTTCTCGTACTCTGTTTGATGGACATGAGGCACTTGGCAGCAGAAGCAGAGCGTGTGGGAACGTCAAATACCCTTTTAAAGTAATATATAAAAAGTGCGGCGCTAAATGAGAATGGTCCTAGTATTGGACCATATATTAATGACAAATGTTAAACACTCTGAACATATGCAAACATAATTAAATATAGACAAAATGAAAAGTGCAAAATTAATAAAATTTGAATTTGAAGTCCACACTGAAAAGTAAGTGAAAAGAAATCAAAAACTATATAAAAGAAGCTAAAGTGTTGAAGTGTTGATCCCGGTGAGTAGATATCAACCTCCAAATCTAAAAAATGCTGTGTGAAGATAGAATAGTGGAGGAAATCACCACCCATAAAACTGAGGCTTACCGGAGCATATGGACTCAACAAGTCATATGTCAAATGAGTCGTCAGAGCTTTGTGGTGACAATGCACTGATACATAGGAACGTCAAAGTTTAAGGATGTTCAACACCGGAAGATGGTATTCACACTTTCCTCCAGGGGACACACATCACAGGGGAAAACTCAGAGATAGGATCCATTGCATGGGTTCCCAGGTTAACCATAAATAAAATAAAAATTCCACATAGTATGAATCAGTTTAACAAGAAAATGTATTTAAAAAGTGATAGGAACATTTGAGTAGATACAACAAGCACTTGTATGATGCGTTTCATCTGAGAAGGCATCATCTGTCAATGCGTCGGGATGAGCCTTCTGATGCCATTGTGTTATATTCCAGCCATACAAGCGCTTGTTGTATCTACTCAAATGTGAATGTTTCCTATCTCTCCGAAAGCAAAGATAGGTGAACCATGCGACTCAGGAGAATTTGTAACGCCATGGCAAACTGATCCATGCGGTGATCCTGCGCATCCAATCTGTAAAAAATATTAACAAGTGGATTGACTGCATCTCCTGAATTCATGGCCTTCACCTACTGTCAGAAACCATGAATCAGACTGAGACAGAAGTACAGTTAAATCACACTTGTTTAATAATAATAATAAAAAAAGTAAACAGAGTAAACAGCCAGTAAACATAGCCAGAGTTCAGGAACCGACACAGGTAGTCAGACAAGCCAAAACATCAGGGAGCCAGAGAACAGCGTAATAGAACAGCAAGCAGGATCTGGAGCCAGAAGGAATGTCAGCCAAGCAAATCTTTAACAGGAACAGGGGAGAGCGCCTCTAGAAATGTGACCAAGGCGAAGGCAGAGATCATCTGGGCTTGACGGCTTAAGTAGGCAGGAGTGACGAGTAGGATATCATCAACAGGTGAATCACTGTGGAGAGATAGGAGCTGGCAATTAGCTGACAGCTGAACGGCCAGCTCAGAGAAGGAAGAGCTGAGCCCAGCCCTGACAATATCTTGTACCATGGGGGGATCCCTGAACTCTACTGCCGTGTTCATCCATGCTCGATTTATAGCTATAAGAAACCATTTTCTAATTTCAACATTTACTCTATCAATGCATCTTTATTTTCAATTTGCTCTACCGGGGTTAACTCTTTGAACTGCTTCCAAACATCTAGCTAACCCAGTTTAGGGAAGGATAAACGTCCAGTGATTGGTATCTTGGGATACTGAGCGAATCGCTCTGAGACCACATCCATCCATGTCCTCACCTGGGACTTCTTTATGAGGATTAGTTATTTATGATATTTGTGAGTGAGGAGTGTGTGTTTGCTTGTGGTGGCCATCTGTGTTCTTAAACAACATTGTCTATTTTTACTGTATGTGGTGGAGGTTTGCGCTATTTTTATTAGCTTTCATTGTTTATGTGGATTTTTTCAATAAAGAATTATGTATATGTTTTGATAAATCCGGCTGTTCCTTGCTGAAGAATGATTTTGGGAAAAACTTTTTCTTTTCCCTTTCTATCTAAATAACGTTGTTGTTTTTGTTGTTATATCTCAAGGCAGCCCCTAGAACCAGAAATAATCTATCCCTCCAGGATAAGTATTGCCTCAGGCCAAGTACACTTCATCCCTTATAGTATATTCTTACTTATATATGAATTGGTTGCTGCAGTAAATAACATTATTGCTACAGTAAATAACTTTATTGCAGTCATAAATCTAGGGATGGATGCATGCAGCTAGGATTATGAGATCATGAAAAATAATCCATTCTGTGATGTTTAATTTCACCTGTCCGTCTGGTGATTTTATATTGCATTTGTTTGTATCAATGCTGTTAGAATGTGGGAAATGTTGGATTTGCAGGACTGCAAACTGATGCAAGGCATCTGATGGTACCATAATCATTTACACGTTAAGAGTTCAGCTAAATTAAATATACTTAATGCACATACATGAAAAAGGATTAATACACAGGCTTTGGTATATGGTTTTCAGTCTTATAATAATATCATTGTGGTTTTAAAGATATGACAAATTAAATAGTGTATCAAATTAAAGTGTTTTTACAGGTTTTCTGAATAAACCATGGAATTGTTCCAATCCCTGTTATTTTTTTTTCTTTTAATATTTGCAATTAGACATGTGAGGTTCGTTTTCATTCCGAATTGAAATTCGGACAAATTTTTGTTTTTCAGAAATTCTGATTTACCCGAATTACAATAGTACCAAATTTAAACGAATCCGAAATAATGAAAAAAAAATTGGGCGAAATTCGAATTTGAATCGCTTTTAATTTTTTTTAATACTTTTCTAATATTTTTCAAATTTGAATATTTTTCAAATAGTTTTCGAATTTCCAGAGAGAATAAAATAGAATAGAAAAAAATAATAGAATAGAAAAGAATATAACAGAAAATAAAATAATATAATAGAGTAAAACAGGACAAAATAGAATAGAAAATAAAAGAACAGAATAGACTAGAATATAATAGAAACAAATAGAATAGAAGAACATCGAATATAACCAACTTCTGAAATTCAAATTTCAAATAGAATAAATTTGAATACATAAGAATAGAATAAACAAATATAAAAAGAATACAATTTAAAAAAAGAATAGAATAGAATGTATATAACCATTTCCCAAAATTGAAATAGAATCACTTCAAATTTGAATAGAATATAAAAAAGATAATTTCAGAAGATGGTTATATTTGATGTTATTCTATTCTATTCATTTTATTATGTTGTTTTTTTCTATACTAGTGTGTTTTCTATTCTACTCTATTCTTTTCTATTCTATTCAAATTGATTCTATTTGAATTTTGGAAAATGATTATTTCTATTTTATTTTTTTTATTATATTCTTTACTATTCTATTTGAATTTCAGAAGATTGTTATAATGAATAGAATATAAAAGAGTTGAATAGCAAGATGGTTATTTTCATTCTATTCTATTCTATTATGTTGTTTTTTTCTATACTAGTGTGTTTTTCTATTCTACTCTATTCTTTTCTATTCTATTCAAATTGATTATATTTGAATTTTGGAAAATGGTTATATTATTTCTATTCTATTTTTATTATATTCTTTACTATTCTATTTTAATTTCAAAAGATTGTTATAATTTTTTATTTAATTATTTTTTTATTCTATTCCTTTCTATCCTATTCTGTTATTTTCTATCCTATTTTGTTCTGTTTTACTCTATTCTATTTTAGTCTCTTTAAAATTTGGAAAACTATTCAAATTCGAAAAGGATTTGAGTTCGAAAACTATTTGAATACATTTTGAATTTCAAAACATTTCGAATTTTGAAAAATTTCCGAATTCGAAAATTAAAATTGATTCTAATACAAATAAATTAAACTAATTCCAAAAACAAATCAAATGGATTAAACAAATTTAACTAAACAAATTTATGTAAATAACAAATTGAAACGAAACAAAACTGTGTGTTAAATACAATTTTTCCATTATCTTGTAAACTTACAGAAATACTTTTTTTGGTGAGATATGCTCAAATTGAAAAGTAGATTTGATTCTTGTGTAAAAATCAAAACTGTGTTTACCAATTCCTGTCTGGCCTAGAGACAAATCACGACCAGATGGGACATTCATCAATCTACTTAGACGTCATATGATGTCCCTCCGAAATGTGCCTCACGTGCCCCCCATGGGCTGCGCTGTGGCATGATCCGTCAATTATAGATCATTGTACAGGGCTGCTGCTGGTATCATGTGAGCACTGTGACCAACCACATCAGATCACATGACAATTATAAACAATGGATGGCTGCCATTCATGCCATTTATTGTGTACAATTGTGTTGCTAGCTGTGATTGGTCACAGTGATTACATGGTACAGACAGGGCAAATCACAGCCCATCTGCTCCATGTGATTAGCTGTGCCCAATCACAGCTAATCACAACAATACACACTGAATCAATTTCATTCAGGAAAAATGGTTGCTTATAAAAGTGAAATTCACAGTAGTATGTGACATACAGATTTGCATACAGAGTACAGCGAAAAGGCATGCAAAGTACACCAATATGTAATGTACTGGACAGTGTAGAGCAGCCTTTCTCAACCTTTCTAACATAAAGGAACTCTTGAAATAACTTTCAGGTCTCAGGGAACCCCTTCTTAAAATGATTATATACACAACGTATGATACATTAGGTCATTAGGTCAGTGGCCTTGGTCAGTGGGAAGAATTATCCTTATGCCCCGTACACACGGTCGGATTTTCCGACGGAAAATGTGTGATAGGGCCTTGTTGTCGGAAATTCCGACCGTGTGTAGGCTCCATCACACATTTTCCATCGGATTTTCCGATACACAAAGTTTGAGAGCAGGATATAAAATTTTCCGACAACAAAATCCGTTGTCGGAAATTCCGATCATGTGTACACAAATCCGATGGACAAAGTGCCACGCATGCTCAGAATAAATAAAGAGATGAAAGCTATTGGCCACTGCCCCGTTTATAGTCCCGACATACGTGTTTTACGTCACCGCGTTTAGAACGATCGGATTTTCCGACAACTTTGTGTGACCGTGTGTATGCAAGACAAGTTTGAGCCAACATCTGTCTGTTTTGTTATCGGAATATCCGCACAAAGTCCAACGGTGTGTACGGGGCATTACACTTGTGGTCATTAGGAAGATTTACCCCCTTACAGATAGCTAAAAAGATGTGTCAGTGGGAACTTATCTGAGAGGAAGACATTGCTCACGGAACCCCTAGCAACCTCTGGAGGAATCCAAGTTTAGAAAACCTGGTGTAGAGGATAGGTTACATTCAACAGTGATTTACCAATAAATCAACTGTAAGCTGGCTGCCTCAGTAGCTGTGCCACTACCTGAGTTTCTCATGGGGTCAGAATGGGAACAGGGTGCCCTCCATAGTTTCCATAAGATGCACAATATTCATGTTATCTCAGTTGTGTCCAGTACAATATACAGCTGGTAGTGAAAAAACTACGAATCCATACTTTCTTTTTGACATGCTGTTGTCAAAGGACCAGAAGCAGGATGTAGAGATATCAGGCTTCCCCACTGTTTTCCCAGCACTGTGCTGGTCTGAGGTTTGAATGGGGGGAGTAATATGATACTTGGTAGCACTGGGAGTTGGGAGAAATAGATTTGTCAGACTGCAGTAGATTTATGTACACTCCCAGGTGACTGGGAGACTTCTCTGACCAGTGGTGGCTGGTGAAGTTTTAGAATGGGGGGGCGCCAGACCTAGTCCTTACTTTTTGACAACTCCCACTTCTCATAAGCCCCACCCCTTATATAATGCACCCACTCTGTCCCCTGTATTCCCCTTGCTTCCATCCATAGTGTCAGGAGTATTCAGCTCAGCATCACAGAACAGAGTATACAGCCCCAGAACCACAGGACAGTATACAGCCCCAGAACCACAGATCGGGGTATACAGCTCAGCCTCGCAGATCAGGGTATACAGCTCAGCCTCGCAGATCAGGGTATACAGCTCAGCCTCGCAGATCAGGGTATACAGCTCAGCCTCGCAGATCAGGGTATACAGCTCAGCCTCGCAGATCAGGGTATACAGCTCAGCCTTGCAGATCAGGGTATACAGCTCAGCCTCGCAGATCAGGGTATACAGCTCAGCCTCGCAGATCAGGGTATACAGCTCAGCCTCGCAGATCAGGGTATACAGCTCAGCCTCGCAGATCAGGGTATACAGCTCAGCCTCGCAGATCAGGGTATACAGCTCAGCCTCGCAGATCAGGGTATACAGCTCAGCCTCGCAGATCAGGGTATACAGCTCAGCCTCGCAGATCAGGGTATACAGCTCAGCCTCACAGATCAGGGTATACAGCTCAGCCTCACAGATCAGGGTGTACAGCTCAGCATTAAAGATCAGGGTATATAGCTTAGACTCACAGATCAGGGTATACAGCTCAGCCTCACAGATCAGGGTGTACAGCTCAGCATTAAAGATCAGGGTATATAGCTTAGACTCACAGATCAGGCTATATAGCTCAGCCTCACAGATCAGGGTATATAGCTCAGAATAACAGATCAGGGCATATAGCTCAGCCTCACAGATCAGGGTATACAGCTCAGCATTACAGATCAGGGTATATATCCACAGTCAGCCCTGGGCAAGCACAAATCTAGGCATCTATCTACAGTCAGCTCTGGCCATCTACAGTCATATCAAGGCATCCACAGTCAGCTGGTATGCTCCTGCTGCCAGGGTCCCCTTCATAGGCTGGTTGGTGAATCCAAGCAGCTTCCTTCTGCTAATCTCCTGGTATGCATTATCTTGCTGACAGATCTGTGTTCAGTGCAGTGGCGGCTGACAACCCCCCCACCCCGCCCCATG
Source organism: Lithobates clamitans (assembly GCA_037952925.1). Taxonomy (NCBI): domain Eukaryota; kingdom Metazoa; phylum Chordata; class Amphibia; order Anura; family Ranidae; genus Lithobates; species Lithobates clamitans. The sequence goes on along the minus strand of JBBGZY010001175.1, from coordinate 950,246 downwards.
GTGCGGGGCCAAGAAAGCCCTCCACCCATTGGGCAGCCAGCAGTAAGGCACCTACCCGAACTAGGGCTGGGGCTGTGGTCTCCTCTCCTCCTCTCCTCAGTGCGAGCAGCGACTCCGGTGTCAGCTCCTCCCGCGTCTCCTTTCTGTTCTCCAAAGCGCTAGGCATCCAATAATAACTCCTGACGCTTTGGCCACTCGGGAAACAGGTCTCACGGCCTGCCTCCTAATTGGTGGGGAGGAGCGTTAGTGTGAAAATAGCGAAAATTAATTTGCTATTGTCACACAATTGGGTGGGATCAGGGTGGACTCTCTGCTCCCCGAGCCCACCCTTTTTTTAGGCCTATTAGAACCTCTGGCTCTAATCAGTTGCTTCAAAAAAAAAAAAAACCCAACCCACCCCCATCATAGGAATTCATGCCCCAGGCATCCTGAAAGGGGGTGGGCGCATGGATGGGGGGTCTTCACATTTTTCTCTGGTGACTTGACATGTATGCACTTTACAACCTTTGATAATCATCCGCTCCTGTCACTGTGCACCCTCATTACTGACGTTCATCACTGTACAACCCTGCTGCTGATCCCCCCTCCACCATACACTCCTGATACTGCTCCCCTTTCCACTGTACACCCTTGTTGCCAGTCCCAATGTAACACTACACAATCTTGTTACTGGTCCTCCTTTGTCACGGTACACCCGTGTTGCTGGTCTCCGCCTGCCAATGCACAACACTGTGATTGCTCAGCACTTGCCTTTGCATGCCCTTGTTGCTGATCCTATCTGTCAACCATTCCTCCCTGCCACTGTACATCCTTGGTATTGCTGGCCCCTGCCACTCCACACCCCTGTTGCTTGTCCTCCCTTATCACTGTACATCCGTGCTGCTTGTCCCACTTTATCATTGTACTTCTCTGTTGCTGGGCCCCCTCTGACACTGCTAATTCCCTTCCACTGTACAACCCAGTTACACCCTACCCCAACCTTTGCAGAGACATAATGAGAGCAAATCTGGGTTGCAGGGCGGCCAGCCCACTTGGCATTTTGCTCTGTCCATTTGGTTGGGTCCATGTGATGGTGATCACCCTTTTAAGCTAGTGAGATTCACAAAAGGTGATCTGGGAGAGGACCCTCAAAGCTGGGTATCTTAAGTATTGATGTTTCCTGGGTACAATGACAGCTAAGTCACTGAAAGATGTAATCTATATTCCTTTTTTAAAAATAATTAAAAAATTTAGATTTTTCCATCGCTTTCAGTCCCAACAAATAGAGAATAAACAATAAAAAAAAAAAAAAAAAGAGAACTTCTAATTCTTCCCCATTCTATTCAAAACCTATAAATATTCTATTTACATTTAGATACACTTTAAATACATGTCCTGGGCAATTTAGGAGTAAACAAAATGCTTAAACAGAGGCTGGCTTCGGTGAAAATGTGAAGGCAAAACAATATATTTTAAGGTACAGCCTCCTCTAAAACTATTTTTCTTTTGTAAGAATGTGCTTGTTGACCAGTAAAGCCCTCTTATTGGATAGGGTGGACAAATAAATAGGTTTGGGTCTACAGTGAGGGAAGAGAAGTCCTTGGCAATCAAGGGAAAATAAGATCAGAGAAGGCTGAACAAAGTACATATCAACTACCTCCATTTAGGCAGACGTTCCACTTTATGAGTTAAAACTGCTGACAGATTCACTGTAAATATTCAAATTGTCATATTTGACTGAGATACTGTACATGAACTGTGAGAAGTAGAAGTAAAGTATACTCATAGAAATAACGTTTTTTTGGGCTCAAAGGTGGCCAAAATAAAACCACTTTAAGAAAAAACTCAGTCTATTCTTTTTCAAAATTATGGTTAATCAATGTGTCAATTGTGGTGGCACTGAAGATTATAAATAAATATTGCTACTGATGTCTTAACAGAAGAGAACAAACTGGATCTAACCAGGATAGAAAACAAAGGCCTGTATCACATTGGCTTCAACCTGTATCTGAGCTATGTGATCGGCAAGCTTTTTTTTGTTTCATAGAGCAAGCTTTTATGAAACATTCAGCAAGCATTTCTTTTGCAAGCTTCGAGCGAATTCTTTAAAGTGTCCTTCAGCTCCTGTTTGAAAATGTTGTGCACAGATCTTAAAGGTGAATTAAACCCAAAATCAAACATTTATAATATTGCAGCTTACTATTTTTTAAAAATATTTTAAATGTGATTGCTGTATTAGTATCCTTTTTTAGGCTGTTTTTCTTCTATCTTCATCTGGTGATCCAGCCAGCAAGTCTGTTGTTTTTTTCACCGCACAAGCTTTCCAGCAGAATGTATCAGTTTACATGGATGAGAGAAATCAGTAGAGGCTTCATGTACACTTGCTTACAGAGGCAGCTCCTAAACTCAACTCCATGAATGTACAAATAGGCTTTTAGCAGAGTTTAGGAGCTGCCTCGTTTAGGTGAGCTTCAATTTCCCTCTCCTAAATGTGGAAGAATCACGTTCAGGATATAAATGTTTTGACCACTGGCTGTGGTAATTGTGTACATGAAGCCTAACACAGGCAGGGGCGCATAAAATTATCACCTTTTTCTTCATGCAAAACCCTTATCCTAAAAGAAAAAAAAACACAGTTTGCTGTAACTGATTTCAGCCACCAACTGGCAATTGCGGTCATGCAACACTACGCACATTAAATTTTTATCAATTTTTCAATTAGAGCTTTCTTTTGGTGGTATTTGATCACCGCAGTTTTTTGGGGGGTTTTTTGCGATGTAAACAAAAAAAAAAAAATGGAAATTTTGAAAAAAAATATATTTTCTACTTTCTGTTATAAGGCATATCAAATAAAAAATAAAACACTTTTTTTTTTAAATAAATGTAGGCCAAAATGTACTCTGCTACCTGTTTTTGGTAAAAAAAAAAAAATCCCAATGTTATAACGTCTACAAACTATGGTATATATACTGGAATTTACATATAGATACTATTCTGTAATGGTGGTGATCAGTGTGACTGTGATTGTTGAAGCTTTGTTGAAACTTTTAAAGTACCATTCAGCTCCAGTTTGTAAATGGTGAACACAGATCCTAATGGGAGTGCTGGTTGCCAGTAGGGATGAGCTCAATGTTAGGGTCGAACATAAGTTCAACGTGAACATCGGGGGTTCGCCAGTTCACCGAACAGCAAACATTATGGGGCGTTTGTGGAAAGTTAGAGTGCCACGGAATGCCCCATAATGCACTGCGAGATCGCAGTGCATTGCTGTATGATGATTGGCCAAAGCATGCACCTGACCTGCATGCTTTGGCTAATCACAGCACGCTCTGCTGAGAGAGCCATAATTGGCCAAAGGCAGTGTGCCTTTGACCAATCATGGCTCAGAGGGACAAAGTCCATGCCCCACACTATATAAGGCTGCTTACATGGTGGCCGTGTGTAGTGTTGTTGGCGTGGACAGAGAGATAGCTTGATTTAGATTGACCACTTCAATACAGGGCACTTATACACCTTCCTGCCCAGATCAATGTTCAGGTTTCAATGCTGTCGCAGTTTGAATAACAATTGCACGGTCATCCAACACTGTACCCAAACTAAGTGTTTATCATTTTGTTCCCACAAACAGAGCTTTCTTTTGGTGGTATTTGATCACCTCTGCAGTTTTTATTTTTGCTAAACAAATAAAAAAAGACCGAAAATTTTGAAAATAATAAAAGTTTTGCTTTTGTTTCTGTTATAAAATTTTGGAAATAAGTAAGTTTTCTCTTTCACTGATGGGCACTGATAAGGCAGCACTGATAAGGCGGCACCGTTGAGGTGGCACCAATGAGCGGGCACTGATACGCGGCACTGATGGGCACTGGCAGGCGGCACTGATGGGTGGCACTGATATGCAGCACTGATGGGCATTGATAGGCGGCACTGATGGGCACTCATGGGCGGCACAGGTGGGCACTGATAAACTGCAAAGATGTTTTTTATGGGTGGCACTGATAGGCAGCACTGCTGGGCACTGATGGGCACTGATAGGTGGCACTGCTGGGCACTGATACGTGGCACTGATGGGCGTTAATACTTGGCACTGATACGCAGCACTGATATGAGGCACTGCATCCAGAGATGCAGTGAATGCAGTGATGGGAGAAAGTTGTAGAAAGTCAACCATCACTGCAGCCCTCCACCAGTCATGGCTTAATGGCAGAGTGGCCCGAGGGAAGCCTCTCCTCAGTGCAAGACACATGAAAGCCCGCATGGAGTTTGCTAAAAAAAACACCTGAAGGACTCCAAGATGGTGAGAAATAAGATTCTCTGGTCTGATGAGACCAAGATAGAACTTTTTGGCCTTAATTCTAAGTGGTATGTGTGGAGAAAACCAGGCACTGCTCATCACATGTCCAATACAGTCCCAACAGTGAAGCATGGTGGTGGCAGCATCATGCTGTGGGGGTGTTTTTCAGCTGCAGGGAAAGGATGACTGGTTGAAATTGAGGGATAGATAAATGTGGCCAAGTACAGGGATATCCTGGACGAAAACCTTCTCCAGAGTGCTCGGGCTCTCAGACTGGGCCGAAGGTTTACCTACCAACAAGACAATGACCCTAAGCACACAGCTAAAATAAGGAAGGAGTGGCTTCACAACAACTACGTGACTGTTCTTGAATGGCCCAGCCAGAGCCCTGACTTAAATCCAATTGAGCATCTCTGGAGAGACCTAAAAATGGCTGTCCACCAACGTTTACCATCCAACCAGAACAGAACTGGAGAGGATCTGCAAGGAGGAATAGCAGAGGATCCCCAAATCCAGGTGTGAAAAACTTGTTGCATTTTTCCCAAAAAGATTCATGGCTGTATCAGATCAAAAGGGTGCTTCTACTAAATACTGAGCAAAGGGTTTGAATACTTAGGACCATGTGATATTTAAGTTTTTATTTCTTCTAAATCTGCAATTCTATATTCTAGAGTGCATTCCATGGTGTACTGTTTCTAATACACTTCAGGTGGTGTATTAATATATATAGAAAAACAGGGAGGGTGCACCGACCTTGTGCATTACCAAAGATAAAATGTATTTAAATAGTAAAATCAAGGGTCATACTCACAAACAAATATTAAAAAAAGGGCTTAACATTGCACCAAATGTTCGGAACCGTGTCTTCTAGACATCTGCAACCTGTACCGGATGTTAGGAGGAACCAGATGGCATCGCAAGTGGCTTACGCGTTACGAGGGAGTACCCTCTTCATCAGAGCCTCAGCGATATCGCTGAGGCTCTGTCGAAGAGGATACTCCCTCGTAACACTGGGTTACTGGTTCTTGAGGATGGACCACTGGCCAGAACTTGCTCAATTTGCAATTGAGCTACTGGCCTGTCCTGCATCCAGCGTGCTTTCTGAATGCACATTCAGTGCTGCTAGAGGGTTTGTAATGGATCAAAGAGTGCGCCTGTCCACAGACTCCGTTGATAGGCTCACATTCATAAAAATGAATCAGTCTTGGATCAGCAGCTATCAAGCACCTGATGCTGATGTAACTGATTGAATTTGCTATGGATGTTGGATCCTTTGAAGACTGCATATGCTGACTATCCCATTCCTCCTTAATCTTGATGATGCTAGCTTCTAACAATATTTTTGGTTTAGGTCACCACCACTGAAGGCCCAATTTTTCTGCCCCTGTTTAACAGGGGCATGTCATTTAAAATTTTTGATATAATATTTCACAGCAGGGTCCATTCCTGCACCCAACAAGAGTAACTGAGGGCTTACAGAGTTATGGTACCACCAACACCTAAGGCCCAATTTTCTAGTATATAGGGCAGGCCGTATAGTATATATACTGCTGTTCAGAGTATATAGTGACTGGGGGAACCCCACGCCATTTTTTAAAAAATTTCTCCCCTTAATATCCATAGCAGACCTGAAGGGCCTGGTATGGATTTTGGGGGTAACATCCACGCAATTTTTTTGGTATTGTTGGTATTTTTATCTATATTGCCGGGATCCGACAATACATTACAGCCGCGAGCAGTTTTAAATGAAATTTTTTTTCTTTAGACTTTAGTCATTTTGTTGTGGCACTGTTATAAACATGGGAAAGATGTGCTACTTTACAGGCATACTAAGGACACCCCCTAGGCACAATATTTAAAGGAATATTTCATTTTTATTGTTTCACTTTAAGCATTATTAAAATCGGTGCCACTCCAGAAATTTTTGCTCCCAGAAAAATGTCCATTTTTAAAAATTTTTTTGCATTGATACATGTCCCCTGGGGCAGGACCCGGGTCCCCAAACACTTTTTATGGCAATAACTTGCATATAAGCCTTTAAAATTAGCACTTTTGATTTTTCACGTTAGTGTCCCATAGACTTTAACAGTGTTAACGCGTTCGAACAAATTTTTTGCCTGTTTGCATGTTCTGCTGCGAACCAAACCGAGGGGAGGTGTTTGGCTCATCCCTAGTTGCCACTTTAAACAAGTTGCTAGCAGGCTTCACTTGAAGCTTGCTGAAAGCCTGCTGAAGCCTGCTAGCAACTTGTTTAAAGTGGCAATCAGCAGCATAGTGGGCATCCATGGGAGGGAGGGACCGGATGTGGACGCTGCGTCGGAGCGGTGGCTGATTCTCTGAAGCCTGTGATCCTCCCCCCTGGGATGGCCAACTAGCAAAGCGCTGTTCCATGTCTCCTGTCCCGGCCGACTCCCCTCCCTGTTACCCTTCTCACTAGCCTGCCGTACTAACGATCCCACTGCGGGTCCTATAGGGGTAATAGACGGGCAACTGGGCATGCACCCAACTTCTCCTGCTTCCACCAAGCTACGAGAACCTGCATGGATTTTTGGAGCATGGAGCCATAGAACCAGCTGACAGGTCACGACGGCTGAGGCTGGGAGTACACAGCAGCTGAGGCAAGAGAAAGAAAGTTGCTCGGGACGGGACACCCAAAACAGCAAGTAACATTGAACAAGCTAAGGGAATAATATGCCTAAGTGGTTGCAGTAAGGTGGGGTGAACCCGAGCCTGACTGATATAGATTTGTGGTATTTGTTGAATTCAGGACACCAAAATGTTTGATATATGATTGGAAGATCACAGATTTCCTTACTGAATTGTAGATATGATGTTTGCAAAGTAAATCATGTGATACCATAATAACACTAACTAGGTATACCTGTTATGTATTAGGTGACTGTTTAACCACTTGCTTACAGGGCACTTAAACCCCCCTCCTATCCAGACCAATTTTCAGCTTTCAGCGCTGACGCACTTTGAATGACAATTGCGCGATCATACAACACTGTACTCAAATGAAATTTTTATCATTTTTTCCCCACAAATAGAGCTTTCTTTTGGTGGTATTTGATCACCTCTGCAGTTTTTATTTTTTGTTAAAAAAAATGTAAAAAGACCGAATTTAAAAAAAAACATTTTTTTTTTTTTATATTTTGTTATAAAATTTTAAAAAGGGTAATTTATCTCCTTCATTGATGTACGCTGATGAGGCGGCACTGGTGGGCACTGGTAGGTGGCAGTGATGGGCACTGATGGGTGGTAGTGATGGGCACTGATCGGGTGGCAGTGATGGGCAACACTGCTAGGTGGCACTGATTGGCACCACTGGTGGGCATTGATAGGCATTGATAGGTGACACTTGTGGGCATTGATAGGTGGCACTTGTAGGCATTGATAGTTGGCACTCATGGGCATTGATACGTGGCACTGGTGGGCACTGTGAGGTGGCAATGTCAGGTGGCACTGAAGCCCCTGTTGACCCAGCTTAAAGCACATGATGTCCAATACTCATGGGGTTTCCTGGCTTGCTTAACAGGACGCAAGTAAGGCTGTTCAGCAGTGTTAAGGTTTCCAGAGGACACACCAAAATTCTGCAATCGCTTAAATGTGCCATTGATAGAAATCAAGGGTTGGTGGGAAAGAACTGAGAACTGAAAACACTGACGGTCATGAAATACTGCAAGCATGGAAACCTGTCCTCAAACCGAAAAGACCAGAAGGGAGGAAGATGTAAAAGCTTAAGGACTTTGTAATTCAGTTCAGAGACGTAATAGTGTGCCTGTAGAGGCTGGAGGGAGGTGGGTTGTGGGCTGGTGTGGGGCGGGGGGGTGGGGGTTCGGAGGGGGGCCAAGGGGTAGGGGAACCCCTTAAAAAATCCAGAGGAAATAGCGGTTCTGATGGTGGCCAGGCCGAGTTCAACCTCCAGGGGGCTAACCGTGGGATCGGGAGGAGTAAGTGGGGCCTCGGTTAGTTGGGTCACGGGGAGACCTTTGTACCCCAAATGGGAGGGTAGGAATGGGGAAGGGGGAGGGGATTGGGGTGGGTAGAGTAGAGCATTCACCTTATTGTCTCTTACTCCTTCGGCCGAATTGGATCTGTAAACTTCCTCCTGCTGTAAGAAATGAGGTCTAGCTTAAATATAATTTCATATAACATAAGGTCTGAACTCCCCCAAAAAACATGCTAATTGAAATTTCTGAAAGCAGACATAGTCTTGTTACAGGAGACACACCTCTTTCTTGGTAAGAGTCAAAACATTTTTTACAGGGATTTTCCAGTTTGGTTCTATGGTGATTCTCCGACTAGTGGCGCAAAAGGAGTCGCTATAGGGTTTGCTAAGGAAGTAAGGTTCAAGCTAGAAGAGAGAATGACCGACCCAGAGGGTCGCTTTCTGTTTCTAAGAGGTAAATTAAACGGATGGGAATGCTCACTAGCAAATATATATGGCCCGAATAAGAACTCAAATAGATACCTACTGGGTGTCCTAGCGAAGTTCGAGGAATTCAAGAAGGGGGGCCATAATAGCAGGAGATTTCAATCTCTGTCTGGAACCAGGGAAAGATAGTACATCCCATGCACGGGGGACGGAAGGTGTATTGATGAACAAACTGAAAAAGAAGCTGCATCAATATCAACTTGTAGATGTATGGAGGATGCAACATATTAATGCAAGAGACTACACATTCTACTCCCCCGTGCATGCGATGTACGCTAGACTGGATTTTTTTCTAGTGGAGCACCGGTTACTTGAGGAGGTTATGGGTACAAATATTGGAACAATGACCTTCTCTGACCATGCGCCTGTGAGTTTGCAACTGAAAATAGGCGAGCGTCAAAATACGGGAAATAGTTGGAGACTAAATGAGGACCTTCTCCATGACAAAGAAATCGATAAACGAATCAAAGAAGAGCTAGAACTGTACTTCAAAATAAATGTCCCAGGCGAGATATCAGCCACAGTATGGGGGTCTCATAAAGCGTATATCAGAGGTATCTTAATGATGGTGGGATCTGAGAAAAAAAAAGAAGGTAGAAAGATAAGCTAGCCCTGATAAAAGAAATTTACGATTTGGAACAACTACATAAGAAAACGGGTGATGGAGAGGTTTTGGCAAGGCTATTTAGGAAAAGAAAGGCTATGCGGGACCTAATTGAACAAGAAACCCATAGGGTATATAACCTTGTCAAAAAAGAAAGATACAAGCTGGGTAAATTTCTGGCAAAGGTTTTGAGAAAAAAGAAAAATACCAACTCTATCGAGAAAATAAAAACAAGGACAGGGGATATCAGGCATAAAAATAGAGACGTTGCGACAACTTTTCAAGAATACTATGGGAGGTTATACGCAATTAACCAAAATGACACCAAGGAGGTGAGGTAACAAAAATGAAAGAAAATTTAAAAATTATTTAAAAGACATCGGATTAGCTAAAATTGCGGAAGCCGAACAAAGTGTCTTAGAGGCCCCTATTTCAGAGGAGGAGTTAAGAAAAGCACTTAAGGATACGCCAGTGGGCAAAAGTCCTGGTCCCGATGGGCTGACAGTCCTACACTATAAAAAATATCAGGACTACTTAATCCCCAAAATGTGCTCTTACATGAATGGGATTGGGGACAAATTGGAGATGAGGAGGGAAGCGTTAGAAGCCAACATTGCCATTATTCTGAAAGATAAGGACAGTACACTTTGCTCCAGCTACAGGCCCATATCTCTCCTAAATGTTGATACAAAATTATTTGCCAAAGTGCTAGCTGAAAGATTGAAACAAGTAATGAGATCGTACACCCAGATCAGGTTGGGTTCATACCGGGAAGAGAGGGACGAGATAATGGTATTAAAACACTATTGGCAGTTCAGAAAATCAAAGATAGCGGAGCCCCAGGACTATTTCTGTCAATTGACGCTGAAAAGCATTTGACAGAGTGGACTGGGGCTCCATGATGTGCACATTGGAGGAGATTGGACTTGGGGACAGAATCCTAAGATGGATAAAGGCATTATACTCCCGACCCACAGTGAGAGTGAAGGCGAGAGTGATGGCTTACTCTCGGAGCCATTTGAAATGTTTAATGGCACAAGACAGGGGTGCCCACTTTCCCCATTGTTATTTGTGCTGGCCCTCGAACCCCTCCTTTCTAAAACAAGGCAAAACCCGGATAGTGGGTTAAAAATCGGTAAAGATGTGTATAAATTGGCCGCTTTCGCGGACGACATTTTGCTTTATGTCACTAGTCCGAGGATTACCCTCCCGAATCTGATATCTACCCTAACAGAATACGGGAAGCTCTCTAATTTTAAGGTTAACCTGGCCAAGTCGGAAACATTGGATATTAATAAAAGCAAACATAGAGATTATACATACCAAAAATATTTCTCATTCATATGGGGGAAAAAAAAGAACTCAATTATTTAGGAGTTAAAATAACTACATCAAAAGAGACCTTGTTCCAGGTTAATTTTATGCCCCTCTTTAATGAGATCAAGAGCTGAATAGAATCTCACGAAGTCAGTTATACTGGGGAGGAAGAATTAACTTATGTAAGATGGTAATTTTACCTAAAATTACATATAAAATGCACATGCTCCCAATATTACTCCCACAAGCTTACCTCAAAAGCTTACACACAATGTTTTTAAGATTTATTTGGAGAGGGAAAAAACCTTGGTTAAAATTTACACAATTAACTAAGATAAGTTGAAGGGGGGGGCAGATATTAAAGTATTATGAGGCAATCGCCTTAGCACGAGTAATAGAATGGGTTAAAAAGAATAAAGAAAAACATTGAGTTAAAATGGAAAATAAAATTAGTGAAACCACATTGAATAGGATAGTTTGGATCCCACCACACTTAAGAAAATGTAGAGCTGAAACATAGGACATCACAAGACACGCACTTCATATTTGGGATACTCTACACAAAAGGGAGCATAATTTACCCTTAATCCCACTTAAGGATACAGAATATTTTGTACCGGGGATGGAGGACTTGTTTGGGAAGTGGATTTTGGAGGAGGACGCCCAATTAAAGGACGTCATGAGACAGGATAAAATATGCACATATCAAGACCTTAAAGATAAGGACAATCTGGTAGCTATAGATCCATGGCAGTACAACCAACTGTGTCACTTTATTAATTCACTCCCACAGCCATTTGGATCGGCAGAAAACCTACTCCCATTGGAGAAAATATGTATGGAGAAAAAAAAGGAATGGGGGGTTCTCTAAGACTTATAGAGTATTACTAGAACTGGGGAACATGGAGGTCCCACCATTTATAAAGAAGTGGGAGAAGGAATTGAATAGCAAACTCAAAGATCCGGAAGTGTGGCAGATATTGCGAGGGGTTAATGCCACTTCCGTCAACTGCAAGTTATTGGAGTTGAACTATAAGTGTCTGGCGAGAATGTACATGACCACTGATAGAGTACATAAATTCCAGAGGGAAACTTCGCAATTATGTTGGCGGTTGGGATGCAAAGAAATAGGGACAATGGTGTATATCTGGTCTCAGTGCCCGGAAATTAAAAAATTCTGGGGGGAGGTAATGGGAATAATCAAAGAAATCACTAATATCGCTATTTCAGATGACCCATGGGAGTGCCTATTTTATAAGAGCAAAATGCCCATGAAGACATACCTGAAACCGCTAATACCTCAGCTTAATAATGCGGCCAAAAGCCTTATACCTAGATTTTGGCAAGTGAAAGGAAGACCCACGATTCAGGATTGGTTCAATAAAATTAACTAAATTCAAAGTCTAAAGTATCTCAGGTTTAGCGAAGGGACGGGAATGGAAGTTTTTGAGATGAAATGGAGGGAATGGGTGGAGTACAAATGTTCATTGAGAGCTGCCGAGGTGTGGGGTCTTTAGCTTTGGGGTCCCGATGCTGTTAGATGGTGATTAATAGGTATGGTGAGACGAGTGAAAATTGGTTAAGACAGGAGCAGAGTTGAATAAGAGTAGGAGACGGGTGTGAAGTAAGAGTGGTGAGGCTCGGGGGTGAGGGGGGGGGGGGAATGGGAGGGTTGGGTGTGCTTTAGGTGGGCTTTAAAGTGGGTAGAAAATTGAAGTGGGGTTTTTCTAAGATACTATGTTTGATCTGTAAAAAGATGATAAAAATGCCACAATGATATGATGATGTGAAGGGACGAGATTGAACTTTAAAGTTGAAACAAGATTCCCGGTAAAATACTTCGCTGAAGTGGCAAAAAAAAAAAGTGGCAATCAGCACCCCCATTAAGATCTGTGTATAACATTTCCAAATGGGAGCTGAAGGGTGCTTTAAATGCTTAAAGAAAGTTGCTCAAAGTTTGTTAACATTTTCATAAAAAGTTTGTGTTCATATAGGCTCTTATACAAGCTGAAACCCACATGAAACATGCCTTATTGTATGAGCTTCAAGCAGCTTTCTCTAAGCCTTTAAAGCACCTTTCAGCTACTGTCTGAAAATGTTATACACAGATCTTAATAGGAGTGCTGATTGTCACTTTAAAAAACTGCTAGCAGTCTTTCAACAAGCTTCAAGAAGTGCTGAAGCCTGCTAGCAGCTTGTTTAAAGTAGCAGTCAGCACTCCCATTGGGATCTGTGTTCAGCATTTACAAACTGGAGCTGAATGGTACTTTAAAAGCTTCAACAAAGAGCATGCTGTTAGAAGTTTTCCTTACTCTAATATCCAATATTCATCAATTACCATTACTAACATATGTATGAATGGGTTGGGTCTTTATAGTATGATTGAGTTGTATATATTTATTTCTTCTAGACTTGGAAAAGTACCAAAAAAGATTTTACAGTCTGTGCTTCTCTTTGGAGAGTTAATATATGGTAGTAATTAGCCTATCCTTCCCCCATTGCAAATGGGATAAGGTTTCACAATTCTTAAGATGAAAAAGTTTCAGTATGTTTAAGAATATAAATTCTTTATACTGTAATATTTCTTGATTAGGATATTAATAAGAACAAGGGCTTTTCAATAAATATATACATATATTGGTATATGTATTTTTTATTTAGATGATAAATAGTTAGAATTGATTTTGTATAGACTTAGTTGTTTAGTTGAACGATACTCCTGCTCCATAAGCAGAAACATTCCTCAGGATAGAATTTTGGGAGCTAGCTTTCTGGTCAACCCCCAGTAGTACATGAAAGGGGGAGGTAGTTAAATGGAAGCAATACATTTGTCACTTCATCTAGGTCGTAGGACTATAAGACAAACAAGAACTTTAAACCAGCCTTTTTAGGAAAAGGTGGGGGCTGCATTTAGGAAAAAGGAGATGAACAAAGACTTTGGGAGGCAGACGGGTAGACGTGAGGGAAGCTATCATTAGCTTCTTACACAGACACACATCTGATTATATACACAATCTTCATTTCAAGGCTATAACTACATCATTGATATTATTTTTACATTCTGTATTTTAATATTGCTCTTGTAATATTTTTGCTATTTTATTATTAAATCCATTTTTGAGTTTTTACATAAGAACTGAAAAGGACTTTCTTGGGACTCTTCTCATTAATGTAAGTTACATAATATCGAGAGAATATTCATATATTCTACAGTGGCACGCCAGCCAGTTTCGCTTTGTCCGAATATTGAACATTTTTTAATTATTTCTCCTTCCGCTTGGAGAGAGGGAATATGGCTGAATTGTCAGCAAACTATGAAGTCAAGCTTTCCGGAGAACTAAAAACAGCAGATTCTGCATCATCGAATGAACCTAGAATCAGAATTGGTGAGAGCTTTGTGCACATGCAAGAAAACCCTGTTTCTTGACTTAATTTCCCGCCAAGAGGGAACGCGCGTTACATGAAGAAAGTCTGTCCTAAATTGGCAAGTGATTAATTTTATTGATGGATTATCTAGAGCAGGGGTCTCAAACTCAAATTGTCAGAGGGCCACATGACAAGTTTTCATATCCCATGGGGGCCGCATGCAAATTTCAAAAAACAATAAACTATACCAGCAATAATATACTATACCCAGCACTGATGTCAGCAAACGCATTAACCCCCAGCACTGGTGTCAGCAAACACATTATTAATCCCCAGTACTGATGTCAGCAAACGCATTACCAACCCAGCACTGGTGTCAAATGCGTTATTAACCCCCAGCACTGATGTCAATAAACCCATTATCAACCCAGCACTGGTGTCAGCAAACGCATTATTAACCCAGCACAAAAATCTACATTTTCTCTTAAGAGAATCAGCAAATAGGTTAGAAATGTAATGAAGTTAAAGTTTTTAATGCAATGATATTAGTTCCTACTAGGAATGTTGCTTGTACAGAAGAGAAGACAGAGTCACAGCAGGATTAAAGTGTATGTGCTAACTGTTCGATTTTGACAGAGCAAATAGATGACATGCAAAGTGCAATTGAAATAAAAGATATTCAATTGTCTAAACTTCAGAAAAATGTAAAAAGGCTTTGTAAAAAATCTAAAGCAGAATTAAGCAAGAGTTCAGACTTTAACCACCTCAATACAAGACACTTACAACCCCTTCCTGCCCAAGCCAATTTTCAGCTTTCAGAGCTGTAGCTGTTTAAATGACAATTGCGCAGTCATGCTACACTGTACTCAAACAGAATTTTTATAATTTTGTTCCCACAAATACAGCTTTCTTTTGGTGATATTTGATCACCTCTGCTTTTTTTATTTTTTGCTAAACAAATAAAAAAAAACTAAAATTTTGACAAAAAATACATTTTTCTTTTGTTTCTGTTATAAAATTTGGCAAATAAGTAAGTTTTCTCCTTCACTGATGGGCACTGATAAGGTGGCACTGATAAGGCGGCAACAATGAGGTGGCACCAATGAGGTGGCACTGACAATGGGCACTGATGGGTGGCACTGATATTCAGCACTGATGGGCATTGATAGGCGGCACTGATGGGCACTGAAAGGCTGCACTGATGGGTAATTATGGGTGGCACTGATGGGCAGCACTGTTATGCATTGATGGGCACTGATAGACAGCACTGCTGGGCACTGATGGGCACTGATACATGACACTGATATGCGGCACTGATAGATGGCATTATTAGGCTTCACTGATGGCAATGGCAGGCATTGGGGATGGGCTCTGATTGGCAGCTGCCTGGGCACTGATCAGCATTTCCCTGGTGGTCTAGGGTGTCATACCTGGTGGTCCAGTGTGGTGGCCATCCCTGGTGGTCCTGGTGGCATCCTGGTGGTCCTGTGCTGATAAACAATCAGCACAGACCCTCCCTGTCAGGGGAGCAGCCGATCGGCTCTCCTCTACTCGCGTCTGTCATACGCGAGTGAGGAAAAGCCGATCAACGGCTCTCCCTGTTTACATCTTGATCAGCCGTGACTGGAAACGGCTGATCACGTGGTAAAGAGCCTCCGTCAGAGGCTCTTTACCGAGATCGGTGTGTCAGACTGACACACCGCATCACCGATCGCCGCGATGTACGCCCCCATGGGCACGCAAGAGCGGTCGTTCTGGGAGGCCATCATATGGCGTCCAGCCAGAACGAGAGCCACGCCGCCCAGCTGTCATTTAACGCCCAGCGGGCGGGAAGCGGTTAAACAGAAGTATTTTGTACCAGACATGCGGTCTACAGAAATTGACTTACAGGACCAGGACCATGAAGAATTGCTTAAAACAAAATGAATGGATAAAACTGCAGAATTTAATCTTAAAATATTTGAACAGCTCATGAAAATAGCTAAAGAAATTCCACCTTATGATGAGAATAAGAATGTTTTGGATAATGCAGAAAATTTTGAATTAAATTCAGAAAGAATTAATCTAAATGAAGAAAATAAGATTATTATTTAAAATATGGCTGCCCTGTAATTATAGCCAGCAGTTTAAACCACTAATAGTAACGGATGATGGACAAACAATGTATTGCAGTGAGTCAAGCAGATTAAAACAATTAATCAGTTTTTAAATTGGATTATTGATTTAAGTAATTCTACTATATAGAAAGATTCATATAGGCCCAAATCTATGTTAATTGATCCTTCCATGTACAGTAATGTTGAAAGTATTTGTACAGCAACCGCTGACATGTCTTCAGATTATAATTGGTCACATACAGGAACCAATCTTGTTTTGGAACAATTGGTTCGATCACATAAAAATCTTTGGAGTCAGACCAAAAATGAAATAGGCTTATTTTGAATTGGCCTTAATGACCAGGCCATTTTTTGTGATACGGCACTTTGTCGCTTTAACTGACAATTGCACGGACATGCGATGTTGTAACCAAACAAAACAGACTTCCTTTTTTTCCCACAAATAGAGCTTTCTTTTGGAGGTATTTGATCAACTCTGTGGTTTAAATTTTTTGCGCTATAAACAAAAAAAGACCGACATTTTTGAAAAAGAAACAAACTATATTTTTTACTTTTTCCTTAAATAAATATCCAAAAAAAACTAATTAAAAAAACAAAATGTCTTCATCAGTTTAGGCCAATATGTATTCTTTTACATACATTTGGGAAAATAAAAAAAACAATAAGCATATATTTTGATGGTTTGTGCAAAAGTTATAGCGTCTACAAAATAGGGGATAGATTTATGGCATTTTTATTATTTTTTTTTTTACTAGTAATGGCGATGATGATTGATTTTTAGTGGAACTGTGACATTGCGGCAGACAGACTGGACACTTTTGACACTTTTTTGGGACCAGTGACATATATACAGCGATCAGTGCTATAAAAATGCACTGATTACTGTATAAATTACACTGGCAGGGAAGGGGTTAACACTAGTGGTGATCAAGGGGTTAAATGTGTTCCGTGGGAGGTGTTTCTAACTGTGGGGGGAGGGGACTGACATGAGGGGCAGAACAGGGACGTGTGTAAACACACAAATCCCTGTCCTGTTCTGTGAGGCGTGACAGATCGTGAGTTCCTATTAACTAGGAACCACGATCCGCCACTTCCTCTAGGTCAGTCCCCTACAGTAATACAGTAATCAGTGCGTTTTTATAGCACTGATCGCTCTATAACTGCCAATGGTCCCAAAAATGTGTCAAAAGTGTCTGATGTGTCTGCCATAATGTCAAAGTTCTGATAAAAATTGCAGATTACCGCCATTACTAGTAAAAAAAAAAATAATAAAAATGCTATAAATCTATCCCCTATTTTGTAGACGCTATAACTTTTGCGCAAACCAATCACTATACGCTTATTGCGATTTTTGTTTACCAAAAATATGTAGAAGAATACATATCGGCCTAAACTGAGAAAAAATTTGCTTTTTTTTAAAAAAAAGGGGGATATTTATTATAGCAAATACAAAATATTGTGTTTTTTTTCAAAATTGTCTCTTTTTTTTGTTTATAGCGCAAAAAATAAAAACCGAAGAGGTGGTCACATACCACCAAAGGAAAGCTCTATTTATGAGAAAAAAAACACATCAATTTTATTCGGGTGCAGTGTCACACGACCGCTCAGTTGTCAGTTAAAGTGACGCAGTGCCGAATCGCAGAAAATGACCCGGTCATTCAGCAGCCAAATCTTCCGGGGCTGGTTAAAGAAAGCACAATCAGTGGTAAATAATTGTATTTGGCATATCAAGAATGCTGATACTCCATATTCTTTATCAGTTGATTTAAGATCATGAATAAATGCATTATAAATAACAAACCTGTTGTTCCCGATTTAAATTTATTGTCACACCTGGATGCCAAGGCCAAAGTATTTTCTGTACTGGAAATCTTTAACAGCCATTTTTTAGTACCATTAGCTAAAAACTGTCAATCTTAACTTGCCTTCAGCTTTAATAAAGAAACCTATGCATTCACTAGGATTGGACATTAGTGACAGTATATGAGTGTTTAGAGAAATTTTTATCACAATTCTCTAGACCAGAATGTATTTTCCAGCATGTGGACAAGTTTTTGCTGACTACACAAAGCATAGAGGAACATATCACTCTTTTGTCTGAGTTATTTACTTTGTTACAAACGGTGGGGCTGAAACTGAACACAGACAGTTCAGTTGATGAAAGGTCAGGTAGCATTCCTTCATATGCAAATTAGTCATGGACATAGACGATTCTCACAGGAAAAAGTTAGAAGCATTTCTGCAATTCAAATTCCAATACCTCACAAGGTGAGGTGAAGTGAGGTAAAGAATTTGTTAAACCACTATTTGACCTTTTTGAGACAAAAAATGTTGTTTGATCAATGGGGTCAAACCCAGAAAGATGCCTTTAAAATTTAGAAAAGGGATCTGCAGTAACCCCCGCTAGCGTCCGAGAAGGGGTTAAATCCGCCCGCAAAATGCCACCGGAGTGGCGTTTTGCCAGCGGTATCGCAGCGCTGCCCCATTGATTTCAATGGGGTACAGTGGTGGAGGAGCGGTGAGTTTACAGCTCCTTCACCGCTCCAAAGAAGCTGCTATAGCGCCTGCAAAACGCTCCAGTGTGAAAGGGGTCTAAATTGTATTTTTAGAACAAGTGCTGAGAGAGGCTTTGAGACGGTATTAATACTATCAAGATTCGTTCAGCAGGTCTTATGTGGTACCCAAAGAATGGTTACGCAATTCAGCAAAAATTCAACAGAAAATGCTGAATTGGAAGATACCAAAAGTTACAGTACACCATGCATGTCTCTAAATGTAACCACTTGCTTACTGGGCACTTAACCCCCTCCTGTCCAGACCAATTTTCAGCTTTCAGCGCTGATGCACTTTGAATGACAATTGCGCAGTCATACAACACTGTACCCAAATGAATTTTTTATCATTTTTTTTGGGTGGTATTTGATCAACTATACGGTTTTTAATTTTTGTTAAATTTTATATATTTTTTATATTTTGATATATAATTTTGCAAACAGGTAATTTTTCTCTTTCATTGACGTACGCTGATGAGGTGGCACTGATGGGCACTGATGGGTGGCAATAATGGGCACTAATCGGCACCAGTTGGTTAGGCTGATAGGCAGCACTGCTAGGTGGCACTGATTGGCACCATTGGTGGGCATTGATAGGTGGCACTCGTGGGCAATGGCAGGGGTTATTGGTGGGCACAGATGAGGCAGAATTGCGTCTTCCTCTGTGGGACCGATGTCCCTTGCACATAAGCTGGTGATCTGCTTTTTCTCCTCACGCGTGAGGATTTGTGATCACGCGAGTCTCAGTGACTCGGTGATCAGAGCACGCCCTGCGTGCAAAGGGGAGGACGTCATATGACGGCCTCCCAGAAATTCAGGTCCGTGCTGTGGCCGTCATTTGGCTATAGCGCAGACGCCAAGTGGTTAAAGAAGAAAAGTGAATGGACACAGTCCACTTCAGAATTCTGGGTTGATTTGATACTTTTGTTTGTGAAAACGAGGTTTTGAGTCATGACCAAAAGGATAAATTGCATCCTGTTATATTTAAAATACACAGAATACTAGCATAAGAGTTTTGGCCATTTTAAGAAAAATAGAGCAATGCAAGGTAATTATAAATGTTATTATAAAATTATGTCTTCCATATCATGATAAAAATACTAGTTGTGATATGTAAAATGAATAAGTAAATGAAGGTACATCTTAACCAATGCAATAGTATCAATGCCAAAATAATGATCCTGCATTTTTTGTTACAGGAAATGACTTACAAGTCTCCAATAAAAGAGAAAACTAATATTTATAGACCTTTCAGATAAAAACAAACCCCTTGAAGCTTAAGCATATCTATTCTGGGAGAAGATTTGACATAAGCTTTTCATTCGTCAAAATTATTATTGTCTTTTCTGTTCAATAAAGTTTTTCCAACTTTAGAGAGAGCAGGAAGAAGAAAAAGAAGAAAAAAAAATCTCAAGACCTCTCCTAAGAGAGGAACTTACAAAAACAATAGACTTTTGAATACTGATCAAATCATTTATTTAAAAGGTTGTATGGATTATAGATTTATGCTAAATACAATTTGGAGGGAAAGTATGGAACATATATTTCTGAAGTGACATCCATACTTCAAAGCATTGTACAACAATGTTTAATTTATAAACTAATTATTATGGGGATTAATTTTTAGGGATAAGCTGAACGCCCCAATTCGGTTTACACTAGAACTTGCCAAACAGGCAAAAAATTCGGAAGAACACACGAACACTGTTAAAGTCTATGGGACACGAACATGAAAAATCAAAAGTGCTAATTTTAAAGGCTTATATGCAAGTTATTGTCATAAAAAGTGTTTGGGGACCCGGTGTCTTGCCGAATAAGTTCCTTCGGCGGATAGGTTCCCCCCCTGTACTGCGCAGGCGCAGCGCCTGCGCAGTACGTACTACTGTCGGCCGCCGGAGATAGCCGAAGCTCAAACGCTTCAATCAGCTGTACACGGCGCCTGCGCTCTGGGTCCAGGTTCCTTCCCCACTATCTAAGTGGACCTAGAGGGGGAATCTAAAAGTGCCGAGCGCAGCGAGGCCGTGCCTGAAGCGTGGCGAGGGAAGCGAGCCCGCGAGGGGCCCTCTTACAGGCGCCGTGTACAGCTGATTTTCAGCTGTTCCGCTTCGGCTATTCCCGCCGGATTCTACTGCGCATGCGCAGTAGAGGGGGGAACTAATCCGCCGAGCGGAACTTTCTCGGCAGAACACCGGGTCCTGCCACAGGGAACATATAGCAATGCAATTTTTTTTTTAAACGGCCGTTTTTTCATGAGCAGTGATTTTTTTTTTAATGCTTAAAGTGAAAGAATAAAAATGAAATATTTCTTTAAATATCGTACCTGGGGGGTGTCTATAGTATGCCTGTTCTGATCATTATAAGGTATATATTTACTGATCATACTGTTGCTTTAATTTGGCATCCATTATTAACAGGAAGTGTAGTATATTACACCCACTTCCTGTCCAGCAGATAATCTTTCTACAGTGAAGGAAGCATGATAAAGACCTCCACTATTTCTTAATACTGGCCTTGGAAGCATAAGTGTGTAAGTAGGCTGTCATTAGTTTTCAATTAATTATTATATGTTCTACTAATTCAACTACATTTCATCTGTTTGTTTGGTAGGATGTTTCTGTCAGGGAGTTCATTCAGCTAGGCCTCATTTGTGCTAGCTAGTGCTTAACAGTATTGTAGCATGCCTGTTACTATTTGCATTTGTGATGTAATGTTAAATGCTAATGCATATTTTTATAATTTGTGTTTTGCAGTTTTACAAAAAAACTTATTCTCAGTAAAGATTACAACTATTAGCCCTTCCTCCTCAGTCTTTATTGGGAAGCTGTTAGCTGTCTGCCAAGCCTTGTACTTTGAACACATTGTGAGGGCAGAACAATGCCTGTAAAGATTTTTCCTGTTTTTAGAACAGTACCACAGCAAAATGAAATTTTGAAGGGAAAAATTGTCATTCAAAACTGATTGCAGCTGTAATGAATTGTCAGGTCTCGGCAATATAGATAAAACTCATTGAAAAAAAGGGCATGGGTCTGAACCCAAAGCACCTTGTCCCCATGTTGATGGGGACAAGGGCCTCATCCCCACAACCTTTGCCCGATGGTTGTGGGGGTATGCGGGCGTGGGCTTATCGGAATCTGGAAGCCCCCTTTAACAAGAGGACCCCCATATCCCGGCCCCCCCATGTGAATTGGTGAAGTACATTGTACCCCTACCATTTCACAAAAAAGTGTCAAAAATGGTAAAAAAGACAAGAGACAGCTTGGGACGAGTCCTTTGTTAAAAAATAAAAATGTCCAGCGATGTAAATTCATGCCACCCGACGGACCGAAAAAGAAAAAAAAAAAAGCCGCCACTGTCCCACCTCCTTGGGAGGCTCCCACCAAGTGACGCTTCTTCTGGGTGACAGCTGTTATATAGCTGAGGGCGGGGCCACCCGGTGATGTAAACGGTGACCCCATCCCCCTGATGCCACGGGGACTTCCCCGTGGCGTCAGAGGGGGCAGGGTCACCCATTTACGTCACCAAGTGACCCCGCCCTCAGCTATATAACAGCTGAAGAAGCGTCACTCGGCAGGAGCCTCCCATGGAGGTGAAACGGTTGCAGCTTTTTTTTTTTCTTTTGCGGTCCGTCCAGCAGCGTGAATTTACATCGCCGGACATTTTTATTTTTACTATAGACACCCCCCAGGCATGATATTTAACCACTTGCTTACTGAGTACTTAAACCCCCCCCCCCACCTGTCCAGACCAATTTTCAGCTTTTAGCGCTGTTGCACTTTGAATGATAATTGCGCGGTCATACAACACTGTACTCAAATGAAATTTTTATAATTTTCCCACAAATAGAAAAATTGAAAAAGACCGAATCTTAAAAAAAATATATTTTTTAAAATATTTTGTTATAAAATGTTGCAAACAGGTAATTTTTCTCCTTCATTGATGTACACTGATGAGGTGGCACTGATGGGCACCGATAGGTGGCAGTGATGGGCACTGATGGGTGGCAGTGATGGGCACTGATTGCTTACACTGATGGCAGCACTGCTAGGTGGCACTGATTGGCACCACTGGTGGGCATTGATAGGTGGCACTTGTGAACATTGATAGGTGGCACTTGTGGGCATTGATAGGTGGCACTGCTGGGCACTGTGGGCACTGGCAGGTGGCAATGGCAGGCACAGATGAGGCATATGTGCCTCCTTCTTCGGGACCGATGTCCCTTTAACATAATCCGGTAATCGGCTTTTTTTCTCCTCACGCTCGACAATTACCGAGCTTTTGTTTACATCATGTGATCAGCTGTCATTGGCTGACAGATGATCACATGGTAAGGGGCTGGGATCAGTCTCCATGACTCGGTGATCACAGCACGCGCACTGCGCGCCCGCACAGGGGAGGACGTCCCCTGACGGCCTCCCGGAAATTGAGGTCCACCTTGTGGCCATCATTCGGCTATGGCGTGGACCTAAAGTAATTAAAGGAATATTTCATTTTTATTGTTTCACTTTAAGCATTAAAAAAATCACTGCTCCTGAAAAAATGTCCGTCTTTTAAAAAATGTTTTTGCATTCATACATGTCCCCTGGGGCAGGACCCAGGTCCCCAAACACTTTTTTTATAACAATAACTTGCATATAAGCCTTTAAAATGAGCACTTTTGATTTTTCATGTTAGTGTCCCATAAACTTTAATGGTGTTCCGGCGGCTTTTGAATTTGCCCCGAACACCGTTCTGGTGTTCCCAGAACATCCGAACAACCAAAGTTCGGCCCAAACTTATGCTCGGGCCAAACCGTTCGCCCATCCCTATTGATTATTTGTTAGAAGAAAATAATAAGGGTAAAAATAATTTTATGGTATATGAAATATAAGTTATCAAGTTTAAATTTTCCTTCTATAGAATCAAAATTGAAAATATATTTAAAGGAATTATCTTAAGATCTAAGAAGCATGTATGGACATGAATGTGATGCGGGTGTATACATGGATTAAGAAAAGAGTAATAATTAAGATTGCTTAACCATTTGCTGACCGGCTCAAGCCGATATACGTCGACAAAGTGGCGCGGGTGCGCAAAATGACAGCTAGAGCTGTGCGCCACAGGAGCGTGCCTGTGGGTCCAGCGGACTCGATGTCCACCAGTGGCCCACAATCATGGCCCGGAGAGGCAGAACGGGGAGATGCCTATGTAAACAAGGCATTAAAGAAAAGAAAACACTCATAGGAGAGAAGACAAAAAATAGCTGCACACCCCGATAAACTGTCGAAAGAGAGGATTTTCCCCCATGGGGGTTTTTTTAGCAGCCAACAATATTGGAAAAAATGTATACTAGATGAGTAGTAAATAGTTTTTATTTTCACAAAATATCAAAAATTGTATTGCTCTGAGCATAAACAGTCAAAGCACGAACTGTGGTACAAAAGTAATAAACAATAAAAACAGCACCAATGACATAACAATATACAGTAAAAATACACAGTGATTGGTTACACCATAGAAACAGTGGTACATGAGCAGGGGTGGCTCCAGCCCAAATTTTCTGGGGGTGCTGTGCAGGTGCTGGAAGAAAAAGCGAGGGTGCTGATGTGGCACGCGCCGCAAAATGTGCATGTGTGGGCGTGACCAAAGGGTGGGTGTGGCTAGAATGTGTGTGGCCAAATGTGAGTGATTTTTCCCAATCTGTAGCTTGTAGTGTGCCACCTTTCCCTCTTTGTATAGGCTAAAAAGAGCCTGGAGGTACATTGAAGAGATTGTGAAGTAAAATAAGTTCCATTGAGGCAAACAATTAAAGCCCCCAGCATATGTCAGGGCCAGCAATAACCTCAAGTCAGTGGGGTAGTTAAGTATAAAAAGTCTACAACCACAAAGAAGCCAGAGAACCATCTAAAAACTCAGTCACAAATTGAAAACAGGCCATGCAGTCAGGCACATTGTCCCATACTCCAAAAAAAAACAAAATGTGCTAAAGGTAATTATCACCACAATGTACGCCACAATACTTAAAAGAAAGCAGTAAAAGCATAAAAAATATCAATAAATAATATATAAATTAAATATGTGATAAAAACAATAAAAATTTAATCTGTGCATACATCTAAAGTGCAACGTGGAACACAAGTGACCCCTATTAGAATTTCACATCAACAAAGTTCAGTAGAATTGTCTGCAAGCAGAGTGAATCCTTTGCAACCTATTAGTATCTACCGCCATCACCCACTGGGTGAGAGTTCAGCCTGCTTACTAGAGGTTAAGGCCTTAGATAGCAGGCCCAACAATGCATGGTCATGTCCCACGGGCAATCAGCATACCACCAACTGGACCTCAGATAGTTAATCTTCCTCCAGCATTACCTGCATCAGGGATTGTTCCCACAATAACTCACAGCAGCCAGACGAGCAATTGTACACATACAAATACAAGGGCTGCCAAACAATTTCTAATAATGTTCAGCCAGACTTATGATCCAGGCTCCCCTGCCAGAGAGCAAAATCGGGTTGTGACCTTACTGATCTCCACTGTAGTTGAAGAAAACCTACCACCTCCTCCTCAAATGTAAGTTACATTGATTGGTGGTATATATATATTTGCACTAGCGGTTAGGCAATTGAATCAGCCTTTTCACAACCTGTCAAACATGCTTAGACCACTTTTTCACAATATGGAGATCAGAAGTGCGCTCTCTACACAATGCAGGGATCAGGAGTGCGCTATGTACACAATGCGGAGATCAGGAGTGCGCTATGTACACAATGCGGAGATCAGAAGTGTGCTATGTACACAATGCGGTGGATCAGGAGTGCGCTATGTACACAATGCGGGGATCAGGAGTGCGCTATGTACACAATGCGGGGGATCAGGAGTGCGCTATGTACACAATGCGGGGGTTCAGGAGTGCGCTATGTACACAATGCGGGGATCAGGAGTTCACTATGTACACAATGCGGGGATCAGGAGTGCGCTATGTACACAATGCGGGGGACCAGGAGTGCGCTATGTACACAATGCAGGGATCAGGAGTGCGCTATGTACAAGAGCTCTGGTCTGTTACTAAAGTGTGGGAAATATAGGGTTAGTATAATGCCATCAGAATATCTTTTAATTTTTCAATCTACCGTATTTATCGGCGTATAACACGCACTTTTTTCCCCTTAAAATCAGGGGAAAATCGCGGGTGCGTGTTATACGCCGATCCCCTGCGATCCTGAGCTGACAGATCTAAAAAATCGCCGACCGCGATTTGAAAATGGCGCCACCGGCGCTGAAATACACAGTGCCGATCCTCGGCTCTTCTCGGCCACTTTCGGCTTCACTTGAGCGCCGCCCGAACCTAGCCGAGTGTACTCCGCTAAGTTCGGATAGCTCCGCTCACAGTCACGCCCATCCCAAGTGGAGCCGAACGTGAACGAGAGCCGCCGAGAAGAGCCGAGGATGGGCTCTGTGTATTGCGGCGCCGGCGGCGCCATTTTCAAATCGCTGTCGGCGATTTTGAAGCTCAGCGAGCTGCAAGGCTGCACTGGGGCAAGGCTGCAATGGACACTGGGGAAGGCTGCACTGACAAGGCTGCACTGACAAGGCTGCACTGACAAGGCTGCACTGACATGGCTGCACTGACATGGCTGCACTGGCAAGGCTGCACTGGGGCAAGGCTGCACTGAGAAGGCTGCAATGATGGGCATTTAAATGTAAGTTTTTTTCCCTTCAACTTCCCTCCTAAAAGTTTTTTTTCCTTAAAATTCCCTCCTAAATTGGGGTGCGTGTTATACGCCGATGCATATTATACGCCGATAAATACGGTATTCTTCTTGTATTGTGACACCAGCGATGAGGAATGGGTGGTCTGATGGATGAATAAATGAATGGATGAATGGATGGATAAGTGAATGGACAGATGCATCTATGGATAAGTAAATGAAAGGATAGATGAATGGATAGATAGATGAATGGATAGATAGATGAATGGATAGATAGATGAATGGATAGATAGATGAATGGATAGGTGAGTAAATGAATGGATAGATGAGTGAATGAATGGATAGATGGATAACTCAGAAATCCTGCATTTTCTACTTGTCAGTCTCTATAAGAACCATAGGACTTGTGCTGGCAGAGAGGAATGCAGGTATCAGAATACAGGATAGGTAGATAAACCATCTTGTTCTCCTCTGCTAACCTTCCCACACTGTAGAAACTAGCTTGTTCTCTCCATGCTGGCAGCAGTGCAGACAAACACAACTCACTGCTTCTCAGTGCTGGGCTGAGTTATGTGTCCCCCATAGCAGGCTGTGTCCTCTCCTCTCCTTCTCTCCAGGTGCCAAATCTCCTCTTCTCAGAAATCATAGAAGGCGGGCTGGGGGAAGGGGGTGGGTACAGTCTTTACCATTGGCTGAGGAGGCAGCAGAGAGGTGGATATCCATCACACCGGGATGCCCCTCTTCCGGAACGTCGGGGGAGTCATACACTGATGCGCCGCTCTCCCTATTATCAGGAGGGATTAACGGAGGACCGGACTGACAGTACCTGTATACCATTAAGGTAATTAACTCACTCCTATAAGTAGATTGAGCATCATGGGGATTTCAGTGCTATCCCCCATGCTCCATTGGACACTCACATGCTGTTAGAGCTATTTGTGGACTGGTAAGACTGCTTACATATTCCCCTCAAACCCCATGGTGTGTGTATCACACCAAGGTGGTTTGTTGATATTTGTATATTATGGACAAATCACTCACCAATATGATTTTTTGATGTTGTAGATTGTCCCACTTGTGCACATTGCTGTCGCAATCTATACGATTGCTCACACATCAGTCAAGGTAAATTCTTATAGTCTTTTCATTTCACTCACTCATCTTCACCTTTCTTTCCCCACTCTCACGGTTTTGGGTGTTCATTATTTTCACATGGTTTGTACATTTTTGTGGTAAATGGTCACTGCGTAGCTTTCACCTTTTCAATGTCACCAGGCACCTCAGCCATCAACCCACACCCACATTCACCATCTCAGTTGTTTCACCTAACATTGCAATTGGAAATGGTCTATGGCCTCCTTTCCTCCCCCATTTTCCCTCCCCGACTTTTTTTTTCCCTTCCCTGTCCTCACTTGTAATCTTTTACACATGGTTTCCTCCTCTTCTTTCATTTCTTCTCATCCGTTCTATTACATAGACCATCCATATGCAATATTAACACACATAATAATATTTCTACATTAACATATATAGTGTATATGCCCAAATATAATAATTTATAATGTACATAGATACATACAGAAACTTTTACCCATTCTTTCCGAGATGTCCACTTACTACATATGATACTCTACCATAGGCGCTGTTCACACCCTCCTCCCCTGTTGCCCCCCTGAGTTCTTTGGGGACTATTTGGTGTATGGCTCCTTGTAAGGCACGCATGGGCGACCCCCTCGCTGACTGAGCCAACCCTGGAGAGATGTTTGGATCAAGTAAAGGGGAGTTTTTCCCTACAGCAGCTATCATGGCTTAATATGATACGACTGGTAAATATTGATACAAACAAATATTGCTTAATGTTTTTTCGCTTTTAATTCTAATACATGTGAATACCTTTACAGTCTAGTTATATCCTCTGAAGAAGACCCGTTGGGGTTGAAACACGTCAGGATCTTACATATGAATAAGTGAATATTCCACGCCACAAAGTGTAAATAATAGATAATAAATAGTGCAGCTACACCCTAAACAAAAATGAATAAAATCATTGATGCATAAATGTGAGAAAAAGAGAGGGGTAGGGGAGCGCTAAAAAATATATACGTAAAAATAGTTCAGTGTAAACTGACAAATAAAATCAAATAATAAATACCAGCCTGCCTAAGTGGAAGAGAATTTTGAATAAACAAAAACATAACCTGAAAACAGGAAATATATAAATGTGTTGAAAAGTGATCTTAACATCAAAAGAAATATTCAATATATCAAATATGCAATGAAAGTGAAAAGTCCATCAAAAACTCAAAGGTTGATTGTGATGAAATCCTGATGAGAATCTTGATAGCAACAAACGTGAGCAGCAAAATCCCTTCACCATCACTGAAAACAACACACCAATGTGCTCATGGGAATAGGTGTACGCTTACCAGATGGAGTTGACCAATTTAATTAAAAAAAGGTCAAATAGGCTTTAGCAAGATAATGCTTGCTGCAATGGAGAGAAATAAACCAAAATCTTGTCCTCACATCACAAGGTCTCACGCATGGGATATAAAATAGATGGAGAGGAACCGAACATAGTGTAACACTGTTTATTAAAATACAAAAAAAACAAAACAAAACATAGCCAAATGGCTACTCACATAAAAGGTGCCATCGCCCGGCACTGAGGCTAGGAAGCGTATCTGTTAGAGTGAGGGAATCCGCTCAATGGGGAAGGATTCTCAGATGGTCGCGGCAACGGCGTGCGTTCCAACCTCGACGGACAAGCGAACCACGGAAGCCGGATGTGATGTAATTGCGTGACCAAGTACCGCCTCGACGTACGTTTCGTTGAACACGTCTTCAGGAAGCGTCTTGTTAGTGTTACACTATGTTCGGTTCCTCTCCATCTATTTTACATCCCATGCGTGAGACCTTGTGATGTGAGGACAAGATTTTGGTTTATTTCTCTCCATTGCAGCAAGCATTATCTTGCTAAAGCCTATTTGACCTTTTTTTAATTAAATTGGTCAACTCCATCTGGTAAGCGTACACCTATTCCCATGAGCACATTGGTGTGTTGTTTTCAGTGATGGTGAAGGGATTTTGCTGCTCACGTTTGTTGCTATCAAGATTCTCATCAGGATTTCATCACAATCAACCTTTGAGTTTTTGATGGACTTTTCACTTTCATTGCATATTTGATATATTGAATATTTCTTTTGATGTAAAGATCACTTTTCAACACATTTATATATTTCCTGTTTTCAGGTTATGTTTTTGTTTATTCAAAATTCTCTTCCACTTAGGCAGGCTGGTATTTATTATTTGATTTTATTTGTCAGTTTACACTGAACTATTTTTACGTATATATTTTTTAGCGCTCCCCTACCCCTCTCTTTTTCTCACAGGATCTTACCTATAAAGACTCATGTACCATTGTTTCTATGGTGTAACCAATCACCGTGTATTTTTACTGTATATTGTTATGTTATTAGTGCTGTTTTTATTGTTTATTACTTTTGTACCACAGTTCATGCTTTGACTGTTTATGCTCGGAGCAATACAATTTTTGATATTTTGTGAAAATAAAAACTATTTACTACTCATCTAGTATATATTTTTTCCAATATTGTTGGCTGCTAAAAATACCCCCATGGAGGAAAATCTTCTCTTTTGACATGTAAACAAGGCATTTCCCTGTTGTGCCTAGCAACGTGACAGGGATCTACTGCTCCCAGTGATCAGGAGCAATGATCTCTGTCATGTTCTAGTGAGCCAATCCCCCTACAGTTAGAACACACTGAGGGAACACACTTAACCCCTTGATTCCCCCTAGTGTTTAACCCCTTCCTTGCCAGTGACATTTATAGGGCGTACACACGGTCGGACTTTGTTGGGACATTCCGACAACAAAATCCTAGGATTTTTTCCGACGGATGTTGGCTCAAACTTGTTTTGTCTACACACGGTTCGCACAAAGTTGTCGGAAAATCCGATCGTTCTAAACGCGGTGAAGTAAAACACGTACGTCGGGACTATAAACGGGGCAGTGGCCAATAGCTTTCATCTCTTTATTTATTCTGAGCATGCGTGGCACTTTGTCCGTCGGATTTGTGTACACACGATCGGAATTTCCGACAACGGATTTTGTTGTCGGAAAATTTTATCTCCTGCTCTCCAACTTTGTGTGTCGGAAAATCCGATGGAAAATGTCCGATGGAGCCCACACACGGTCGGAATTTCCGACAACACGCTCCGATCGGACATTTTCCATCGGAAATTCCGACCGTGTGTACGGGGCATTACACAGTAATCAGTGCATTTTTATAGCACTGATCGCTGTATAAATGCCAATGGTCCCAAAATAGTGTCAAAAGTGTCCAATATGTCCACTGCAATGTCGCAGTCATGATAAAAATTGCAGATTGCCGCCATTACTAATAAAAAAATAATAATAGAAATGCCATAAATCTATCCCCTATTTTGTAGACGCAATAGCTTTTGAGCAAACCAATAAATATACGTTTATTGTGATTTTTTACCACAAATATGTAGAAGAATACATATTGGCCTAAACTGAGAAAGAAATTCTTTTTCCTATATATATATATTTTTTGGGAATAAAAAAAGTAAAAAAATATTGCTTTTTTATTATAATTGTCTTTTTTTGCGCATGGAATTAAAAACGCAGAGGTGATCAAATACCACAAAAAGAAAGCTCTATTTGTGGGAAAAAAGGAAGTCAATATTGTTTGGGTAAAACATCGCACGACCGCGCAATTGTCAGTTAAAGTGACACAGTGCCATATCGCAAAAAAGGGCTTGGTCTGGAAGGGGGTAAATCCTTCCAGGGCTGAAGTGGTTAATCAATCGTTTTGAGAGGGAAATGTTGGAAGCTTTCCTTAATCTAATATCTAATATTTATCAATTAACATTACTAATATATGTATGAATGGGTTGGGTCTTTATAGTATAATTGAGTTGTATATATTTATCTCTTCTAGATTTGGAAAAGTAACAAATAAGATTTTACAGTCTGTACTTCTCTTTGGAGAGCTAACATATAGTAGTAATTAGCCTATCCTTCCACCATTGCAAATGGAATAAGGTTTCACATTTCTTAAGATGAAAAAGTTTCAGTATGTTTGATTTAATAATATAAAATCTTTATACTGTAATATTTCTTGATTAGGATATTAATAAGAACAATAGCTTTTCAATGAATATATACATGAATTGGTATATGTATTTTTTCTTATTTATATGATAATTAGTTAGAATTGATTTTGTATAGACTTAGTTGTTTAGTTGAAAGGTACTCCTCCTCCATAAGCAGAGACATTCCTCAGGATAGAATTTCAGGAGCACATACAACAAACCAAGACATGATTCTGAAAATATATAAAGACAAGAGAGCGCACGCCAGCCCTAGTGTGTTATTGTTTAATAGATGAAGATAAGTGTATAAAAAACGAGGGTTGCACTCACAAAGATCCAGCGTTAAATGGCATAAACAGCTCCATAATAGCCTCCTCTCCTGGTCTGTAGGGATCAATTAGCTCACAGCAACTAGCAGCGTGGTAAAGTATTTCAGTAAGCACAGACCGCCTGCTTCCTTGTAACACACACCGCCCAAAGCACTCGCACGGACCAGCCGGCGCTGTCTCACTCGTGGCCAGGGAGGGGATGCACAGTGATGCAGCTGACTCCTCTCGTAAGCTTCATGCAATTGCTAGGACAACATGTTTCGGAGGCATGGCCTCCTTCTTCAGGTAAGAAGCAGAATCTAACACTTTTCTAGGGTTACACCCTCTTCCTCTCAGCAGTCACTAACACTGAACATGGAAGGTCTCAGTAAACGGTCTTCTGTGTTCATTCACCAAGTTAGGAGATAGTAATCATGACATTCAGTAAGTGAAGGATGTGTAAATATCAGCGACATGTATTTACCAATCCCCTACTTGCCATCCTGAAAGGTGGAACCCTGATGTGAACCCCCCCTCATCTATTAAACGATAACACACTAGGGCTGGCGTGCTCTCTCTTGTCTTTATATATTTTTAGAATTTCAGAAGCTAGCTTTCTGGTCAACCCCCACTATTACATGAAAGGGGGAGGTGGTTAAATTAAAGCAATACATTTGTCACTTCGTCGAGTTCGTAAGACTATAAGACAAACAGGAGCTTTAAACCAGCCTTTTTAGGAGAAGGTGGGGGCTGCATTTAGGAAAAAGGAGATGAACAAAGATTTTGGGAGGCAGGTGGCTAGACACAAGGGAAGGTATCATTAGCTTTTTATACAGACACACATCTGATTATATACACAATCGTAATTTCAAGAATATAACTATATTATTGATATTTTTATATTCTGTATTTTAATATTGCTCTTGTAATATTTTTGCTATTTTATTATAATCAATTTTTGAGTTTTTACATAAGAACTGAAAATTACTTTCTTGGGACTCTTCTCATCAATATAAAATACATAATATCAAGAGCATATTCATATATTCTACACTTGCTGAATGCTTTGCAAATGCTTTGTAAATGCTTGCTGTTCATACTGCTCTTACACAAGCTTAAGCCTTCTTTGAAACAGACCTAAAACACAAGAGGGTATACTCACAAACTAAGCTGAGTGAATAGCAATTAAAGCATATGTTGATTGTCACTTTAAAAAACTGCTAGCCGGCTTCAACTGGCTTTCAACAAGCTTCAAGAAGAGCTGTTTAAAGCGGTTGTATACCTTTATTTGTAACTTTTACCTACAGGTAAGCCTATAATAAGGCTTACCTGTAGGTAAAAAAAATATCTCCTAAACCTGTAAGGTTTAGGAGATATTCCCCTCGCAATGAGCCGCTGACTGCAGCGGCGCATGCGCACAGGGGACTCTCGGCTGACAGCCCGGCAAACTCCGGAGCTTGCCGGGCAGAAGTCTCCCGCGCGCATGCGCGGGAGTGATGACATCGCGGCTCTGGCCACTCACAGCGCCGGAGCCGCGATACCCGGAAGACACCCCGAGGGGAGATGTCGGCTCCCTCGGCGTGGACCAGGTGAGATGCCGGCACCTCGTTCTAAGGTAAGTATCTCATAATGATCTAGTATGCGGTGCATACTAGCTCATTATGCCTTTTCCCTTGCAGGTGTAAAAAAAAAAAAAAAAAATGACAGCAGGTATACAACCGCTTTAAAGTAGCAATCAGCACTTCCATTAGGATATGTGTTTAAAGCTTCAACAAAGCTTGCTGAATGCTTTGCAAATGCTTTGTAAAAGCTCACTGTTTATACTGCTCTTACACAAGCTTAAGCCTATGTGAAACAGGCCTAAAAACACAAGGGGATATACTCACAAACCAAGCTGAGTGAATAGCAATTAAAGCGTATGTTACCCTAACACTTCATCTTCCTGATATGTGCCTGCTGTACCATGCGCTTGTATGAGAAAGTATCCTTTTCTCTTTGTATTGCTTCCTTTTAGTGAAATCACTGGTGTTCCTGCCAGTCCCTCTGCTTTCCTATTACAAACTGATCACACTAAAGCAGGAGAACATAACTTAGTCAGTTCTCTACCTGTGCTGGGAACTCAGCCTGCTCTACTCCAATAATCAGACTTGTCCTGACATGCCCCTGCTGCACAGCCATTCAATGGGAAGGTCAGTGTACTGCTGCTTCTCCTCCCCCCAGCTCTTATGCAGCTGAGAACAGAGGGACTGATCGTTTCAAAAAAAAAGGGAAAAAAGAACGGGTTGTTTTACAAGGTGATCTTTTACAATCACTTTAAACATAAGACAGAAACTAACTTCAAGAACCACCTCAAACAGTACTTAAGGCAAGGTAAATGACATCATAACAGAAGCAGAATCTAACACTTTTCTAGGGTTTCACCCTCTTCCTCTCAGCACTCACTAACACTGAACATGAAAGGTCTCAGTAAACAGTGCTTCTGTGTTTATTCACCAAGTTAGGAGATAGTAATCATGACATTCAGTAAGTGAAGGATGTGTAAATATCAGCGACATGCTGTATTTACCAATCCCCTACTTGCCATCCTGAAAGGTGGGACCCTGATGTGAATCCCCTCCCCTGCCGTGCACTGAAGTATGTTTCCCTCCATGTCCCCTTCCACAACCCACTGCCTCTGTCAGTACAGAATGGAGGGAACAGGGAGGGGAGCTGGTTGCCATCACATGGTGAGGTGGATAGTGACTGACAGGTTGCAATGGAGATTTACTAAAGCTGGAGGGTGCAAAATCTGGTGTAGCTCTGCATAGAAACCAATCAGCTTCCAGGTTTTATTGTCAAAGCTTAATTGAACAACAGAGGCGGCTCTAGGCTTTGTGAGGCCTTAGACAAACCTTAGACATGAGGCCCCACTCATGCCCATAATGGGAAATATAAATATGAATTTACAGTTTCTAGAATTTTCTCTAAGTAATTCTTCTTCAATAAAATGTATATACTACATATATTATATTACAAATATATATATTACACGCACACAAATATAGATAACATTTGTGCAGCTGCAACTAGCAATATGTTTACGGTATAACAAGTCAAAAACCCATATTTCTCCATTTACATGAAGGTCAGGTTAATATAACCCAGCACAGAGTTCCCCCTTACATCAGAGAGTGCAGGATTCCCCCTTAAAGTGCAAGGGGAAATTTGATGTAAGGGGGAATGTTGCAGACTTTGGTGTAAGGGGGAACTCTGATGTAAAGGGGGGTCTGGTGACGAGATCACCTCAGAGTCCACTGCATTCCCCTTTACATCAGAGTTCCCGTTTACGTCATTGTCCACAGAGTTCCAACTTGCATTTAAAATAGTTACATAGTTACATAGTTATTCAGGTTGAAAAAAGACACAAGTCCATCCAGTTCAACCTTAAAAACAATAAATAAAATAAAAAATATCGTACAATCCAATATACCCAATTTTATACCCTCAGTTGATCTAGAGGAAGGCAAAAAACCCCAGCAGAGCATGCTCAAATTTGCTACAGCAGGGGAAAAATATCCCCCCCAAGAGGCAATCAGATTTTCCCTGAATCAACTTTACCTATAAATGTTAGTACCCAGTTATATTATGTACATTTAGGAAAGTATCCAGGCCAACTCTAATGTGGGGGGGACTCCGGTCACCATAGAGCACCTTCCGCAGAGTGAATGCACAAAGGTAAGGTGGGGGGGTTACTGATATAAGTGGTAACCTTTATAGCAGTGCCCCTTTACCTTACTGTATTCACTGCCCCTTACATCAGTAATCCCCCTCATACTGGCCTTGCTACGCTGTCACTGACCACCACTCAGGTGCACCGTGCAGGGCTCAGTCAAATGGTCCTCTCTAGGCTCCAGCTTGGTGGCTCTCGTTTCATAGTATATTAGACTACGAGACTGTGCGGCCATAATACAAGAGATGATCAGAGGGTAGAGACATGATATAAGAGATGTCAGAGAGTGTGCGGACATGATACAAAAGATGGTGAGAGACTGCAGACATAGTACAGGAGATGGTCAGGGACTGCAGACATGATACAGGAGATGGTCAGAGACTGCATATCTGATACAGGAGATGGTCAGAGAGTGTGTGAACATGGTACAGGAGATGGTCAGAGACTGCATACATGATACAGGAGATGGTCAGAGACTGCAGACATAGTACAGGAGATGGTCAGAGACTACAGACATACTACAAGAGATGGTCAGAGACTGCAGACATAATTGGGCTGAAATTGCACCCGGGTCACATGTGAATTGCACAGAATGCACAGCGCGTTTTTGTGTTTTCATAGTGTGAACCCGCCCTGTGAGCTGGAACCCACACTTTGCTCCACTAACTTGCCTGAAAGAGGAGCACTAGTATGGACACCTGGAGCAATTTTCCACATCTCTTGTGGGGTGTCAAGGGCCATCCCCTCTGTGGCAGACAGCATCTCTTTAATATTGAGGGGGAGAGTATATGTGCTAAGGGGCCCCCTTGTAGCCCCCAAGCCCCCTTGTAGCACAGGTTCTAAAGTGCCCCCTAGAACATATCCCCTCCCCCAAATCACTCAAAGTGAACTGTAGGCTAGTTGCCAACCCTCACCCTCTTGTCATGCCCTCCAAATCTGGAAGACTCACTTTGGATTAGTTCAGACAGTTAATCTCAGTCCAGCGTAGGGAGCCTCCTCCTCCTCCGTGTACACAGAAAAACATCACAGCAGGAGGAGGAGGGGCGGGTTCAGTTCACTACACAGCACTCTGCACTGTGTATGAGGACAGCGGGGAGAGATGTCGGCTCAGCTATAAAAAGTGGAGCTCGCGGTCAGAGTGCAGGAGCAAAGATACCCCGCACAAGCTGCGGGCATTCCATGACTCTGATTCACCAGGGAAGTTAAGGTATGGGCAAGTTAGGCAGTCGTGGGGCCCCTGGGAGTGTGAGGTCTTAGCGAGGACCGCCTAATTAGAGAGCCACCTCTGTTGAACAAACTAAAGTTAGAAGCTGATTGGCCATCATGCACAGCTGCACCAGCTTCTGAGCGTGCCAGTTTTAGTAAATCTCCCCCAGTGTGTGGTAGCGCTGCTGGGCCAGGGGGGCGATTTACACAAAGCACATGGAATTATAAACCAAAAAGAAAAAAAAAAACCTTTGAAAAGTTATGCCCACTCATCTATTCAGAATTTACCTGCGTGTTTTATCATTCAGTAGAACAATAATTCAGATCTCTGTCCCATCATCTGCACATGATGGAGGTTAAAGAAAAATGCCCTGAAAGCCAATGGCATTTCTGGGAAAAGCAAAAGAATATGTGGATTGAAATCTTCTCTAAATATATTCAAGAATTGACAGTTAGAATGGCAAAGGTCTGCAAAGATGCATTTGCTACAAATAGAGGATTCTTTAGTAAATGTCAAGTTTGATGAACAGAACAGTTTTTTGCAATGAAGAGAATGCTAATACATTATCCATGTGTTGACCATTATTTAGGATCAGTTCAGTGATGCTTTGGTAAAGAAACATTTTAATTGCTACAGTATTAACATACCATATCCAGGTGATTGCTAAATTATTAATGTTAGTATATATGTAAAAAGACACCACAAAAGGATATAGCTATATATTGTGCTATTCTCATTTTCTATTGTGTCACTCCTGTTTTCTACTGTATGCCAAGCTTTGTTTGTATTTTTATTTTATTTTGTAAAGATGAAATAGCCATATGGCTGTTTAATGTATACTGAAGCAATTGTTTCTTTTGGTAGCTTCTTACCTTTTTTGTTTTTTTTTATTTTTGTAAGATGCTGACATTTTCATTTGTATGGTTTTATTTTACACCAACAAAAATAGTTTGTAAACAAGACATCACAAAGACTGTATTTTTCCTTTCCCTTTAACCATGGTCCAGTGGCCACAACTAAACAGCTAATATTTCACATTTTTATTTACTTAAAAAAAATGATGTATTAATTTAATAATGCAGAAAATCCTAATTTCAGTCACACACGACCCGTCATGAAGCTGCCATGGATGCATATGTGCATAAAAGCTCACTTATCTTGACGCTGCATATATGTATTACGTGGTCTACAAAGGGTAAAAAAAAAAAAAGGCCCACAATTTAAATGTGTCATCGATTGCACCACTAGGCAATCCAGAACCATGTCATTTATAAAGAAAAGCACCCACTGAAAGAAAAAAATCCCACCAACTGACCTCTGTAGTCCTTTTATTTACATTTAGCACCAGCTTTTAACACCTTCCTGCCTCTGCGTCCTGACTATTTAAGAGGTTTTAAATGCCTAGAGACACTGAAATATCTAGTTTCAGAATTTCGATTTTGTCCGAAAAATACATTCAGTTCCTCCCGAAATTAGTTTTTATTTATTTTGTTTCGTTAAAAAATGCATTTGTCCGAAAATCCAAATAATTAAGGTCAAAACTGTCAATTGAAGGCTTATGGCATCTGTCGGATGTTCTAAGAAGATTTGAGGAAGCAGCTAAACTGTATGACACCGTGATCATACATTTCCAGTCGAATGCTCCGCCCACAAGCTATAGTAAAATTCTAATGTTGTTTGACTGGTAATAATTATTATTACTAGTCAAACAACATAGGAATTCTTCTGTAGCCTATGGCCGGACCATTTGACCGTAAATGTCGGCTCGCTGCAATCGTATGTTTTTAGCTGCTTCGTCAAATTTTGATGTCTCTATAATGTCGAATCTTTTCTCTCTATGTCGAATAATCTTGGATTAATAGAGTTAGGTTAGGCGCATTCAACTGCAGGTTTGATAAGCACAGATCACTATTGTCACAGTCAGGGGCGGATCCAGAGTCTAGTCTCGGGAGGGGCACTGGCAGAAAAAAAGGTGTTGCTTACAGGGCCAGATTAAGAGCAACATGGGCCTGGTGCTAAGGATTTTGGTGGGCCTTTTTATGGAAATAAATAAAATGAAAATACAAACAATTTTTTGTTAAATTTAAATTAAAGAGAGAGAGGGGTGTGAGACAGTGGTTGAGAGAGTAGGGGGGGGGGGGTAATAGCGAGATGGGGGGGGGTTGAAAGAGAGGGGATGAGAGGGAGGGGGAAAGAGAGAGAAAGGGGGTGAATAAGAGAGAGAGAGAGGGGACGAGAGAGAGGGGGTGAGAAAAAGGGGAATAGAAAGAGGGTGAAAGAGAGAGGGTGGTAGGGGGTGAAGGGGGTGAGAGAGAGAACAGGGCGAAAGAGAGGGGATGAGAGAAAGAGGGGGTGAGGGGGGTGAAAGAGAGAGGGGGGTGAGATTGAGTGGGTGAGTCTGTGGGAGGCACAGCATAGTACATAACACGGGGGGGGGGGGGGGAATAGCACAGTACATTACATGGTTGGCACAACACATTACATGGTGGATACAGCACATTTAATGGTGGGCAAAGCACATTACACAGTTGGCACTGCCCAATACAGCACATTACAAGGTAGGCACAGTTCATTATATGGTGGGCACAGCACATGACATGGTTGGTACTACACAACACAGCAGATTGCATGATGGGCACAACACAGCACATGCACACGGTGGGCACAGGGCCTTATATGATGGGCAAAGCACATGACATGGTGTCACAACACAGCACATGACATGGTGGGCACTGCATGGCACAGCACATTACATGGTGGATACA
This sequence comes from Lithobates clamitans, assembly GCA_037952925.1. Lineage (NCBI taxonomy): Eukaryota > Metazoa > Chordata > Amphibia > Anura > Ranidae > Lithobates > Lithobates clamitans. Next base: position 910,763 of record JBBGZY010001175.1, on the reverse strand, counting down.
GCGCATTACATGGTGGGCACTGCATGGCACAGCACATGACATGGTGGGCACAGCGCATTACATGGTGGGCACTGAATGGCACAGCACATTACATTACATGGTGGCCACTGCATGGCATAGCACATTTCATTGTGGACAATGCAACTGCACATTACATGTTAGGAACTGCACATGACATGGTGGGCACTGCTGAACAGCACAGCACATTACACAGTGGGCACAACACACTACATGCTGGGCACAACACATGGCTGGGTGGGCACAGCACATGACATGGTGGGCACTGCATGGCACAGCGCATTACATGGTGGGCACAGCACATTACATGGTGGGATCACTGCATGGCACAGCACATGACATGGTGGACACTGCAAATTACATAGCGGGCATTGCAAGGCACAGCACATGACATGACATGGTGGGCACTGCACATTACATGGCGGACACTGAATGGCACAGCCCATGACATGGTGGGCATTGCACATGACATGGTGGGCACTGGATGGCACATCACATGACATGGTGTGCATTGCACATTACATGGCGGGCACAGTGCATGACATGGCGGGCACTGCATGGCACATGACATGGTGGGCACTGCACATTACATGGTGGGCACTGAATGGCACATCACATGACATGGTGGGCACTGCACATTACATGGTGGACACTGCAAGGCACAGCACATTACATGGTAGACACCGCAAGGCACAGCACATGACATGGTGTGCATTGCACATTACATGGCGGGCACAGTGCATGACATGGCGGGCACTGCATGGCACATGACATGGTGGGCACTGCACATTACATGGTGGGCACTGAATGGCACATCACATGACATGGTGGGCACTGCACATTACATGGTGGACACTGCAAGGCACAGCACATTACATGGTAGACACCGCAAGGCACAGCACATTACATGGTGGGCACTTCACATTACATGGTGGGCACTGCAAGGCACAGCACAACATAGGGGGCACTGCACATCACATGAAGGGCAATGCAATGCACAGCACATGACATGGTCGGCACAGCACATTACATGGGGGCACTGCAATGCACATGACATTACATGGTGGGCACAGCACATTACATGGGGGCACTGCAAGGCACAGCACAACATAGTGGGCACTGCAATGTACAGCACATGACATGGTGGGCACAAGAGAGCACATTACATGGGGGGAAGCTGGCAGTCTGTCCCCTAGCACAATAATTACACACCTCCCTAACAAATGTACTGACCTTATCATAACAGCATGTAAGATGTCCTTCCTCCCGGGCTCCTGCTGATTAGGAGAGCATCAGCGCCCCTCCCCCAGACACCTCCCAGACACTGAGGATCTGTGTCAGTGTAACAGATGCTGTGATAGGAGTCAGGCATCGGTAGGCATGCAAAGTGCATACAATCCTCTCACCTGCTACAGCCAAGGAAGTTCCCCTCACTCACTCACTCACGCCACGCTGGAGCTGTCCCTGGAGAAGATAGAGGGAGGAGGTGGGTGGAGCCAACATTCACACACTAGACGTGGAGGAAGAAGAAGTTAAATCCTCCGCTCCTCCGCTCCACTCTGAAAGCTGGGACCTCCCTCTCCTCCTCCTTGGCTCTGACATGACATCACTGGTTGCTACACGCCAGGCGGGCAGGCGTTAGCAACCAGTGAGAGTCTAGGCCAGAATCATGGCCGTTCAACAACACCGGCGCTGCTGCTGATTCTAAACATTGAGAGAGACACTCAGCAGTCAGTAATATTTCTCGGGGGGAGCAATTGCCCCGTTGCCCCCCCCCTGGATCCGCCCCTGGTCACAGTTGAATATTCTATCCATCTATATCGAACTGTTGTCGCAACAATACGAAAATATAATACGAAAATATAATGGATATGAAAATAAAGCATTTTTTTATTTCAAATCTTTCAGATTCTGCGCGTTTATTATCGTTTGTTAAAACGAAAAAGAAAATACCCGAAATTCGGACAAAAATGCATTCGGACGAAAAAGAATGCACATGTCTAGTGACCGCCGTGATTGGCTCCCGATTGCAAGTAGGCATTGAGAGCTTTCCGATAACCACTGGCAAATCTTCTGGGAGTGTGCAGGGTGCGCGCTCTCAGCACAGAAATGCTTACATTTAAGCCGCATATGTGCGCAATCTTGACGTTAAAGCCCACCCGCCGAGAGGCTGCATATATGTGTACAGTCAGCTGGAAGAGGTTAACAAAAAGCCTGTGGGGGGCTGTCACCTTTAGGAGTGGTAGTAATATTGCTGCTAAATGGATCATTTCCCCCTGCTGACAGAGGTTCAACTCGCCCCAACATCAATTTAGTTTGACAATTCGGTCTGAACTGGCAGCTCATCCCCTAGTAATAATCTGTGACACAAAAGCAACCTAAGCACAAAATCGTTGATAAAATACATTCTGGGCTTTAAAGTCCCCTACATCTGCAAGATCTGAACTGATTTCTCTGCCCTTAATTAATGTTTTACATATCCATTGGGATTGGTTTACTGAAGGCAAATAGACTGTGCACATTGAAAGTGTAGTTGCATTAATTTTCTTTTGCAAATGTCAGTGTGATAAAGCTTCACTGTGTAAAGAATTCCCAATCAGGTGCAAGGAAAATAAAAAAAAAACAAAAAACATTTTTGCTTGCACATGATTGGATAATAGAAATCGGAGCTTTACCACATTTACTAAGTTCTAGGGAAAATTAGTGCAACTGCACTTTATAGAGTGCACAGTCTATTTGCCTTTAGTAAATCAACCCAATTGTCTTGAAAATGCCAAGAAAACAATTTTTTTTTTTTTCTATAATCTTTTTTTTTAAAAGTTTTATTTCATAAAAACAAATTTTGGCAGATGGCAACGTTTAGGATAATATAAATTGCACACTTAGAATGACATAAATATGCAGTGTTGTTGAAGGAAGAGCATTGAAAAACAATGTCGGGGAAAATCTAATAAAGAATTCTCAGCTAAAGCTGATCCCTGTATAGGCCATAAAGCGATACACGCAGGATTGTTAAAAACATTCAGCAGCCCATAGGGGACATGGAGAGACCTCACATGACTCTTTAAAATGTGACATGCAGCTTTCTATTTAGCAGTACTCTGACCAATAACTTCTATTGAAAATCCAGCAATAGTGGGGTCAAAACATTGCACGAAAACCCAAAACAAGTATGTTATGTCCATAACCAATCCCAAGGTCTGAAGAATGTTAAGAGACCAGCAGCTGATTAGTGGCTTATCCATTTTCTTACAAAGAATATAGCTATAATAGCTTCTATATTAGCTTACCTTGCATCTGCTACCGTCACCCGTACTACTGACCACATTATTACAAATACAGCTGGAAAACCTAGAAAGACAAAAATAATAATGTTATTATTGATTAGTTACCTTTCAACATCAACTAGACAGCTTTTATACTTCCTATTGTAGCTCTTAGATATGTATATACAGGCATACCCAACTTTTAAGTACACAATGGGACCAGAGCATGTATGTAAAACGAAAATGCACTTAAAGTGAAGCAATACCTTTTTTCACTTCTCAATGCATGTACTGCATTGCAGTAGTCATTTACAGGCATAACTGATTATCTAGGCAAGCTGACTGACCTCAAAATCTGATATGTTGTAGTCCTGGGTCCCCTCTTGGTTCTCCGCAAGTTTGGTGTCCCTATCACTTATGGTGCGGGAGCAGTGCCATGTCAAGCTGACCAAGATTTCCCATAGACTCCAATGTTAAATGTTAAAAACCGGCCGCAGTGCAATGTCAAGCTACACTCCCGGGTATGTCCATACTAGCAAGTGTACATAAAGTGAGGGTACATAATGCATGGTGTGCCTGTATAGTAAATGAGTTTAATGATGGTTACATCATAAAGTAACTTCAATACATTAATATATCTAACAGGCTTATTATTATAGGTAGATAAATGACAAGGGTTGGCTTTCATTTAAAGTGTATAACTATAAATTCATTAAAGTGGTTTCAAAGGCTGAAGTATTTTTTGACTTTAATGCATTCCCTGCTTCAAGATAAAAAACTTTTTGATCAGCTGCCCCCCTAAATACTTACCTGAGCCCTATCTTGTTCCAGCACTGTGCCCGAGAGCAGCAGCACTGCCCTCTCTCCTCATGGGACACGAAGCGGCAGTAATAGCCATTGGTGTCGCTGCTGTTAATCAAATGCTGTGACGGGGAAGTAGGGGGTAGAGCTGCACTGTGTGTGTCAATAGCCGCACACAACACAGCTCGGGATCGAGCCTGCACATGTGCCCCCATAGCAAGCGGCTTGCTACAGGGGAAAACATACAAGAGGAGGAGCCAAGAGTGGCGACGGTGGACCCCAGAAGAGGCAGATCAGAGCTGCTCTGGTGAAAAAAAGAACTTGAACCTTTACAATCACTTTAACTTTTAAAACTGATGTGCACATGGGGAGTTATTTACTAAAGGCAAATCCACTTTGCACTACAAGTGCAGTTGAAAGTGCACTTGCAGTGCACTGGTAAGTGCAGTCGCTGTAGATCCGAGGAGGACGTGCAAGGAAAATAAAAAACAGCATTTTAGCTTGCACATGATTAGATGATAAAATCATCAGAGTTTCCCCTCATTTCAGATCTACCCCTCAGATTTAAAGCGACTGCACTTCCAAGTGCACTTGCACTGCACTTGTAGTGCAAAGTGGATTAGCCTTTAGTAAATAACCCCCATGATGTAGCAATGGTCCGTTTTTTATAATAAATATATGTTATAGATAGAAGCATGACAACAGTATCAGGATAGATGCAGGTATTAATGCTAGTTCTATTGTTTTTTTTTAAATAGAGTTCATTATTTATTTACAACTACGGAACTTGGCTGCACAGCCTGATCAGCTTTAGAGCTGGTTGCAGTTCCACATGTTAAAATTCATGCATCACTGCAATGTATAGTAACACACTGTACATGTGTTTTTTGTGTTGCAATTTTCTGCGATTAAAAATAAATGCAGTCTTCATTTAGAAGGTGTTTTTTTTTTTTTTAATTACATAGCGAAATGCATCAAGGAACATGTGTTTTAGCAGTAGCAGACCCATTTTTTAAGCTCAGTTTAAAGCTAAACTCCAGGAATTCAGCCAATCTGTAAAATGTTCTGGCATACTATGAGTTAGTTCCAACAAGGTGTATGCCACCTCATGGAATTATTTCTTTAATTTACATGTGACAGTTTTTTTGGAACTCTGGAAGTACAGCTATCGCTACACTCCTGGAGCTCTAACAGGAGAGACGCTCCTTTCTAATACAGATAGGGGTTGATTTACTGAAGGTAAATAGGCTGTGCACTTTACAAAGTGCAGTTGCCCTCTGCAAGAGCAGTTGCTTCAGAGCTTAGTTAATGAGCAGAAGCTCGGCTGACTTCCATCATCCAATCGTGTGCATGCATTTTATTTTCCTTGCACATGATAGGGTACTCTTTGCAAAGTGAAGCTTTACCTCATTTACTAAGCTCTACAGCAACGGCACTTGCAGAGGATAACAGCACTTTGCAAAGTGCACAGTCTATTTTCCTTTAGTAAATCAACCCCAAAATCTCTTCCCACCCTTCCCCTCTGCTGCCCATTCAGCCCCTTTGAGTTTGAATAAGTTCACATAACACAAAGCATTCTGTGATTGGGCAGGAGGAGAGAAGGGTCAGGCACAGTGGTTGCTTGATCTAAGACCAAAAGGTCCAGCGCTGGCACTAAAAGTGTAGCGAAAGCTATGCTTCTAGTACTCTGTAAATTGTGAAATAAAGAGGTGATATGCACCTTGCTGGACTTACCCCAAGTAATCCAGTAGTTGTTTTCTGGAAGTGGTAAGATCCAGCAAATAGAACATGCAAATATCTGATTAGATTGTTGCATTCAGTACTATGTATGGATCTAGAGGAGACTCGCAAAGCACTGTAATGGCACACCACTCTATAGACTGTGACATGTCATACATGGATGTTGTGCTAGAATAATGAGCAGTTTATCTGGCCATACTCCTGTGCTTTTGCACATATTAATGCTGTGATCTTGCTTTTCTATGCTTATTGAATCGCGCACTTTGTTCTCAGCATATACTCTCCATGCCTATGCTTTGCTGCTTATGCTTACTAGCCACCTCTTTGGCTTTGAGGCTGAAATAATGTTTTCTTACTGCATGGTATGCATTTCATGCAGCTTGCTTTGCTTTGCTCAACAGGACTGCTGATACTGTCTGCATGCATCTACAGAGTGGATTTTGTGTTAATTTACCGCATAGAGCAACCTGTCCTATAAATGCAATTTTGCATATCTATGTAAGAAATATTCATTTGAGGAGACTGATGCTATGTCATAAGGTTTTGCTCACTGGATGCATAATATATCATGCAGAGCCCTAGCATTATGGTTATTCTGGATTGCACTTTGTCTACAAATTTACAACTTTTTATTTAGTTGATCAACCCTTGTGGATTACATTTTAGCAATTTTACACCTTGGTATTCAGCAATCCAAGGGAGACTATATTGAGGGCAATGGGAAGATGATTTGTAACCTGTATGTACAAGCTTTTTTTCTATAGTGGTCATTGTGCATGGTGATACTTCTATAATACAAATTGGAAATACTTATTATTGAGTATATACTGTGTATGATAAACTATAAAGTATGAATATTTATAAGATATACATTTGGCATCAACTTATTTCAAATCATTGTTTGCTGCGTCAGAGCGATACAATTTTTACGAAGACATATTTTAAGCGGAGTTACACCCAGAAATGGAACTTCTGCTGATCAGACCGCCCCCCCCCCCCCCCCGTGTCACATTTTTCACCTTTCAGGGGGGAGGGGGGAGCAGATACCTGTCAAATCCAGGTATTTGCTTCCACCTCCGGTGAAAGAGTGCTGCACTTTGTGTGGCGAACTATGCCATGTCCAGCCCCTCCTCCTCCCCCCACTGTCTTCTGGGAGACACACAGGTCCCAGAAGACAGCAGGAACCAATCAGAACGAGCAGCTCAGTAAGGAACCAGGAGTGAAGCCGAAAGTCTTCACTGCCTGGCATGGCTGGTGCAAAGATTTTTGACACTCTAGACCAGGGGTCTCAAGCTGGTGGCCCTCCAGCTGTTGTGAAACTAAAAGACCCATGAGGTATTGCAAGGAGGACAGTTACAAGCATGACTCCCAGAGGCATTGGCATGATGGGACTTGTAGTTTCGCAAAAACTGGAGGGCCGCCAGTTTAAGACCCCTGCTCTAGACTAAATCTCATTTTACCGACCCCCATTGGCTCCACCCCTGACTCCACCCCTTTTCCCTGTCTATGTATACGGTGGGCTAGGGTACTATACGGACAGGCTAGGGTAGTATATGGACAGGCTAGGGTACTATACGGACATGCTAGGGTAATATATGGATAGGCTAACTATCCAACTGCCTGTCTGTATGAGCAGACAAATACACCGACCATGCTTTATGGGCTCCTAATAAACAATAACAAATACACATTTTTTTAACTGCAAAATATTTTTTTACAAAGCTGAACTTTAACCTCCACACCTCAAATAACCCCCCCCCCCCCCCAAATCTATTCCCTTCTGTACTTCCCAAATCTGTTCTCCTCTGTACCCCTCACACACACACACACACACACGTCCTCCTCTGTACTCCCCAAATCTGTTCCCCTCTGTACCCCCTCCTGCACACACACATTAGTTCTCCTCTGTACCCCCAAATCTGTTCCCCTCTGAACCCCCCCCCACACACACACATTAGTTTCACTCTGTACCCCCTACCACCAAATCTGTTCCAATCTGTACCCCCTCCCACACACACACACACACACACACACATTAGTTAGTTCCCCTCTGTACCCCCTCCCCTCAAATCTGTTACCCCCTGTACCCCTTCCCCCACACCCATTAGTTCTCCTCTGTACCCCCCTAAATCTGTTCCCCTCTGTACCCCCCCCTCACACACATAAGTTCCCCTCTGTACCCCCTTCCCCACGCTCACATTAGTTCTCCTCTGTACCCCCCTAAATCTGTTCCCCTCTGTACCCCACAAACACACACATTAGTTCACCTCTGTACCCCCCAAATCTGTTCCCCTTTGTACCCCCCACACACGCCTACACACACACACACACTAGTTCTCCTTTGTACCCCCCAAATCTGTTCCCCTCTGTACCCCCCCACACACACACTAGTTCTCCTCTGTACCCTCCCCCCCACACACACACATTAGTTCTCCTCTGTACCCCCAAATCTGTTCCCCTCTGTACCCCCTATACACACACACATACACTAGTTTCCCACTGTACCCCCTACCCAAAAATCTGTTCCCCTCTGTACACCCCCCCCCCATACACACACACATTAGTTCCCCTCTGTACCCCCCTCCTCCCAAATCTGTTCCCCTTTGTACCTGTTCCCCCACACATACACACATTAGTTCTCCTCTGTACCCCCAAATCTGTTCCCCTTTGTACCCCCTCCCCCACACACATTAGTTCTCCTCTGTACCCCCCCAATCTGTTCCCCTCTGTACTTCCCCCACACACACACTAGTTCTCCTCTGTACTCCCCCAAATCTGTTCCCCTTTGTACCCCCCCCCACACACACACACACACATTAGTTCTCCTCTGTACCCCCCCCCCCGCACACACACACATATTAGTTCTCCTCTGTACCCCCCAAATCTGTTTCCCTCTGTACCCCCACACACATTAGTTCTCCTCTGTTCCCCCTAAATCTGTTCCCGTCTGTACCCCCTCCCACACACACACACACACATTAGTTCTCCTCTATATCCCCAAATCTGTTCCCCTCTGTACCCCTCCCCCACATTAGTTCTCCTCTGTACCCCCCCCCTCACACACACACACACATTAGATTCCCTCTGTACCCCTCCCCCAAATCTGTTCCCATCTTTACCCCCTCACCCTCCATGCACACACATTAGTTCCCCTCTGTACCCACCTACCCCAAATCTGTTCCCCTCTGTACCCCTCCACCCCCCATACACACACACACACACATTAGCTCTCCTCTGTACCCCCCAAATCTGTTCATCTCTGTACCCCCCACACACAGACACATTAGTTCCCCTCTGTACCCCCCGAATCTGTTCCCCTCTGTACCCCCTCCCCCACACAGATACATTAGTTCTCCTTTGTACCCCCCAAAATCTGTTCCCCTCTGTACCCCACACACACACACACATTAGTTCTCCTCTGTACCCCCCCCCCCCACATACACACACACACACACACATTAGTTCTCCTCTGTGCCCCCCAAATCTATTCCCCTCTGTACCCCCCCAAACACATTAGTTCTCCTCTGTACCCCCCCAAATGTGTCCCCCTCTTTACCCCTCATTCATACACATTAGTTCTCCTCTGTTAACCCCCCAATCTGTTCCCCTCTGTACCCCCCACACTAGTTCTCCTCTGTACCCTCCCCCCCACACACACACATCAGTTCTCCTCTGTACCCCCAAATCTGTTCCCCTCTGTACCCCCTATACACACACACACACACACTAGTTTCCCACTGTACCCCCTACCCAAAAATCTGTTCCCTTCTGTACACCCCCCCCCCCCCACACACACACATTAGTTCCCCTCTGTACCCCCCTCCTCCCAAATCTGTTCCCCTTTGTACCTGTTCCCCCACACATACACACATTAGTTCTCCTCTGTACCCCCAAATCTGTTCCCCTTTGTACCCCCTCCCCCACACACATTAGTTCTCCTCTGTACCCCCCAATCTTTTCCCCTCTGTACTTCCCCCACACACACACTAGTTCTCCTCTGTACTCCCCCAAATCTGTTCCCCTTTGTACCCCCCCCCACACACACACACACACATTAGTTCTCCTCTGTACCCCCCCCCCCCGCACACACACACATATTAGTTCTCCTCTGTACCCCCCAAATCTGTTTCCCTCTGTACCCCCACACACATTAGTTCTCCTCTGTTCCCCCTAAATCTGTTCCCGTCTGTACCCCCTCCCCCACACACACACACACATTAGTTCTCCTCTATATCCCCAAATCTGTTCCCCTCTGTACCCCTCCCCCACATTAGTTCTCCTCTGTACCCCCCCCCCCACACACACACACACATTAGATTCCCTCTGTACCCCTCCCCCAAATCTGTTCCCATCTTTACCCCCTCACCCTCCATGCACACACATTAGTTCCCCTCTGTACCCACCTACCCCAAATCTGTTCCCCTCTGTACCCCTCCACCCCCCATACACACACACACACACATTAGCTCTCCTCTGTACCCCCCCAAATCTGTTCATCTCTGTACCCCCCACACACAGACACATTAGTTCCCCTCTGTACCCCCCGAATCTGTTCCCCTCTGTACCCCCTCCCCCACACAGATACATTAGTTCTCCTTTGTACCCCCCAAAATCTGTTCCCCTCTGTACCCCACACACACACACACATTAGTTCTCCTCTGTACCCCCCCCCCACATACACACACACACACACACATTAGTTCTCCTCTGTGCCCCCCAAATCTATTCCCCTCTGTACCCCCCCAAACACATTAGTTCTCCTCTGTACCCCCCCAAATGTGTCCCCCTCTTTACCCCTCATTCATACACATTAGTTCTCCTCTGTTAACCCCCCCAATCTGTTCCCCTCTGTACCCCCCACACACACACATTAATTTTCCTCTGTACCCCCAAAATCTGTTCACCTCTGTACCCCAACACACATTAGTTCTCCTCTGTACCCCCCCACACACACATTAGTTCTGCTTTGTACCCCCCCCCCCCCCACGCACACACACACATTATTTCTCCTCTGTACCCCCCCCCACACACACACACATTAGTTCTCCTCTGTACCCCCCAAATCTGTTCCCCTTTGTCCCCCCACACATTAGTTCTCCTCTGTACCCCCCAAATCTGTTCCCCTCTGTACCCCCTCCCCCCACACACATAATAGTTCTCCTCTATACCCCCCAAATCTGTTCCCCTCTGTACCCCCTCCCCCACACCTACATTAGTTCTCCTCTGTACCCCCCAAATCTGTTCCCCTCTGTACCCCCCACACACACACACACATTAATTCCCGCTGTACCCCTCCCCCAAATCTGTTCCCATCTTTACCCCCTCCCCCACACACACACACACATTAGTTCCCCTCTGTACCCACCTCCTCCAAATCTGTTCCTCTCTGTTACCCTCACCCCCCCACACACACACACTAGTTCTCTGTACCCCCCCCAAATCTGTTCCTCTGTACCCCCCCACACATTAGTTCCCCTCGTTACCCCCCCGAATCTGTACCCCCTCACCTACATAAAGACATTAGTTCTCCTCTATACCCCACATCTGTTCCCCTCTGTACCCCCCCACACACATTAATTCCCTCTGTACCGCCTCCCCCCAAATCTGTTCCCATCTTTACCCCCTCCGCCACACACACACACACACACTAGTTCCCCTCTGTAACAACCTCATCCAAATCTGTTCCCCTCTGTACCCCTCACCCACACACACACACATTAGTTCTCCTCCGTACCCCCCCAAATCTGTTCCTCTCTGTACCCCCCCACACACACACACACATTAGTTCTCCTCTGTACCCCCCCACACGCACATATTAGTTCTCCTCTGTACCCCCCAAATCTGTTCCCCTCTTTACCCCTCACACATACACATTAGTTCTCCTCTGTAACCCCCAATCTGTTCCCCTCTGTACCCCCCCACACACATTAGTTCTCCTCTGTACCCCCCCAAATCTGTTCCCCTCTGTACCCCCCCCCACACACACACACATTAGTTCTCTCTCTGTACCCCCCACACACACACATTAGTTCTCCTCTGTACGTACCCCCCAAATCTGTTCCCCTCTGTACACAATACAATGCAACTGCAGTGGTGGCTTCACCTCAAGGAGAGTGGCGCTGCTGCCTGTCCTCCCACCACAGATCCCCGACGGTCCAGGAAGAGGGAGGGGAAATCGCGGCAAGCCCAGACTTAACATGCAGGGCTTTCATCTCATCTGCCCCAGGCCGCTTCCATGTATGATGCAGCACTAGTGGCCGGCTGCTCTGTGTCCCGGCTCTCTCCCCTCCTCTTCTTACTCCAGGGATGTCTTCACAGGCGCATTTTACCGTCATTAGCCTGGCGCCTATGCTGTCTTATGGATGTCAACACTGCCCCGGAAGGTATTTTACATATTCAAATGCCCAGCAAGTGGTTGGGGATCCGGATTTTGCTGCCCCTCCTACCCTGGCACCCTGTCAGCCACCTGACCTGCCTATTGCTAGCGCCGGCCCTGCGGCCTGGTTCCCTTACCAGGAATGGTGGCGGCAGTTTCCGTGAGTCGTTCCGAAGATCGGCTTCGGGTGCTGACATCGCGGGCTCCCCGCACAGGTCAGTGTCCATATATTAAAAGTCAACAGCTACACTATTTATAGCTGCTGACTTTTAATTTTTTTCCCAGGCAAAACTCCGCTTTAAGCTACAGGGTCCTGTTGCTATTTAATTTTAAAACGTTTTTTTTTTCTTTTTCAGTGGTTTGGTAATACAAGGTGTATATGCATTTTAGAAAATGAATGTTATATAAATTATATGTTTTGTGAGTATTGATGTGCCAGTCGTAATCCCAGTCCTTTAATGGTTTGTTCCCTTTTGGTGTCTTTTTTTCAAATTGGGCAAAAATAAAATTTACATATTACTTACATTTTAACAAAAACAATATTTGTGCGCTTGCTAAAAAATATTAAAATCACCATTAGTGAATAAACTAAGTGACAAAAAAAAATGCTTAACAAGGACTGCTGCATCTAAACCACCAATCCAGGCAGGATGTGCAGCAAACTACAATAAAGCAATATTCCAAAGTACGCTGTCCTTATACAAATTATTACTCATAAGAAAACTTATAATAAACTCATCTTATATTAACCCCTTTGTGCTAAGGGTAAAAAAATCTAAATGCCTAATCCCAATTGTGTCATGTGTTAGTAAAACCATACAAAATTATCACAACTACTTTGTACATCCCGGTAGATTATACCTTGCTTTTTTTTCAGGACAAATTGGGCTTTCATTTTGTGATAAATAGTAATGGATATGTCCTGATTTTTTATTTTTTATTATCATGAAGACTGGCACAAAATAGTAACAAAATCTATAATATATCATACGTGAACATAATCAAATACATAAACCATCCAGTAAAAAATAGGCCATATGTGATTACTCCATTAACAAAAATACGTGCATTTAAACACAAAATGTGACAATAAAAAGTTCATGGGTGAAAGTATCCAAACGAAGAAATTCCCAGTACAAAACCCTGGGTTTGTGTTTTTCCACCACTCGTGCTGCCTGTCACCTTACAATAAACAATGGAGGCTTACCAGAAAGCCTGCGACCACCCTTATTCAGGGGGGTCAAATCAGGCTTAGTAGAAATAACAGGAACACTGCTGAGATCTCACAGACTTCCCTCACAACAGGTGACCGGCTGACATGAGTGAAGAGCACCTTCCATGGCACCCTCACAGGAGACAAATGCTGTACACCGATGGATGAACACTTCCACAGCGTTCAGTGGATTTTCCAAGAAGGGGGAAAAAAAAAGAGACCCCAATAGTGCAGAGATTCCCTTGATAGTTTATTTAGAATATCAAAAGTTCCAATACATAAAAACGTTCCTTGCAAGGATGAAGGTAAAAAAGCTCCATTCATATCTTTAAAAACAAATCGCGCATGCACAGTACATGTATACGTGACAACCCACATGTTTCATCACAACTGACATCTTTAGGGGTATGTACACACGCATGCTCGTGTGCTTTAAATGGCCACACGGCAGAGCGGAGAAGCGTAGCCATAGGTTCCCTAAAACCGATACTCAGAGCTTATTGGATAAACTACAAAAGGCTATTCCCACCAGACTCAAACCAACATAATTGGCAGAGAGATCAGCTCATCACTGACACCCACAGGACAGCATTACTACTGCTCCAGAGAGTACTTTAAAATATCAAGAAATAATAAAAACAGTGCCATCTTGTGGATTGTTACAATACTACTAAAAAGGATAAACGAGGCAAGAAAAAAATAAATTATATGGTGAATCCAGATATAAATCATATCTTATTCCTGAACCAATTTAGAATTTGGCCTGTGACCTAAAAACCCCTTCTGAAAAAGTGTGTTATAATACGCTCCTCCACATTGCCAACACAGGAGTGTCATGGTTATATCTTATTATCTTATCAATAAAAGATTAACAACAGAAACGATCTGTATAAAACAGTGATATATACCAAAAGAACTGTTTCATAACAGTGGGTAAAGAACATAATTCCCAATGTTGTATAATACAAAAAAATACAAAAAATTTTTAAAACCAACCGACAGGTTGTATCCCAATGGATTCCTGCCATCACCGTTCCTGGCTGTCGGCTGTCCCAAAGGGTCAATTCCTATGCCTAAGGCAGAATTGCATCAATGTGGATGAGTTCCATAAAGAGGCCTTGGTTCTCAAGTCCAGGTTTCTAAGCAAGGGCTATGATAATGCGGTCCTGGACTCTTTGATCACAGAAATAGGGAGCAGAGACCATCAAGCTCTTTTGGGTGACAAACCCCCTCAAGTTGAAGACAGAGAGGATTTCGGCTTAGCCTTTTTGACCACCTATACTAGCCAACATTGGGCTATAAAAAGAATAATTAAAAGGCACTGGCCGGTGATCAAAAATGACCGGATTCTCCGACCTTTGTTGTCGGATAATCCTCATGTATTGTTTAGGGGGGCCTCCAATCTTAGACATTTAATAGCACCTAATGTCCCTGACTCACCTACACGTCCAACTTTTTTGGGGGATTTGAAAGGTTTTTTTTCCTTGCAGAAAGTGCAAAGTCTGTAAGGTGAATGCACTACGTGACAGGAGACTAACCAAATTCACATCAGAGGGCACTGGTGCCACATACTCCATCAAATCCTTTATAACATGCACCGCTAAGTGTGTTGAGTACCTTTTAAGGTGTCCATGCGGTTTGGAATATGTGGGATGTACCACTCGGATGTTGTACGTCAGGTTAGGGGAACACATCACAACCATAAAGGGGGATGTCGACAAACATAATGTTTCTAAGCACTATGATCTCAAACATAACAGAGACCCTAAGGGCACCATCTTTATAGCTTTGGAAAAATACATTCCTCACTGGCGTGGAGGTAATGGCAAAATAACTATATCTAGATCCGAAACCAATTGGATTTACAAGCTCGGAACTCATGTCCCCAATGGTTTGAACGTGGAGTGGGACATTAATTGTTTTATTAATAACTGCTGATGCCCCCTCCGATTACATCTCGTGGTTAGACCTTTTTTCTCCTTTCCTACATTCACCATTGATTCAACAGCCTAGTTTGTGGTTATTCTAATGATGTTATGACCCCCCCCCTTTTTTTGTATAATACAACATTGGGAATTATGTTCTTTACCCTCTGTTATGAAACAGTTCTTTTGGTATATATCACTGCTTTATACGGATCGTTTCTGTTAATCTTTTATTAATAAGATAATAAGATATAACCATGACACTCCTGTGTTGGCAATGTGGAGGAGCATATCCTATTATGACACACTTTTTCAGAAAGGGTTTTTAGGTGACAGGCCAAATTCTAAATTGGTTCAGGAATAAGATTTGTTTTTTATCTGGATTCACCCTATAATTTGTTTTTTTTCTTGCCTTGTATATCCTTTTTAGTAGTATTGTAATGGTCCACAAGATGGCACTGTTTTTATTATTTTTTGATTTTTTAAGTACTCTCTGGAGCAGTATTAATGCTGTCCTGTGGGTGTCAGTGATGAGCTGATCTCTCTGCCAATTATGTTGGTTTGAGTCTGGTGGGAATAGCCTTTTGTAGTTTATCCAATAAGCTCTGAGTATTGGTTTTAGGGAACCTATGGCTGCGCTTCTCCGCTCTGCCGTGTGGACATTTAAAGCACATGCGTGTGCGTGTGTACGTACCCTTGATGACGTCAGTTGTGACAAAACTGTTGTAGGGTTGTCACGTATACATGCACTGCGCATGCGCGATTTGTTTTTAAAGATACGAACTGAGCTTTTTTACTTTCATCCTTGCAAGGAACGTTTTTATGTATTGGAAATTTTGATATTCTAAATAAACTATCAAAGGAATCTCTGCACTATTGGGGTCTTTTTTTTCCCCTTCTTGGAAAATCCACTGAACGCTGTGGAAGTGTTCATCCATCTGTGTACAGCGTTTGTCTCCTGTGAGGGTGCCATGGAAGGTGCTCTTCACTCATG
This sequence comes from Lithobates clamitans, assembly GCA_037952925.1. Classification (NCBI taxonomy): domain Eukaryota; kingdom Metazoa; phylum Chordata; class Amphibia; order Anura; family Ranidae; genus Lithobates; species Lithobates clamitans. Next base: position 894,430 of record JBBGZY010001175.1, on the reverse strand, counting down.
CCAGCTGGTCACCTGTGAGGGAAGTCTGTGAGATCTCAGCAGTGTTCCTGTTTCTACTAAGCCTGATTTGACCCCCCTGAATAAGGGTGGTCGCAGGCCGGTCGCAGAACTTTTTATTGTCACATTTTGTGTTTAAATGCACGTATTTTTTGCTAATGGAGTAATCACATATGGACTATTTTTTACTGGATGGTTTATGTATTTGATTATGCTCCCATATGATATATTATAGATTTATTGTATACATTGTAATCATACACATTATACACTTTTTTATTATTGGTTTATTATCCGGCGCTGCACTCCTATTTTTATTTATATCTTTTGTGCCCTATATCGGGGTTATAGTGCTTAGCTGCAGGATATCCTTCACGGTTCCCCTTTTTAATAATTTTTTTAAATAATTTTTTTCATATACATCATGCACCTAGCGCAATTCTTTTTTAATTTACTACTATAACCTACCACCAAAGAACAACCCACAATAAATTCTCCTGCTCCTGCCAATCGAAGCGATACCACATATGTATAGTTATAGTATGTTAGTTGTTGCTTGTACCCCTTAGTACAGCCCAAAAATAATGGTGCACGTTTTGCTTTTTTTTAATCCTACCTAAAACACACTGACACTAACTGACAATGATACTAATTAAAAAAAAAAATAATCCTGTCCAGATAATACTGACCCTGACCTTGACCCAACACTAACCCTGGCACTGACCTAGATCAAACCTTGATCTAGGTATTTTTTGAATCTTTTGTTTATTTTTATTTTTAATTATTATTTTTATTTTTTTATTCTTTTCTTCACACACTTTTTTCTATCTCTGCAAGGACAGAGAAAGATACAATGTATCTCTCCCATCCATTTATAGAAACAGAAAACACGGGGGTGGGCTTCACAGTGACTGATCACTGTGATAGCCAATTAAAGGCTATCACAGCAATCAGGTGACCCGGAATTTGCCGTTCTGGGTCCCAATCATTAGAACTGGGACCGGGGCTTTGTGCTGGGAGATGCGCAAAAAACCCCAGTCCAATGGGGCTGCATATTTGCTAAGGTCAGTGTGAAGGCATTAACAGATCCATATATATCAAGTCCATATATAATGTGCAAAAATTGTGCAAAATTGTTCAAAAATGATAGTGCAAATGTATGATAAAGTGCAAAAAGTTGTCAGTTCCAAAACATTAGCATTTCTTCTCTCTTAGTGTGAAAAAAATATGATAATATGCACCACCATGAAATGTGCTCCCGAAAGAATCCCTACAAACCGTTAAATGAGCTCCTTACCAGTTGCTCTGATCCCACAAGGAGATCGCCGAACGCCTTGCTGCATAGCAGCCACATACACTAGGATCTGGAATACAAAAGCTCCCTCAACTCCTATGCCGAAATAGACTCCATGGAGGGGATTAAAGTACAGAGGGAGATCTGCATAGTGCAGTATTTCACCAATAAATTTTAATAAAACAATGAAATTACACTTACAATCTCCAAGGTATAAAACAACAAATGTCCCCAGACAATGCTTGTTACAGAGAAATGCATTGGGAGGAGCCACATGACATCATTCCACAAGTCGGGCTGACCCTTGGACCTGCTGGCTGTTTGTAATACATACAGTTTTACGCACTGTCAGAATGCACATCAGTATATCTATTAGAATTCAGTTATTGTGCCCCCAGCCTCTCCCTCTACTTTGCTATTCATCCAGCACAGCCCTGTAAAAAGGGAGGGAAGTAAGGGCACAAAACTAAAGCAACAAAACAAAAAAACAAAAACATTGTGCCTTAAGTCCAGCTTTACATAACTTAAAATGTTACTAAACCCAGTAATATGAAAATAGTTCAACCTCCACCCCCCCCCCCCCCCCCCCAGTGCCCACAGCCTAAAAATCTTCTTTTTACATTCAAATACTGCCACTATATACCCTTTTGGCTACACTGTATACCACGGTCACTTGATAAACTGCAGCGTCTGCCTGAGTGCTGAGTGTTCAGGTAGGAGGAGATTTCCACTATGGCCTATGTCCTCATGCTGTTATGGGAGGCGAATCATCAATCAAGCTATGACAATCCACCCACTGTGTTCTTTTTTAGTTACTGGGCATGGAGGAGGAGGGAGGGACTGGGCTTTCATTTAGGATCTCTATACATGCCCAAATGTGTAATGTCAATATCATGTGACCTGAAAGGCTCAACTCAACAAGGAAATGTTCTCTCCAGCAATAGAGAACAAACATATACGATCAACGAGCCTTTTTACACAATACAGAGGACTTATGCCGCGTACACACGGTCGGACTTTTCATCTACAAAAGTCCAACGGACGCTGACGGACTAAAGCTGGCTGGTAATCCGATCGTGTGTGGGCTTCTCCGGACTTTCAACGTACTTTTTTAGACTCAAATCCGACGTACTTTAGATTTGAAACATGCTTCAAATCTTTACGTCGTAACTACGACGGACCCCGAAGTCCGCTCGTCTGTATGCTAGTCCTACGGACAAAAACCCACGCTAGGGCAGCTATTGGCTACTGGCTATCAACTTCCTTATTTTAGTCCGGTGTACGTCATCACGTACGAATCCGTCGGACTTTTGTGTGGTCGTGTGTAGGCAAGTCTGTTCGTTAGAAAGTCTGCCGCAAGTCCGCCGCAAGTCCGCCGAAAGTCCGCCGAAAGTCTGTCGGACAGGCTGTCGGACTTTTGTAGATGAAAAGTCCGACCGTGTGTACGCGGCATAACTCCTTAAGTTCCACAGTAAAATAAGCATGCTATTCTGCATCTACAGACAGATTTTACTGTTGTGGGTTTAGTAACACTTTAAAGTTACCTTGTTGCGTTATTGAGCCAGATTGTAGATGGCTTTGGCCACATCTTATTTGAGTCATCTGTCATTCTTCCATGCATCCCTAACTAACCACCCCAGGCTTCTAGGATGCCAGTAGTATGATCCCTCATCCTACTTGTGCTTTACTGTTCTATGGGACCTTACTGTCATATAGCAAGGTACAAGCATGAACCAAACCTCTAACTTGTAAGTAGAGGGTCATTGTTTGCAAATTGGAGCGTCACAGAGAATAAATTGTGCCAGCGGTCACTTGTAATGGGTTTAGAATACCAAGCTGATAATGATATTCTTTCAGGCCCAGTACAGGTATACTTCTGGCCTTATTCACTGACAAAGTGCTATCTGTTCAAGTACATCTAAACTCTTCTCTAAGACAGTGTAAATAGGCACCAAATATAATTGCTGTGCATGACAAAACTGTCATGAATTCCTGCGCAGTAGGGATGAACCGAACACACCCCGGTGTTCATATAAACCTTTAAAATGTATATAAGCCTTTAAAATGAGCACTTTTGAATTTGCACATTCGTGTCCCATAGACTAACACTAATGGTGTTCGCGTGTTTGCACACATTTGTCTATTCGCACCAGAACTTGTGAACAGACAAAATTTGCTGCGAACATGCGACCGTGTGTTGGCTCCATCACACATTTTCCATCGGATTTTCCGACACACAAAGTTTGAGAGCAGGCTATAAAATTTTCCGACAACAAAATCCGTTGTTGGAAATTCCAATCGTGTGTACACAAATCCGACGGACACAGTGCCACGCATGCTCAGAATAAATAAAGGGATGAAAGCTATTGGCCACTGCCCCGTTTATAGTCCCGACGTACGTGTTTTACATCACCGCGTTTAGAACGATCGGATTTTCCGACAACTTTGTGCGACCGTGTGTAGACAAAACAAGTTTGAGCCAACATCCGTCGGAAAAAATCCTAGGATTTTGTTGTCGGAATGTCCGAACAAAGTCCGACCGTGTGTACGGGGCATTAGTGTTACTCTATGGGACACGAATGTGAAAAATCAAAAGTGCTGATTTTAACCACTTAAGGACCGCCTCACGCCGATTTACGTCGGCAAGGCGGCACGGGCAGGCAAAATAACGTACATGTACGTGATTTGCCTCCCGCGGGAGGGGGGGTCCGATCGGAGGTGCCGTTTGGTCCCCCGGCGATCGGAGGTGAGGGGGAGGCCATCCGTTCGTGGCCCCCCCCTCGCGATCGCCGCCGGCCAATCAGATCACTTCCTTTGCTGCTGTATGCTAAACAGCAGCAAAGGAAATGATGTCATCTCTCCTCGGCTCGGTATTCCGTTGCAGCGCCGAGGAGAGAAGACTGAACTGTGAGTGCACCAACACTACACGACACAGTAGAACATGCCAGGCACACAAAACACCCCGATCCCACCCCCGATCCCCCCCGATCCCCCCCCAATCACCCCCCCCCCTCCCTGTCACAAACTGACACCAGCAGTTTTTTTTTTTTTCTGATTACTGCATTGGTGTCAGTTTGTGACAGTTACAGTGTTGGGACAGTGAATATTACCCCCCTTTAGGTCTAGGATACCCCCCTAACCCCCCCTAATAAAGTTTTAACCCCTTGATCACCCCCTGTCGCCAGTGTCACTAAGCGATCATTTTTCTGATCGCTGTATTAGTGTCGCTGGTGACGCTAGTTAGTGAGGTAAATATTTAGGTTCGCCGTCAGCGTTTTATAGCGTCAGGGACCCCCATATACTACCTAATAAATGTTTTAACCCTTTGATTGCCCCCTAGTTAACCCTTTCACCACTGATCACCGTATAAGTGTTACGGGTGACGCTGGTTAGTTCGTTTATTTTTTATAGTGTCAGGGAACACGCCGTTTATTACCGAATAAAGGTTTAGCCCCCTGATCGCACGGCGGTGATATGTGTCGCCCCAGGCAGCGTCAAATTAGCGCCAGTACCGCTAACACCCACGCACGCAGCATACGCCTCCCTTAGTGGTATAGTATCTGAACGGATCAATATCTGATCCGATCAGATCTATACTAGCGTCCCCAGCAGTTTAGGGTTCCCAAAAACGCAGCGTTAGCGGGATCAGCCCAGATACCTGCTAGCACCTGCGTTTTGTCCCTCTGCCCGGCCCAGCCCAAGTGCAGTATCGATCGATCACTGTCACTTACAAGGCACTAAACGCATAACTGCAGCGTTCGCAGAGTCAGGCCTGATCCCTGCGATCGCTAACAGTTTTTTTGGTAGCATTTTGGTGAACTGGCAAGCACCAGCCCCAGGCAGCGTCAGGTTAGCGCCAGTACCGCTAACACTCACGCACGCACCATACACCTCCCTTAGTGGTATAGTATCTGAACGGATCAATATCTGATCCGTTTAGATTTATACTAGCGTCCCCAGCAGTTTAGGGTTCCCAAAAACACAGTGTTAGCGGGATCAGCCCAGATACCTGCTAGCACCTGCGTTTTGCCCCTCCGCCCGGCCCAGCCCACCCAAGTGCAGTATCGATCGATCACTGTCACTTACAAAACACTAAACGCATAACTGCAGTGTTCGCAGAGTCAGGCCTGATCCCTGCGATCGCTAACAGTTTTTTTTGTAGCGTTTTGGTGAACTGGCAAGCACCAGCGGCCTAGTACACCCCGGTCGTAGTCAAACCAGCACTGCAGTAACACTTGGTGACGTGGCGAGTCCCATAAGTGCAGTTCAAGCTGGTGAGGTGGCAAGCACAAGTAGTGTCCCGCTGCCACCAAAAAGACAAACACAGGCCCGTCGTGCCCATAGTGCCCTTCCTGCTGCATTCGCCAATCCTAATTGGGAACCCACCGCTTCTGCAGCGCCCGTACTTCCCCCATTCACATCCCCAACCAAATGCAGTCGGCTGCATGAGAGACATTTTCTTTATGTCCTCCCGAGTACCCCTACCCAGCGAACCCCCCCAAAAAGATGTCGTGTCTGCAGCTAGCGCGGATATAGACGTGACACCCACTATTATTGTCCCTCCTGTCCTGACAATCCTGGTCTTTGCATTGGTGAATGTTTTGAACGCTACCGTGCACTAGTTGAGTATTAGCGTAGGGTACAGCATTCCACAGACTAGGGCACACTTTCACAGGGTCTCCCAAGATGCCTTTTGAGAGACCCGAACCTGGAACCGGTTATCGTTATAAAAGTTAGTTACAAAAAAAGTGTAAAAAAAAAAAAATATATAAAATAAAAAAAAATTGTTGTTGTTTTATTGTTCTCTCTCTCTATTCTCTCTCTCTATTGTTCTGCTCTTTTCTACTGTATTCTATTCTGCAATGTTTTATTGTTATTATGTTTTATCATGTTTGTTTTTCAGGTATGTAATTATTTATACTTTACCGTTTACTTTGCTTTATTGTTAACCATTTTTTTGTCTTCAGGTACGCCATTCACGACTTTGAGTGGTTATACCAGAATGATGCCTGCAGGTTTAGGTATCATCTTGGTATCATTCTTTTCAGCCGGCGGTCGGCTTTCATGTAAAAGCAATCCTAGCGGCTAATTAGCCTCTAGACTGCCTTTACAAGCCGTGGGAGGGAATGCCCCCCCCCCACCGTCTTCCGTGTTTTTCTCTGGCTCTCCTGTCTCAACAGGGAACCTGAGAATGCAGCCGGTGATTCAGCCAGCTGACCATAGAGCTGATCAGAGACCAGAGTGGCTCCAAACATCTCTATGGCCTAAGAAACCGGAAGCTACGAGCATTTTATGACTTAGATTTCGCCAGATGTAAATAGCGCCATTGGGAAATTGGGGAAGCATTTTATCACACCGATCTTGGTGTGGTCAGATGCTTTGAGGGCAGAGGAGAGATCTAGGGTCTAATAGACCCCAATTTTTTCAAAAAAGAGTACCTGTCACTACCTATTGCTATCATAGGGGATATTTACATTCCCCGAGATAACAATAAAAATGATAAAAAAAAAAAAAATGAAAGGAACAGTTTAAAAATAAGATAAGAAAGCAAAAAAATAATAAAGAAAAAAAAAAAAAAAAAAAAGCACCCCTGTCGCCCCCTGCTCTTGCGCTAAGGCGAACGCAAGCGGCGGTCTGTCGTCAAACGTAAACAGCAATTGCACCATGCATGTGAGGTATCACCATCACCGCGAAGGTCAGATTGAGGGCAGTATTTTTAGCAGTAGACCTCCTCTGTAAATCTAAAGTGGTAACCTGTAAAGGCTTTTAAAGGCTTTTAAAAATGTATTTATTTTGTTGCCACTGCACGTTTGTGCGCAATTGTAAAGCATGTCATGTTTGGTATCCATGTACTCGGCCTAAGATCATCTTTTTTATTTCATCAAACATTTGGGCACTATAGTGTGTTTTAGTGCATTAAAATTTTAAAAAGTGTGTTTTTTCCCCAAAAAATGCGTTTGAAAAATCGCTGCGCAAATACTGTGTGAAAAAAAAAAAATGAAACACCCACCATTTTAATCTGTAGGGCATTTGCTTTAAAAAAATATATAATGTTTGGGGGTTCAAAGTAATTTTCTTGCAAAAAAAAAAAACTTTTTTATGTAAACAATAAGTGTCAGAAAGGGCTTTGTCTTCAAGTGGTTAGAAGAGTGGGTGATGTGTGACATAAGCTTCTAAATGTTGTGCATAAAATGCCAGGACAGTTCAAAACCCCCCCAAATGACCCCATTTTGGAAAGTAGACACCCCAAGCTATTTGCTGAGAGGCATGTCGAGTCCATGGAATATTTTATATTGCGACACAAGTTGCGGGAAAGAGACAAATTTTTTTTTTTTTTTTTTGCACAAAGTTGTCACTAAACGATATATTGCTCAAACATGCCATGGGAATATGTGAAATTACACCCCAAAATACATTCTGCTACTTCTCCTGAGTATGGGGATACCACATGTGTGAGACTTTTTGGGAGCCTAGCCGCGTACGGGACCCCGAAAACCAAGCACCGCCTTCAGGCTTTCTAAGGGCGTGAATTTTTGATTTCACTCTTCACTGCCTATCACAGTTTCGGAGGCCATGGAATGCCCAGGTGGCACAAAACCCCCCCAAATGACCCCATTTTGGAAAGTAGACACCCCAAGCTATTTGCTGAGAGGTATAGTGAGTATTTTGCAGACCTCACTTTTTGTCACAAAGTTTTGAAATTTGAAAAAAGAAAAAAAAAATGTTTTTTCTTGTCTTTCTTCATTTTCAAAAACAAATGAGAGCTGCAAAATACTCACCATGCCTCTCAGCAAATAGCTTGGGGTGTCTACTTTCCAAAATGGGGTCATTTGGGGGGTTTTGAGCCACCTGGGCATTCCATGGCCTCCGAAACGGTGATAGGCAGTGAAGAGTAAAATCAAAAATTCACGCCCTTAAAAACGCTGAAGGCGGTGATTGGTTTTCGGGGCCCCGTACGCGGCTAGGCTCCCAAAAAGTCCCACACATGTGGTATCCCCATACTCAGGAGAAGCAGCTAAATGTATTTTGGGGTGCAATTCCACATATGCCCATGGCCTGTGAGAGCAATATATCATTTAGTGACAACTTTGTGCAAAAAAAAAAAAAAAAAAAAAGTGTCACATTCCCGCAACTTGTGTCAAAATATAAAATATTCCATGGACTCAATATGCCTCTCAGCAAATAGCTTGGGGTGTCTACTTTCCAAAATGGGGTCATTTGGGGGGGGGTTTGTGCCACCTGGGCATTTTATGGCCTCCGAAACTGTGATAGGCAGTGAAGAGTGAAATCAAAAATTTACACCCTTAGAAATCCTGAAGGCGGTGATTGGTTTTCGGGGTCCCGTACGCGGCTAGGCTCCCAAAAAGTCCCACACATGTGGTATCCCCGTACTCAGGAGAAGCAGCTGAATGTATTTTGGGGTGCAATTCCACATAGGCCCATGGCCTGTGTGAGCAATATATCATTTAGTGACAACTTTTTGTAAATATTTTTTTTTTTTTTTTTGTCATTATTCAATCACTTGGGACAAAAAAAAATAAATATTCAATGGGTTCAACATGCCTCTCAGCAATTTCCTTGGGGTGTCTACTTTCCAAAATGGGGTCATTTGGGGGGGGTTTGTACTGCCCTGCCATTTTAGCACCTCAGGAAATGACATAGGCAGTCATAAACTAAAAGCTGTGTAAATTCCAGAAAATGTACCCTAGTTTGTAGACGCTATAACTTTTGCGCAAACCAATAAATATACGCTTAATGACATTTTTTTTTACCAAAGACATGTGGCCGAATACATTTTGGCCTAAATGTATGACTAAAATTGAGTTTATTGGATTTTTTTTATAACAAAAAGTAGAAAATATCATTTTTTTTCAAAATTTTCGGTCTTTTTCCATTTATAGCGCAAAAAATAAAAACTGCAGAGGTGATCAAATACCATCAAAAGAAAGCTCTATTTGTGGGAAGAAAAGGACGCAAATTTTGTTTGGGTACAGCATTGCATGACCGCGCAATTAAAAGTTAAAGCGACGCAGTGTCAAATTGGAAAAAGACCTCTGGTCCTTAGGCAGCATAATGGTCCGGGGCTCAAGTGGTTAAAGGCATATATGCATGTTATTGCCATAAAAAGTGTTTGGGGACCCGGGTACTGCCCCAGGGGACATATATCAATGCAAAAATAAGTTTTTAAAACAGCTATTTTTTCAGTAGCAGCCATTTTTAACCTCCCTGGCTGTATGATTATGTCAGATTTTTGATGCTGAAAGCGGTACAATGTTTTGCATGGAAATTTGACGTTTTATATTGTAGGCCTGTAATTCTTAGGAATAACACACTTAAATCTGTCCAAACAAGAGTCTATTAGACATCCCAGATATGATAAAGTTTGAAACTCGAAATCACATAATTTAATAAATAGCTATAAATGATAACAAATAATAATATAATAATAATAATAATAATAATAATAATAATAATAATAATAATAATAATAATAATAAAATGTATTCAATAATGTCATCAAATCAAAAACACTGACGTTTGCTCAGTTGCAGAATTGTTGCTGTCATTACTTTCAGTGTTTGATGACGAATTTCCCCACAAATCACTATCGCTCAATTCTGCAAGTGATTCTAATTTACTATCGCTGTTTTCTAGCTGGTCTATAACTGCTTTTGACGTAAAGGGACACATTTTGGTTGCCATGTGTCAGAATATTATTGATAGAATATTATTCCAAATTCATAATTCGGAACTTATAGGTGTTATATTATATTCATGGCAAGCTTGCAAAACATATTTGGTTTTATGATTAGTCATAATAAATATTGTATGTGTGAATGACCTTGATCAATTGTTCAGTAAAATAGATCTAAAGCTGAGTATTACTAGAAGTATCTGGTGTATGAGAATGACATATAAGGTATCTTGGCATAGAATGTCATGAGAAGACAAAAATAGACACGTATTTATGTAGTAGAGGAATAATACATATTTGTTTATATCCGGTTAGTTTAGTGTAGTCTCAGTCATATTTAAGTATTAGTATATAGTTACTTAATGTAGTTAAAGTTGGTGATATGTGTTCATATTAGTAGATGTTTGGTTATATGACATTACATGATCAGCACTACAAGTGTTACATGTTGGATTGTCAATCAAACTCCATATATGATTCTCTGAGTTAGTATCTCCTTTTGGATAGCATATTGCTAAAGTTAGCAGAAATGAATGTGTGCCATACAAGGTTCTACGTTTTTGTGAGGTTATGACGTTCACATGTAACATATAAAGCCAGAGATTGAAGTTCAGACAGACACACAACACACCCACTAGGAGAGATGACACTGACATGTTCACGAAGACACTTTGACAAGTTGAAACAGGCGATTTCTCTCAGAAGTCTAAGAAAATCATTTCCTGCTTCTTTTTGGGCTACACGAGACAGCATGGAAACAGAAGGCAGCAGACATAAAGCACACATGCTTTCATAAGCTTATTACAGCTTTATAACTATTTATTCTATTTCATATATTTTTACCTACACTGAACTGAACTGTTTTACTTTTTTCATTTATGATGCCAACTGTGTGAAAATATACTCATATTCATCCAGAAACGCCCTTGAGATACAAGAATATTAGATAATATTTTATTCTTCACCATGGACAATCTCAAGTTTCCAGGCAGAAATAACAGCATATATAATATAAAACTGCACGCAGGGCACTGGACAAAGCACTAGTGACAAAAGGGATGTACAATTATTTGATACAGTAATGTAATCTGTAAGATTAAAGTGTACAGTATGTGTTCTGTGTTTTCTACTTTTTGAATTTGGCGCCGGGCTCCATCCCCGTGCATCGTGACGCTCGCAGTGATAGATTTGGTGCGGTGCTCGCCGACACTGTGATAGATTTGGCGGAGGACACAGCTCGCACACACAGCAGGGAGACATTAAAGGATCCTAGGGACAAGTGTGGCTTGGGGTTACCGCTTTTGGTAATGAAAATTCACCCCGAGCCACACTCAGGAATACCGCCAGGGAGGTTACAAATGCTTAAAGTAAAACAATAAAAATGAAATATTCCTTAAAATATCGTACCTAGGGGGTCCCCTTAGTCTGCCTGTAAAGTAGGGCATTTTTCCCATGTTTAGAAAAGTACCGCAGCAAAATGACATTTCTAAAGGAAAAAATGTCATATAAAATTGCTCACGGCTGTAATGTATTGCCAGATCCTGGCAGTATACATAAAAAATTATTTTAAAAAAACAGCGTGGGGTTCCCCCCCCCCCCCATTCCATACCAGGCCCTTTGGGTCTGGTATGAATATTAAGGTGATCTCCACGCCAATTTTTTTTTAAAAATCCATACCCGAAGGGCCTGGTATGGACGGGGGGAACCCATGCCATTTTTTTCTTAATTCTGTCATAGGGGTCAACCACTTCAAAACACTATATTATATATTGTACACTGCACTATATACCCTGCACTGTATTATATATACACTACACTATATACTCTGAACTGCTATATATATATATATATATATATATATATATATATATATATATATATATATATATATACACATACACTATACGGACTGCACTATATACTCTGCTGAAAAATTGGGCCTTAGGTGTTGGTGGTGGCAGAACACAGTAACCCCTCTAAGTTACTTATGGTGGGCGCAGGAAAAGTCCCTGCTGTTCCATATTATTTCAAAATTTGTAATTGCATTCCCCTGTTAACTGCTTGCCAACCAGCCGCCGCAGTTTTACTGCGGCAGAATGGCACGGCTGGACGAAGCAACGTTTCCTTACGTCGCTCTGCCTTTTGGCCACTAGAGGCGCACGCACCCGCAGCGTGTGCCCGAGGCTGATACAAGTGCCCGGTGGGCGTGATGACCGCCGGGCTCCTACGATTGCTTGTGACACAGTGAGAACCGGGATCTGTGTGTGTAAACACACAGATCCCAGTTCTTTCAGGGGAGTAGAGACAGACAGTGTGTTCATACTATATATGAATATAATCTCTCTCCTCCTAGACTGTCCCATCCCCCCTAGAGTTAGAACACAATTAACCCCTTGATTGCCCCCTAGTGTTAACCCCTTTCCTACCAGTGACATTTATACAGTAATCAGTGCATTTTTATAGCACTGATCGCTGTATAATTGTCAATGGTCCCAAAAATGTGTCAAAAGGTTCCAATTTGTCTGCCGCAATATCACAGTCTCGATAAAAATCACAGAACGCCGCCATTACTAGTAAAAAAATAATAATAAAATGCCATAAACCTATTTGTAGATGCTATAACTTTTGCGCAAACCAATCAATATACGCTTATTGCAATTTTTTTACCAAAAATATGTAGAAGAATACATATTCCTAAACTGAGGAAGAAAATATTTTTTTGATACAAAAATGTGGGATATTTATTATAGCAAAAAGTTAAAGTTAAGTTTTTTTCAAAATTGTCGCTCTTCTTTTGTTTGTAGTGCAAAAAATAAAAACCGCAGAGGCGATCAAATACCACCAAAAGAAAGCTCTATTTGTGGGGAAAAAATGACATCAATTTTGTTTAGGTACAGGATCCCACGACCGCACAATTGTCAGTTAAAGCAACGCAGTGCCGTATCGCAAAAAATGGCCTGGTCATTGAGCAGCCAAATCTTTAGGGGCTGAAGTGGTTAAACAGAGGCAGAAACATTGGGCCTTAGGTTTTGGTGGTGTCAAAACACTGTAACCCCTCACAGTTCAGAGGCTGCTTGCCCTCTTTTAGTGGCCTGTGAGCGTCTGCTTCTCCTTGGCTTCCTTCGACATGATGGGTATTTTTTTTTTTTAACACCGCACTACACTGTATTCTATACTGTGTACACCGCCTGAAGTGTATTTGAAACTGTACACACTGTATTATATAACCTGTACACTGCCTGCCCTGTATTAGAAACTGTACACCGCAGAATGCACTGTATATATAGGCTATGTTGAATGCAGAGTGTGTATGTGTGTATATATATATATATATATATATATATATATATATATATATACACACACATATATACACACACAAATACACACACTAGTCTGACTGTAATAGAGAGAATAAGCTAGATTAGGCAGGCAGGTTAGTTAGTGATTTGATATACAGTATATATACAGTCAGACTAGTGTGTGTGTGTGTGTGTGTGTGTGTGTGTGTGTGTATATATATATATATATATATATATATATATATATATATATACACATAAATATTCATACACTCTGCATTCAGAGTTATATATACAATGTAAACTCTATATTCAGTCAGTACAGGCAGTGTATTTGAGATTTTTATTTATCTCCGTCCACTATAACACACTATACGGGTGCTGTGGTCCCCTTACTCAAGTAAGCACTGACGCCAGTGCGAAACGTCAGCTCGTTTTTGTCTGCTGTGATCTTTTGTATTTTGATGTGTATCCTTCAATAAACTCGGCTATTATTTGAGTGCGGCTGTCCAGAACCTATTCATACCTATTGCATCAGCATTAAGCCAGCACCTGTGACCTCCAAACCGAGATCGATTCATTTTTTGCCTATGAAGAGACCCTGGAGCGGTGTTCATCTCCTCCTACCTCTAATTTCTCAACTCTTCAGCGTTGTGGCAGCTTATCCATATGAGGGGAATCCTTTCCAGCAGGGTTTCTGGGAGACTGGAGAGCTGTGACTGAGGCTTGGTTGAGGCTCTGGTTGGCAGTGGAACACAGTGTCGGGCGTGGTGACGTCACTGGTGGTCGCAGTGACGTTTCGGAGCATGCTCTCTGACTAACAAGACAGGCGCACTCCTTTTTTAAGTTTACGGGACATGGGCTGTTGACAGCCTTATATGTGCAACGGTTTGCTGCCATCTAGTGGATGCAGTAAAAATCATATACTTACATCCTGTAGAATAACAGCAAAAAAGATATAACAAAAAGGGAAACTTGATAAAAATAATGTATGAAGAGATTGAAAGCTGTTATTTTAAATGCTAATTTTCCAAGCAATTAATCCATGTAGATCCAGGGAAACAGACAATTAAACAGCTATTACAAGGGGTGTTGTTCATCCATTGTGATACCAATAAGGTTGAATGTTAATCAAAAATCAAATCAAATCAAAAAAATAAAAAAAAATTAAAAAAAAATAAAAAGTGTGTGTGTGTGTGTGTGTGTGTGTGTGTGTGTGTGTGTGTGTGTGTGTGTGTGTGTGTGTGTGTGTGTGTGTGTGTGTGTGTGTGTGTATATATATATACATACACAAACTCACGTAGGTCCTGCATGCATATGTAAACAGTGACTGCACCATACATATGAGGTATTGCCTCAGAACTCACATTTAACCACTTTGCGCCCGCACTATAGCCGAAAGACGGCTGCAGCGTAGACGCCAAATGCCGTGAGGCCGTCCTCCTGTTTACTTCCGCGATGCGCACTCCCGCGGGCGCGTCTCTGGGAAATTCTGTGCTGGCTGTGTCACTTGGACACAGCCAGTCACAGATCGCCATAAACGGCCAATCACAGCGGCCGTTTACAGTGCGATCGCAGCTTCCAATGGGAGATGATCTCAAATGTAAACATATGAGATTATCTCTCATTGCCGGTGTTCTACCGAGAAAGTTCCTCTCGGCGGATAAGGACCCCCCTCTACTGCGCAGCGTCTGCGCAGTAGGAGCCGGCGGAAATAGCCGAAGCGAAATAAAGAAGAGACCTAGGGTGCAGGCACCGTGTACAGCTGATTGAAGATTTTCATCTTCGGCTTTTCGGCGGCTCCTGGTCATTCGTACTGCGCAAGCGCAGCGCTTGCGCAGTACAGGGGGGACCTTATCCGCCGAGGGAACTTTCTCGGCAAGACATCGGCTCTCCCTCCTCACACAGAGACCATGTGTGAGGAGCGAGAGTGACCTGGGCTTCTGGGTTGTGAATTGTGAGCTTGTGAGTGCAAAAAAAAAACACATACACAGTGCCGACAGTATATATCAGTGCCATCAGTGCCATCTGTCAGTGCCATCTGTCATCAGTTCCACCTGTCAGTACCATCTGTCACCAGTGCCACGTATCAGTGTCACGTGTCATTAGTGTCATGTAAGAGTGCCAGCTATCATCAGTGTCACTTGACATCAGTGCCTTCTGTCATCACCAACAATGGCTAGAAGATTATATTCAGCTGAGGAGGCGTACAATATTCTTACGGGCGACAAGAGCAGCGGGGAACTCTCCGCTTCGGATTTTGCCTCATTTTCAGATTCTGAGTCTGACGTGGACTACGAGCCTGTCCTAACCAGTGGTACACTGACAGCCTCAGAGGAGGAGGATGAGAGTCCGCTCGCCAGACGAAGGCGTACTGGTGAGGAGGCTGTGCCATCCACCAGCACTGCAGTGCAATCCACCAGCACCGCAGTACCTCGGCAAAGGCCACGTACCAGTGAGGTGTCACCTCAGTCCCAAAGGGTTAGGTCCCATGCCAGCCTTCCCTATTTCCTTCAGAACCCCTTGTGTCTGCCTCCTAATTCAGGAGAAGCTAACGTTCCCCCTTTCACTGCCCAGCCAGGAGTCCAGGTGGACACAGAAAATGTTTCCCCAATAGACTTTTTCCATTTAATTTTTACTGAGGACATGGGACATGCTTGCATCGATTGTGGCCCAGTGCAACCTGTATGCACAACAATTTATAGCAAGTAACCCAACATCCTATTATGCACGTCCCTACGAGTGGAGAGCCCTAACAGTGGAGGAGTTTAACATTTTTTTGGGCCCCACATTCTGTATGGGACTAAACAGAAATGAATTACGTTCATATTGGTCTACCCTCCCCATCTACCACATGCCCATCTTTTCTTCAGTAATGCCCAGGACCAGATATCTCATGGTTATGAGATTCCTACACTATAACGACAATACCCAGTGCCCTCCCCGAAATCACCCAAATTTTGACAAGCTTTATAAAATTCAGCCGCTAATAAATTGTTTTTCTGAAATCTTCCCCAGTTGTTTACCCCAGACCAACACATATGTGTGGATGAGTCCCTTATCAAATTTTCTGGCAGGCTGGGCTTAAAACTATTTATTCCCACTAAAAGGGTCTGCTATGGGGTTAAGATGTACAAATTGTGCGATCGAGCTACAGGGTATACCTATGCCTTTATGGTATACGAAGGGAAGGACAGCTACATCCTTCTAATTGCCCAGAATACATTGGATCAAGTGGAAAAGTCGTTTGGGAACTCATAAACCCACTCCTGGAGAAAGGCTACCATTTGTATGTGGACAATTTTTATTCTAGTTTGCCCCTGTTCGGAAACCTTCACAGAAAGAACACTCCACCATGCGGCACCATAAGAACGAACCGGAAGGGCTTTCCTCAAAGCCTCGTCAACAAGATGTTAAGAAAAGGGAAGGTGGCGAGCTTACGGAATGAGGAAATTCTGGCTGTGAAGTGGAGGGACAGAAGGGACGTCTACATGCTTTCTTCGATCCACAACAATACATTTATTGAGATCACCAGGTGGAAAGGCCCAATCCAAAAGCCAACATGTATCCACGAATACAACATGTTCATGGAGGGTGTCGACTTCAACGACCAGATGCTTGAACCCTACCTTTCCACTAGAAGAACATACCAGTGGTATAAAAAAAGTTACAATTTATTTGTTTAATTTGGCCATATACAACACCTATGTAATCTATCGCAACTCCACTGAAAGACCCAAACCCTTCCTTGGCTACCAGGAGGAAATCACCACTGCCCTTATATACCCGACCGGCCCACCAGAAAACATTAGATCCGATGTGATTAGCAGACTCTCTGAACGCCACTTTCCCAATAAAATCTCTCCCAGACTGTCAGGGAAGACCAGCCAGTACTCAAGATGGTCGAAGGAGAAGTCGACCTGTGACATCAGCCTGTCAGGGAAGACCAGCCAGTACTCAATTATGGCCGACGGAGAAGTCGACCTGTGACCTCAGCCTCTGCCAGAACACCTTCGGTGCACCTGTGTGCACATTACCAAGAGGCTATTTAAACTTGGTCTGTGCTTGCATCCAGTGCTGTCCATTCTACAGCGTTCCCGTGTGTTCCTGCCTGCTTTACCCGTGATACCTGCACCTGTTTACCGACCCGGCTTGCCTCTGACTCTGCTACCTGCTGCCTGCATCTGACCCGGCTTGTTCTGACTTCGCATCTGCCTGCTCCTACTACCACGCTGCCAGCCCGTTGCAGACCCTGCCTGCATCCAGACTATGCTCCTGCCTCCGCTTCTGCTCCTGACGTTCCCGCCAGTGTTTGACCCGGCTTGCCTGACCTGCATCTTCCACTCATTGGAAATGACATCCAGCACCGTGCCACCTGCCGCTGTTCTACATTACAGTGAAGACGAACTGTTTGGCACTTGTGCAACTCTGCACTTCTGCTCCTCCTGTCTACTCTATCAGGGGGCCAGAATCAGAGGAGCAAGAGAGGCCGTTCCCTGCATATCAGGCTCTACCGTCAGGTATGTGACAGTAACAGACAGCCATGTCTGAGCCTGCGCAGGGACCCTCTCCTATGGATGAACTTTGCCAGCACCTGGCCAGCTTGGCACAAGCCGTCAAAGACCTACAGCAGGGCTACACTCAGCTAGAGGGACGCCTACAGACCCTGACAGGCACTGCAACTCCGCAGGGTCCACCTTTAGCATCAGCCTTCTCTCAGGGATCTTCTCCTGCTCCTGCCATGGTCATGCTCCCACCTGAGCCCAGGGTACCTACCCCAGACCGGTTCCTAGGTGAACGCAGCAAGTTTAGAGCGTTTCGGAACGCATGTGAACTGTATTTCGCAACCCCGCACATTCTCCTTAGAAGCTACCAAGGTCGGCTTTGTAATCTCCCTGCTACAAGGGGAGCCACAGTCCTGGGCCCACCGCCTTCTGGAACAGAAGGCCGAATGCTTATCCGACTTAACCTCTTTCTTCAGTGCCATGGCCCAGCTGTACAAAGATCCTCAGCAGACAGCTTCAGCCGAAGCGGCCCTTCATGCACTTCAACAGGGTCGTAGGGCGGTGGAAGACTACGTCTCTGAATTTCGACTATGGGCATTTGACACGAACTGGAACGATGCCGCCCTACGATACCAATTTTTTGTATGGGCCTCTCCGAACCACTCAAAGATGAGTTAGTGCGGGTAGGGGTACCCCCTACCTTAGAAACTCTGATCTATCCATCCAGATCGATCGCCGGCTGAGAGAATGAAGACTAGAGAGAGCGTCCACTCCATCCCGTCCAGTGTGGATGTTACCTCGGGTACCCAGCTCGTCCTATCCCGCTCCACCTGCTCCAGCCACTCCGGCTCCTGACGCCCCAGAACCTATGCAACTCGGCCTGCTGCGGCCCTCTCTTACTGTTAAAGAATGACAACGCCACCGCCAACAGAACTTATGCCTATACTGCGGGGGATCTGGACATTACGTGAGGTCCTGCCCAGTGAAACCTCGTAAGTCTCTCTTCACTACTTCGGCCTCGCTAACCCCAAGCTGCCTAAAGCACAGAAACTCTCGGTTCACTTGGCCGATGGTTCCACCATTAAGTCCGGAGCAGTCACTCATGAAACCATTCTTCTGCTGACCATCATGTCCCAGGACCACCGAGAACTGCTACGACTAGACGCCATCGCTTCCCCTCTGTTCCCAGTTATCCTCGGTATACCATGGTTGAAAGCCTTTGTCTCCTCTTACTGCACCCAGCACTGCCTACAGACCTCCTGTGATGTACCCGCTCTGCTGTGTCTAGATACGGACTCTGAAACCAGTCAGCTTGTGCCTACAGCCTACCACAGCTTCCTAGACGTGTTTAGTAAGAAGGGGGCAGAGATCCTCACACCTCATCGGCCCTATGACTGCCCTATAGAGCTACTCCCCGGAGCCGAAGTTCCCTTTGGGAGGATTTTCCCTTTGTCTGAAAGCGAGCTGGTGGCACTGAAGGACTATATCAATGACAATCTCAGGAAAGGCTTCATCTGCCCTTCCACGTTTCCAGCTGGGGCGGGGATTTTCTTCGTCCAGAAGAAGGATCAGTCGTTAAGGCCCTGTGTGGACTACCGTGAACTTAACAAGGTGACAGTGAAGAAACTTTTTCAAAGACTTGGTTCCGATACCATATTTACCAAATTGGATCTTCGGGGCGCCTATAATTTGGTGCGCATTCGGGAGGGAGACGAGTGGAAGACTGCTTTCTGCACACGATTTGGGCATTACGAGTATCTCGTGATGCCCTTCGGGCTCTGCAACTCTCTGGCTACCTTCCAGCATTTCATTAATGATGTTCTCAGAGACTTCCTGGACTTATTTGTCATTGTATACCTTGATGATATGCTAATTTTTTCTTCCTCCCTAGAACACCACCACAGACACGTGAGAAGTGTATTAACCCGCCGTCGACAACACAGATTATATGCCAAACCCGAGAAGTGCGAGTTTGAATGCCAGAATATCCAATTTCTGGGGCTGATCATTTCCACCGAAGGTATCCGGATGGATCCCCAGAAGGTAACGGCTATCCTGGACTGGCCTACTCCATGTGACAAGAAAGGTATTCAACGTTTCATAGGCTTTGCAAACTTTTATCGAAAATGTATTCGGGGGTTCTCAGCAATCATTGCCCCCATTACACAGCTTACCAAACAGGGGTCCCAATTCCGCTGGTCTCCAGAGGCTCAGTCGGCCTTTGAAACACTGAAGAGGTTTTTCACATCCGCACCCGTCTTGAAGCACCCAGACTCGGCCTTACCGTATGTCTTAGAAGTGGATGCCTCGGAAACTGCGGTGGGAGACATCTTGTCCCAAAGACAGGGCCCCAAGGCCCTGTTGCACCCAGTCGCGTTCTTCTCGCGTAAACTGTCTAGCGCGGAGAAGAATTACGACGTTGGGGATCGCAAACTTTTAGCAATTAAGGCAGCATTAGAAGAATGGAGATACCTTCTCGAGGGAGCAGCACATCCAATCTTAATCTACACAGATCACAAGAATTTCGAATATCTAAGAAGAGCAAAGAGATTGAGACCTCGCCAGGCCAGGTGGGCACTTTTCTTTTCGAGATTTACCTTCCATCTGACATACAGACTTCGATCCAAGAACATAAACCCGGATGCGCTATCACGCATGTTTAGCAAATCCCAAGACATTTCTCCCCCGGATACGATCCTGTCCTCGGGAAATTTCCTTCTCCTACAAGGGGACTTAATGACGCAGATTAAACAAGCCTCTGTGAGGAGTTCTACACCATCTGAGATCACAGGAAGGGCTACTCTGGTATGAGGATAAGGTCTTCGTGCCGGAGGATCTACAAACTGCCACGTTGAGCATGTGCCACGACCACGCACTGGCAGGAGACTTTGGGGTCAGCAAGACTGCTGAATTGGTGCAGCGAACCTTCTGGTGGCCGGGGGTGGCAAGAGACTGTAGGAGATATGTGGAATCGTGCACCACCTGCATCCGTAATAAGGACAGTGAATCCAGGGCCTGGGGTCTGTTGAAGCCATTACCTGTCCCGAACAGACCAATGAGAATGATTTCAATTGACTTCATTGTGGAACTGCCCCATCCGAGGGATACAGTACTATCTTTGTAATCATTGATCGATTGTCCAAGATGGCCCACTTCATTCTTATGAAGGGCACCCCTTCTGCACAAGAGACAGCACGGATCTTCATCAGAGAGGTTATAAGACTCCATGGGGTTCCGGCTAACATCGTCTCAGACAGAGGGGTCCAGTTCACCTCCAGATTCTGGAGATCCTTGTGTGAATCCTTGGGTATTGAACTTTCATTCTCTTCAGCCTATCATCCGCAGACTAATGGTCAGACAGAAAGGACCAACCAGACACTGGAACAATATCTGCACTGCTTCTCCTCCTTTTCACAAGACGATTGGATGTCCTTTCTTCCCTTAGCCGAATTTGCCTACAATAATTCTTCTCATTCAGCCACAAAACAATCTCCCTTCTTCGCAAACTACGGTTTTCACCCGTCCTTTCTGTTTAATAACATTCCGGAATGCCCGGTACCCGCTGTACTTAAAACATTGGATTTCTTTAGATCCAACAGCAAGCTGCTACAAGAGACGATGGCCAAGACTCAAGCTTATAACAAACAGATCTTCGATAAGAAGAGAAGAGGGGACCTGATCCTGAACCCAGGGACCAAGTCTGGTTAGCCACAACAAATCTGAAACTAACCTGTCCCTCAAGGAAATTAGGCCCCAGATTCGTGGGACCGTTTCCTGTAAAGAGACGAATTAACAATGTTGCCTATGAGCTGGAGTTACCAGAGACCTTTAGGATCCACCCTGTGTTTCATATAACCTTACTGAAGCCCGCCATCCCCAACTCTTTTCCAGATCGGAATACAGAGCCACCTGAACCTGTGGTGGTAGATGGCGAAGAGGAATTTGAAATAGAGGTGATTTTAGATTGCAGGAGAAGAAGAGGTCAAGTTCAATACCTTATTAAGTGGAGGGGTTACGGTCCTGAAGACAACTCGTGGGAACCTGAAACCAACATTCATGCCCAAGAACTGATCCAAACCTTTAAGAGGACCTATCCTGACAAAGTAGCCAGATTGGGCATCCGGAGGCTGCCCGTTGGGGGGGGCAATGTCAGGGAAGACCAGCCAGTACTCAAGATGGCCGAAGGAGAAGTCGACCTGTGACCTTAGCCTGTCAGGGAAGACCAGCCAGTACTCAAGATGGCCGATGGAGAAGTTGACCTGTGACCTCAGCCTCTGCCAGAACACCTTCGGTGCACCTGTGTGCACATTACCAAGAGGCTATTTAAACTTGGTCTGTGCTTGCTTCCAGTGCTGTCCGTTCTACAGCGTTCCCGTGTGTTCCTGCCTGCTTTACCCATGATACCTGCACCTGTTTACCGACCCGGCTTGCCTCTGACTCTGCTACCTGCTGCCTGCATCTGACCCGGCCTGTTCTGACTCCGCATCTGCCTGCTCCTTCTACTACCACGCTGCCAGCCCGTTGCCGACCCGGCCTGCATCCAGACTACGCTCCTGCCTCAGCCTTTGCTCCAGTGTTTGACCCGGCTTGCCTGACCTGCATCTTCCGCTCATTGGAGAACCCTGCTCCAGCACCGTGCCACCTGCCGCTGTTCTACATTACAGTGAAGACGAACTGTTTGGCACTTCTGCGACTCTGCACTTCTGCTCCTCCTGTCTACTCTATCAGGGGGCCAGAATCAGAGGAGCAAGAGAGGCCGTTCCCTGCATATCAGGCTCTACCGTCAGGTACGTGACACAGACCAACAGGCCAAAAACGTCAGAAAAAATGCCAGGTGTGCTCCAAACGAGGAGTGAGAAGAGACACCACTTATCATTGTCCCCAATGTCCTTCCCAACTAGGCCTCTGCATAGTCGACTGTTTCCGCTGTTACCATACTTCACTAAATTATTAGTGAAGTATGATAAACATAACCCTCACTTCCTGCCATTTACCTTCACACCCCTTATGCCTTTGCTTGCTCTGTAACTGACCCTGGCTTGTTATTCGACCATGCTTATTCCTACCGATTCTGTTTATATCTCTGCCTGATATGGAACTGACCCTGGACTATTATTCGACCATGCTTCTGCCTGCCGATTCTGTACATACCCCTGCCTGATCTGGAACTGACCCTTGACTGTTATTCGACCATGCTTCTGCCTGCCGATTCTGTACATACCCCTGCCTGATCTGGAACTGACCCTGGACTGTTTGACCATGCCTCCTGCCTGTCTCTTGGACTGATCTTGTACCCTCCCAGTGAACTAGTGGGATTCATAACACAGGGGTCTCACATATGTGAGGGGCTCCAGAATTGTTTTTCTGGATGAAGAAAGAAAATTTCATTTGTTTTCTAATTCCTAGATTAGGGTCTGGAGACTCGGAGGCTTCAAAGAGATTTGGGTGGGAGAAGCCTCTACCCCTGTCCCCATTTTGTCCTGAACGAGGCCCTACTTCTGCCTGCTGCCTGTAGGACCTATGCCATAATGCCTCTGCCTGTCGAATGAACTGACCACACCACATGGACCTGCCTACTACCAAGACCAATATATTGGCACTGCTGACAATCTCTGCCTGCACTGACCCTGGACTGTATATGGACAGTATCCCTGCCTGCTGCCTGTACTGACTATGGACAGTATTCCTGCCTGTTGCCTGGAAAATTGTGTTCGCTTTTGCTGACCAAGTCCCTGCCTGCTGCCTGGACCAGTGCTATCATCCTGTGTACAACTGCGCTACTACAACCACAGGTAATCTTTTGTTTACTCTTTTCTCAGCATAATGTATTTTGAGGTGTAATTCCAGGTATGTGAATGCTATGTGTCCCTAGAACACCTGATGGTGTTCCTTGCATGTTGGGCCTCTGTATGTGGCCAGGCTGTGTAAAAGCCTCACACATGTGGTATCGCCATACTCAGGAGGAGTAGCAGAATGTATTTTGGGGTGTCATTTTTGCTATGTACATGCTATGTGTTGGAAATATGTTATAAATGCACAACTTTGCGTAAAAAAAAAAAATTGCGTTTTCATTTTTTTCCCACATTTTCCATTTCTCTCATAGATTATACGTTGGGGTGTTAGCTTTCCAAAATGGGGCCACTTTGTGGGCATTTCCATTTTCCTGGTGCTCCAGGGCCTTCAAAAGTGTAATAGGTGGTTGAGAAATGAGATATATAATTTATGCTTCTAGAACGCCTGATGGTGCTATTTCAATATTGGTCCTCTGTATGTGGCCAGGCTGTGTAAAAGTCTCACACATTTGGTATCGCCATACTCAGGAGGAGTAGCAGAATGTATTTTGGGGCATCATTTGTAGTATACACATGCCATGTGAGAGAAATAACCTATTACAATGACAATTTTGTGGAAAAAAAAATCTTCATTTTGCAAAGAATTGTTGGAAAAAAATGACAACATCAAAAACCTCACCATGCATCTTACTAAATACCTTTGAATGTCTACTTTCAAAAAAGGGGTCATTTGGGGGGTATTTGTACTTTCCCTGCTTGTTCGGGTCGCAAGAAATGAGATAGGCCGTCAGTACATCAGATGTGATTAATTTTTTTATGATTTGCACCACAACTTGTAGACTCTCTAACTTTCACATAGATCAAATAATATCCACTAATTTGGGTTATTGTTACCAAAGATATGTAGCAGTATAAATTGTGGCCAAAATTTCTGGAGAAAAATTAATAATTTGCAAAATTTTATCACGTAAACTAAGAAAAATTAGTTTTTTTCAAAATTTTCGGTCTTTTTTCATTTATAGCACAAAAAATAAAAAACCCAGAGGTGATCAAATACCACCAAAAGAAAGCTCTATTTGTATGAAAAAAAGGACAAAAAATTCATTTGGGTACAGTATTACATGACTGAGTAATTGTCATCCAAAGTGTGACAGCGCTGAAAGCTGAAAATTGGTCTGGGCAGGAGGTTGGTTTAAGTGCCCAGTAAGCAAGTGGTTAAAGTGTTACTAAACCCAGGACCCTGCATTCATTATATCTGATCTCTCACAGTACACAGAACATTAAAATGTAATTATTTTAATAAATATAAACTGCTAAATACCTTTTCTCATCAGCAGTATATAGCAATCTTGTGACTTCTATTTGTTTCTGATCAAAGTTTGTAGGAGGAGATTTCATTCTCCCCTGATTGTCCTATGAGGCTGCAGGACCCCTGACCCTCTGTCTGGACAGTGCTGATTATATGCACCCAAGAAAAAAGAAGTCTCTAGCAATACACACCAAGCTGAGCATGTGCAGAGTGACCCCAAAGGCTCTGTACTATCAGCAGATAAAAGAAGGGGAGGATCAGAAAAGATGGGCTCAAACAGCCTTTTTACAAAATTAAGAGGATTACCTCTTTAGGTTCCACAGTGAGTATTACAAGCATGCTTTACTGCATATACAGACTAAACTGGTAAACTGTAAAAGCTTTAAAGCATCACCTATGGATACATTTACCATAGTTTGTCGCCATTTTATAGGCTTGTGCAAATTTAAATCTTGACATGTTTGGTATCTATTTACTTATCATCACAGCATCATCTTTTATATTTTACCAAAAAATTGGTATTTTAGGTGTATGTGCACACTAAAATTCATTTAGGTGTATTTTTAAGTTGAATAAAATAGATCATAAAATGTAATAATACATTTATAATAAATTATAAAATCTATTAAAAAAGTTTAAGACTGCGTCCCCATGTACTGAACATGCACATGTTAGTGCAAACAAATGTCTTGGGTGTACATGTATAGGATAGCTTTGACTACATCACACATATTAGGTATTGTCATGCATGCCAGAGTGAGAGTAATAATTACAGGATAATCATTTACTGTTAGCGCTGATGACCTGTATAGGCTTTTATTGTATCACTTATGAACAATTTTGGGTACCATAGTTTTCACCATTTCACAGGCATGCACAATTTTGAAGTTTAACATATTTGGCATCTATTTCTCATGATGCACGCTTGTCCTTTATATTTTTAAAAAAATTGAGTATTATTAGATGTTTCTGTGCACTAAAATTAAATTGAGCATATTATTACAAAATAATATAGATTTAATAAGCAAATATATTGACTTTTGTATGACAAAAAAATTACCACCATTTCTATAGGGTCTGTACTTTTAGTTAAAATGTAATGTTTCGAAGCACATTTTCATGTCAAAAATGTGTAGTTTTGTATTTGTGCATAAAAAGAAAAAAAATGCAGTGAGAGGGTTAAAGAATATAAACCTCTTCTTTATCATTCCCAGAAAACAATGACTCAATCATGGTCAAGGTTACATTACCATCTTATCTAAAGCTTTGCAAAGAATTGAAATTCCTTGTCTATAATAATGGATACGAGTACAATAGTTTTGGAAAACGACCAAAAATCGTCATTCTCTGAAAATGTTTTAACTAACACATGTAGGACAGATAAAGGAGCTAGGGAGTGGCAGTATCTAAGACTATAACATGAATAAATGCTTTATTCCATATCAACACAACATTAGCAACCTTTTTGCACCAGAACAATAAAAACATTTATAAAAGATTAGCAAGCTATAGCTTTATACTGCTCAGCAGTGTGTACATTTTTATTTTCTATGATAGAAATAATATACAAAGTAACTTGGCACAACTTTTGCACAGTGATTCATCCTTGACACAGTAGTTCTATCAGACTAGATTCATATGAGACATGATGGGAACAATATAAAAGCGTATACAGAATATCCTTGCCCTCAGAGGAACTGCTACAAATCACATTTCCTTTTCGGAAGTCAAATACCATATTTAGGAATTTATATCACACCATCTTATGACCATGTATAAAGCAAACTGCCCTACGGCAATATCAAAGAGGCTCACCAATACAGTGCATTAGTACGTAGATGAATGTGGCTTGAGCCAGTGTAGCTACAGCCAGATCCTGTCCCCCCCCCCCCCCCCATGCTACTCCCATACAACAATTTGCACAACTGATGGATTCACTGAAAAAAACACCAAATTCTGTGGTTGGTTTACAAAGTGGTTGCTAAAATTCCTATACTAACAAAGCTGCTGTCAATTGCTGCCTTCTCATTATTATTATTTTTATTATTATTATACAGGGTTTACTACGCCAACTAGGGATGAGCCTGCGTAAGTTTGACTCGAACATCGGGTGTTCGCCGAACAGCGAACAATATGCGGTGTTTGCAGCAAATTCTAAAGCCACCGGAACACCGTTAAAGTCTATGGGACACTAACATGAAAAATCAAATGTGCTAATTTTAAAGGCTTATATGCAAGTTATTGAGTTTTCAATGAGTTTTATTTATATTGCTAAGACCCGACAATTCATTACAGCTGCAATCAGTTTTAAATGACAATTTTTCCTTTAGAAATGTCATTTTGCTGTGGTACTGTTCTAAACACGGAAAAAATGCGCCACTTTATAGGCATACTATAGACACCCCCCAGGCACGATATTTAAATTAATATTTCATTTTTATTGTTTCATTTTAAGCATTTAAAAAAATCACTGCCCCCGAAAAAAACGGCCGTTTAAAAAAAAAAAAATTGCATTGATACATGTCCCCTGGGGCAGGACCCGGTCCCCAAACACTTTTTATAACAATAACTTGTATTTAAGCCTTTAAAATTAGAACTTTTAATTATTCATGTTTGTGTCCCATAGACTAACGGTGTTTGTGTGTTCTGTCAAATTTTTTTCCTGTTCGCATGTTCTGCTGCAAACTGAACCAGAAGGTGTCCAGCTCATCCCTAGCGCCAACAGTTTACACAGCGCTTTACAATATAAAAGGGAGACAATACAGTTATACTACAATAAAATACAAAAGGATTAAGAGGGACCTGCTCAGAAGAGCTTACAATCTAATAGGGTGGGGCAGGAGGTACAAAAGGTTGCAACTGTGGGGAATGAGCTGATGGAAGTGGTAAAAGAGATTAGTTGGAGACGTGATAGGCTTCCCTGACAAAATGAGTTTTCAGGGATCACCGGACAGGTTGAAGTAGCGAGTTCCAGAGGTTGGAAGAGGCTCTGGAGAAATCCTGGAGGCGAGCATGGGAGGATGAGATGAGGTAGAGTAGGAGGTCTTCAGAAGAGCGGAGAGGACGGTTTGAGTGATATTTGGAGACAAGGTTGGTAATGTAGCTCGAGGCAGAGTTGTGAATGGCTTTGTATGTTGTGGTTAGTATTTTTAATTTAATTCGTTGGGCGAGCCAGGGTAGGGATTGGAGGAGAGGGTTGTCAGACACTGAGCGGTGGGTAAGGTGGTTAAGTCTGGCAGCAGCATTTATGACAGACTGAAGAGGGGATAGCCTATGGAGAGGCAGGCCAATGAGAAGGGAGTTGTAATAGTCAAGGCGAGAGATAACGAGGGAGTGAATAAGGAGCTTCGTGGTTTAATTTGGTAAAAAGGGTAAATTTTAGAGATGTTGTTACGGAGGTGAATTCTACAAACTTTTGGCAACGATTGGATTTGGGGGGAGGTACTGATGGTTGCATCGTTGATTTTGATGGAAAAGTAATGGAGGGGGGCATGGGCGGAGGGGGGGGGGATAATAATAGCTTGGCTTTAGAGAGATTTTGTTTAAGGAAGTGGTGTGACATCCACGCTGATATGTCAGTTAGTAGGTTAGTAATGTAAGAGGAGACTGAAGGAGTGAGGGGAGGAGTAGACAGATAGATTTTGGTGTCATCGGCGTATAAGTGGTATTAGAAGCTGTGGGCGGTTATCAAGTGACCAAAGGAGGAGGTGTAGATGGAGAAGAGAAGGGCTCCAAGAACAGAGCCTTGGGGGACCCCCACAGAAAGGGCAAATAGAGAGGAGGAGACAGAGTTGTAGATAACACTGAATGAGTGCTGTGATAGGTAGGCAGAGAACCAGGATAGAGCAGAATCTTGGCCAAGGGAATGGAGTTTATTGAGAAGGAGTGGGTGGTCAGGGTAGAATAAGGATAATTTAAGAACAGAAGACACCGATGTGAGAAGGAAGAGTAGAAGGAGCATGTTAGTGGATAGAGAGTGGGACTCTGGCTTCATATAAAATAAAATGTCAAATGCTTGTATCTTCATCCAGCTTTAGTTATCCTGCTTTCGTTAAACTGTGGCGGTGAAACTGCGCATCACTTGTGACAGAGCCACTCGGGAAACAGCCATGGTGTTTCCCCATAAAGCTGCTTTAAATTTATAGGGAGACTGAGCAGGCATGCATTTCTCAATTGGTCATTATAGGGTCTCATCTGAGACACCTGAATATGGGAGAGGAGATGGCCAATACCAGACCAGCCACAGACACAAGCTAGAGTCATAAAGCTAATTAACGCTCTTGATCACTCAAGCCAAATGGGGTTGAGAATCAATCACCAGTAATGTTGCTATTGCACTATGTTTGTTATAGAGCTAGCATTAAATATAGAAGTTTAACTATATGACAGCAGAAGACATTTACCAAAAATGATACAGCAATGTCAGATAGTCCAGCAGAGTAGAGTGTACAGATGGATAGAAGACATTTACCAAAAATGATACAGCAATGTCAGATAGTCCAGCAGAGTAGAGTGTACAGATGGATAGAAGACATTTACCTGTAAAAAAAACTCTCCTGACACTCCAGGCTTTCACACTCCTCCAAGACTCAGGGTCCCCTCTGGTCCCCAGGACGCTCTTCCAGTTGTCTCAGCTATGGTCTCCCCGACTCTCTCAGCTGGCCCTACTCTCTCAGTCCACTTACCTGGAACCTCTCCCACATGGAGTGTCATCTCAAGGATATTGCCTGGGTTCTTAAACAGTAGCACACCTCCCTCCTGGCTGCAGCAACTGCTCCCACACCAACTCCCATGAACTATGCTCAGATCTGCCTTATAATGAGTGTGTGCACCTGGACACACACACGCAACCTGCAGAACTTGTGGAAAACCCGGACACAAGACTGAAGACTCTATCCCTCCCAATGCTCTTTGAAGTCTTCAAGTTTCCAGCCCCAATCCAGACTTACAAAATCCAGAGAAAACTTAAAGCATAGTTTTCTCTGCTCACAAATCTTCTGCTGCCATTTCTCAAACTGCCTCTTTGAGAGTCCTGTGTCCATTTTAAACTAATTTTCACCGACACAGGGGCTCTCACTATATACAGTCAGGTCCATAAATACTGGGACATCGACACAATTTTAATCTTTTTGGCTCTATACACCACCACAATGGATTTGAAATGAAACGAACAAGATGTGCTTTAACTGCAGACTTTCAGCTTTAATTTGAGGGTATTTACATCCAAATCAGGTGAATGGTGTAGGAATTACAACAGTTTGTTTATGTGCCTTCCACTTTTTAAGGGACCAAAAGTAATGGGACAGATTAACAATCATCCATCAAACTTTCACTTTTTAATACTTGGTTGCAAATCCTTTGCAGTCAATTACAGCCTGAAGTCTGGAATGCTTAAACATCACCAGATGCTGGGTTTCATCCCTGGTGATGCTCTGCCAGGCCTCTACTGCAACTGTCTTCAGTTCCTGCTTGTTCTTGGGGCATTTTCCCTTCAGTTTTGTCTTCAGCAAGTGAAATGCATGCTCAATCAGATTCAGGTAAGGTGATTGACTTGGCCATTGCATAACATTCCACTTCTTTTCCTTAAAAATCTCTTTGGTTGCTTTCACAGTATGCTTCGGGTCATTGTCCATCTGCACTGTGAAGCGCCGTCCAATGAGTTCTGAAGCATTTTGCTGGATCTGAGCAGATAATATTGCCTGAAACACTTCAGAATTCATTCTGCTGCTTTTGTCAGCAGTCACATCATCAATAAATACAAGAGAACCAGTTCCATTGGCAGCCATACATGCCCACTCCATGACACTACCACCACCATGCTTCACTGCTGAGGTGGTACAATTTGGATCATGAGCTTTCCTTTCCTTCTCCATACTTTTCTCTTCCCATCAGTCCGGTTGATCTTGGTCTAATCTGTCCATAGGATGTTGTTCCAGAACTGTGAAGGCTTTTTTAGATGTTGTTTGGCAAACCCTAATCTGGCCTTCCTGTTTTTGAGGCTCACCGATGGTTTACATCTTGTGGTGAACCCTCTGTATTCACTCTGGTGAAGTCTACTCTTGATTGTTGACTTTGACGCACATACACCTACCTCCTGGAAAA
This sequence comes from Lithobates clamitans, assembly GCA_037952925.1. Lineage (NCBI taxonomy): Eukaryota > Metazoa > Chordata > Amphibia > Anura > Ranidae > Lithobates > Lithobates clamitans. The sequence continues at coordinate 863,434 of JBBGZY010001175.1, read as the reverse complement.
TGTTATTGATCTGGCCAACTGTTGTGAAGGGTGTTTTCTTCACCAGGGAAAGAATTTTTCGGTCATCCACCACAGTTGTTTTCAGTGGTCTTCCGGGACTTTTGGTGTTGCTGAGCTCACCGGTGCATTCTTTCTTTTTAAGGATGTTCCAAACAATTGATTTGGCCACACCTAATGTTTTTGCTATCTCTCTGAAGGGTTTGTTTTGTTTTTTCAGCCAATGATGGCTTGCTTTACTGATAGTGACAGCTCTTTGGATCTCATATTGAGAGTTGACAGCAACAGATTCCAAATGTAAATAGCACACTTGAAATGAACTCTAGACCTTTTATCTGCTCCGTGTAAATGGGATAATGAGGGAATAACACACCCCTGGTCATGGAACAGCTGAGCAGCCAATTGTCCCATTACTTTTGGCCCCTTAAAAAGTGGGTGGCACATATACAAACTGTTGTAATTCCTACACTGTTCACCTGATTTGGATGTAAAGACCCTCAAATTAAAGTTGCAAGTCTGCAGTTAAAGTACATCTTATTTGTTTCAATTCAAATCCATTGTGGTGGTGTATAGAGCCAAAAAGATTAGAATTGTGTTGATGTCCCAATATTTATGGACCTGACTGTGTATGTGTATATATATATATATATGTTTGGGGTGTAACAAAACGTCCCACACTCCGCTTGAGTGCTTTCATCATATACAGTACCGGTACCTCCCGTCTGAATATAGTTATCAGATATTCCAAACTGCTGATAACCAAGAACTAGACAGTACAACGTTTTGGCTTCTGAACATGAACTCATTTATTTGAGATCTCACACAAATATATACATCAGGATGACAATACAAACTGTAACCAGAAACCTAATTAACATGAGCTAATTAACCATTTACCCAGACTGGGTGACTCAAAGATATGACCTTTCAGGTCAGCCTTGCCGTCTCCTAACTCACAACTTACATGACACATAAGTAGAAACACACCCCCCAAAAGTTTTCTAGGAGACAAAGGTGTGTTAACGAGCACAATTAACAATGGGTGAAAGACTCTCCAGACTAATAGACAACAGGAGACCCAGGGCTTTCCATATCTCATTAATCAGCATTCCTTTCACATACATCTGCTATGAGTCCCATACTGGCAGAGACCAACATGGCCTTTTGCATTACATAACAGAATATCTTCCTAAATGCTTGTAGCTTCCACAAATGCCAGGGCCCACAGTTGGTAGGCAAGAGGCTAGCATTCAGTCCCCTCCAAAAGCCTCTGTCCTGGGTGAGTCTATAACATGGGGGTTCTACATCATTTTCTAGCAAAAAAACACAGTTTTTTACATATATGAGAGAAGGGTCAGAATTGGCCTAGTAGAAGGCATCTTAGCCTTTACAATATTCTTTGTGGGAGAAAAAAATTGGATTTTTATAACAGCCTGCCTGTAAAATTCTTTTCTTGGAGTACATCTCGGGACACAGAGCCATAGTGGTTACTATGTGGGTTATATAGGCCACCTTTAGGTGATGGCACACCCCTCTCATTACTGGGAGTACCTCAGTTTTTGTAGCAAAGCAATATATGTGTATCAAAAGAGGAGAGGGACATCTGTGTTCCGTGATGTACTCCAAGAAAGGGGTTTTACAGGCAAGCTGTTATAAAAATCCTATTTTCTTTATCGTACATCATGGGACACAGAGCCATATTGGTTACTATGTGGGATGTCCCAGAGCAATGCTATCTGAGGGGAGGGAGACATAAACAAAATAAGGGCACCATCAGACCTGAGGATCTATACTGCTGCCTGCAGCACACTGCGCCCAAAGACGATATCCTCATGCCTTTTCACATCCACCTGAATCTGGTAAATGTATGAACTGAAGACCAAGTGGCGGCCTTGCAGATTTGAGTCATGGAGGCTTGGTGATGCACTGCCCATAAAGCACTAACAACCCTGGTGGAGTGTGCTTTGATTTGAAAAGGTGGAATCTTCCTCTTCAAACCATAAGCTTGAACAATTACTTGCCGAATCCACTTAGAAATAGTAGATTTCGATGCTGCCTGTCCTCTTTTAGGACCTTCAGGCAACACAAACAAAACATCCATTTTTCGAATCTGAGCAGTCACCTTCCAGTATACTTTGACTGCTCTCACCACATGAAGATAATGTAGCGACTTTTCTTCCGTAGAACAGGCTTCTGGAAAAAACGATGGTAGAAAGTTAGGATGAGGAAGCAATACTACCCTATCCTTGTGAATAATTAAATATGGCTCTTTACAAGAAAGAGCAACCAACTCTGATACCCTTGCAGAGGATATGGCTACCATAAAAACTAGCTTCCTTGTCAAAAGGACCAAGGGAATATGTTGTATCGGCTCAAAAGGTTGTTTCTGTAATGCAGATAGAACTAAATTCAAGTCCCAAGGGTTCAGGGGTGACCTAACCAGTGAATTAATCCACATTACCCCCTGTATAAAGCTATGGACCAAAGAATGCAAAGCAAGTGGTCGTTGAAACAATATCGATAAGGCCAAGACCTGGCCTTTGATAGTACTCAAGGCCAGCTTCATCTCTAACCCCATTTGCAGAAAGGCAAGGATTCTTGCTATGACATACGTTCTGGGATACCAACCCCTGGATTCACACCAGGAAACATATGCCTTCCAGACTCTATAATATATGACTCTAGAGGCCGGCTTCCTTGCATTAATCAAAGTAGATACCACTGAACCTGACAGCCTATGCTTCTTCATGATGTGGGTCTCAATAGCCAAACCATTAAATTTAGCATTTGTAAGGTAGGATGGAATACCGGACTGGGCCACGCCGGGGCCACAAGAATCACCAACTTCCCTTCCTGCTTGATCCTGCAAAGAAGTTGTGGAAGCAGCAGAATAGGAGGGAATGCATAACTCAGTGGAAACTTATCCCACAGGACCACCAAGGCATCCGTTCCGCATGCTAGCAGATCCTTTGTTCTTGACACAAAGTTGTCAATCTTTTTGTTGAACCTGGACGCAAACAGGTCTACGTCCAGGATCCCCCATCTCCGGCATATTGCCAGGAAGATATCAGGGTGAATGGCCCATTCTCCAGGATAAAACTGCTGGTGACTCTAGTCCGCCTGCCAATTTTCTATTCCTGGAATGAAGACTGCCGATAGGCAAGATACATTGTTTTCTACCAAAGTTAGGATATGATTCACCTCTCTCTGGGCCGCACGACTTTTTGTGCCCCCTTGGTGATTGATATAGGCCACTGCTGTGGCATTGTTGGATTGGATCCTGACAGGACAATTCCGCAACCTGAATGTCCAGGCCCTCAGGGCCAAGCTTGCTGCCCAAATCTCTAAAATGTTGATGGACAAGGTCCTTTCTGTTCTGGACCATTTCTCTTGGACAGTCGCCTCTTCCAGGACTGCTCCCCAACCCGAAAGGCTGGCACCTGTTGTTACCACCTTCCAGGTAACTGGTAGGAAGGATTTTCCCTTCTGCAGATTTTTGGTTATCAACCACCAACTGAGGCTCCAGCGTATCTTTGGAGACAGACGCATTAGGAAATCTAGAGCTTGGACCTTCTTGTACCAAGCCGATAGGATACTGTTTTGCAGCAGTCTCGAATGAAACTGAGCGTAAGGAATGGCCTCGAATGAAGCCACCATCTTTCCCAACAACCTCATGCAAAGCCGAATAGAAGGATTCTTCTTTGCTTTGACCACCTGAATCAGTTCCTTTATGGCGCTGATCTTTGCCTGGGGCAAAAATACCCTTTTCTGGGCTGTATCTATGATCTGACCCAAGTATTCTAATCTCCTTGATGGTTTTAAGGAAGAATTCTCTAGGTTGAGAATCCAACCTAGGTATTCCAGGTAGTTGACTGTGGTGACCATACTTTGGTCTAAGCAGGCTACCGACTGGTCTATCAAGAGCAGATCGTCTAGGTAAGCTATAATCATTATACCTTGAGCCCTTAATATGGCCAGAGGAGGGGCCAGGACCTTTGTAAACACCCGAGGTGCAGTAGCTAGACCGAAAGGCAGAGCTACAAACTGAAAATGAAGATTTTCTACCTCGAAGCATAGATATTTCTGGTGAGCGGGCAAAATAGGCACATGGAGGTATGCATCCTTGATGTCGATTGAGGCCAGAAGTTTTCCCCCTTGTATGATGGAGACAACTGATCGGATTGGCTCCATGCGAAAAGAGTGGATATTCAGGAACCGGTTTAGATCCTTGAGATCTAAAATGGGTCAGATATCTCCATTTGGTTTTGGCACCGTGAAAAGGTTTGAATAAAACCCCAACCCCTGCTCTTCTATGGGGACCACCATGATCACTTTTTGAGACAAAAGACGGTCCAATGCTTGAAAAAGAGACTTATTTTTCTCTGGATCCCTGGGAACGTTTGATCTGAGAAAACGAGGAGACGTGAACTCTCGGAACCCATCTGTCTTGAAACTCTTCCTGCCAGACCCTTGAGAACTGCAGAAGTCTACACATATGTAGGATTCTACATATATGCATCAGCCCAAGCGTAAGGCGCGAGGCCTGAAGAATATAATCTCTCATAGCGTCAATTGCAAAACATAAAGCCCCTGCTAGCTCAGCTAAATCCTGGGTCTGCTGATCAGGGATAACCTTGAGCACCTGTTTAAACTGGTCTTTCAAGGATTGACATACACCAATTGCTGCCACCGCAGGTTGAGTCACTAAACCTGCCAAAGAAAATGCATTTAACAAGAATTCCAATTTCATATCAGTTGGATCACTAAGCATTTTGGCATTGTCTACCGGACAAGTCAAACTTTTATTCACAGAGGATATAGCAGCGTCAATTGCTGGTATCTACCACTTTTTAGAGAATTTTTCCTCCATGGGATAAAGTACTGAGAATTTTTTAGGAGGAAAAAAATTATGCTGATCTGGGTGATCCCACTCAGAATATATAAGCTGCTCCAGCAATGAATGGATAGGAAAGGCATGCAAAGCTTGAGGAGGCTTTAGCGAACCCAAACAAGAAGTGGGCTTACCAGCCGACTCAGTTAAGGGTAACATAAATGTGGAGCAGACCATTTCAGTAAGAGATTGCACAAGCAATCTTTCAGATTGTGAAGCTGAAGGAGGTCCTTCAGTAATCAACCCCTCAGAAGATGAGTCATCAGCCTCTTCGTGGTCCCCTGAAGGGAATTCATCTTCTCCCGCCCCCAGTTCCTCTGTTTGAGGGTCCTGGGTGGTAGAAGGGGACCTGTTGCATTCTCTCCCACTCTGGGAAGATGCGATTATAGCCGCTAACCTTTCTTCCAATCCCACCAAAGTTGAGGAAAAAACTTCCTCAGTAATATAGACAAGGGCTGCAATGTTTGAAACAGTTGCAACATTTGACGGCCCCGATGGCTCACCCTGACCAACCACCCCAGATGTCTCAGGGGTGGATGACATTGTAGAGATGAGACTAGGGTCCTTAGAGCCTGAGGGAGACACTTTTGGGCCCTTTTTTAGGGTGTTTCCACCTCCCCTTCTGACCATAGTCCGATGTACAAACGCAGAAGTACTGCCAGAAGAAAATGCACCCACTGCTTGAGCAAATAGTCCAGCAACTGCCACTGCTATTAATGCTCAGCCTGATGCTTTAGTAAAAGTGCCTAGGGAATGCCTGTGTCACCACTTACATGCCCCCATCTGCTCTTGTGTCACTCCATCAGCATGCATATTTACATGGGAGGAACATGATTGACATGCGAGGATAACTACTGACATAGGAGAATGGGTACAAACTAGGAAGAATGAATATTGTCATAGGAGGATGTGTAATGACAAGATAGGTTGAATACTAACATAGGAGGCTAAGTACTGACATGATAAGTTTACTACAGACATAAAAGGATGAGTGCTGTCAGGGAAGAATGAATACTGACATAAGAGGATGACTACTGACATAGAAGGATAAGTACTGACAAGAAAGAATGAATAATGGAATTGGAAGATGACTACTGGCATAGGAGAATTAGTACTGACAAGGAAGGATGAAAACTTACAATGGAGGAGGAGTACTAACAATGCAGGAAGAGTACTGACATACAAGAATGACTACTGACACAGAAGGAATGACTAACATTCACAGGAGATATGAATGAGGTTTAAATAAGGAGGATAACCACAAGTGGGCCCCCATTAGTAATTATTGAATACCTAACTGAAGCTTTATGAAAGTTAAGCTTTAAAGTAGAAGCATGTTGCATTCCATGGTATATCTTTTAGGGCTCATTCACATGTGGAGCTGTGCTGATCGCTGGTATGCACTTGGAAAACAGTGCTGATGTGCTAATCCTGGTGCATCCCACTGTTTACTTTTTTCTTTTTTGGAATTTTAGAACTTATGAAATTTTATTAAGGTATATTTAGACAGTGGTGTGGCATCGCAACAGCTCAGTCCCAGCACATCTGATGTAAATGAGCCCTAAATTACCACCACACAGTAGAGTTGCAACAGCTAACTTTTATAAGGATGTCACTGCACAGTTGAAAACATGCATTGTTGTGGCAGAGAGTTTACAGTTGTTGCAGCAGAGTCTTTGATGAAAAGTGAACATTCTTCTTTTTATTTTCTTTATATTCAATAATGTAGTGATTTCTGTGGCTACACTGGTTGCTAGGATTATTTCATAATACAACCAAATTAAATTGAACTCACTAACTTAAATGAGAATCAGTGTTGATGCACAGAACTACTACCTCCTTTCTTAAAAGAGAAGTACAGCCAAAGCTCGTTTGGCTCTACTTTTCCTGTGGATCACAGAGGTGCAGTTCTTTCTGCACTCCTGTGACCCATTTTTAGCAGACAGAGGGTGGAAGCCCACTGTTGGCTGACATCACAGAGCCGGTCCAGGCTCGAAAAGATTGTGACAACAAATTGGGGATCCGCCCACATACCTGGACCAGCACCTGGCTCAGCCTCTCAGAGAGCAGCTGAGAGCCTGAGCCGGCCACTCCTGCCCCCTCCACAGCCCAGCGCTCCAGTGAGCATGGGGGGAAAGCAGAGAACAGGTGGCTGGCAGTCTTAAAGCCAGCAGGGGACAGACGCAGCATCAACCTAGGTAAGCATGATTCTGGAAAAATAGAAATTCCATACTTTTCTTTTAAAACTAAAATGAGAAACAGGGCAGGCATGAAGGGTATGTTTTCTATGTTTTGTTGTCCTATTAGTTCTACACTGTGTAATGTTTATTTTGTGTTGAATGTACCTGGCATGAAGTTTACTATAGTGAAAAATGTATCAATGGGCTATTTTATTGTTTTCAGTTCAGAAATGTGAGGTGTGTGTATAGACTAAACTTTTTTGTCGTGAACAGAGTGGAGAAGAATTAAAACCCCTGTCAATGTATGTTTTTAATTTCAATATTTCTTTATTTTCTTTTTCAACATAGTGAACAAGTTATACGTTTGTTACAATAAGTCGGATGTTCCGACTGGAGCAAGTAAACCAAAACTAACAAAGTAGAGTTAGGTAATGTAGAGATATTCCTACAAGTTAAACTAGACATTGGGGAATCAAGCTCAGTATTTTAACATTTTAACATAATTTAACTCCAGACAGGGGGGAGGGGTGGTGGTGGGGGTGAGGAAGCACCAGCTAGTTAAGCAACTTACTACATCAGTAGATGGGGGTGAATAGGAGAATAAATAGGAAATACAAGAATGGGAGGAAGTTACAACAGGGATAGTACATCATGTGGTTACAGTACATTTTGGATGCATGAGCCAGGTATGCCATTCATACAGAAACTTTTCCATTCTTAGATTTTTCCTAGCAACTAATCTCTCCATTTCACATTGAAGGTTTAAATCTGTAAGTGTGTTGGTAATGGATGGGGAATCTGTGGTTTTCCACAGTTTGGTGATGTTTATTTTTGCCGCGAGTAGGAGATGGACTATTATTACTCGTGTCTTGGGTGAGAATTTTTCTATTCCAAGGTGTAATAATGCTAGCGAGGGATCAGGGGTCGTTGGGACCTGCGATATGATGGAGATTAGGGCAAATATTTGTTTCCAGAATGAGCTCAAGGATCTGCAGAACCATAGGACATGTGCTATAGTACCAGCACTTCCACATGACCTCCAGCAGGTAGGAGGATGACCAGGGAAGAATTTAGAGAGACGGTAGGGTGTGAGATACCATCTGTGTATTGTTTTTTGGTATGATTTCCAGTGATTAGAGCAGTGGGAGGCTGTAAAGGTGTGCTTAAAGGCACTTGTCCACATGTCGGGGGTGACAGTAATGTTTAATTCTTCTGCCCATTTTGAGAGAGATGGTATTTGGGAGTAGGGCCGGTTGTTGTTAAGTGCAGAGTACATTGTAGAGATGCCATGTTTTGGGTATGTTGTGTGTGCGTAGAAGTTGTGGATTGGTTCAGGAATTTTGGCCGTAATAGAGATTTTAGACCGTTGAAGAAAGTGGGAGATCCTCAGGTATGTATAGGCTTCCGTGTGGGGGAGGTTGTATTCAGTTTGGAGGTTCTTAAAGGTTTTTAGAGTGTTGTTTGTGTTGTAGAGGTCTGAGATATTAGTTATCTTTTGTTTCTGCCATTTTAACAGTTTTAGATTTGGTAACTGCAACAATAGGGATTTGTATTATATGACACGGGTGGTCTAAGGTGGTCGTCTGGGTGAATTTTTTCCAGACTGTCAGAGAGGCGGTAATTGACGGGGGAGTAGGCAGTGTGTGAGGAGGAAGGCCCGCCGAGGTGACAAGGAGCATATCACACAGTGTATTTGGTTTTAAAGTTGATGATTCTATGATTGACCAGGATTTATTGGGATTCGGGTGCCACCAGTAGTAGATCTGGTCCAGGATGGAAGCATAGTAGTAGGTTTGTATGTGGGGAAGGTTTACCCCTCCTGTTTTGTGATGTCTAGTTAAGATGTAATGAGCGCATCTGGGTGGTTTAGTTTCCCATATATATCTGGAAAGTTGTTTTTGTATGGAAGTAAAGAAGGAATGGGGAACAGGTAAGATTACTGTGCGAAATAGGTAGAGTAGCTTGGGGAGAATTAGCATTTTAAAGGAGGCGATCCTTCCTAGTTTAGATAGGCCTGTTGTGCGCAGCTGATTTAATAGTTGGGGAAGCATTTTTTGAAAGGCACGGTAATTAAGGTCATAGGGTTGAGGTAGTGAGGGGGCTAATTTTATTCCTAAGTATGGGATTGAGTACTTCGTCCAAGAATAAGGAAGAGATCCTTCCAGGAGGGACTGTTGTGTGTGTTAGATTAAGCGGGAGGATCAGAGACTTAGAAGAATTGATTTTGTAGAAGGAGGCAGAGCTAAATTGAGTAATGATGTCTTGAATTGCAGGCATGGATTGGGCTGGGTTTGTGATCAAAAGTATGACATCATTGGCAAAGAGGCTTATTTTGTGTTCAACGTCATTGTGTTTAATGCCTGAGATGCACTTGTCCCCTCTAATCTTTGCCGCAAGGGGTTCCATAATTAGAGCAAAATTAAGAGGGGAGAGAGGGCAGCCTTGGCGAGTGCCGTTGGAGTTCTTGAATGGTTTAGTCAGGGTTCCATCAGTTAATACCCTAGCCGTGGGGTTTGAGTAAAGTGGAGTATGGCCTTTTGGAACCACCCAGTGATTCCAAATTTGGATAGCACTGCCCTCAGAAATCCCCAGTGGACCCTGTCGAACGCCTTCTCTGTGTCCAGATATAGAAGCAGAGAAGGCGTTCGTGTGTGGGTGACCTGGTGAATCAAATCAATGACTCTTCTAGTTGCATCTGGGGCCTGCCTGTCCAGCATAAAGCCAACTTGGTCCATGTGCACTAGAGAGGGGAAACATTTCGACAATCTAGAAGCAATCACCTTAGCAAATATTTTCACGTCCGTGTTGAGGAGCGAAATGGGTCTGTAATAGGTAGTGGAGGAAGGGTCTTTCTCTGGTTTGGGGATGGTGGTGATGATTGAACGCAGCATGTCAAGCGGTATAGAACCAGAGGTGGCAGCAGAGTTGAAGAGGTCAGTGAGGTGAGGGGTGACGAGTTTGTCAAATGTTTTGTAGAATTCATTAGTGTAGCCATCTTCCCCAGGTGACTTATGGAGAGGGAGTGTTTTGATGGCTGTTAGGACTTCTTCGTCCGAGAATAGTTGGGAAAGGCCTTCTAGTTGTGTATGGGTTATAAGCGGAAGATCAATAGTGGATAGGAAGTTTTGTATGCATTGGTCAGTTGGTTGGAGAGTAGCTGTGTCAGTTGAAAGGTTGTAGAGAGAAGAGTAATAGTCGCTAATGGCGTTAGCGATATCCTGTGCATTTGTCAGGAGTCGTTTGGTGGTGGGATGGTGAAGGGAAGATATTTTATGTTTAAAGCGTTGAGCCTTGACCTGTCGGGCTAGTAAGGCTCCAGCTTTATTGCCTAAGGCATAGTATTTGGCTTTAGTAAATTTAAGGTTGTTTTCAAATTTAAAGAGTAAAAGTGAGTGGAGTTTTTGTCGCTGTTCTAAGAGCTCACTGGCTAGTTTGTGGGAGGGATTCAGTTTGTTTTGGTTTTCAAGAAGGGTAATTTGGGAAAGGACCCCGTCAACTTGCTTAGACCTCTGGTTTTTAACATTACTATGGAGTTTAATTAGGACGCCACGCATGTAGGCTTTATATGCTGACCAAAGTACAAACCTATCAATGTCCGGTTGATTGTTCGTTTGGAAATAGGAGTGGTGTTCGATAATGAGTTTCTGAACTATGCTAGGATCAGAGATGAGGGAGGTGTCAAGTCTCCATATTCGGTGTGTTCTAGGTCTGCAGTTTCCCACAGTAAGGGAGATGGGTGCATGGTCCGACCATGTTATGGTTCCAATTTCAAAGTTCATCACATCCTGGAGGGTGAGTTTGTCAAAAAGGAAGAAGTCAATACGGGAGTAGGAAAGTTGAGAAGAGGAGAAGTATGAAAAGTCACGCTCATTGCTGTGGTGGCATCTCCACAGATCGTAGAGATCGTTTGCTTGGAGGAAGGGGTTCAGAGTAGTTTGATGGTTTCTAGTCGCGGAAGTAGTATCCAATGTGGAATCTCCAATTACATTGAAGTCACCTCCAAAAAGAAGCCTCCCCTTTCGAAATCGTCGTATTTTTTTGTAGAGTTGTTTGTGGAATCGTATTTGCTGTTTGTTTGGTCCATAGACTTTGACCAGAGTATAGGTGATATGATTAATGTCGCATAGGAGGATCAGGAAACGGCCGTGGGGGTCTGTGATGGATTGATGTAGTTTAAATTGTAGTGTATTCCGTATGGCAGTGAGGACCTCGTTTTTCTTCTTCAGGCCTGAAGCTGAGAAAACTTGATCGTAGTTTTTTAGGATGAATCTGGGAGTTTTAGCAGAGGCAAAATGGGTCTCTTGCACTAAGAGGATATCGGCTTTTTGGGTGTTGGCTTCTTTGAGAAGTGCAGATCTTTTCTGTGGAGAGTTTAAGCCCCTGGCGTTGATAGAAACTATTTTGAAAGCTATTCTGGAGGATTAAAGTTAGGGTGGATTGATCCCAGGTGAAGGTAGCAATTGGTTGGTGTGGATCAAATCACTAGCCTTGTTCTAAGTGGTGTGGACAATGTGATTTGTCGCTTGTGTAAAGAAATAGAGACCCGGGTGTAGTTTGGCGGAAAGGTTAGTGGGGATGTGCTGGTGCTGGGTTAGGGTGAAAGGTCTTTGATTAAAAAGGGAGAGTCCAGTAACAAAGGGGCCCTGGACTCAATGTGCAGAAAATACTGCAAACAGATGGTGGGGGAAAGAGAAATTATGTCCACAACGTGGGACAGGGATCTCTTAGCAGGCAGGCAGGTACTGGATAAAGCCGCTGCAGTATCCCAGCCGTTTGGCTTGTGCAGAGAAGGATATATATTGCAGCCTTCAGGCATCTGGAGGTTCTCCCCCTGTCTTCATGAGGGTTGGAAGATGAGCGGAAGGGCACGGTGCTTCCTCTGGTATGATATGCCAGTTTCTCAAGAGTGTGAGACCCATAGGGAGGGTGCGCACTGCGTGAGTTTTGTTTTGGTGCGTAATGAGTAATTTAGTGGGGAAGCCCCATTTGTAGTTTCCATGTGTGTAATAATTTGATCATGCTGATTTACAGTCATGGATAATGAGGAGACAGCAGAGGATATGTCAGTATATAGAGTTTGCCTCAGTGATAGCAGCATATTCTTCATAGTGCTTTCAGAGAGTGGCTGGTCAGAGGCAGGGAAGGCATCTAATACAGATGATGGCTGCGGTGGGGGGAGAGAGAACAGGCAGGGAGCTGTGACATGCAGGGATTGCTGAGGCTCATCCGTTCTGAGCCTAGTCTTAGCAGGGCTGAATGTAGTGGGCGAGTTGGGGGAGAGCACTCACCCTGTGTGTCAGATGAATGGTGGAGCCCTGGAGACAGCGCAGGGCTCTGACTGGAATGTGAGGAGGAGAGCCGCGCCGTTGTTTCTCGGCCGCTGCCGGCGCCATTTTGGCCGCTTGCCAGGTCTGACGAGGGATAGTAATCCGTCAGTTTCCTGGGGATTTTGGAGGATTTCCTTCACTTCAGCATGGCCACTCACTGTGTGGGAGTGTTATGGCTGTTTGTGAGGTAACTTCTCCTTCTCTGGAGCCGCTGGAGATGTCGCTGTGGCCGGTTATACTGCGGAGCTGTGAGTCTAGGCAGCCATCCGCACGAGCCTTCAAGCCACCCCCCCCCATGTATGTTTTTGTTGTACGTGACAATTTACGCTGATTTCTTTTTACATCCTGCCCTGAAGACACAAAAGGAAGTGAGAAGAAATTTCTACAAAGCAACAGGAATGCCTCTCTTTAAGGAGGTTTCACCCAATCCAGTGGAATCCACTGGACTATATACCCTTATCTCTTGTTTCTAGTGGCCATGGTCATCGGGATAAGAAGAGAGGGTGAATCTACCCAGTGGAGACACTGACAACAATAAAAATTGATAGAAGTTCTAATTCTACCCTACTCTTTCTAAAACGAAAAAACTGTATACGCTTTAAAAGTAAATCTTTCCTTTTGCTAAACATGTAAACATAGAGGTACCTTCATAATCGGTTTTATCAATGTTGCAAGGGCATGTCTTCTTTCCCTAAGATATACAGCCTAACCAGATTAAACAGTGGTGTTACTAATATGCATGACCTTCTTTTCTATCTTAAACTGCTTCCCCAGATGGTGGTTTATGGCAAGAGCACTAACTGTCACCTGAAAAGAAGGGGTGTCTTTGATATGCCTGCTGCAATTGACAGCCTGTTTTCACCTTCTTTATGCTGTGGGAAAGGTAAGATGGACTGCAGTTGCAATATTCAGAATGCTCCAATACAAATTTTTAATACATGCACTATTTTGCTAAAGATTAGCTATGCCCTTTAAGGTTGAAAATCTATTCACACCTCTTAAGATTTAGATGGTTCTTTAATCGACTCTTAGATGGTAGTTTAATTACTAGCATATTAGCAAGGGAGCAAAAACAAATGTTGGAGGCTTGAATGTATGCAGTAATTTATTTCCTTTTCAAAACGGTGTTCATTGAAGAATGGTTCTGATATATGTTTTTAAAATACGTCAAGAGCATTGTCCAAATAAAAAAGATGATTTTTACTCATTGAATTTGCTTGTTTTCTTTGCTTCTTTTCACAAACTCCTAGTTGTAGTAAAAAAATATAAACATTTTAGGATTTGGCTATGATTTTGGTTATTTATACCATGGCTTGATATCTCAGTGCTGTATCAGCTTTTGGTTTTGTTTTATGCTTTAATAGGTTGTTTATGCCATGGCTTGATTCTTCGGTGCTGTATCAGCTTTTGATTTTGTTTTATGTTTTAATAGGTTCCTTATACCATGGGTTGATATTTCAGTGCTGTATCAGCTTTCTCATAATATGAAAAAAGGCCAAAAGAGATTAGTAAACACAACAGTTTGAGTGCAGCTTGGGCAATATTACTCACTGACCACCACTAATGGGGAAGATCACTTTGGAAGATTGCTTTGCTGCTAGCAATGACCTTGGAGGACATCTGTAATAAGAGAAATATGAAGACATTGCTGGCCTCTTCTATTCAGTGCTACCCACCATTCCACACTACTCCAGTCATCTAACTTGAAGCAAAACTGACATAAAAGAAATAAATATGCTACTATTGTTGAATTCCCTATGAGAATGCAAGTTGCCAGGCTATCAGGCTTTTCCATTGAGCTCAATACTTTGAGTCACTGATCATAAAAAAACTGGCATGCTGAGAATAGAGTCAGTAATGGCTGCCCCATATTTCTCTCATGGCAGGTTCTCTTTAAATCCTCTGACATTGAGCTTTAAGGGCCAGTTCACACCACATGCAGTCCAGTGCGTTTTTTTTTCTGCATCAAAAACACATGGAAAGTAGGATATATGGTTTTCAATGGCATAGTTCACACCAGTGCTCGCAGTTCCAGTGCGTTCCAGTTCCAGAAAAAAAAGTAGAAAATGCTGCATTTTTTCTGCACTGGACTGTACTGGAACGCTGTAAAACGCATCAAAAACGCACTGTAACGCACCTAAATGCACCAAAAACACACTTGTCCTTATTTAAGGTTAAAAAACGAGGGGGGGAAAAAAGCACTAGACTGCATTAAAAATGCACCAAAAACGCACTGGAACGCATCAAAAACGCACGTGCAGAAAAGCACCTGGAACGCATCCGGACTGCGTTTCTATGGTGTGAACTGGCCCGAAAAGTATTCTTTTCAACACCATTCTTAGGCAAAAGTTGTCAGACACTGAAAAGGTAAATGCTATCAAGTCACCCATATACATTACATAAAGAGAGGCTTGCCTTCTAACCAAAGACCTGCATGCTACAAAATGTAAGACCATGGAATTGATTTACTAAATTAATATAGGCTATTCACTTAGCAAAGTGAATACTCACTTTGAAAAATAATTTTAACATTTCTTTGTGAATAAAGACGCTCTACTGACTTTATTTATCCAATGGTGTGCAAGCAAAAATCCTTTTTTTTTTAATTTTCTTGTACATGATTGGGTATTCTTTCTGAAAGCATTTGTAAACAAATTCACTAAACTAAGTTAAAATTCAATTTCAAAGTGAACATTTTATTGCAAAGGTAAGAAGAGTGCTAGTGTGCCTTTGATTCATTAATCATCTACCTGAGGAAATGCTAGATTAATTATTGGTAGAAAGATACCATTATGCGAAGAGCAATCTGTCTAGAGGATATTATAATAAATGGCACAACGATATCACTATATCCAGATTATTCTGCACAAATGCAATAAAAAATGGCTTAGTTCTAAGAAGTCAAAAAGCACTTACAAAACCTGAATGTGTCATATGCTATAGTTAATACTACATGGCTTTCGATTTTTGCTAGAGGAGAAACCAACTTTTTTACAGTAAATACCAGCTGATACAACGTTATACATCAATCAGAATTAGAAACACTTATAAAAAAAAAAATGGCTGGAATAATATTGCAATTGATCTCTCTCTATTTGTGGAACGTGGGAAAACAATATGTGTAAAAAAGAGATAGGCTGCATCTTAGACTCGGTTCACACTAACTGACTCCAAAGTTAAGTGATTTTCAGTGTAACTTTGTAGTCTGACTTTGATACAACTTTGAAGTGACTTTGATAAGACTTGTACACTCTCTGGCATTAAAGCCGTGTCAGAGTCAGATCAAAGCGTTCAGGAACCGTTTCTGAAGCTGCAGCCACTTCAGTAGTGTCAATTGGAACAGCTCTCATAGGGATACATATCATGTCCTGCGACTTTGGGTCTCACAAGTCAGATCCTAAGCCACAGGAGCGTGAACTGAGCCTTATGCCGCGTACACACGAGCAGACTTTACGGCAGACTTTGCCCGGCGGACGGGATTTCGTCGGACAATTCGATCGTGTGTGGGCTCCAGCGGACTTTGTTTTCTCAAAAGTTGGACGGACTTAGATTTGAAACATGTTTTAAATCTATCCATCGAACTCGAGAACGGTCGAAAAGTCCGCTCGTCTGTATGCTAGTTCGACGGACAAAAAGCCACGCTAGGGCAGCTATTGGTTACTGGCTATGAACTTCCTTGTTTTAGTCCTGTCGTACGTCATCACGTACGAATTCGACGGACTTTGGTGGATTGTGTGTAGGCAAGTCCATTCCTTCAGAAAGTCCGTTGTAAAGTCCGTCAAAGTCCGCCGGGCAAAGTCCGCTCGTGTGTGCACGGCATTAGAGTGAATTGCTAAGTCAGGGATAGGGATGAGCCGAATACCCCCCAGTTCGGTTCGCACCAGAACCTGCGAACGGACCGAAAGTTCGCACGAACGTTAGAACCCCATTGACGTCTATGGGACTCGAACGTTCGAAATCAAAAGTGCTCATTTTAAAGGCTAATTTGCATGGTATTGTCCTAAAAAGGGTTTGGGGACCCGGGTCCTACCCCAGGGGACATGTATCGATGCAAAAAAAACTTTTAAAAACGGCCGTTTTTTCGGGAGCAGTGATTTTAATGATGCTTAAAGTAAAAAAAAAAAGAGTGAAATATTCCTTTAAATATCTGAGTACCTGGGGGGTGTCTATAGTATGCCTGTAAAGTGACGCGTGTTTCCCGTGTTTAGAACAGTCCCTGCACCAAATGTCATTTTTAAAGGAAAAAATCTCATTTAAAACTGCTTGCGGGTTTAATGTAATGTCGGGTCCTGGCAATATGGATGAAAATCAGTGAGACAAACACCATGGGTACCCCCCAGTCCATTACCAGGCCCTTTGGGTCTTGTATGGATATTAAGGGGAACCCCGCACCCAAATTAAAATAAGGAAAGGTGTGGGGCCACCAGGCCCTATATACTCTGAACAGCAGTATACAGGTGGTGCAAACAAGACAGGGACTGTAGGTTTGTTGTTAAGTAGAATCTCTTTGTAATTTTGAACGGGTACATTTTTAACGTGTTTAGCTCCAGCCAAAAAATCTTTTTTAAGCTTTTTGGAAAACATAGGGAAGGGTTATCACCCCTGTGACATTTGTTTTGCTGTCTTTCCTCCTCTTCAGAAGATTTCACCTCACTTTTTGTCCCAATGACAAATGTTTTTTGAAAATTTGGGTTTTTTTGTGGAACAAGGATTGGAAAGCATCAGTGGAAAGGAGAAATGTTTTTCCCATATTAACTCTTACAGGAGAGAATTTCCCTTCCTAGGGGTAGATTTCATCTCACTTCCTGTTGTCTCCTTCCGTTTGCAAGTAGGAGTCGTTTGTAAGTTAGATGTTTGAAAGTAGGGTCCTGCCCTATATACTCAGCAGAAATTTGGGCCTTAGGTGTTGCTGTGGCCACAACACTGTGAGTCCTCACAGGGCCCTGCTGTGAAATATTAGATCAAGAATTGTAATTACATGCCCCTGTTGAACAGGAGCTGAAAAATTAGGCCTTAGGCACTGGTGCTGGTGCCACAACACTGCAACCCCTCACAGACACTCTAGTTGGAACGCAGGAATGAGCCCTGCTGCAAAATATTGCATCAAAAATTGTAATTACACGCCCCTGTTAAACAAGGGCTGAAAAATTGGGCCTTAGGCACTGGTGCTGGTGCCACAACACTGCAACCCCTCACAGACACTCTAGTTGGAACGCAGGAATGAGCCCTGCTGCAAAGTATTGCATCAAAAATTGTAATTACATGCCCCTGTTAGACAGGGGCAGAAAAATTGGGCCTTAGGCACTGGTGCTGGTGCCACAACACTGCAACCCCTCACAGACACTCTAGTTGGAACGCAGGAACGAGCCCTGCTGCAAAGTATTGCATCAAAAATTGTAATTACACGCCCCTGTTAAACAGGGGCTGAAAAATTGTGCCTTAGGCACTGGTGGTGGCGCCCAGAACCAAAAATGTTCTTACAAGCTATCTGCGTGATGATTGAGAAGGAAGAGGATAATTACTCAGGGATAGTCACTCAGAATCAGCATAGGCAGTCTTTGAAGGGATCTGAGATTTCCAAAAAAATTATTCGGTTACATAAGCATCAGGTGCTTGGTAGCTGGTGGTGATCCAAGACTGATTCATTTTTATGAAGGTCAGTCGATCGACCGAGTCGGTGGACAGACGCACCCTGTGATCGGTTACCACGCCTCCAGCAGCACTGAATGTGCATACTGTGCAGGCTCTGGCCAGTGATCCATCATCAAGACCCAGTAACCCAGAGGATTTTCGGTGGTAAAGGTGTCCAAGTCTGATCTTGCCCCTAGGTATTCCTGCACCATGTAAAACAGACGCTGGCGATGGTTGCTGGAACCGATCATACCTTGGGGCTGCGGACCAAAAAATTGTCTGAACGCATCGGTCAGACGGCCACCTTCTCCACCGCTCCTTCTTTGACTGAACGAAGCCTCAGCAACACGTTGTCCAGAAACAGGAGTTTGTAACCTCCCAGTCTCTGGGAACGCGTTGCACAGACCTTTCTGCAAGGCCTCCCGAAGATGTTTCATCCTTTGCTCCCTCTGCGATGGCAAGATAAGGTCCGCAACCTTACCCTTGTAACGTGGATCAAGGAGGGTTGCCAGCCAGTATTTGTCCTTCTCCTTGATACCACGAATACGAGGATCCTTACGCAGGCTTTGCAGGATCAGGGAGGCCATGCAGCGTAGGTTTGCTGAGGCATTCGGTCCGGAGTCCTCTGGGTCACTAAGGACGACATGGTCCGCAGCCACCTCCTCCCAGCCACATACAAGTCCATGTGTTTCTTGGGACTGATCCCTTAAAGACTGCTGCTGATGCTGAGTGCCAGGCTCCACCTCCATACTGACACAATCTTCCTCCTCCTCCTCCTTGTCCTCTTCCTGTGTGATCGGCGGGCACGCAGGAACACTGTCTGGATAAAGGGGGCCTTGAGAGCTAAGGAAGTCCTCCTCTTCCTGCCTCTGTTCTGCCTCAAGCACCCTGTCCATTATTCCATGCAGCGTGTGCTCCAACAGGTGGACAAGGGGGACAGTGTCACTGATGCATGCACTGTCACTGCTCACCATCCTCGTGGCCTCCTCAAATGGTGACAGGACAGTGCATGCATCCCTGATCATGGCCCACTGAATGGGAAAAAAAACCAAGCTCCCCTGACCCTGTCCTGGTGCCATAGTCGCACAGGTACTCTATGATGGCCCTCTGCTGCGTGTGCAGCCACTGCAGCATGGCCAACGTTGAGTTCCACCTGGTGGGCATGTCACAGATTAGGCGGTTCTTGGGCAGGGTAAACTCCTTTTGGAGGTCCGTCAGCCAAGCACTGGCATTATATGACCGGCGGAAATGCACACAGACTTTCCTGGCCTGCCTCAGGACATCCTGTAAGCCCGGGTACCTGCCCAAGAACCGCTGCACCACCAAGTTAAGGACGTGAGCCAAACAGGGCACATGGGTCATTTGTCTCTGTCGGAGGGCAGAGAGGAGGTTGGTGCCATTGTCGCAAACCACCATTCCTGCCTTAAGTTGGTGTGGCATCAACCACCTCTGAACCTGCCCCTGCAGAGCTGACAGAACCTCTGCCCCAGTGTGGCTCCTGTCCCCCAAGCACACCAGCTCAAGCACCGCATGGCATCTTTTGGCCTGCGTACTTGCGTAGTCCCTTGAACGACTACGGAGCACCGCTGGTTCCGAGGAAGAGGCCATGGAACAAGAAGAAGAGGAGGGGGTGGAGGAGAGAGGTGTGTCACAATCATTAGCATTTTGGAGGCGTGGTGGTGGAACAACCTCCAACATTACTGCACCTTGTCCTGCATCCTTCCCAGCTGCCAGCAGAGTCACCCAATGCGCCGTGAAACTTAGGTAACGTCCCTGTCCATGCCTGCTGGACCATGAGTCAGTGGTAATATGCGAGGCATGGACATTGCCTTCCACATGCCGGTAGAGAGCCAGAATCGCCTTCCGTGAGAAAAAGTGGCGTTTGGGTACCTGCCACTGAGGAACCGCACATTCCACAAACTCACGGAAGGGGGCAGAGTCTACCAACTGAAAATGCAGCAGTTGAAGTGCTAGCAATTTTGCCAAGCTAGCATTCAACCGCTGGGCATGTGGATGGCAGGGAGCAAACTTCTTTCGGCGGTGCAGCAGCTGGGCAGGGAAATTTGCCTGGTACAATCTGACGTCGGTGTACCAAAAGCAGATTGCCCACAAGTACTTGGCTGTGACACACCTAATTCTACACCTTCATTCCTCTCAGTGCAGGTCTCAGAGAGGACTGAAGGTCTAGTGGGGTTGGAAATCTCAGCTGATGAGGAGCAATGAGAGGTCCTCTTTGTTCTTTGGTGTGGGTCTTTTAGATACGCTTGCCAACGAACTGCATGGCAGGTCAACATATGTCTGGTCAAGCATGTGGTACCAAAGCGGGAGATGTTTTGGCCATGTGAGATACGCTTGAGACATATGTTGCAAATAGCAGCAGTGCAATCTGATGCACTGTCTCAAAAAAGGCCCACACCAAAGAACTTTTTGAATAACGCGCAGAGACTGCAGCGCCCTGCACATGTGGAGCTTTGGGGTGTGATGCAGTCAATATGCTATATATAACAAAAAATTCCGCGCTAGAAGCATATAGAGATAAGCAGCAGTAAACAGTGCGACAACACCAATCAGAACAAAGAAAATTATAAACTGCGCTAAACAAAAATCTTATGTTTAAAGTAAGGTGGTAGTATAACCTAACACCAGCAAATATTTAAAAAATAATGATATAAAGTCCAAATCTTCAAAATGGTAGGATGTTCAGTTTGAATGTGAGTAACAATCCAAATGAGCTATGATTGCTCTTACCAGAAATATCAGTGATATGAGTGGATGGCAAAAAACCCTGCCAGGGCCTTTAGAATGATAGACCAGTCAGCAGCGTCCGTCTTCAAATTAAAAACCCCTCAATGGATGCAGGAGAAAAAACAAACAAAAGAAAACTGGCCATAGTGTAGTATATCAAATGTTAGGCATGGACAGACAGACATACCAAACACCCTGGTGTGCACATAACAACACCCAAAAAAGGAGGGGAGGGAAGTGAAAAAACCCCACCACCGTGGCTGTAGATTGTGCTTACCGACTCACGGTGATAAGCAGGCTCTATAATGAGTTGGAAGCGGATCAAAAGTTGGCAAGGAACACTTACTCAGAGCCAGCAGACTCTTTAAATCTCTAGGCTTCCTGATTATTTTAGGTCTCTCTGGAAGGGTGTTATTCAGAGCTGGGTCTTCTTGCAGTACTCTTCAATGTGTCCTAAAAACCTCCTCCATGTGTTCAATATGCTGCCCTTAGGCTGGCCCCTGGAGGGCATCCTGCCTCGTTGGTGATGTGCCGCCTCCTCCTCCTCCTCTCTCCTATCAGGCACCCACGTTGAGTCAGTGACCTCATCATCTCTTCCCTCCTCATCACTGGAGCAAACCTGGCAGTATGCTGCAGCAGGGGGAGCATGACTGCCAGATTGCTGTCCTTCTTGGGCACCCCCTCTGTCCGTGCTCATGTTACTGCCTTCATCGAGCTCAGTATCATCATCAGAGCCTTCCAAACGCTGGGTATCCTCCTGGAGCATGTACCCAACACTGTGGTCAAACAGTTCGAGGGACTCCTCAGGAGGACATGGTGGGGCTAGGGAAGGAGTCACTGATGACATTGAGCCGAGGGAAGAGGCCGCTGCTTTGCCAGACAAAGTACCCTGGGCATGGGTGAGAGAGGATGAGGAGGATGAGGACGGCTTGGTCATCCACTCGACCAAGTCTTCTGCATGTTGTGGCTCAACATGGTCAGCTGCCGAAAAAAAAGGCCAAGCGTGTCCCAGGGCCATGTGCTGATGAGGATGCACCGTCTCCACGACCAGCACTAGACACAGAGCCTGCTTGCCCTCTCTTATTGGCTTGTGACTATCTGCCTCTCCTTCTTGGCCTTCCAGACATACTAATGGCCTGTAGCTGCACTAAGCTGGGATATATATATATGTACTGATACTGCAGCTAGCAAAATCAACTGCCTGCCTGTAGTATGAGAACCTTCTACAGGTAGCTTTAGCTGAACACTGTGAGGTGGGCGCACCTCACTAACTTGTAGGTTTAGCTGAACACTGTGAGCAGGACGCACTGCACTAACTGTAAATAGTCTAGCTGCCTGACTGTGGTACTAATAGGATCAAAAGAACACCAGCCATTTTCTTCAGGTAGCTTTATATACTGTAACAAGACAAGCCTGCCTGTCAGTAAGAAGATAACAGGAACGGATCTAGCTGAACACTGTGAGCAGGACTCACTGCACTAACTGTAAATAGTCTAGCTGCCTGACTGTGGTACTAATAGGATCAAAAGAACACCAGTAATTTTCTTCAGGTAGCTGTAAATACTGTAACAAGACAAGCCTGCCTGTCAGTAAGAAGATAACAGGAACGGATCTAGCTGAACACTGTGAGCAGGACGCACCCCACTAACTTGTAGGTTTAGCAGAACACTGTGAGCAGGACTCACTGCACTAACTATAAATAGTCTAGCTGCCTGACTGTGGTACTAATAGGATCAAAAGAACACCAGCAATTTTCTTCAGGTAGCTTTATATACTGTAACAAGACAAGCCTGCCTGTCAGTAGGAAGATAACAGGAACGGATCTAGCTGAACACTGTGAGCAGGACGCACTGCACTAAATGTAAATAGTCTAGCTGCCCGACTGTGGTACTAATAGGATCAAAAGAACACCAGTAATTTTCTTCAAAATACTGTAACAAGACAAGCCTGCCTGTCAGTAAGAAGATAACAGGAACGGATCTAGCTGAACACTGTGAGCAGGATGCACTGCACTAAATGTAAATAGTCTAGCTGCCTGACTGTGGTACTAATGGGATCAAAAGAACACCAGTAATTTTCTTCAGGTAGCTTTATATACTGTAACAAGACAAGCCTGCCTGTCAGTAGGAAGATAACAGGAACGGATCTAGCTGAACACTGTGAGCAGGACGCACTGCACTAAATGTAAATAGTCTAGCTGCCTGACTGTGGTACTAATAGGATCAAAAGAACACCAGTAATTTTCTTCAAAATACTGTAACAAGACAAGCCTGCCTGTCAGTAAGAAGATAACAGGAACGGATCTAGCTGAACACTGTGAGCAGGACGCACTGCACTAAATGTAAATAGTCTAGCTGCCTGACTGTGGTACTAATAGGATCAAAAGAACACCAGTAATTTTCTTCAGGTAGCTTTATATACTGTAACAAGACAAGCCTGCCTGTCAGTAGGAAGATAACAGGAACGGATCTAGCTGAACACTGTGAGCAGGACGCACTGCACTAAATGTAAATAGTCTAGAAGATAACAGGAACGGATCTAGCTAAACTGAATACAGTGTATATATATATGCAACACCTGGGATGCATATATATACACAATACACTTTAAGTGCAGCTAACTGACTGACTGTCCTGCCTAATCTAGCTAACTCAAATGAAATGACACTGTCTCTCTCTCTCTCTATTTCTCAGCACACCGGAACACACTGCACAGGGCCGCCGTGCAGGCGGCCTTATATAGTAAAAAGCAAAAATTGTGCTTACACTAATTGGTATGAGCTGCGACTAAAAAGTAGTAAATCATAAACCATATAAAAATCAAAAAGTCACGCTAAGGACTAAACGTGACAGCAGGCTAATGCCAAAAAAACCTCATAGAAATATGAGGGTAAAGAGTGGTCAATAAGTGAATAAATTATAAAGGAGTGCTAAGTAATGAAAACATGCACTATACAAATAAAAAAAAAAAAAAAAGGGTAGAAGTGATAAAAATGGGACACAGATAAAAATAACTATGTCTGTATGAAAAAATTAATATTAGGTGACACAATCAATAACAGGACAATATCTCAAATAATGATGAAATAATAATGTAACAAATTTGTGACTGTAAAAACTAAACCAAAATAAATATAGGGAAAAAGTAGACCCAAAAAAAGTCCATGGCTAAAAAATTATATTAGTTAAAGTCCATCCGTGTAAATTAACATGCATAAAATATGGCTTGTCTCCAAGTGCTCTGTGAATAATTGTATCAGAATCTTGCTGTGATGAAACTAGAGTGCGTAGACAGACCTCCACCTCTTAGAAAATAGCTGCCTCTTACCAGATAAAATTGGTCTCTTAATTACAGGAGACCTAAGGGGGCGGGTGGCTGCAACCCCAGCCAGGGGTCTTTGAACCAGGCACTCAGCGTTCAACTCCAGGGACTCTCTCCAACCAGCATCAGCAGATATGGGAATATCACCATGCAAAAAACAAAGTGCTCCACATAGCATAAAATCCAGCGTTTTATTGAATAAAAAATATAAGTTGCACTTACAGACACATTGCAGTTTAAAAGCGTGTAGAAAAAAGCCGGCCGGCTCCGAAGTAACCCGTGTCTTCCGGGTATGAGAATCACGGTGTCGTCGGGACGTAGCTCCTCCTCCCTACGTCGTTTCGTCACAACCAGACGTGGTCACGGGATGTGAGCAGCGTCCCGACTCACCGCTTAAATAGACACCTTAACAACATCTCATTAACACAACAGAATAGAAGCGCCATCTTATCTGAGGGAAACAGTATGGGCAAAAATAAACATAAAAATAAAACGTTGCCTTAGTGATGAATATTCAGGGCAAAAAGAAGGTATATGAAACATCTTTGCCAGAACTGTCAAAAACAAAACGTATGTGGCCAAAGAATTGTAGAAGATTCGTTTTTTAGGTAAGTCTATCATAATGTGCTAGTATGCAGTGCATACTAGCACATTATGACATGACCCTGTAGGAAGACCATTTTGTTTTGTTCTTTACTGCTTTAATACTGAGCTAGAGCATCTACTATTGTAAATGGGAAATATGCTTGTTTTACATTAGAAATTATGTAAATTGTGTAATATGAACATGGAACATATTTTTGTTTGTTTTTCTCTTTAAAATGTATATATTGTATACTTTGAATTATGCAGGATATGATACTTTGAATTATGCAGGATATGTTATTACACTATCATTATTAGTTTTTTTTGGGGGGGGGGGGGTTTAGGGATAGGAGATGTCACAAAGCAGAACTCTATTTTTCATTTTGAAACTTTACAAGCCTGCTATACAGTAATTTGTTTGCAAGAGACACAAGTTACACCAGATACAGTGAAGTATCTACAAAGTTTTAACCACTTGATCCCTGGAAGGACGTTTTTTTCAGGAGCAGTGATTTTAATAATGCTTAAAGAAAGTGAAACAATAAAAATGTAATATTCCTTTAAATTTCGTATCTGGGGGGTGTCTATAGTATGCCTGTAATGGGGCGCATGTTTCCCATGTTTTGAACAGTCTGACAGCAAAATGACATTTCTAAAGGAAAAAAAGTCATGTAAAACTACTATCGCTAGCGCCGGCTATAATGAATTGTGGGTCCGGCAATACACATAAATTTCACGGATAAAATGGAATTTCCCCACAGGGGAACCCCGAACTAAAATTAAAAAAAAAAAAAGGCATGGGAGTCCCCCTAAATTCCGTACCATGCCCTTCAGGTCTGGTATGGATATTAAGGAGAACCCCACGCCAAAATTTAAAAAAAATGACGTGGGGGTCCCCCTTAAAATCCATGGATTTTAAGGGGAATCCTGCGCCAAAAATTTTTAAAAAATGGCATGGGGTCACCCCAAAAATCCATACCAGACCCTTATCCCAGCACGCAACCTGGCAGGCCGTAGCAAAAGAGAGGGGGACGAGAGAGCGCCCCCCCTCCTGAACGTACCAAGCCACATGCCCTCAACATTGGTAGGGTGCTTTGGGGTAGCCCCCAAAGCACCTTGCCCCCATGTTAATGGGGAGAAGGGCCTCATCCCCACAACCCTTGCCCGGTGGTTGTGGGGGTCTGTGGGTGGGGGGCTTATCTGAATCTGGAAGCCCCCTTTAACAAGGGGACCCCCAGATCCCGGCCCCCCTCCTGTGTGAATAGGTAATGGGGTACAAATGTACCCCTACCATTTCACAAAAAAGTGTCAAAAAGGTTAAAAAACACAAGAGACGGTTTTTGACAAGTCCTTTATTAATTTCTTCTTCTTCCATCTTCTTTCTTCTGGTCTTCCTTCGGTGTTCTTCTTCTTCCTCCATCTTCTTCTTCTCCATCTTCTTCTTCTCCATCTTCTTCTTTCTCCGCTCTTTTTGTCCCGCATCTTCCTCTGGCTTCTTCTCCGCTCAATCCACACGATCCGCCTCAGTGGGAGTCTTCTGTCATGTGATGCTTCGGTTCTTCTGACACTTCTTATATAACGGAGGGCGGGGCCACCCGGTGACCCCGCGCTCCTCTGACGCACAGGGACTTCACGGGGACTTCCCTGTGGCTTTTCCCGAGTTGCCAGTGGGGGACGGGGTCACCCAGTTATGTAACTGGGTGACCTGTGGCTTTTGAATTTGCTGCGAACACCCCAAATTGTTCGCTGTTTGGCCGAACATAAAACCCATCCCTACTTGTATACAGTATCTCACAAAAGTGAGTACACCCCTCACATTTTTGTAAATATTTTAATATACCTTTTCATGTGACAACACTGAAAAAATGACACTTTGCTACAATGTAAAGTAATGAGTGTACAGCTTGTATAACAGTGTAAATTTGCTGCCCCCTCAAACTAACTCAACACACAGCCATTATTGTCTAAACCGCTGGCAACAAAATGAGTACACCCCTAAGTGAAAATGTCCAAATTGGGCCCAATTAGCCATTTTCCTTCCCCGGTGTCATGTGACTCATTTGTCTTACAAGCTCTCAGGTGTGAATGGAGAACAGGTGTGTCAAATTTGGTGTTATCGCTCTCACTCTCTCATACTGGTCACTGGAAGTTTAACATCACACGTCAATGCAAAGAACTCCCTTAGAATCTGAAAAAAAGAATTATTGCTCTACATAAAGATGGCCTAGGCTATAAGAAGAATGCCAAGACCCTAAAACTGAGCTGCAGTATGGTCGCCAAGACCATACAGCGGTTTAACAGGACAGGTTCCACTCAGAACAGGCCTCACCATGGTGGACCAAAGAAGTTGAGTGCACGTGCTCAGCGTCATATCCAGAGGTTGTCTTTGGGAAATAGACGTATGAGTGCTGCCAGCATTGCTGCAGATGTTGAAAGGGTGGGGAGTCAGCCTGTCAGTGCTCAGACTATACTCCGCACACTGCATCAAATTGGTCTGCATAGCTGTCGTCCCAGAAGTAAGCCTCTTCTAAAGATGATGCACAAGAAAGCCCTTAAACAGTTTGCTAAAGAAAAGCAGGCTAAGGACATGGATTACTTGAACCATGTCCTGTGGTCTGATGAGACCAAGATAAACTTATTTGGTTCAGATTGTGTCAAGCGTGAGTGGTGGCAACCAGGTGAGGAGTACAAAGACAAGTGTTTCTTGCCTACAGTCAAGCATGGTGGTGGGAGTGTCATGGTCTGGGGCTGCATGAGAGCTGCCGGCACTGTGGAGCTCCAGTTCATTGAGGGAACCATGAGCAGGATCCCCTCCCTTCGGAGACTGGGCTGCAGGGCAGTATTCCAACATAACGAGCTCCAAACACACCTCCAAGATGACCAATGCCTTGCTAAAAAAGCTGAGGGTAAAGGTGATGGACTAACCAAGCATGTCTCCAGACCTAAACACTATTGAGCATATGTGGGGCATCCTCAAACAGAAGGTGGAGAAGCGCAAGTTCTCTAACATTCACCAATTCTGTGATGTTGTCATGGAGAAGTGGAAGAGGACTCCAGTGGCAGCCTGTGAAGTTCTCTGGTGAACTCCATGCCCAAGAGGGTTAAGGCAGTGCTGAAAAATAATGGTAGCCACACAAAATATTGACACTTTGGGCCCAATTTGAATAATTTCACCTAGGGGTGTACTCACTTTTGTTGCCAGCACTTTAGACATTAATGGCTGTGTGCTGAGTTATTTTAAAGGGGCAGCAAATTTACACTGTTATACAAGCTGTACAATCACTACTTTACATTGTAGCAAAGTGTCATTTCTTCAGTGCTGTCACATGAAAAGATATAATAAAATATTTTCAAAAATGTGAGGGGTGTACTCACTTTTGTGAGATACTTTACATGGCTTGTCTGGCACGGCCCTGTGGCCGCCAGCTTGTCACTGATAAACACAGAAGCCGGTAGAGGAAGTTTTCTGCACTACTCACTTCCTCTGCTGGGTTCTGCGTTTACCAGTGACAGGACAACCCTATGAGTAGCGAAGGCTTGCCGAGCTGCACCAGCTACACAGCTCCTCCTCCAGCTCTCACTGGAAACATCTCCCTGGCATGCTCAGGTGTGTGGGGGAAAGCTCTGTACTGTAGGGAGGGACCTGGCACTTGGGGGCAAGAAGGGTGGGGGGAGTTTTGCATTGCTGGATTAGTAGATATATGATTTGTAATGCATCCTACAGAGAAATATATTTTTGTTTCTCTAGAATACATACATTTTTGTCTTGTATATATACAGAACCAGTGCAAAAAAAAATTAGGCAGGTGTGAAAACGTGCTATAAAGTAAGAATGCTTTCAGAAATAGAAGTGTTAATAGTTTATTTTTATCAATTAAAGTGAAAAGTAAGTGAACGGAAGAAAAAAATCAAATCCATATTTGGTGTGACAACCCTTTAAAACAGCATCTCCTAGGTACACGTGCACTCAGCTTTTGAAGGAACTTGGTAGGTATGTTGTTCCAAACAACTTGAAGAACTAACCACAGATTTTATGTGGATGTAGGCTGCCTCAAATCCTTCGGTCTCTTCATGTAATCCTTGACAGACTCGATGATGTTGAGATCAGGGCTCTGTGGGGACCAAACCGTCACTTCCAGGACTCTTTGTTCTTCTTTTTACACTGAAAATAGTTCTTAATGCCATTGGCTGTGAGTTTGGGATTGTTGTTCCGTTGCAGAGTAAATTTGGGGCCAATCACACACCTCCCTGATGGTATGGCATGATGGATACTTTTCTGCCTGTATATCTCAGCATTAAGGACATATTGATCCTAACCAAACCTCCAACTCCATTTGCAAAAATGCAGCCCCAAACTTCTAAGGAACCTCCACTATGCTTCACTGCTGCCTGCAGACACTCATTATAGTACCGCTCCCCAGCCCTTCGCAAACAAATTGCCTCCTGCTACAGCCAAACATTTCAAATTTCGACTCATTAGTCCAGAGCACTTGCTGACATTTTTCTGCACCCCAGTCCCTATGATTTTGTGCATGCTTGAGTCATTTATCCTTGTTTCCACGTTGGATGTATGGATTTTTGGGCATCATTCTTCCACATCTAGCCAGACTTTTCCAGAAGGTAGATGAGTGTACCTGTGACCTACTGGTTTCTGTTAATTCTGTGCTGATGGCACTGCTGGACATCATCTGATGTTGAAGGGAAGTAAGTATGATGGAAGGAGGGAAGTATGATTTCATTTGCTGCATTAGTTTTCCGTGGCCAACCGTCATCTACCGTCATCAGCATTGTCTGTTTATTTATGCTTCTTCAAAAAAGCTTGAACAGTACCTTGAAACACTAGTCTTCTTTGAAATATTTGCCTTGAAGAGACCTTGCTGATGCATTATAACTACCTTGTGCCTTGTTGCTGTGTTCAGTCTTGTCATGGTGTATGATATGTGACATGGAACTGTTTTCCACAAACTCACCTTAGTGACAGAGTTTGGCTGTTCCTGTCCCAGTTTTAAGCCTTTCCACAGCTGTTTCTGTTTCATTTAAAGAGGAAGTAAAGTCTTCCTGTTTAATTGTACCTACAGGTAAGCCTACAATAAGGCTTACCTGTAGGTACTGTAAATATTTCCTAAACTTGCACTGTTTAGGAGATATTTACTATATACTCTGCCGCCAATGTCATCAGCGCATGTGCACTAAAGAAACATCCGATCATGCCATTTATTCAGGGCCCTGTGCCGTGACCGGTGGCACCTGCATGCATGCGTGGGAGGGATGCCATCACGGCTCCAGCCAATCACAGCGCCTGAGGCTGCGAACCCGGAAGAAACAGACGCCACTGCAACAGCTTCGTTCCAAGGTATTTCATAATAAGCTGTTAGGCGATGCTACTAGCTCAATATGCCTTTGTCTTACAATCTTTTTGTTTGTTTTTTTTAGGGATTACAACCTCTTTAATGACTGTGTGTTACAACCTACATGTGAAATTGATAATCATTAGCATCTGCTTGGTATAACTGGTTAATCATACACCTGTCTCTAATCCTCTAAAATCCCTGACTTTGTGCATGTGTACAAAGTGTGCCAGGGTTAGAATTTATGCTGGTTTGAAGCTAAAAGGTAATCAGACCAAATATTGATTTGATTAAGGTTTTTCCTATATTTGCTCACTTTGCATTTTGTAAATTGATTAAAATAAACAATTAAAATGTATTTTTGAAAGTATTTATACTGTATAGCATTTATTCACCTGCCTAAAACCTTTGTCTATTACTGCATATGCAGTAATAACAGGAACAAAAGACACATTATGCTGGCCTGTATAAGAATTTATAAAAAATGTATTTTATTATTCCAGATACCAAACTCCCATAGGAAAAGTGTGAAATGTTTTGCTTAAACTGCAGTTACTTAAATTAAAGTCTTCCTAGCATTGTGTCATTATAATTACTTCGATATGTTATATATTTCTTTAATTAAATTGGTGGGTGGTAGAAGAGTTCTCTTGCTGGTACCCTTTTAATTTTTATACTAACAGTGTAATATAAACTACAGCATTAAAAATTAACCAAAGAGATATTAGAATAACAAACAAGCAATATACTTCTAATGAAAATGTAAATAATTTTTCATAACATACCAACAATAACATCTAACAATACTAGATCTCTGAACTATGATGTCATAACATGCTGATCCTTGCACCATTATCTATATTTCTAGAGATCCTTAGTATATTTGTGTAAACAATAGAAATAAGCAAACCAACCAAATTTGGCTTCACTTGCAATTCATGTAATGCCCCGTAGACACGAGGGGAATGTCCGACAGAAAAAGTCAGACGGGAGCTTTTCATTGTATATTCCGTTCGTGTGTATGCCTCATCGGACTTTTTATGTCGAAAATTCTGATGAACCTAGAAAGAGAACATGTTCCATATATTTCTAATGGAACCAATTCCTATCAGGAAAACTGCTCCTCTGTATGCTGTTCCGATGTACCAAAAACGACACATGCTCTGAAGCAAGTACGAGACAGAAGCTATTGGCTACTGGCTATTGAACTTCCTTTTTCTAGTCCTGTCATACGCGTTGTACGTCACCGCGTTCTTGATGGTTGGACTTTGGTGTGTACGCAAGACAGTTTCAGCGGAATTATGTTGGAACTCCATCGGAAAAACCTTCAGAGTTTATTCTGACGGGAAAACCGGTCATGTGTACAGGGCATTAATCTCCAAATTCATTTTGGGAACAAATATCATTATTGCAAACTACTAGAGTTAGGCTGGGTTCACACTTATGCGAACTGGATACGAGTTTCGCATGACAGGAAACTGTCACCAGCTCTCAATGGAGCCAGTTCACACAGTTCCAAGGAAACCGCGTACCGCATTGGAAAAGGGTCCTGTGCGTCTTTGGCTCTGTTTTAGGTGCAAATTCAGGTGAAAATTCGGACCTGATTCGGACCTGAATCTCTGTACAGTGACGCACTAAACCCCCAACTCGGACATAAGGGGTCCATATAGTGAACTTGGTATTGAGTTATTCACTAGAAGAAGGGTGTATACAGAAAAGGTTCAGAAGTGCACGGAGGCCATGGGGGTGACAATCAGGTGGGGGCTGGAAATGAGCTGGAAGGAGTATAAATACTCCAGTGTGGTCGTGGGTGTCCACCAATGACACGCTGGCAGCCAATGGGAGGGGACGGCACCAAACAGCTGAGCAGCATCAGCTGCTTGCCATCCGACATCAGTCACCTCGTGGAGGACGCCAGATCGAATCAACAGCGTCAGCGTGCCGTCGTCACAGAAGGTGATGCAGCGCTCGCCGGCACCGAAAGCGTGACGTCGATGCGCAATTGGATGTGCGCCTGAACCTCTGCGTCACTCAGGAAAGGGGGAGGGGGAAGGGGAGGACCCCAGGAGCGAATCGCAGCTCCCGGGACTGAGAAAGACGGCCGGATCCAACCAGCCCAACGCATGACATAGCCCAATACACATAGGCAGTATAGCCAAACACACATTGTGGGTAACTGTGTGGGACAGTAACATGGTACAGCCAAACTCCTCTAAACCTAAACTGACATAAGGATCTAAATTATCAATGTAAATGCTTATTGGTGTTTAAATATAAGATAGAAACCTGGGTTTGTATTTAACAATGGAGAGTACCAACATTCAAATAGTATATATGGGTAAAACAGAGCAGCTAGAGGGGACTTTATATGAGGTGCAAGGTATGTAGAGCCAAGTGCCTCCATCCCTGATAATTTGAACAACGAAGAAAAAAGGTGGGACTTTATATGAGGCATACACCCCGAGAGAGAACAACCCAATGACAATGAATATGGCAGGTACCTAAGATAATAAAATAGAACCAAAAACATTGCATAAAAGCATACATGACATCAATTGGCATTAAATGGTTTAATTGTATATAAAATATGACAAAAATAAAAATAATAACATAATTAGTTCATAATGTAGATATTTTAAGAGACCTAAGTGTATATAAAATATAACAAAAGTAAAGATAACATGATTAGTTCATACTGAAAATACTATAAAAAACAAATTCATTAAAGGCAAGTCTCTATAATAAATAATGGTATCCCTAGTTGATTAGTAAAATCCAAATTAATATAGAGGGTAATGATGCAATTATAAAAATAAGGGGGGCAACTATTGGCTCATATTCCCATGGTAAAGCAACATAATTGGTTCATACTGTAAATATTGTAGATAACCAAATTCATTGAAGCGTGTCTCCATGATAAATAGTTGTAGCCGTGATTAGTTGGTACAGTCCAATTGATGGATAAGGTATTAAATGGTGGTAATATAGTGTAAACACAAGGGCCTCTATTGACTGAACGCTTTTCCTGGCGACTGCCACTCTTCAGGAGCAGGTATGAGGTAGGTGTCTATGAATATTAAAAACATACGACCGAGGAAACATCAGCCCACGGGAGCTGAGGTGGACTGACCCAGATATACAGCGATGGAAGTCCAGTAACAGACACTATTCCCAAGGGATGCAACCCCATGAATTTCAGAATAAAACATGGAAATATAAAATGGGTGACTAGTGGGAAAAATGTACTAGTGCAGGTGCCAAAAAATTGGCAGGGGGGTGAAGTGGAATGTAGGAATGGTGCAGGGTAATAGGAAAGACAATGTGGCGAAATAGAGAAAAAAAAGGGAAAAAGTTTGGGGAAGACCAAAAAATCAACCAGGGATACCATTATTTATTATAGATACTTGCCTTTAATGAATTTGGTTTTTATAGAATTTTCAGTATGAACTAATCATGTTATTATTTTTATTTTTGCCATATTTTATATACAATTAAACCATTTAATGCCAATTGATGTCGTGTATGCTTTTATGCAACGTTTTTGGTTCTATTTTA
The DNA here is from genome assembly GCA_037952925.1 of Lithobates clamitans. Taxonomy (NCBI): domain Eukaryota; kingdom Metazoa; phylum Chordata; class Amphibia; order Anura; family Ranidae; genus Lithobates; species Lithobates clamitans. The sequence continues at coordinate 829,854 of JBBGZY010001175.1, read as the reverse complement.
TTATCTTAGGTACCTGCCATATTCATTGTCATCGGGTTGTTCTCTCTCTGGGTACATGCCTCATATAAAGTCCCACCTTTTTTCTTCATTGTTCAATGAAAAAAGGTTGAAAAAAGACACAAATCCATCTAATTCAACCATAAAAAATAAATACAATAAAAAATATCATACAATCCCATATACCAGATCCTATACCCACAGTTGATCCAGAGGAAGGTGAAAAAAACCCCAGAAAAGCAGGATCCAATTTGCTACAGCAGGGGAAAAAATTCCTTCCTGATCCCAGAGAGACAATAGGATTTTCCCTGGATCAACTTTACCTATAAATGTTAGTACCCAGTTATATTATGTACATTTAGGAAAGAATCCAGACCTTTCTTAAAGCAATTTACTGAGCTGGGCAGAACCACATCTGGAGGGAGTCTTTTCCACATTTTCACAGCTCTTACTGTGAAGAAACCTTTCCGTATTTGGAGATGAAATCTCTTTTCCTCTAGACGTAAACAGTGCCCCCTTGTCCTCAGTATTGACCGTAAAGTGAATAACTCAATACCATGTTCACTATATGGACACCTTATATATTTATACATGTTGATCATATCCCCCCTTAATCTCCTTTTCTCAAGAGTGAATAAATTCAGTTCCTCTGATCTTTCCTCATAGCTGAGTTCCTCCATGCCTCTTATCAGTTTGGTTGCCCTTCTCAGCACTTTCTCCAGTTCCCTGATATCCTTTTTGAGAACTGGTGCCCAAAACTGAACTGCATACTCCAGATGAGGTCTTACTAATGATTTGTACAGGGGCAAAATGATATCTCTCTCTCTGGAGTCCATACATCTCTTAATACAAGAAAGGACTTTGCTCGCTTTGGAAACCGCAGCTTGGCATTGCATGCTATTATTGAGCTTATGATCTACCAAAACCCCCAGATCCTTCTCCACCATTGATTCCCCTAGTTGTACTTCCACTAGTATGTATGATGCATGCATATTCTTAGCCCCCAAGTGCATAACTTTGCATTTATCAACATTAAACCTCATCTGTCACATAGTCGCCCATTTAGACAGTGCATTGAGGTTGGCTTGTAAATTGGAGACATCCTGTAGGGACGTTATTCCACTGCATAGCTTAGTGTCATCTGCAAAGACAGAAATGTTACTTTTAATGCCAGACTATCATTTATAAGGATATTAAAAAGTAAGGGTCCCAGCACTGAACCTTGGGGTACACCACAGATAACCTTAGACCATTCAGAGTAAGAATCATTGATCACTACTCTCTGAATTCGATCTTTTAGCCAGTTTTCTATCCATTTACAAACTAATGTTTCCAAGCCTGTAGACTTAACCTTACACATGAGCCGTGTGTGGGGAACTGTGTCAAACGCTTTTGCAAAATCCAAGTACACCACATCCACTGCCACCCCTCTGTCCAAGGTTTTACTTACCTCCTCATATAAAGAAATCAGGTTTGTTTGTCAACTTCTGTCTTTCATGAATCCATGCTGTCTGTTGCTTAAAATATTTTTTCCCAGCAAGAACTCATCTATGTGGTCTTTTATTGAACTCTCCAGTATCTTCCCGACTATAGAAGTTAAACTAACAGGTCTATAGCTACTTGGTAAAGACTTTGTTCCCTTTTTAAATATAGGCACCACATTGGCCCTATGCCAATCTAGTGGTACTATTCCCGTCATTAATGAGTCCCTAAAAATTAGATACAATAGCTTTGAAATTACAGAGCTCAGTTTTTTTAGGATCCGTGGGTGGATGCCATCTGGTCCAGCTGCTTTATCCACCTTTATTCTGTCTAAATATTTCTGGACCAAATCCCCTTTGAGCCAGTGTGGATCATTTTGGGGCTGTGTCACTACCACCCCATTATGTACATGAGCTTCCCCATGCTCCTTTGTATACACAGAGCTGAAGAAGTATTTAATAAATTCACCTTCTCTTTGTCCCCAGTCACCCACTCTAGATTATTTTGTAAAGGGCCTACATGCTCAGACCTGGACAACAAATGCTTGTTCAAAACCCCTTTTCTAAACGCACATGTGAATGTGCTTTGAGTAAAACGTTTTCTACTCAACAATGTGTGGCTTCTTCTTTCAATGCTTAATAGCAGTTTTTGGAGTTATTTGGTGTTTACAGTGACAATGGGGGTTATTTACTAAAGGCAAATCCACTTTGCACTACAAGTGCACTTTGAGTGCAGTTTCAAGTGCACTTTTGCAATGCACTTGTATTGCAAAGTGGATTTGCCTTTAGTAAATAACACCCACAGTGGTTTATAAATTGCCACAATCAGCCCATTTTCGTGAATCCACAAATCTCATTCATGGTGCTGAAAACAATGAATATTTTTATCATTAATGCATTACAGACATTAACAATAAAACCAAGGTGTGTGTGTAGCAGACCCACAACATAATATTTCGCTGAAGAAGAGATTGTCACCTCATGTATCAAATAAATTAGGTTTGCACTATTGAAGAAAAAAGCCAAAAACAAAGCTCATTGGAGAACCTAGGAGACAGCTAAAAGAAACCCAAGCAGTAAATCAAATAAAATATTAGTTCTGTTTCAAAAAGATATTTATTTAAAAAATGTCTCAGACATTTGGTGGCATATCAATGGCCCCCCTACCCGCAAAGTACTCTGGATACTTTTGGTGAACTTCACGGGCACTTTGGGGGGCAAGCCAAGATGGCCAGCTTCAAGAGCCGTCAGTGTTGGATCCGGTAAGAATCTGGCCTCAGGCCCAACTGAGGCCACATAGTTTGCTGCATTTTTGCACAAAAAGTTATGTAAAATGCAGCAGGCAAGAATTATGTGATTAAGTTTATATTCCGCCATGTTAATTGCAGTGAGGAATAGGCGGGACCGGCTGGCCATTATACCGAAAGCGTTCTCCACCACTCTTCTGGCTCTGGCCAGCTGGTAATTAAAAGCCCTCTGCTTCGGGTGAGGGTCCTCATCGGGAATGGCCGCATCTGGTGTTCACCCAGACCAAAAGCTTCATCAGCAACAAACACAAACGGGAGTCCTTCCACATTCTCTTCTGGAGGTGAAAATCCCAAGCCACCACTCTGGAGACGCCTGTAGAACTCGGTCTGGGTGATGACTCCACCATCCAATATCCGGCCATTCTTCCCCACGTCCACATAGAGGAACTCATATGTCACCGACACCACCGCCAACATCACAATACTATTAAACCCCTTATAGTTGTAATAGTATGACCTCGAGTTGCAGGGTGGGACTATGTGGATGTGTTTCCCATCAATTTCCCCTCCACAGTTGGGAAAGTCCCAACGATCAGCAAAGTGGGATGCCACAGTCTGCCATTCCTGTGGCGTTGAAGGAAACTTTGGAGTCAAACAAGAAAAAAAAATTTGTAATTTTGCACATAAACATTGCAAGTAGATTAGACACAAACATTCTTGGCCAACATCAATATAACATTTATTTGAAGGAGTATTTAAAGACAAAAGTATAAGGTCCACTTATCAGATTCCTCATCCCCTCTGATGGCCCATTGTAAAAATTTTAGGGGGGGGTGTTTTGGACAGGTAACCCTCTCCACCCAAATTGACTGACTTCAGCAACTATCCAGTCCACCTCTACCTGCAGCCGCAGCTCCCGCACCTACTAGTGGGGCCTCCGCCCCTCAGCCCACTGCAAGCTCAACAGTAGTTGTGGCGCTCCCTGAGCCCAGGGTCCCTACACCTGAGCGCTTCTCAGGGGATCGTAAAAAATACAGAGCCTTCAAGAATGCCTGCTCTCTCTATCTGGCTCTCCAGCCCAGGACTTTTTCTTCTGACGCAGTAAAAGTGGGGTTTGTTATCTCCCTTCTAGCTGAGGAGCCACAAGCTTGGGCTCACAGTCTGATGGAACAAAGGAGCTCTGTCTTGAATTCTATTGATACTTTCTTTGAGAGCATGGCCCAACTTTATGTTGACTCGCAACGCACTGCCACAGCTGAAGCAACCCTGCATAACCTTTCCCAGGGAAAGAGGTCCATAGAGCATTACACAGTAGAATTCTGCAAGTGGGCAGCCGACATGGGATGGAATGAGCCTACTTTGAGGTACCAATACCGTCAAGGTCTGTCTGAGGTCCTTAAGGATGAATTGGCTATGATAGAAACCCCAACCTCTCTATAGGAACTAATCCAATCAGCCACCAAGCTGGATAGGCGTCTCTGTGAGCGGCGCGAAAAATGTTTTCAAGGGCCACGACCTAGTTGGACACCATTCAGGCCAATGCCTATCCATTCTCCACCTCCTACTGCTGCTACCTCCTCGGCTCCTGAAGCCGAGCCCATGCAACTCGGACTGGTCCATGCCCCTCTGACTCCTGAAGAAAGGCAACGTAGACGCCAATCCAATCTGTGCCTGTACTGTGGAGGTTCCGGTCATTTCCTCCGCAGCTGCCCAGTGAGGCATAGTAAGTCATACCTGCAAGACACTGTGAATTACCGATCCATTGGCATACCCAAGACTTATGTTTCTCTCCTTATCTCTCTACAGCTACCAGAAGAGGAAACCCGTCTGCCAGCAATAATTGATTCCGGAGCTTGTAGCTGCTTCCTAGACATCTCGCTGGCCCAAAATCTACATATTACTCTTCAGGCTAAGGCCCAAAGTCTCCTGGTACATTTGGCTGATGGGTCTCTTCCCCGTTCTGGACCCATCACCCGAGAAACCAAGCCCATCCTTTCCTCCACCGACTCAGGCCATCAAGAGTTTCTACGTTTTGATCTTATCCATTCACCTATCTTTTCTGTAATCTTAGGCCTGCCCTAGCTCCAGGCGCTTGAACCTCAAATGAACTGGAAGACCAGGGAAGTATCCTTCTCCTCTCAATACTGCTCCCAGCACTGCTTCACCCCAGTTCCTGGTATTTGCTCAGCCATTTCACCCGTGCCTGACAATCTCCAACATGTCCCTTCAGAATATCTTGAGTTCCGGGATGTATTCGACAAACAGAAGGCGGACTGCTTACCGCCTCACTGGCCTTACAATTTCCCCATTGACCTCCTTCCTGGCTCAGAAGTCCCGTTTGGCTGCATCTTTCCACTGTCAGAAACCGAGCTGAAGGTCCTGAAGGATTATATTGATGAAAACTTAGAAAAACACTTCATCCGTCCTTCCTCTTCGCCAGCCGGAGCTGGTATATTTTTTGTAGAGTAGAAAGATGGGTCCTTAAGGCCGTGTGTGGATTACAGGCAACTAAATAACATAACGGTAAAGAACCATTACCCACTACCACTCATTCCCGAATTGTTCCAATGATTTTGGTCGGCCCAGATCTTCTCTAAACTGGATCTTCGAGGTGCTTACAATCTCATCAGGATTCGGCCTGGGGATGAGTGGAAGACCACCTTTAGGTCCAGGTTTGGGCATTATGAGTACCTGGTGATGCCTTTTGGGCTATGCAACGCCCCGGCCTCTTTCCAACATCTAGTCAATGACATCTTCCGGAATACCTTGACGATTTCTTAGTCGTCTACCTAGACGATATCCTCATTTTCTCTGCCACCATTGAGCTTCACCGGGTCCACGTTAAAAAAGTCCTTACCATACTCGGGAATCATAAATTATACCTCAAGGCAGAGAAATGCGAATTCGAGAAGACTGTGGTGCAGTTCCTGGGATTCATCATCTCCACCAATGGGGTTGCAATGGACCCACAAAAGGTCAAGGCAATTCAAGAATGACCGACTCCATCAGACAAAAAAGGGGTACAACGGTTCATCGGGTTTGCTAACTTCTATAGAAGGTTCATTATTGGCTTTTCATCCATTGTGGAACCTATCACTCAACTTACCCGTCGACATGATCGTTTCCAATGGTCACAGCAAGCATAGGAAGCCTTTACCAAGCTCAAAACCTTGTTTGTTTCTGCACCAATCTTACGACACCCTGATCCGGCCTTACCATTTGTGTTAGAAGTGGATGCTTCAGAAACTGCTACAGGGGCCATTCTCTTCCAGAGACATGGGCCCAAGGCCATTCTTCACACTGTAGCCTTTACATCCCGGAAAACTGAGTCCACCAGAACTCAATTATGATGTAGGTGACAGGGAGCTGCTGGCCATCAATTTCGCCTTAGAAGAGTGGAGGTATCTGTTGGAAGGGGCGTCTCATCCTGTTATGATCTTCACCGATCATAGGAATCTAGAGTATCTCAGGACAGCAAAACAGTTGAGGCCCAGACAAGCCCGCTGGGCCCTCTTCTTCTCTAGATTTAACTTTCATATAATCTACAGACCGGCCTCTAAGAACGGAAAAGCAGATGCGCTCTCTCGGATGTTCTCTGAGACTCCTCAGATCACTGCCTAGTACCATCCTCTCTCCGTCACACTTTCTTGGAATCACCCAAACTGATCGAATGACTTCCATCAAATCCTCGTCTAGCCGCCTTTCCGCTCCTGAAACACATGCTTTTAAAAAACATGATGAGCTGCTCTGGGCCAGAGAGAAAATTTTTGTTCCACAGGATGTAAGGCCCCTAGCCCTCAAAACCTTCCATGACCACAGATTCGCAGGCCATTTCGGAACAAGGAAGACTACTGAACTGATCTCCCGTTCTTTCTGGTGGCCGGGGTGGAGATGGGATTGTAAGGACTATGTCTCTTCTTGTTTACCTTGCCAATGCAATAAGGGTCTAAACACCAAATCCTGGGATCTACTCAAACCCTTGCCCATTCCGGAACGACCATGGGCGGAAGTGTCAATGGACTTTATTGTGGACTTACCTGCTTCGGCGGGGTTTTCCACCATCCTGGTCGTCGTTGATCGCCTCTCCAAGATGGCGCATTTCCTACCCATGGTGGGCACCCCCTCTGCTTCTGATACAGCTAATATCTTCCTCAAGGAAATAATCAGACTCCATGGTGTGCCCAAGAGCATCGTCTCGGACAGGGGAGTTCAATTTACCTCCAAGTTTTGGAAGGAGCTCTGCAAGACCCTGGAAATTAAAATGTGCCTCTCCTCTGCGTACCATCCTCAGAACAACGGCCAGACAGAGAGAACAAATCAAACCTTGGGGCAGTACCTCCGATGTTTTTTTTCTGGTTCTCAGGATGATTGGGCGACTCTCCTACCATATGCTGAGTTCACCTATAACAACTTCGTTCACTCCGCAACAAACCAAACACCCCTCTGGGCAAACTTTGGATTCCATCCTCCCTTCCTCCCTAACATCCTCCCTAAAATGTCTGTTCCTGCCGTACAAGACCGGATAGGCTCTATCCAATCTAACTTCCAAAGTATCCAAGACACTCTACGGAAAGCTCAGGACAGTTATAAAAAACAGTATGACTGAGGAAGGAAGGAAAATCCAATCTTCAAAGTGGGTAACGAAGTTTGGTTGGCAACCAAAAATTTCAGATTACCTCTGCCCTCACGGAAACTGGGGCCAAAATTAATTGGGCCTTTTAAAATCCAGAGGATGGTCAACCCCGTGGCATTTGAGCTGGCATTACCAGCATCTTATAGGATACACCCAGTTTTCCATGCATCCCTGCTTAAACCTGTGGTGGCCAGCCCTTTCCCTGGGAGAAAGGAACTTCCTCCTCCACCTGTTGAAGTGGATGGGGAGAACGAATTCGAAGTGGAGTCTGTTTTGAGTTGCAGGAAGAGGGGCAGACAGCTTCAATATCTAATTCAGTGGAAGGGGTACCCTCCTGAAGACAATTCCTGGGAGCCTGCTAGGAATCTCCATGCCCCACGTTTATTCCAAGCTTTTCATCGGGAACATCCTGAATTGATGTCCAGTCTGGGCGTCCGGAGTCCGCCCCTTCGGGGGGGGCACTGTCAGAGAAGGGTCTTCTCCAGTTACATTCACCCTGTCCCTGGGCGCATGCGCGCTGGATTGGCGCTTCGGCGCATGCACACGCGCGGCCCGATGGAGCGGCGCACGCGCGTGCGCGATTGCACACGGGTGCGCGCGGTGACTCATGCACGCCCAACCGTGACACTCTGGCGGAGCTATTTAAATCAGCTCCAGCACCCAGACGGGTTGCTGGTTTGTCTTCAGCTCCTGTTGCTTCCTGTTTCCTGTTTATGCTTACCTGATCTCCTGTTGTGACCCGGACTGCTCTTACCACGCTGCCTCTCTCCTGGATTGACCCCCAACCTGTTAAATGGACTTCCTCTGCTTGATACCAGTGTTTGACCCCCGGCCTGATTAACAGACTTCCTCTGCTTGATACCAGTGTTTGACCCCCGGCCTGATTAACGGACTTCCTCTGCTTGATACCAGTGTTTGACCCCCGGCCTGTTATACGGACTTATCTTGCCTATTGCTTGTGTTTAACCCTCTGCTTGCTTACAGTTTGTCTGCTCCACCCAGCAACAGGACTTCCACCAGTTCCTGGACTCCTGCATCCCCAAACCCAGCTCTGCAGTTTCCCACAAGGAACCCATACCTGCTGGTGGCCCACGCTCCTTAGTGCCACCCATTCCCTGTTCCATCACCAGGGGACGGGGTGCGCGTAGTGGCAAGGGCGGACTGCTCTCGGCATCTCGGCCTCGGTAAGTTCTCACCTGACAGAAATACAATATATTGGCAAACATTAAATACATAGAATGTGATGTTAAAGGAGAAATCTCACCTTAATATAGTCCTTCTGCAGGACCTGAATGATGGCAGAACAGGTCTCTGGAATAATGATCCCCAGAGCGTGGGGGGAGATGCCTGTCGAGAACTTGATGTCCTGCAGACTTCTCCCCATCGCCAAGTACCGCAAAATGGCAATTAGCCTCTGCTCGGGAGTGATGGCTTTCTGCATGCAGGTGTCCTGCTTCGTAATATAAGGGGACAGCAAAGCCAACAAACGGTGAAAAACGGGGTCCGTCATCCGGAGATAATTCCTGAAATTATCAGGGATATTCTCCTGGATCTCCCACAACAAAGGCATATGAGAGAATTGGTTACGCTGGAGCAACCAATTCTTCGTCCATGAACTCCTTCTCGCCCTGTTCATGGACTGGACTTGGGTCAAAGTAAGAACCCCAACACCAAGGCTCTGCACAGCATGAACTCTACGACGAGTATGTACCCACAACATGGCTTCAAAACGGTCAGCTGAGAAAAGCGAGCTGAAAATCAGAAACGAGCGAACAAGAATGCACTGAATATCAAATACGTATTATAATAATAATATGCACTGACAAACAAATGCAAACTGACTACACGCACTGAAGAACAGATACGAACCCACAAGCACAAACTGAAGAGCAGTAACGATCGGAAAAGCACGAATCTGAAAAGCGCAAATTGTCTCTCACCAAACTTCTAACACGAGATAAACACGAGATTAGCAGAAGGTGCCCAAAGGGTGGCACACTGGCTATTGAACTTCCCTTTTCTGGTCCTGTCGTACCTGTTGTAGGTCATGCGTTCTTGACGTTCGGAATTTCCGACCAACTTTGTGTGACCGTGTGTATGCCGGACAAGTTTGAGCCAACATCCTTCGGAAAAAAAACATGGATTTTGTTGTCAGAATGTGCGATCGTGTGTACGAGGCATAAGTCCTTTCCTATAACTTTGACCCCCATATCTTGACATCCCAAGCTACCCATGCACAATATTCCGGCTTCTATCAGTCTATTCCCTCCCCATAACAAGATGGGGACAGAAGAAGATCCCTTATACTCCTCATCCATTAATAGATATGACGGCGTGATCTCTGACAACCACATGTTTCATCAGTTTACTTAATATGTTATTTAAAGTAAGGTTGATAGAATTCAGTTGCCATACAGTTATGCATTTTGTTAGACTATGATGATATGTGCAGCCCACTCGGCCCTAGTGTTCAGGTCACACTAAGCTAACCACTTCCCCTCATACACCTAAACCTCTCATTATACAAACCCGAGAGTCCACTTGACTCCTCTGCCTGGATAGCACACCTTCATCTCTTCCACAATCCTAAAAACCACATACCAATGACACCCCTAACATATATTGTGCGATACTTTCACTCACGCACCCTCTTCAGCACAGCCTCCCATACCACTCATCAATGAGCTTTAAACGGCTGTCTGTAAGGGAACTCATTTAAGTAACTAACTGACTCTTCTCCCAAACCTCCCCCCACTCAGTAGTAGATTGTTCCTTTAAGCCTTATCAACCACCACTAGCTAGACCTTTCTCTTCAGTACCACTGTTCATCGCCAGCTAAAACATATAAACGGCTCCTCTGTTACCCAGACTAGTGAGCAGGCCTTCACCCGGAGCTGGTGTTTTACTCAAATCCACTTTCCAGTTTTTTCTACCCACCCCCCGTCTCCCACCCACTCCCCCCCCCCGCCTGCTCTCTCGCCTCCTGACCACTTCTGATACCAGCAGACACCTGCCACTCTTGTCTCTGGCACGACTTTCAACAGACTCTCCAAAATGACTAATTCACCACTCCAGAATTCTGGACTTCCTCTGAAAATCATCTCACTCAATGCCCATGGCCTTAAAAAAACAGAATCGTCTCCAACTTTTTCTAACCATGTGTAGGAATAAAGCCGACATAATCTTCCTCCAGGAGACACATTTCAATAAGAACTCTATCCCAAAAATCACAAACATCTACAATCCTAGGGTTTACTATGCCACCAACCATGATTCTAAGTCAAAAGGGGTATCTGTATTAATAGCTAAGCTCTGTCCATTACAACTATCAGACTCTCTAGCTGACAATGAAGGTAGATACCTCTTCTTGAAGGGATCCTACCTTGGCAAGCCCATAACCCTCTCTAACATTTATGCTCCACCAGGTCACCTTTTTCCAAGACATGACACTAACATTGTCAACATTCCATGAAGGCATCTTGATTCTAGGGGGCGACTTCAATGTCACTCTGAACCCCCTACAAGACACGTCCCCCCTGCCATTTAAAGCCTTACAAGCCATCAAAGAACAACTTTGTGTCCTCTCACTATGTGACTCCTGGCGCACTCTAAACCCTAATGGAAGGGATTTTACTTTTTACTCAACCGCACTCCAGCGTTATTCCAGGCTTGATTATATGTCTATCTCTCAGAGAGATTTACCAATGCTCCACAAAGCATCTATAGACCCGATGGTCATATCGGATCTTCATCTGAACTCGATTTCTTTGAAAATCTCTACTGCTCTTACCAGCCCACAGACATGGAGATTAGACCCCTCCTTGCTCACAGACGCTACCATTGTTAACGAAATTACAAAACCTCTCGATCAATATTTTATAGAAAACAATTCCCCAGATATATCTCCATTAACACGATGGGAAGCGCACAAATGTGTAATTAGGGGTGTACTAATTTCAGCCAATGTCAGAAGTAAACGAGAAAGGCAAAGATGCATCACAGAGCTGACCACACGTATCCATTACCTAGAACAATCCCACAAACAATCGCAAGCAATAACCACCCTACAGGATCTTCTCCAGGCTAGAGCAGATCTTTTAGAGGAACTCTGCGAAAAGATAAAAACGCAATTATATCTTAGCTCAAAAATGTTTCTCATGTATAAAGACTGGCTTTGCTGACATCCCTTCTGGCTCCTTATCCTGCCTGCTGTTCCTCTACTTGGATCCCTGACTTCTGGCCTGGCTGATTACCTGATCTGGTTACTGGACTCTGGCTATGCTTTGACTACGCTTACTCTATTTACCTTTTTATCTTTATTGATAAACAAGTGTGATTTTACTGTACTTCTGTCTCGGTCTGGTTCATGGTTTCTGACAGTAGGCGAAGGCTATGAATTCAGGAGATACAGTCAATCCACTTGTTGGTAATATTTTTTCCAGATTGGATGAGCAAGATCACCGCATGGATCAGTTTGCCATGGCATTACAAACGCTCCTGAGTCGCACGGCTTACCTGGAATCCCCCACTGTGGCTGCTCCGATACAACCTGAGTTGCAGGCCGTCCCTGCTGCTGCAGCAAAGTAGGGTTCGTGATATCTTTGCTTTCTGAGAGAGCCTTGGCCTGGGCTAACCCTCAATGGGAGACACAAAAAACTGTTGTCTTGAGTTACCCTGAGTTTGTGGCCTCCTTTAAAAGGGTATTTGACGTTCCTGCATGCTTCGCTTCTGCTGCCAAGTGCCTCATGTCCATCAAACAGAGTAGGAGAACTGTTGCCAACTACGCCATTGAGTGCCGTACTCTGGCAGCAGAGGTTGCTTGAAACAATGAGGCCCTCGTGGCTGCTTTTTCTCAGCTTGATCTCGTTTGCCATCCTCATTGACTCCAGACTCAGAGAATGACTTTCATTTAAGGAGCGCTTGCGGAAGCCTCCTGTCCGTTTGCCTCCAAGCTTTGCAGTCCCACCCATTCCTCCCTCATCTCCTATGTCTCCTGGTACCGAGTCGGTCAGTGAAGATGAACCCATGCACTTGGGCTTCACGCACCTCTCTGCAAATAAGAGAGCCTTTAGGAGGAGGGAGAGATTGTGCCTTTATTGTGGCCAGGCAGGACACTTTTTGAAGTCTTATCCTACCTGTCCTGGGAACACCAGAGCCTTGAGGTCCTGTCATGGACAGACCTTAGGTGGTGTTGTGTCATCCCCAGTTATCCAGAGCCCCTGTTTTGGTCACCCTTTCTTGGGCTAAGTTGTCTATCGAGATGCAGGCTCTAATCAACTCTGGGGCTGCAGGGCTATTCATTGATGCTGCCTTTGTATCAAAACACTCAATTCCACTGCAGCTGCATGACACTCCACTTGCCATGGAGGCTCTTGACGGGAGACCTCTACAGCCTGGCCATGTGACTCATGAGATGGTTCCGTTGTCCATGGCTGTAGGGGCTCTTTACCATGAGATAATCCGATTTCCTCTCTTAAGTTTCTGCTGGTTATTGGTTATCCTTGGTTACAGAGGCACAACCCCTCTTTTGATTGCTCCCTGCTGAGGTTTTCTCCTGGTCGCCACAATGCAGTAAGACATGCTTCCAGAAGGTAGCCAAGGTCCTGTGCACCTCTTTACTCTCCTCTAGGGATGAGCTTCGAGTTCGAGTCGAACTCATGTTCGACTCGAACATTGGCTGTTCGCAAGTTCGCCGAACAGTGAACAATTTGGGGTGTTCGCGGCAAATTCGAATGCTGCGGAACACCCTTTAAAAGTCTATGGGAGAAATCAAAAGTGCTAATTTTAAAGGCTAATATGCAAGTTATTGTCATAAAAAGTGTTTGGGGACCTGGGTCCTGCCCCAGGGGACATGGATCAATGCAAAAAAATTTTTTAAAAACGGCCGTTTTTTCAGGAGCAGTGATTTTAATAATGCTTAAAGTCAAACAATAAAAGTGTAATATCCCTTTAAATTTCGTACCTGGGGGGTGTCTATAGTATGCCTGTAAAGGGGCGCATGTTTCCTGTGTTTAGAACAGTCTGACAGCAAAATGACATTTTGAAGGAAAAAACTCATTTAAAACTACCGCGGCTATTGCATTGCCGACAATACACATAGAAGTTCATTGATAAAAACGGCATGGGAATTCCCCAAAGGGGAACCCCGAACCAAAATTAAAAAAAAAAAATGACGTAGGAGTCCCCCTAAATTCCATACCAGGCCCTTCAGGTCTGATATGGATATTAAGGGGAACCCTGGCCAAAATTTTTTTTAAAAATGACGTGGGGTTCCCCCTAAATTCCATACCAGACCCTTCACGTCTGGTATGGATTTTAAGGGGAACCCCGCTCCAAAAAAAAAAAAAACGGCGTGGGGTCCCCCCAAAAATCCATACCAGACCCTTATCCGAGCACACAACCTGGCAGGCCGCAGGAAAAGAGGCGGGGACGAGAGTGCGGCCCCCCCCCTCCTGAACCGTACCAGGCCACATGCCCTCAACATTGGGAGGGTGCTTTGGGGTAGCCCCCCAAAACACCTTGTGCCCATGTTGATGAGGACAAGGGCCTCATCCCCACAACCCTGGCCGGTGGTTGTGGGGGTCTGTGAGCGGGGGGCTTATCGGAATCTGGAAGCCCCCTTTAACAAGGGGACCCTCAGATCCTGGCCCCCCCCTGTGTGAAATGGTAAGGGGGTACAAAAGTACCCCTACCATTTCACTAAAAAACTGTCAAAAATGTTAAAAATGACAAGAGACAGTTTTTGACAATTCCTTTATTTAACTACTTCTTCTTTCTTCTATCTTCCTTCATCTTCTGGTTCTTCTGGTTCTTCTGGTTCTTCCTCCGGCGTTCTCGTCCAGCATCTCCTCCGCGGCGTCTTCTATCTTCTTCTCCTTGGGCCGCTCCGCACCCATGGCATGGGGGGAGGCTCCCGCTCTTCTCTTCATCTTCTTCATCTTCTTCTCTTCTTCTTTTCTTCTCTTCTTCTCTTCTTCTCGACTTCATTTTCTTCTCCGGGCCGCTCCGCACCCATGCTGGCATGGAGGGAGGCTCCCGCTGTGTGACGGCGCTCCTCGTCTGACAGTTCTTAAATAATGGGGGGCGGGGCCACCCGGTGACCCCGCCCCCCTCTGACGCACGGTGACTTGACGGGACTTCCCTGTGACGTCACGGGGAATGCCACAGGGAAGTCCCGTCCTGTCCCGTGCGTCAGAGGGGGGCGGGGTCACCGGGTGGCCCTGCCCCCCGTTATTTAAGAACTGTCAGACGAGGAGCGCCGTCACACAGCGGGAGCCTCCCTCCATGCCAGCATGGGTGCGGAGCGGCCCGGAGAAGAAAATGAAGAAGAGAAGAAGAGAAGAAGAGAAGAAAAGAAGAAGAGAAGAAGATGAAGAAGATGAAGAGAAGAGCGGGAGCCTCCCCCCATGCCATGGGTGCGGAGCGGCCCGAGGAGAAGAAGATAGAAGTCGCCGCGGAGGAGATGCTGGACGAGAACGCCGGAGGAAGAACCAGAAGAGCCAGAAGAACCAGAAGAACCAGAAGATGAAGGAAGATAGAAGAAAGAAGAAGTATTTAAATAAAGGAATTGTCAAAAACTGTCTCTTGTCATTTTTAACATTTTTGACAGTTTTTTAGTGAAATGGTAGGGGTACTTTTGTACCCCCTTACCATTTCACAAAGGGGGGGGCCGGGATCTGGGGGTCCCCTTGTTAAAGGGGGCTTCCAGATTCCGATAAGCCCCCCGCCCGCAGACCCCCACAACCACCGGCCAGGGTTGTGGGGATGAGGCCCTTGTCCTCATCAACATGGGGACAAGGTGTTTTGGGGGGCTACCCCAAAGCACCCTCCCAATGTTGAGGGCATGTGGCCTGGTACGGTTCAGGAGGGGGGGCGCACTCTCGTCCCCCCCTCTTTTCCTGCGGCCTGCCAGGTTGCCTGCTCGGATAAGGGTCTGGTATGGATTTTTGGGGGGACCCCACGCCGTTTTTTTTATTTTTTGGTGCGGGGTTCCCCTTAAAATCCATACCAGACCTGAAGGGTCTGGTATGGAATTTAGGGGGAACCCCACGTCATTTTTTTAAAAAAAATTTTGGCCGGGGTTCCCCTTAATATCCATACCAGACCTGAAGGGCCTGGTATGGAATTTAGGGGGACTCCCACGTCATTTTTTTTTAAATTTTGGTTCGGGGTTCCCCTTTGGGGAATTCCCATGCCGTTTTTATCAATGAACTTCTATGTGTATTGTCGGCAATGCAATAGCCGCGGGTAGTTTTAAATGGCTTTTTTCCTTCAAAATGTCATTTTGCTGTCAGACTGTTCTAAACACAGGAAACATGCGCCCCTTTACAGGCATACTATAGACACCCCCAGGTATGAAATTTAAAGGGATATTACACTTTTATTGTTTGACTTTAAGCATTATTAAAATCACTGCTCCTGAAAAAATGGCCGTTTTAAAAAAATTTTTTTGCATTGATCCATGTCCCCTGGGGCAGGACCCAGGTCCCCAAACACTTTTTATGACAATAACTTGCATATTAGCCTTTAAAATTAGCACTTTTGATTATTCATGTTCGTGTCCCATAGACTTTAACGGTGTTCGCGTGTTCGAACGAACTTTTTTCCTGTTCGCATGTTCTGGTGCGAACCGAACAGGGGGGTGTTCGGCTCATCCCTACTCTCCTCCTTGCCGGAGGAGTGCCGTGATTTTAGCAATGTCTTTGACAAAGTTCAAGCCGGTAGTTTGCCTCCACACCAGCCATATGATTGCGCAATTGACCTTCCACCTGGTGCCCCTCCCCCTTGTGGCTGGGTTTACCCGGCCACAAGGTCTTGGAGAATAAAGCCATGGAAGAGTATGTTGCAGACGCACTTTCTCGGGGATTCATCCGCAAATCCTCGTCTCCTGCTGGTGCTGGTTTCTTCTGTGAAGAAGAGGATCGGTGAACCCTGACCTTGTATTGATTATAGGGGTCTCAATCGTTTCACGATTAAGAATGCCTACCCGATCTCATTGATTACAGAGTTATTTGACCGCCTCAAGGGAGCAACGGTTTCCACTAAGCTTGATCTGAGAGGGGCTTACAATCTCGAGAGGATTAAGAAGGGCGACAAGTGGAAAACTGCGTTTAATACCAGAACAAGCCATTATGAATATCTCGTAATGCCTTTTGGCCTTTGTAACGCCCCAGCAGTTTTCCAGGAATTTATTAACAATGTCTTTTGAGATTTGTTGCAGTTATGTGTCTATTGTAAACTGGAGGAGTGTGAGTTCCATCGGGAGTAGGTTAAATTCCTGGGCATTTCCACTGCTGGTTTTTCGATGGACCCAGAGAAACTTTCAGCAGTCCTACAGTGGCCTCAACCCATGGGGTTTCGTCCTCTGCAGCATTTCCTGGGTTTTGCCAACTATTATCGGAAGTTTATTCGTAACTTCTTGTCTCTGGTCAAGCCCCTGACCCATATGACCAGAGAGAACGGTAACCCACAGAGTTGTTCTCCAGAGTCCATTAAGGCCTTTGAAAGTCTCAAGGCTGCCTTTGTTTCTACTCCTGTGTTGGCACATCCTGATCCTACGTTACCTTTTATCCTTGACGTTGATGCATCTCAGACTGGTGTTGGCGCCCTTCTGTCTCAACTTCCTACCTCTGAGATTGCTATGCATCCCTGTGGCTACTTTTCCAAGAAATTGTCACCTGCTGAGTGCAATTACGAGATTGGTGACAGAGAACTGTTGGCAATCATTTTAGCCCTGAAAGAATGGAGACATCTCCTCGAAGGTACCACTGTGCCGGTTCTCATTCTCACATTCTTGTTTGAGGCTAAACACCTCTGTCCCAGAAGGGCGTGATGGGCTCTTTTCTTGTCAAGTTTCAATTACATTGTCTCATTCTTAACCGGTACTTGTCACGACAATTTTCCTCCACTTCCAAGATGGAGTCGGTTCCGGTTCCTATTATTCCTCCTGATCGTATTCTGGCTACGGTTCGCACCAGTCTTACTTCTCCTTCGGGTGACAAAATTCTTGCTGCTCAGGTCGATGCTCCTCCTGAGAAACCTTGTGACCGCTGCTTCCTTTTTCCAGAGTGTCATTTCCCAACAATTCTGGTGGCCTAGTCTACATGCTGCCTGTTCCATGTGTAACTGCCTTCGTAGCTGCCTGTTCCATGTGTGCTCAGAGTAAGACTCCACGACACCTTCCAGTGGGCCTCCTACAACCCATACCCAATGGAGAGAGGCCCTGGACCCACCTGTCCATGGATTTCATTGTGGAGTTGTCCAACTCCCAAGGCAACACAGTTATCCTTATGGTGGTTGACCGGTTCTCAAAGATGTGTCATTGTATTCCACTTAAGAAGTTGCCTACTTCTAAGTAACTGGCTTCCATTTTTTCTCCGGAGATCGTTCACTTACATGGTCTACCCAAGGTGATTGTCTCGGACAGGGCTAGTCAGGTTGTGTCCCGGCTCTGGCGAGCCTTTTGTGTACAGCTGGGAATTCAGCTTGCTTTCTCCTCTGCGTATCACCCGCAGTCTAATGGGGCTGCAGAATGAGGCAATCAGTCCTTGGAGCAATTCCTACGTTGCTATATTTGTGACCATCACAACAACTAGTTAGACCTATTACCATGGGCAGAGTTTGCTCACAACAGTGCCTTGAATTCTGCTTCCTGATTATCTCCGTTTATGGCGAATTATGGTTTTCAACCTTCCATGTTGCCTGACTCATTTGTTCCGCAGAGTATTCCTGCGCTAGAGGAGCATCTCCGTGGTCTTCGTTCCACTTGGGCACAAGTCCAGGAGGCTTTGCATCATGCTAATGATAGGTACAGACTCCATGCTGACCGCAGATGCCTGCCTGTACCTTCCTACCAGGTTGGGGACAGGGTCTGGCTGTCATCTTGCAACCTCCAACTTCGTGTTCCCTCACTGGAGTTCGCACCTCGGTTCATTGGGCCTCTCCGTATCCTTCGCAGGATTAACCCAGCGTTGGACCTTCCTCCTAGTATGCGCATCTCAAATGTGTTTCATGTCTCCTTATTGAAACCGTTGGTCTGCAACTGCTTTACCACCTCGGTGCCACGTCTTCACCCTATACAGGTTGAGAACCATGAGGAGTATGAGGTACAAACCATTGTTGACTCCCATAGGTTCCGTAGGCGCATACAGTACCTGGTGCATTGGAAGGGGTACGGTCCAGAGGAACACTCCTGGGTCTCATCCTCGGACATACATGCTCCTGCCCTCCTCCGTGTTTTCCATAGATGTTTTCCCCTCAAGCCCGGTGGTCCTCCGAGGGGAAGGGGTCGTTGAGGAGGGGGGTACTGGCATTGCTGGCTCAGCCCTTCCTTCTCTGAGCTGGCCGCTCAGCTGTCGGCTAATTGCCAGCTCTCATCTCTCTCCACAGTTAACCAGCTGTTGTGGATCTGCTCGTCAGTCCAGCCTACTTAAAGATCTCCAACTCTCTTCATTCCTGCCTTCACCTTGGTAACATCACAAGAAACCATCTCCTGTGTTCCTGTTTAAAGACTGGCTTCGCTGACATCCCTTCTGGCTCCTTATCCTGCTGGCTGTTCCTCTACTTGGATCCCTGACTTCTGGCTTAGCTGATTACCCGATCTGGTTACTGAACTCTGGCTTGGCTGATTACCCAATCTGGTCACTGAACTCTGGCTTGGCTGTCTACTGGATCCGGTTACTGGACTCTGGCTATGCTTTGACTACGTTTACTCTATTTACCTTTTTATTTTTATTAATAAACAAATGTGATTTTACTGTACTTCTGACTCGGTCTGGTTCATTTTTTCTGACACTAACGGTGGGTTATTACAAAACTTTCACAAACCTTCTCATATCCCACTTTCTGTCTGCCTTTAACTCTTTATCTTCCCACAACCAAAACTCTCACGACCTACTAACAGCACATATAACGGTCATCCCCAAACCAGGAAAGGACCCCACACTAGTCACCAACTATAGGCCAATATCGCTTCTAAATGTAGACCTAAAACTTTTTGCCAAAACACTTGCCAACGGCCTTTTACCCCTACTACCACAACTTATATCCCTCGATCAAGTAGGTTTCATTCTAGGTAGGGACGCAAGGCACAACACCCTCAGAGCGATCAACATCCAACACTGACTTACATCATCTCATAAACCCGGCTTTTTGCTTTCACTCGACGAGGAGAAGGCATTCAATAGAATGGCGTGGGATTTCATGAACAAAACCCTCAAGGCAATTGGCCTGGGGGACCGGATGCTACACTTTGTCCAAGCTCTCTACTCCGCTCCCACAGCGAGAGTACGAGTCAATGGCAACCTATCAAATGCCTTCTCAATATCAAACGGCACACGTCAGGGCTGTCCTCTTTCCCCTTTAGTCTTTGTCCTAACCCTCAAACCTCTACTGCGCCATATTGAATCCTGATATTAAAGGCATGACGACTGCTTCACAAACCCACAAACTGGTGGCTTTTGTCGTTCCTACCAGAACACCTTATGACAATCCCAAATCTTCTTAAAGATTTTGCCTCCTTTAAATCCATGACAAACTTACAAATAAGCTTTTCAAAATCATTACACGCCCTTAACATCTCTCTAGCTCCGGACTTACTCAGACAATGCCGAGCTAATTTTGCACTTAAATGAAAATACAAGATGCGATAACTTATCTTGGCATCCAACTACCTGCCAGACTGTTGGACCTGTAAGCTAAGAATTATCTCCCAACTCTCCAGAAAATACAAAGTGACCTTAAGGCGTGGTCCACAGGCATCTTTTCTTGGTGTGGGAGAGCCACAATTTTAAACTGAATATCCTTCCCAGAATATTATACATCTTACAAACCATACCAATAAATATACCGCCAGCATTCTTCCTATCCTATCGAAGAGAATGTACATCCTTTCTTTGGGGGAAATCATGACCCAGACTGAATCACAATTCACTGACCGTCCCAAAATTGAAAAGAGGAATAGACCTTCCGGATATCAAAAAATACTATTTAGCATACCAGCTAACAAGAGCAGTAGACTGGAACAAACACTCGCAAATTCACAAGGGCTCAATCAATGTCTCGACTCAAGAAAACGGCTACAAAATTTCCTCCTGATGGTATAGGACCCCACTCAGAATACACAAATTTACTCCCTCTATCTCCCCCAACTGCTGGTGATGCAACGAAGAATTGGACTTGCTCCTTCATATATGGTGGGCATGCCCGTTAATCCAGACATTTTGGGAAGAAGTCCTCCACAGACTCACATGCAAAATCTCCACCCTTCCACTGGACTACTCTCCAGCCCAATTATTACTACATCACTCGTCCATCCCAATATCCAACTACTTTCACTCCCTGGCTGTGCATCTCATTAACATGGCCAAACTATGCATACCATTCCAATTGTGCTCTCAGGACCCCCTAACCATTACAGAATGGTTCAAACTAATACAAAAAAATCACAGATATGGAGGAACCCTAAGTTCAGAACGACTTGGTCACAAGTGTTGAAGGCAACACTTCAAAATGACAGATTATAATAAACATCAAAACTAATCTCACAAGAATACACTCCTAGTTGGAGGATGAGAGGGCAGGCAGGGATCCCCCCACCCACACTCCTCTCACCCATAACTGTGGAACCCAATCTTCTCCCCCAACCCCCCTCCTCATCCCTCCAGCCAATCCAGCCAATGAAGACACAATCACAAGCATCTTCATGCCATACTCCCTGCAAGCAACATATGAACACTAAAGCCATACACACCAATTATGGATGAACATCAGTTGACTCCCATACTCTTCACTGAAAAATACTTTGTTCAGCTGGCACAATCACATAGCACGCTTCAACTTGAATGTTTAGTATGACAAAATCCCACTTTTAATAATTAGTGTCACCACAATACCTTTAATGATGTGTCCTCTGCTCATCCACATTTGCGTTTGTTATTGTTGGATATGACAGAGACACTGTAACCACTGTATCTATTATTTTGTACTTTGGATTACAAAACACTGTTATTAATGTCTCTTACTTAAATTGCTGTATTTGCATTTGTCAAATAAAGCTTTTGGAAAAAAAAAAAAAAAAAAAAAAAAATATATATATATATATATATATATATATATACAGTCAGGTCCATAAATATTGGGACATCAACACAATTCTAATCTTTTTGGCTCTATACACCACCACAATGGATTTGAAATGAAACAAACAAGATGTGCTTTAACTGCAGACTTTCAGCTTTAGTTTGAATTTACATCCAAATCGGGTGAACAGTGTAGGAATTTCAACAGTTTGTATATGTGCCTCCCAAGGGACCAAAAGTAATGGGACAATTGGCTGCTCAGCTGTTCCATGGCCAGGTGTGTGTTATTCCCTCATTATCCCATTTACAAGGAGCAGATAAAAGGTCTAGAGTTCATTTCAAGTGTGCTATTTGCATTTGGAATCTGTTGCTGTCAACTCTCAATATGAGATCCAAAGAGCTGTCACTATCAGTGAAGCAAGCCATCATTAGGCTGAAAAAACAAATCTATCAGAGAGATAGCAAAAACATTAGGTGTGGCTGAATCAACTGTTTGGAACACCCTTAAAATGAAAGAATGCATCGGTGAGCTCAGCAACACCAAAAGACCCGGAAGACCACGGAAAACAACTGTGGCGGATGACCAAAGAATTCTTTCCCTGGTGAAGAAAACACCCTTCACAACAGTTGGCCAGATCAAGAACACTCTCCAGGAGGTAGGTGTATGTGTGTCAAAGTCAACAATCAAGAGTAGACTTCACTAGAGTGAATACAGAGGGTTCACCACAAGATGTAAACCATTGGTGAGCCTCAAAAACAGGAAGGCCAGATTAGAGTTTGCCAAGCTACATCTAAAAAAGCCTTCACAGTTCTGGAACAACATCCTATGAACAGATGAGACCAAGATCAACTTGTACCAGAGGGATGGGAAGAGAAGAGTATGGAGAAGGAAAGGAACTGCTCATGATCCAAAGCATACCACTTCATCAGTGAAGCATGGTGGTGGTAGTGTTATGGCGTGGGCATGTATGGCTGCCAATGGAACTGGTTCTCTTGTATTTATTGATGATGTAAATGCTGACAAATGCAGCAGGATGAATTCTGAAGTGTTTCGGGCAATACTATCTGCTCATATTCAGCAAAATGCTTCAGAACTCATTGGACGGTGCTTCACAGTGCAAATGGACAATGACCCAAAGCATACTGCAAAAGCAACCAAAGAGTTTTTTAAGGGAAAGAAGTGGAATGTTATGCAATGGCCAAGTCAATCACCTGACCTGAATCCGTTTGAGCATGCATTTCACTTGCTGAAGACAAAAATGAAGGGAAAATGCCCCAAGAACAAGCAGGAACTGAAGACAGTTGCAGTAGAAGCCTGGCACCACCACCACCAGGAATGAAACCCAGCGTCTGGTGATGTCTATGCGTTCCAGATTTCAGGCTGTAATTGACCGCAAAGGATTTGCAACCACGTATTAAAAAGTGAAAGTTTGATGGATGATTGTTAATCTGTCCCATTACTTTTGGTCCCTTAAAAAGTGGGAGGCACATACAATGGGTGCTGCCGATATTGTGTCAATCTCACCGCTGTTAGCGGCAAGGTTGACACCTGCGAGCCCTGTTGCGGGAGCCAGCGCCGAGCTCTGTCGCTCAGTCATTGTTTTTTTTTCCTCTGGATTCCTGCCTAAATCACTTTCATCACTAGGTGTCGTGTGCGCTTTGATTTCTATTTGTCTTTATGTGCCCTTTGGCTCATGACGATGCATATCATGGGTCATTGCACTACTACTGTGGCTAAAGAAGGGCATGTGAATCAGTAAAACTACTGTACAGTACAGTAGTGTAGGTGGTCCTGCGGCTACATGTCAGCCTTTAACGCCCAGTGTCCAAAGTTCGATTCCCCAGTTAACTTTTTTATAATTTTTTTATTAATAGAGTATATTCGAGTACAGTACTGTATGTATTTAATGCGTGTTACTGTATGTTTTAATTGTCTAATAATATAAATATTAAATAGAGTTTTGTAAATGCAATTGTATGCAAATCATGTCTGCACAGTTTAGCGCCTGTACTGTACACTTCCATTTTTTTACAGATGTTTTTACATACAGTACTGTACAGTATCTTATCAAATATTTCAATGCTGTATCAGGGTCTTTTCATGCATGCACCAAGCATTTCAGCACGGGCTGTCTTACAGCACAGAACCCCCATGATCCCGGCCTGCAGACAGTGGGGAAATGACGTGCAGGATTGTTCCACTACTGTACTGTATAGTATGTACAGTACCTGTACTCCTGCAGCCCTCCCTCGCCAGCTGAAGTCAGTGGGCACGGTACAGCACACATTGCATCCTGGCCGGGGAGGGGACTCTGCACGGACCAATTAAAGTGTGTCTGCTCCGTGCTCTTACAGTACACAACTGCTGCCAAGCCCGTTCACTGTGCAGTACTGTACAGTACATGTGTGCCGCTCCGTGCTTATGCACCCTTCAGCTGGCGCTGGACGTCATTCGGCAATGCTATGAATTATGATCTTTGTAGTTCTGCCATGCAGTGACCTGTTCACGGTCTTTGTGGTGGAGGGGCTGCTACCCTGTACAGTACTTGCTACAGTATACTAAACACTGTTTCTGTGCTCTCCTGTAGCAGAATCGGGAGGCAGGCCCAAAGGATTATCATGGGTGCAATTCCGCTTTAATTGTAGTGGCAGGACCTGACACTGTCCTCCATGCAACTAGCCCAAAGGACTAAGCTGCACATGTTGTTTGATTTTAAATCTCAGTGTTCACAGAAAATTACCAGCAAGCCAGAAAATATTTGTGATCATTAACAAGAACTAATTTCCCCCCTTTAAGATAGTCCTAGGCAACCTAATCCTTGTTCAAGCCTCCATCGGGGTTGGAATTGGGCCATTCATGTTCACACTCCTCCAATGGGTATCTCTAGCCAAAATAATTTTTTTTGGGTCATGCTACAGTAGGAAACACTTTTGTCAAGTTTTTATTGCTGCCTACAGTATGTCCCTATTGGGAAGATTCATTCTCTCCTTATACTGTACAGTAGGTCATAGTGACCATTCTTTCAATGGGTATACCTACTGTATTCCATTGTTAACTACAGTATTTATGATGGATTTCCCTTCACTTTGGAGAGAATTCTGTTCATTTTCTGTTGTGTATCAAGGACAGGAGGTTTACGGAAATCTACTAGACAGACCACAAAACACATTTTGACCAAACATTAAAATGACCAAAATGTGATATTACAATACATATATTTTGTTAAGGAGATTTTTATACACTGTAGCTATATTTTTAGATGGAATTCCTGTTAGACTAGATCATTATTAAACTCTATTGTAGTGATTTTTTATTGTTTGAAAATGAAATGAAAATGAAATATATATATATATATATATATATATATATATATATATATATATATATATATATATATATATATATACTGTATATGCTAAAAAAAAATAGAAGATCCCCAAAAGATCTTTACCGCTGTTCACCAAGTTAGTGGCTAATACTGTTACTTTCCTGGTCCAGCAAGTACAGTAACTTCCTTATGCCCTGATGAAGTTGGGGGGTCTTCAGGTCTCTTAAACGTGTTGAATGTCTTCAATGCAAGCCAATAAATCAATTTGGACTGGCACTCCTATTGGTACATATTATTTTTCTGGTAACCTTATGGGCACTCACTGTACAGTAAGTGCAGTTACGGTAACAGGCTTAATGTTATTTACTATTAAAATAAAATCCTTAAAACCCTTCTCCATTTCCCTAGGGTGTACAGATTGCTTTATTTACTGAGCTGAGAAGGTCTAACAGAACGGATGATGGAAATCTCTGCGACCTTTGTCCATGTCCTCCGCTGCCTGTAGTGTTGCCAAACTGCCCTTTCCATGCTGTTTGCATTAAGGGTAAAAAGGTTTTACAGTAGATTACCATGCATATTCTTCGCTCTATCACTACTGTACTTGGAGACAAAGCAGCCTCTTGCAGGTGCCTATTAAAATACTGTACTGTATTCACTTTTATTTTATTTGTTTGCACACTTTTTAGGGAGGGGAGAGGGTGGTCTATGGCCAAGGGTGCGTCAAGACAGACTGTAAGCCATAGACTGGAAGATACTGTACTGTACTCTAGATGCAGTACAGTACTGTAAATTGATTTTATTGTACTGTACGATGCCATACTGTTCAGGGTTTTGTTAAACTTTACCCATTTACTGTATTCTTACACATTTTTTTTTCTTTCAGAAACCATTCAGCCTGTTGACCAGCACGCCCCGAAGTCAAGCGTGTTTATTTTGAATTTTTTTGGGGTGGTGTGTGAATTTGTCACTTTTGTGTTCTTTTTTTTTAAATTTTTTTATTAGACAGATTTCATTATAAACTGATTTTTTGTATAGTAATTTTATTATTTTGTATTCAGATTTTATAGATAGGTTTTATTTAGGTATTCTTTTTCTAAAAAAAGCAAGTAAAAGCTACATTTTAAAGATACCTGTACTTTAGAGTTTTGTGTTTTTTTTATTTATGTTTAATGTGTACAGTATTTGGTGTAAGGTTTTCCACCTGACAACAGGTTCAGTACAGTACTCTGCCACTCGAAAGGTTTGCCTGTGCCCCAAGGTCTGGCTCATGACATAAGCTGAAGGTTAGCCAATTTCAAATAGTACAGTAAGGTTGGCAAAGTGAAAAATACAGTACATGTTCTCTCATACTGTTTATAAACTATTTTTATTTAACGGAGTCCAGCAAAAATAAACTGTACATACAGTACAGTATTGGGATGTTTAATAACAGTAGTAGGACACTTGTACAGTATACTGTAGGTACAGTACAGTCATGTACTGTACTTTAGCTTACAGTAGTACAGTACCACACCATCTCAATGGGGATCATATCAGGCGATCTGTAAATTCAGTGATCACGTACAATACAGGAATCACATATTGGTTGCTGCACCATTCCTCTCAATCACCACCGGGAAGACCTTCTTTATGTGGTCAATTGTGTCACAGCAGATTTTAATGGACAGAATGTCTCTCCAAAACTTTAGAATCCCATCAATCAGCTCCGCCGTGTTTGTCGGTTTGTGTACCCTTTTGAGGTTCTGTACCCCTTCAGATGTGCCCACACCATCTCAATGGGGATCATTGATCATATTGATAAATTCAGTGATCAAACACAATACAGGAATTACATAAATTACATATTGGTTGCTGCACCATTCCTCTCAATCACCACCGGGAAGACCTTCTTTACTGTACAGTATGTCAATTGGGATCATATTCGACGATCTGTAAAAAAAAAAATGTAAAAAAACAAAAAACAAAATTCTTACTTTGGGGGTTAACCCCATTACTTGCCATAAATGGTGCAGCATAGGAATGTTTCGGATCATTGTCCATTATCACATCTGTCTAGGTATGGAACCATCGCGTTGGTGACTATATGCTCTTTGTTTTTTTTGTGGAAATCCAATCATTGTGAAATACAATAAAAAAGGCACAGTTTAGGAATACTTTACAGTCTTTGTGTTTATTTATTCTGTTAAATGTGTATTTTGTGTAATGTTTTGCTCCTGCCAGGAGGTTCTGCCGTCTAAGAAGCACCAGCAATAGATACATGCTGTATGGTAGAAAGACTACATTAAAAGTACCATAGACATACTGTACTATACAGCAGGAAACATACTTCCCCCCACCCATCCCCCAACTACTCAGCCAGTTGGGGTGTTGGGCCAGTTTACAGGCACCGTCCATGGCGCTCATTCTCTTCCCTCCTCGGCTCTCACGGTTGCAATGTGAACAGAGCGGGGGGAGGGGAGCTGTAATTTAAGCTTGCTGAGCCAGAGCTGTGAGAAAAAAGAAAAAAAGATTCAGCCCTAGGCAGTCTGTTACTGTAGGCAGGCCACAAGGTTGTCTAGCACTGAAAGGTTTCCCTCCTCCCACCCACACCAATCAACAGCACAGCAAAATGGTACAGTACAGTGCACAATATTCTACTTTACTGTAGTTCAAACAAACAAAAAAGGCAATAGTTTTTTTCACATACAGTATAATGTATTTATTTCTGCAGTGTCTACAGCACATTAACTACTGTACATGATATTATTTAACACTGTAACTCAAGTGTCTTTATTGCAACTTTGACCAAGGGCATTCTCGTGACATCCTGAGGAATTTGTTAACTTTGTCCCTACAAGCTTGCGTATTGTCTCCTTGGAATCTTTTGTGGACAAAGTCGAGAATGGTTGCTTTCAGATTTGCAGGGATTCCCGGTTTGCGATTATCACCATCAAAATTAACCCTCTTGGTCCACTGCTGGTATTGCTCCCATGAGATTAAATGTTTCAAAACAAGCCGGGCCATATTCCCCGGTTTGTTGACCGAATGCAGGACTATAAGGGCTGTATCCTCTTCGGTTATGACTGGGAGGGCACAATCTGGTAATGGAGACATGGTCTTTCTACTCCTTGTCACCGATGATACCCTGCTGCCTGTAGCGATTGTCGTTGGGTATGTGAAGGACACTGGGCTTGGATAGATTCTGACTGGGGTGGTCAAAGAATCCAAGGGTGTGAGAGATGTGAAGGACACTAGGCTTGGATTGCTTCTGACTGGGGTGGTCATAGAATCCAAGGGTGTGACAGATGGGAAGGACACTGGGCTTGGATTGCTTCTGACTGGGGTGATCATAGAATCCAAGGGTGTGACAGATGTGAAGGACACTGGGCTCGGATTGCTTCTGACTGGGGTGGTCATAGAATCCAAGGGTGCCACAGCAGTAACTTTGTCATACATTGGTGGTGTCAGAGGTGCAGTGAGATATCTCCGATCGTCAGCATCTGTGGGTTTTTGCAAAATAGGAGCAAGAGGAATATGTGAATCGCCACCCATCTCTTGTGGTGCCATGTAATCCTCTTGCAAATCCATCAGGCTAATTCTGTGCAACCAAGTGTTCGCAAACTCCTGCTCCAGCCTCTCTTGCCCAGCCTTGAGTTCTTCCTATCCAGACTTAAGTTTTTTATGTCCAGTGTGAATCTGCAGTACACACTACACTGCTCCCGCAAGTGTTTTACGCAGTAAGCACACCTGACGTTCCAGCCATTTGAGATGCATAAGGTGTTCACTATTATGCTGTCTGTCAACTGCCTGCTTCAAAAATGTTTTCTCTTTTGAAGTCCATTAACCCTTTTTACTTCAGATGCAGGGAGTTTGTCAACTTCAACTGGCTGTGCAGGGGTTACAGTGCGCACAGGCACTTTGGATGCAGGTGCTGCAGAAACCGCAGGCAGGTCGTCCACTTCAAGTGTTGCTGGCTGTGCAGAGGTTACATTACGTGCAGGCACTTCTGATGGAACCAACAGTGCATGGATTTCAGGTGCAGCGTGGAGTTCATGGAATTTAGGTGTTGGGCAGAATGTAAGCTCCTCTCCCTTCCTCAGCCATTCTGCGACAGCCAGTCTCTCTTCGGAAACTGTTGATTATAAATACAGTATTGTGGTCAGTTCATTCGTCTTTAGTAGTAATAATGCTTTCTTCATTTCTAAAACTGTATGTTTCTATTTCCCACAAACCACAATCACTGTACAACATTCTAAAAACATTAGATTTTAGAGGACACATTGGGGTTATTTATGAAAGGCAAATCCACTTTGCACTACAAGTGCAAACTACAAGTGCAAAGTGCACTTGAAATTGCACTGAAAGTGCACTTAGAAGTGCAGTTGCTGTAAATCTGAGGGGTAGATCCAGGGCCGGACTGGCCTACCGGGATACCGGGAAATATCCCGGTAGGCTGCCTGCCTTGGGGCTGCTTTGAGCTTCGGCTGCAGCTGCAGCGCTCCGCTCCCTCAATCTCTCCTGTGTATAAGAGCAGGGTATGTGTTCGGCGGCCGCGCTGTTACAAGGCCCCGCCCCCTAGACCGGCTCGTGTGATAGTAGATTGAAGGTTCCACCTATCACACGAGCCGATCTAGGGGGGCGGGGCCTTGTAACAGCGCGGCCGCCGAACACATACCTTGCTCCGAGCGTGATACAACGTGGGAGATGTCTCTGTGTGTCCTACAATGGTGAGCCGACTGTTACAAAAAAAGTAGAGTTGGGTTTTAAATAGCAAATGTATTTTTACAGTCTCTATAAGTGATCTAAAAGTGAGTAAATGTAGAGGAAGAAAAGAAATATGAGGAAACCTGTCAGCTGCTTTAAGTGAACTCTTGCACCTTTTTTATCACTTTATAGTCCCGTGTGTTATGACTTGATACTGGTCTTTGCTTGGAAGTATCTTAAAATACCTCTCTCTCTTAGTAAAAAAAAAGGCTGCTTCCTGCTCTCTCCCTCTAGTGCTCTGTGCTGTGTGTCCTACAATGGTGAGCCTGCAATGGAGGGCACAGTGAGGCTGAATGCATGGGCATAGGCTGAAATGGTGGGCACAGTGAGGATGTAATGCTGGGAAAAGTGAGGCTGAATTCACGGGCACAGGCTGCAATGGTGGGCACAGTGAGGCTGAAGTCCCGGGCACAGGCTGCAATGGTGGGCACAGTGAGGATGCAATGCAAAGGGCACAGGCTGCAATGGTGGGCACAGTGGGGCTGAATGCATGGGCATAGGCTGAAATGGTGGGCATAGTGAGGATGCAATGCTGGGAAAAGTGAGGCTGAATTCACAGGCACAGGCTGCAATGGTGGGCACAGTGAGGCTGAGGGCATGGGCATAGGCTGCAATGGTGGGCACAGTGAGGATGCAATGGTGGGCACAGTGAGGCTGAATGCAAGGGCACAGGCTGCAATGGTGGGCACAGTGAGGCTGCAATGGTGGGTACAGTGAGGATGAATTCACAGGCACAGGCTGCAATGATGGGCACAGCGAGGCTGAATTCACGGGCACAAGCTGAATTCACGGGCACAGTGAGGCTGCAATGGTGGGCACAGTGATGCTGCATTCACGGGCACAGTGAGGATGCAATGGTGGGCACAGTGAGGCTGAATTCACGGGCACAAGCTGAATGCACGGGCACAGTGAGGCTGCAATGGTGGGCACAGTGAGGCTGCAATGCTGGGAAAAGTGAGGCTGAATTCACGGGCACAGGCTGCAATGGTGGGCACAGTGAAGATGCAATGCTGGGAAAAGTGAGGCTGAATTCACGGACACAGGCTGCAATGGTGGGCACAGTGAGGCTGAAGGCACGGGCATAGGCTGCAATGGTGGGCACAGTGAGGATGCAATGGTGGGCACAGTAAGGCTGAATTCCCGGGCACAGGCTGCAATGGTGGGCACAGTGAGGCTGAATGCAGGGGCACAGGCTGCAATGGTGGACACAGTGAGGCTGCAATGGTGGGCACAGTGAGGCCGCAATGGTGGGCACAGTGAGGCTGCAATGGTGGGCACAGTGAGGATGAATTCACAGGCACAGGCTGCAATGGTGAGCACAGTGAGGCTGCAATGGTGGGCACAGTGAGGCTGAATGCACGGGCACAGGCTACAATGATGGGCACAGTGAGGCTGAATTAATGGGCACAAGCTGAATGCACAGGCACAGTGAGGCTGCAATGGTGGGCACAGTGATGCTGCATTCACGGGCACAGTGAGGATGCAGTGGTGGGCACGGTGAGGCTAAATTCACGGGCACAAGCTGAATGCACGGGCACAGTGAGGCTGCAATGGTGGGCACAGTGATGCTGCATTCACGGGCACAGTGAGGATGCAATGGTGGGCACAGTGAGGCTGCATTTATGGGCACAGTGAGGATGCAATGGTGGGCACAGTGAGGCTGAATTCACGGGCACAGGCTGCAATGGTGGGCATAGTGAGGCTGCAATGGTGGGCACAGTAATGCTGCACTGACAGGCACAGTGAGGCTGCAATGGTGGGCACAGTGAGGCTGAATTCACGGGCACAGTGAGGCTGCAATGGTGGGCACAGTGAGGCTGAATTCACGGGCACAGTGAGGATGCAATGGTGGGCACAGTGAGGCTGAATTCACGGGCACAGTGAGGATGCAATGGTGGGCACGGTGAGGCTGCAATGGTGGGCACAGTGAGGATGCAATGGTGGGCACAGTGAATCTGAATTCACGGGTACAGGCTGAATGCACGGGCAAAGTGAGGCTGCAATGGTGGGCACAGTTAGACTGCATTCACGGGCACAGTGAGGATGCAATGGTGGGTACAGTGAGGCTGAATGCACGGTCAAAGTAAGGCTGCAATGGTGGGCACAGTTAGGCTGCATTCACGGGCACAGTGAGGATGCAATGGTGGGCACAGTGAGGCTGCATTCACGGGTACTGGCTGCAATGGTGGGCACAGTGTTGCTGCATTCACGGGCACAGTGAGGCTGCAATGGTGGGCACAGTAATGCTGCACTGACAGGCACAGTGAGGCTGCAATGGTGGGCACAGTGAGGCTGAATTCACGGGCAAAGTGAGGCTGCAATGGTGGGCACAGTTAGGCTGCGTTCACAGGCACAGTGAGTATGCAATGGTGGGAACAGTGAGGCTGAATTCATGGGCACAGTAAAGCTGCATTTGATGGGCACAGTGATGCTGCATTGATGGGCAGTGAGGCTGCAATGATGGCACAGTGAGGCTGCATTCACGGGCACAGTGAGGCTGAATTCACAGGCACAGTGAGGCTGCAATTGATGAGCACAGTGAGGCTGCATTGATGGGCACAATAAGGCTGCATTTGATAGGCACAATAAGGCTGCATTTGATGGGCACAGTGAGGCTGCATTTGTTCAGAACTGGTGAGGCTGCATTATCCTCCTGTATCATGTCTGCAGTCTCTGACCATCTCTTGTAGCATGTCTGCATTCTCTTACCATCTTTGGTATCATGTCCTCAGTCTCTAACCATCTCTTGTATCATGTCCGCAGTCTCTGAGGGAGTCTGGAGAGAAGTCAAGAATGGGAGCAGGATGGGGGTCGTGGGAGAAATCAGACGTGTGTGGACTGTGGTGAGGAGACTATAGAATAAATCCAGAGCCACCGAGCTGGAGCCGACTGACTGAGCCCTGCATGGTGCACCTAAGAGGAGGTCAGTGACAGAATCACCAGGCCAGTCTGAGGGGGGTCACTGATGTAAGGGGGGCGTGAATGCGATAATGTAAGGGGGCACTGATCTGATATAAAGGTTTCTCCCTTATATCAGTAACCCCCCCTTACCTTAGTGTATTCTTTCTGCAGAAGGTGGTCTCTGGTCAACAGAGTCCCCCCCCCCCACGTTTTCGAGTTCATGGTGTCCCCTTTGATGATTGACCACTTTCAACTGGAATTTGCTTTTATATATATATAAAGCCCTATGTGCTTTCATATCTGCCCTATGTGCTTTCATATCTGCCCTATGTGTTTTAAACTACATGGTTTTCCCTTTCATGAACAAGAAAGTTATGCTGTTGGGCTGGTATAATAATGCTATGGGGCTGGTATGAAATTTTTTCCAGGGCTGGTTTTTATGCCCAGTCCGGCCCTGGGTAGATCTGAAATGAGGGGAAGCTCTGCTGATTTTATCATAAAATAATGTGCAAGCTAAAATGCTGTTTTTTATTTTCCTTGCATGTCCCCCTCAGATCTACAGTGACTGCACTTCCAAGTGCACTTTCAGTGCAATTTCAAGTGCACTTTGCACTTGTAGTGCAAAGTGGATTTGCCTGTATCCTTTTTTCTCAAAAAGTGAAACATGCAAAAAATCACAGCATTATGCAGGGAGGAACAAAGTACAGGTTACCAGAATACAAAATATACCAGAATACAAATGTACAGTACTGTATCTCTACAGTACAGTGAGTCCAATTACAGGTACAGTAGATTGCAGTACAGTTCTTCTTCTGTTCTCTCTTCTCGGTTTCTTGTGCTGAGGAACCGGATTTACATTTTCCTTGTTTTTTTCTGCGACCTTCCTCTTGCGTTTGACTGGAAATTGTCTACCCAAGACAGGCCGATCAATAGCTGAAGGCACGATAAATCTCTGCCCCATAACTGTATCTATTTTCCCGTAGAAATGCGCAACTTGCATCCCAATATACTGTACAGTACACGTGATGTACAGTACAACTGGCAGATAAGCCAGGGTTTGGATCTAAATCGGAAACCTTCTGGCTTTTAAAAGAATCATGGCGGGTTGGGAGACAGGTGTCTGGGAGGTGCACCTACAGTACAGTTGCAATCATCAATTAAGTAAAGGTGTGAATCTTGTTCTCTAGCAGAGTCCCAACAGCCATTGTTCATCTATCTTCAAAAGCAAGTCCTGGCGACATCATGTCTGGCATGTCTGACACAATGACAACATTTCCATTCAAATACAGTACCTGTACTGTGCAGGCTCAGCATCCTACTGTAACGGTCCCCATTGCTCTACAGTATCTCGTCTACTGTATCTGCCCAGATTTGTACTTACAGTACTGTACTGCTTTTAGTTGTGAATCCGAAAGGATTTCCCAGGACATAAGCAGACGAATGCGGAAGAGGCGTCTTGCTGGGCATAGCATGAAACAGATCCAGTCATGGCTGCTGACGTGGGATATACAAGCATCTCTAAGAGTCGTGCAATATCACACCAGTGGCAAGGCACAGCCAACAAAACGTGCCATCAAACATCTGGATAAGTAAGTACCAATCTGTACTTTCATTTTTTTCAAACCACAAGTACCAGAATCCATAGCGCACTGACAGGCACAGCTGAATGTTTCTGTTCGCTCTGTCCATGAAGGGAGTGGGGGCACTGTGGCTGAGCATTCCTTTTTTCTTTTTTAACAAAAACATGAATTCAAGAAAACTAGCCTGGCCACCCCTCTTTTTTCTGCAGAGTTCTGTCTGTGCATATTGACGCATTGATGCGTGAGGATGATGAACGGACTGCTGCACAAGCACAGAGGTTTCTGCTGTCTGAACATGGGATTAGCGTGTGTAAAGGACTTGTTCTCAAAGTCCATCGGGCTTTAGGTTGGCAGTGGCGATGAGCTAAGTATGAATATTTTAAAATTTATTATAACTAATGTATAATCCGTTACCCCACTTACTGTACAGTAAATTTTTAACAGCGCTTTTAACAAATATGACAATCCTCTGTATTTACTGTACTGTACTCAACAAGCAGAAACGGGTGGCGCACGCTAAGCTCTGGTTGGAAACAGGCGAAAATTTCCATCATATGCTTTTCACCGATGAATCCACAATTTCGCTTGTGAGATTCAATACAATGGCTTTCTGCAAAAAAGGACACCTGTCTAAAAAGCCGCAGCCAAAACATCCCGTTAAAATCCATGTGTGGGGTGGCATCTCAAAGTTTGGACCTGGACCATTGGTGCTATTTGAAGGTACAGTACTATACAGCTGCCATAACCTGATTGCAACTCCCTTAATCTTTTTATTTGATTGCTTTAATGTCATCTTCTGTCCTCACAGGTATTATGGACACCGCATTTTTCAAAGAGCATATAGTCACCAATGCGCTGGTTCCATACCTAAAGAAAGTATACCCAGATGGATGCCTTGTGATAATGGACAATACTCCGAAACATTCCCGTGCTGCACCATTTATGGCCAGTAATGGGATTAATTGGTTGCGGACACCCCCAGAGTAAGAATTTTTATTTATTTATTTATGTTTATTTTTCTATGTAATTTTTTTACAATTTTTTTAAATTAATTTTTGTCTATTTGTTTCGACATTTTGAACATTTGTTCTCTGTGTTTCACTTGCCACTTTTATTTTTTTAACCAATATTTATTACAAATATTTTTAGATGAGAATTACATACTGTACAAAATATACAGTACAGTACTGTGTAGCAAGGGATAGGTTGCAAAGTGCATTAACAGTGCTAAACATACTGTACTGTACATGTCATGTGCTTACTGTACAGTACAGGTATACAGTATACAGTACAGTAGTGAACCATCCCCAAACACAGTACTGTACTTTAAGAGTCCAAAGACACGTGCAACACTTTATTATTAACAAATATGCTCAGTTATTTTCCACTTTTGACACTGTTCAAAGATTGTAATTTGAACCTTTTTGCTTGTGTACTTACAGTACTGTATGCTCACTGTGTTTACAGATCATCGGATATGAACCCCATTGAGATGGTTTGGGCACATCTGAAGGGGTACCTCAAAAGGGTACACAAACTGACAAAACAAGGCAGAGCTGATTGATGGGATTCTAAAGTTTTGGAGAGACATTCTGACCATTCAAATCTGCTGTGACACAATTAACCACATAAAGAAGGTCTTGCCGGTGGTGATTGAGAGGAATGGTGCAGCAACCAATATGTGATTACTGTACTGTACATGATCACTGAATTTACAGATCGCTGGATATGATCCCCATTGGGATGGTGTGGGCACATCTGAAGGAGTACAGTACCTCAAAAGGGTACACAAACGGACATACAAGGCGGAGCTGATTGATGGGATTCTAAAGTTTTGGAGAGACATTCTGACCATTCAAATCTGCTGTGACACAATTGACCACATAAAGAAGGTCTTCCTGGTGGTGATTGAGAGGAATGGTGCAGCAACCAATATGTGATTCCTGTATTGTACGTGATCACTGAATTTACAGATCGCCAGATATGATCCCCATTGAGATGGTGTGGTACTGTACTACTGTAAGCTACAGTACATGACTGTACTGTACCTACAGTATACTGTACAAGTGTCCTACTACTGTTATTAAACATCCCAATACTGTACTGTATGTACAGTTTATTTTTGCTGGACTCTGTTAAATAAAAATAGTTTATAAACAATATGAGAGAAAATGTACTGTATTTTTTCACTTTGCCAACCTTACTGTACTATTTGAAATTGGCTAACCTTCAGCTTATGTCATGAGCCAAACCTTGGGGCACAGGCAAACCTTTCGAATGGCAGAGTACTGAGCTGAACCTGTTGTCAGGTGGAAAACCTTACACCAAATACTGTACACATTAAGCATAAATAAAAAAACACAAATACTCTAAAGTACATGTATCTTTAAAAATTTTTACTTTCTTTTAGTTGCTTTTTTAGAAAAAGAATCTATAAAATCTGAACACAAAATAATAAAATTACTATACAATAAATTAAAAAAAGTGCGCAAACAAATAAAATAAAAGCGAATACAGTACAGTATTTTAATAGGCACCTGCAAGAGTAGCTGCATCGCTGCTTAGCCTCCAAGTACAGTAGTGATAGAGCGAAGAATATGCATGATAATCTACAGTAAAACCTTTTTACGCTTAATGCAAACAGCATGGAAAGGGCAGTTTGGCAACACTACAGGCAGCGGAGGACATGGACAAAGGTTGCAGCAATTTCCATCATCCGTTCTCTTAGACCTTCTCCGCTCAGTAAGCAAAGCAATCTGTACACCCTAGGGAAATGGAGAAGGGTTTTAAGGATTTTATTTTAATAGTAAATAACATTAAGCCTGTTACAGTAACTGCCCTTACTGTACAGATAAACCTTCCCACACATATCCCAGAAACAGCCTCATCTCAGGCCTTCAATACGTTTTTATATAATTTGTGAATGGAAACATCTCCAACGCTCCCTGTGGAGAGCATGCGGATCTGAGAAACGCATTACGAGTCTGGAGTGCAGCAGTATACTGTACTGTAGATTGAGGTGGATCTGTAGCCAAAACTAGAGTACGGAAAAGGTAAAAGCCCTGTCAGCTTTGTTCTATGACTCTGACGAAGAAAAAAAAAGCATCCAAGATGCACTGGACTTACTGTACTCTTAGTTTATATAAGGTTTTGAGAAGAATAAAAAATAAAAAAAACATTCATGTGCACCTTAGTCCTTTGGGCTAGTTGCATGGAGGACAGTGTCAGGTCCTGGCACTATAATTAAAGCGGAATTCCACCAATGATAATCCTTTGGGCCTGCCTCACAAAACTGCTACAGGAGAGCACAAAACAGTACAGGGTAACAGCCCCTCCACCACAAAGACCATGAACAGGTCACTGCATGGCAGAACTATAAAGACCATAATTCATAGCATTGCCGAATGGTGTCCAGCGCCGTCTGAAGGGTGCATGAGCACGGAGCAGCACACATGTACTGTACAGTACTGCACAGTGAACAGGCTTGGCAGCAGTTGTGTACTGTAAGAGCACGGGGCAGACGCGCTTTAATTGGTCCGTGCAGAGTCCCCTCCCTGGCCAGGGTGCAATGTGTGCTGTACCGTGCCCACTGACTTCGGCTGGCGAGGGAGGGCTACAGGAGTACAGGTACTGTACAGTACAGTAGTGAAACATTCACACGCAGGACCACATACAGTACAGTACCGCACCTCCCACTATTTTGTGAACAAGTTTTGGATTTGAAAAAAAGATTGGCCATGGTTGGGATCGAACCGGGGTCTCAGAGGAGGACTGAACAAAAGCTGACATGCGCACAAAGGTTTTCGTCCAGCGCCACCCCGGGGTTACATGCAGCAACAACAGTTTGAGAATGTATTAATTAACAGCACGAGCCCCAGCGCGAGACCATCGCGGATGGTCTCAGGGGCAGTGAGCACGAGAAGTACAAGCTGCAGTGCCGAGCACCAGCGTGATGGGATCATACTAGAAATACAATATCAGGATCACCTACTGTATACAAACTGTTGTAATTCCTACACCGTTCACCTGATTTGGATGTAAATACCTTCAAATTAAAACTGAAAGTCAAAGCACATCTTGTTTGTTTCATTTCAAATCCATTGTGGTGGTGTATAGAGCTAAAAAGATTACAAGATTACAAGAATTGTGTTGATGTCCCAATATTAATGGACCTAACTATATATATATATATATATATATATATATATATATATATATATATACCGTATTTATCGGCGTATAACACGCACTTTTTTCCCCTGAAAATCAGGGGAAAATCGCGGGTGCGTGTTATACGCCGATCCCCTGCGATCCGAGCTGTCAAAATTTAAAAATCGCTGACCGCGATTTGAAAATGGCGCCGCCGGCGCCGAAATACGCAGTGCCGGTCCTCGGCTCTTCTCGGCGGCTTTCGGTTTCACTCGAGCGCCGCCCGAACCTAGCCGAGTATACTCGGCTAGTTTCGGATAGCTCCGCTCACCGTCCGAGTGAAACCAAAAGTAAACGAGAGCCGCCGAGAAGAGCCGAGGAGCGGCTCTGTGTATTTCGGCGCCGGCGGCGCCATTTTCAAATCGCGGTCGGCGATTTTGAAGCTCACAGGCTTCAGCAAGGCTGGACTGGGGCAAGGCTGGACTGGACACTGGGGAAGGCTGCACTGACATGGCTGCACTAGCAAGGCTGCACTAGCAAGGCTGCACTGACATGGCTGCACTGACATGGCTGCACTAGCAAGGCTGCACTGACATGGCTGCACTGGCAAGGCTGCACTGACATGGCTGCACTAGCAAGGCTGCACTGACATGGCTGCACTGGCAAGGCTGCACTGACATGGCTGCACTGACAAGGCTGCACTGACAAGGCTGCACTGGCAAGGCTGCACTGACATGGCTGCACTGACATGGCTGCACTGACATGGCTGCACTGACAAGGCTGCACTGACATGGCTGGACTGGGGCAAGGCTGCACTGAGAAGGCTGCAATGATGGGCATTTAAATGTAAGTTTTTTTCCCTTCAACTTCCCTCCTAAAAGTTTTTTTTCCTTAAAATTCCCTCCTAAATTGAGGTGCGTGTTATACGCCGGTGCGTGTTATACGCCGATAAATACGGTATATATATATACATATATATATATACATACATATATATATATACATACATATATATATATATATATATATATATATATATATATATATATATATATATATATATATATATATATATATATATATATATCGCTGAAAAGCGTATAATACATGTGCCAAATACTTATAAATGTGATATAACATACATCAAGTTCAATCAATATATAACAAAATTCAAAATTCCAAAAGTGATCATATGCCCTAAAAATATCAAATGGTGAAAGGACCCCTCCCTTTTCTTTTTTCTCATATTTAATAGGTAATAACAGCGGTAGAGCACAAGCACTTGATATTTTTGAATTTTTATATAATCAACTAATAAATAGGGTAAGTTTTTTCCCCTCACCCCCTTCCCCCTTTTTTTTTTCTTTCCTTTTCACGTAATAAGTTGATAACATACACAAAGCACAAGTACTGGAAAATTTTTTGAATTATTTTTGAATGCATTTATAAACGAGGGGAGGGTTTACCCTCCCCCTATCACCCCCCCTTTTTTTTTCTTTCCACACATAACAGGTCAATAATATATATAGAGCACTAATATTTGAATAATTTAAATACGTTTTATAACACTTTCATAAAATTGGAGTTTTTGGTTTTACTTTCTTTCACGTGTAAAAAGTTAATGACACATATAGAGCACAGCACTTGAAAGAAGGTCTTTTCCCTTTCTTTCAATTTTTTTTCTTCCCCTCTTCTTTAACACATATTAAGTCAACAATGTATATAGAGTACAATATTGGAAAATGTGTAATTATTTTTATAGCACTCTTATAAAATTGGGGCTTTTTTTTTTTATTGTATGGGGGAGGGGGTGTAGAGGGAGCCATCCCTGTTGTTGGCGTGTATATATAAACCAGGATATTGAATATTGTCCTCTGTCTTAAGGAGATGAGTCATGTAAATGTTTATTGTAATAAGAGAAAAATGTTTAACAAAGAATGAATTAAAAAAAAAAAAAAAAATGGTGAAATGACTAGAGGTTCCCGTCACCAATCTCAATATGCAAGGCAAATAAAATAAGCCCATGCCTTTCCTTTTACAGATAAGGTAAATACAGCTTGTATGTCTCCCAGTAGGCCTGTGCTCCCAGAGACTTGCCCTTTAAAAACTTCTTATGCCCCGTACATACGTTCGGACATTGATCGGACATTCCGACAACAAAATCCATGGATTTTTTCCGACGGATGTTTGCTCAAACTTGTTTTGTCTACACACGGTTGCACAAAGTTGTTGGAATTTCTGAACGCCAAGAACGCGGTCACGTACACCATGTACAACGAGACTGAAAAGGCCAGTTCAGAACCATGCGCAACACCCTTTGGGCTCCTTTTGCTAATCTCGTGTTACTAAAAGTTTGGTGGGAGACGATTTGCGCTTTTTCAGACTCGTGGTTTTTAGATCGTATTTCTGCTGTTCAGTTTGTGCTTGTGGGTTTGTATCTGGTCTTCAGTGCGTGCAGCGAGTACAATTGACTTGTCATTGTGTTCTTGTTCGTTCGTTACTGATTTTCAGGTTGCTCTTCACAGGCCTTGCTGTTCTTCAGTGCGTTCTCTTACTGCGTTCTGAGCAGCCGACCGTTTTCTAGCCATGTTGCGTATACATACTCATCGTAGAGTTCGTGCTGTGCGGGGGCTTGGTGTTGGGGCCCTTACTTTGACACAAGCCCGGTCCATCAACAGGGCGAGGAGGAGTTCATGGACCAAGAATTGGTTGCTCCAGCATGACCAGTTCTGTCACATGCCTTTGCTCCGTGAGATCTGTAAGAATAATCCTGACAATTTCAGGAACTTTCTCCAGATGACGGACCCCGTATTTCACTGTTTGTTGGCTTTGCTGACCCCCTATATCAGCAGGCAGGATACCTGCATGCGGCAAGCCATCACTCCAGAGCAGAGGCTAGTCGCCACCCTGCGGTACTTGGCGACGGGGAGAAGCCTGCAGGACCTTAAGTTCTCGACAGGCATCTCCCCCCAGGCTCTGGGGATCATTATCTCGGAGACCTGTTCTGCCATCATCCAGGTCCTGCAGAAGGAGTATATTAAGGTAAGATTTTTATCCTTTAATATCACATTTTATTGTATTTAATGTTTACTAATCTATTGTATTTCTTTCATCATTCCCTTATTACCATGATTGTAATATGCTGTGAATGTCCCCTTTGTCCTCATGCATGCTGGATTTTTATGTAATTTTTTTTGTCCGTCATACATATTTGCCTTCATTTACCTCCCCAGCATGCTCTCCTGGACCTATATTCACCTCATATAGTCACTTAACAATGTATTTTGTCAGCTCCATAGTAGTGCATAAAAATCAATAAATGCATATCAAAGTGAATGAAAATAGAAAAATATTGTGAGAAAATATCATGATATATGAATACATGAGATCATGGGTGCACAAAATGAATAATGTATGGCAAAGTTCATAGAGTTAAGAATTCAAAAAGTCTTCTATGGAAGTGAGAAAAAGTCCCCTGATGCTTCTTAATAAAAGCCAGTGTGAAAGGTAGGAAATAAGACACCACTCACAGTGATCCTCCACCACATAAAATTCATGCTTACCAGAATGCAAGCAAAACAGGCTTGTATGTAGACCCAAATCCGGGTGTCCAGCTAGCAATGAAGCTTCTCTGTGTGCAGCATGACTGCGGACGTATAACTGGATGGTACACCAACCCGAACTCAAGGACATGAGGACAAAGGAAAGGTAGCCATAGCGTAAATCCGATAAAACAATTTATTGTAAAAAAGGTAGAACACTTACAAAAATGAAGTTTAAAAGAGCAGTTCCCTGGCCGGCATAGCGAGCGCCTGTTCTCAGCAAGGTATCGATGACGTCAGAGCGTCGACCTCCCGACGTACGTTTTGTCTATAACTGACGTCGTCTGGGGAACGAGCAATGCTCTGACTCATCGCGATAAATAGACAAGTATGACCATGCCTCGTTGTGACCTCCCAATGGCGTGAAATGCAAACAACAACATCTAGGGTAACCATGTCGATACAAACCATTGGGTCAAAACCCACACTAGCACAAATCCATGTAGGCAAGGAGCGTATATGAGTGTATATGAAACAACACTACGCCATCTTATGGGAACATAAGGGACTACCACTTCTAAAGGATAGTCCAATGGTAATTAATAAGTGTATGAATAGATGTTATTGGAGAGTGATAAGTGTCCTCAAAAAAGTGAATATCTTCCATAGAACATGAAAGATATACATAGTGATATATTTTTTTTTTCTTTTTCCACGTCAGCAAACTTTTAGAGAGATTTTAAGTCATTTGCGTCATTTACGCTGCGCCCCCTCTCTTTTTCGCATCATTGTGGCTTAAGGAAGATTGTAATCTCTTTAATACAAAAACTTTTAATCGATTTTCCCTTTCCCTTTTATCCACTAAAAGTACCAATATTTACTTATCTATTTTTATTTTTATTCCCCCCCCCTCCTCCCCCCACCCCCCCGAAAAACAAACAAACAAAAAAAAAAACAAAAACACAAAAAAAAACACAGGAAAAAAAAAAAATCCCCATCCTCTCCCTCTCCCCTCCATGGTCCTCAAGCATCCATAATTGTCATGTACCTTTCTGTGTTCCTATACTCATGCCATCTTGCCCACGTCTTAGTGTATTAATCTCGCCGGCCTTCCATCGAGTGTTTTGCTTCTTCCATTCCTCTAGCCCATTCTACCCTTAT
Source organism: Lithobates clamitans (assembly GCA_037952925.1). NCBI lineage: Eukaryota > Metazoa > Chordata > Amphibia > Anura > Ranidae > Lithobates > Lithobates clamitans. The sequence goes on along the minus strand of JBBGZY010001175.1, from coordinate 787,013 downwards.
TATCCATTCTTTCATCCTTGGGGCTTCTACCCCTTTCCAGTGACACGGGATCAGTGCTTTAGCCGCGTTTAAGAGGAATGGGGTTACTGACTTGGTGTATTGGGGGATCTCTCTTTCCGTGTCATGGAACAGACACGTCCAAGGATTTTTATTAACCTGCTCGCCCGTTACCTGTTGTATTTCGCCCAGGACTTCTCCCCAATATTTCTGGATTTTAGAACACTCCCACCAAAGATGGGCAAGAGTGCCAATTTTTCCACATCCTCTCCAGCAAGTTGGGGGGGTCTCAGCATCATATTCATGTACCTTCCGGGGCGTCCTATGCCATCTTGCTATCGCTTTATAGGCCATTTCATGTGTCCGGGAGTCTCTTGCTGTTAAGTGAACCATCTTTAGAATCTTACTTCTGTGTGTTTCCCCTTCTAAGCCTCCTATTTCCTTTTCCCACTTTTCCAAGAAAGTGGGTTATCCTTTACTAGCTTCCCCCCTTAGGACGCTATATAATTTGGAAATACTTCCTTTCACACACGTGGGGGTATTTAATAGTTTTTCAATATCCCTTAACTGGTCTTTACCTCTTAGTGGTTGTGGCAGTGAACTTGTAAAGTGCTGTATCTGGGCGTACCTCCACTTGTCTAGTGGTTTGTTCCCCCAGGCCTGTGTGATTTCAGTGTAAGTGTACAATCTATTTCCTTTCATCACATCTTGTAGTTGTCTTTTTTTGCCCATCTCGTGAAATATAAGTGTTCCTCCTTCCCAGGTAAAAAATAATCCGTGTTTAATAGTGATAATAGTGGTGAATTGAATTCTCAATGGCAGCTCTTGCCTACCCTATCCCAGATTCTAAAAGTGTTCTTAGTCAAAAAATTAACTCTATTTCCCAAATCCCTATATTGTGGTGGAGTCCATATTAATTTTTCTATGTCCACCCCACTCAGTGTTGCTTCAATATTCACCCAACTTTTCTCCTGTTTATTGTGTAGCCAGTCAATTATCCTGGAGATAACAACCGACTGATAATACTTTTTAAAATCCGGTGCACCTAACCCTCCCAATTTTTTATCTTTCGACAAAGTGTCATATGCTACCCTAGGGTGCTTACGTGCCCATATAAATCTTAAAATTAAAGACTGCAGTTTAACAAAAAATATAGGGGGGATCTCTATTGGGACCATTTGGAAGGTGTATATTAACATGGGCAGCACAAACATTTTGATCGCATTTATCCTGCCGATCCATGACAGGGCTTTATATCTCATCCTACCTAATAGATCTTTAGTTTTATTGAGTAGGGGTACATAATTATCGGCAAACAAGTCCCCCGGTGAGGATGATATTTTTATACCCAGATAAACCAATTCCCTCTCACACCATACAAATGGAAGCCCAGCTTGGAGTGCTCTCTGCTCTCGCTTAGGGATTGATATATTTAGGAGCTCTGACTTACTCATGTTTATTTTAAAGTTTGCCAAACCCCCATAGTGCTCCAACTCCTTGAGCGCCATGGGGATTGTCATTCTAGGATGGGTAACGAAGCATAGCAAATCGTCAGCAAATGCTGCTATTTTGTACTCCTTCGTTCCAACCTTAATTCCCTGAATGTCTTCGTTCCTACGAAAAGCCGCTAAGAGTGGCTCTAAGGATAAGATAAACAAAATTGGGGAGAGAGGGCAACCCTGTCTTGTCCCGTTAAACAATTCAAGGGGACAAGACAGAGTCCCATTCACTCTAATCCTCGCCTTGGGGTGCCTATATAGTGAGAGGATCCATCTCATCATCCTCTCCCCCAAATCCTAGATGTTTCAGAGTTTCAGTCATAAAACCCTAATCCACTCTATCGAATGCCTTTTCGGCATCGATTGATAGCAGAGCTGCTGGGGTGTTACTCCTGATTGCTTCCTGCATGAGAAGAAATGTTTTCAGTGAATTGTTTCTCCCCTCCCTACCCGGGACAAATCCCACCTGGTCACTATGTATCCACTGTTTTAATCCAGTTTTCAACCTATCTGCAAGTATTTTAGCAAAAATTTATGTATCTACATTTAAGAGCGAGATTGGTCTGTAGCTTCCGGGTGAGGCTGGATAATTTCCTTCTTTCAGGATAAGGGTAATATACACTAATAGGGATTCTTCTCGGGACTCTTCGTTCTCCCCAAGGGCATTCAAATAGTCACACAATTTGGGTACAAGTATTTCAGAAATTTTTTTATAGTATGCTACGGAGTATCCGTCGGGTCCCGGGCTCTTTCCCAGGGCAGTGTTCTTTATAGCCTTTTCTACCTCCCCTTGGGATATGGGTGCATCAAGACGCTCGACCATATCCCTCTCTGCCCTGGGAAGGTCTAGTCCCCGAAGGTACTCCCTTATCCTTTCCTTCTTGTTATCACTCAATCTCTCTCTCCGGCCTACCTTATAAAGTGCACTGTAGTAAGAGTGGAATATTCTAGCAATTTCTGGGGTAGAGAATTCAAGGTTCCCCTCTTCATCTCTTATTTTAGGTATAAAGGTCCTATTCTTTTTTTCCCTAATCCTTTTGGCCATCCACCTTCCTGGTTTATTCCCTTCTCGGTACATGTCTCTATTTATCATATAAAAAGCACAGCTCCTTTCCTTCTCCAGCAACTCATTCAGGTCTCTTCTTTTCTTAATTAGCTCATGCTTTTCTGGGAGCCCCTTGGGTCTTGTACTCTGTTCTGCTTCCTGAATCTCCCTGTATAAGCGTGTCAACTTTTCTCCCCTCTCTTTTTTTTTCCTCGTTCCGATAGCAATCCAAATCCCTCTTATATAGGTTTTGTGTGCTTCCCAAAGAGTGGATCTGGATATGTCCTCTGTATCATTAATCTCGAAGTAACTTTTTAATTCCTGCTCTATTTTCGCAACTGCATCTGGGTCCTGTGTGAGGGAATCATTAAGTTTCCAGTTTATCCTAGGCCGATCCACACCGGCGATCTCTACTTGGATTTTCACCGGTGCGTGATCGGGCAGGGTAATAGCATTAATTTATGCTGCCTTCAGAAAAGGGACCATCTGATGTTCTATTAAAATGTAGTCTAACCTCGAGAATGATTTGTGAACAGGGGAGAAGAAAGTGTAGTCCCGATCTTTTAAGTGGCTTATTCTCCATGCATCCATTAATTGAAGGTGATTTAACATTTTTTTGAGTGTCTTTCCCTGTGTGCCCGATCTTAACTCGCCCCTTGACGTGTCCACCTCAGGGTCCATACACAGGTTCAAATCTCCTGCGACTATTAGTTTGCCTTTTCTAAAAGATTCTAGTTTCGTCAAAATTCTCTTTAAAAAGTTCTCCGGGTTTCTATTAGGGGCATAGATGTTCACCAATGTGATCCACGTCTCAAACATTTTCCCTTTCACAAACAGGAACCTGCCTCCAGGATCGGCCATTCGCTCCTCTTCTTCAAACGTCATTGTTCTATCGAACCCTATAGCTACTCCCCCTGAATGTGCTGATCCAGCATCCCCATAGAACCACTTTGGGAACAAATGCGATGTTAATCCCTTACTTGCGTGCGTTACATAGGTTTCTTGCAGAAACACCACGTTTGCGCCCAGGAGCTGTAGCTCCTGATTGATTTTATACCTTTTTTTTTCTGTATTCAGTCCCCTCACGTTATATGTGACAAAACTAACTACTCCCATTTTTTATTACTGGAGAGAGCGTCCGGCCAATCCCATGAGGCATAGCAGGAGAGAGAGAGAGGGAGAAAAAAAAAAAAGGGCCCGCCCACACCCCCCCTTCCTTCACCCCCACCTTCCCTTCCTGCCCCCGCGCCCTCCACCCCCCCATCTGGAACAGATCGCCTATTATCGGTGGGGCAGACTCCTCTGTTCAAAATATGGATCAGGTGGCCTCCCTCGATCAGATGCCACCCTGCACCCATATTCCCCATAGGGCTCATGTCGTGAGGACTCCCCGTATCGCCCCGGCGCCCTCCCCCCGCCCCGCTCATATCGGCACTACCCTTCTTCCCCTAACTATGCTTCTTAGTTATTAGCTTACATTAACCATTGTGCCCCTCCCCTCCCTCCGCCCTATTGTATCTCGCGCTGGAGCTGCAGTCTCTTCCACGCCCCAACCAGGAATACGTGGAGGGGCAATGTCTAACTTGCGACAAAAGTCCTCAAGGTCTTCTGGGAATCTAAGCACTGCCGTTTGTCCATTCCTTTTTCCAATTAGGCAAGCCGGGAACCCCCATTGATATGCTATTTCTGTCGTTTTCAGTAGGCCTGTTAGCGGCTTCAGCAGCCTCCTTCTTGTGAGGGTCTCTGCTGATAGGTCTGAGTAAACCTGTATCTCTGCCCCTTCAATGCTTAGGCCTGGTTGATGTCGCAGTTTTCCAAAAATTTTCACTTTTTCCTCCTCATAGTGGAACTTCACTATCACATCTCTTGGACTCTCTGATGTATTTCTGGGCTATCGTGCGACCCTATGGGCTCTATTTCTCTATCCAGCAATGGGTTTAGCAATTGCTGTAGTACCGGCGCCAGCTCTTCCTTCCCGAATTTCTCTGGGAGACCCTTAATTCGCAGGTTTTTGCGTCTGCTGCGATTCTCCTGGTCTTCTAATTTATAAAGAAGACTTCTATTTGCTCTTTGCATGTCTCTTATTTGCATATTCATACCCTCTAGTCTCCACTCGTGTTCTTCCAATCTGTCCTCCGTCTCCTCCACCCTTTTCAATACATGCCCAATGTCTACCCTTACGGTCGCAATCTCTTTTTTAAGGGAGGTCTCCAGTTTCAGTAGCAATTCAGCAAGCATTTCTCTAATATATGGAACTTCCTCCTGTGTGAGCTGCAATAGTGGTTTATTCCCCCTTGCAGTATCTTCCTCCTCAGTTCTCCCATAAGGGCCTTCCTGTGTCCCAGGGCCATACATATGCTCGCTTCCGCTGATCCTTGCTCTTGCACTTTTGCTTTTATTCTCCTCTGATGCCCCTCTCTGTTTGTTTATTCCTGGACGTGAGGATACTCCCAATCTGGGACTCCCTTGAGGTTCTTCCAGCATGCTGACTTCAGTTGACATGTAGCGCTGAATCCCACCTGGACTTGGTGCGCTTACAGTTCCTTTACTACCTTTAGTTGCCTTCCCCCTCATCTCCGCAGGCCTCTAGTACTCCACCCTACCCCGGAAGATTAATGCAAGCCTAGGTATGAAACCTAGTGGTTGTATACAGATTGCTCCTTGATGGGGTCGGGGGCCAACTCCCTCAGTTCCCTCTCATAACCCTCTTATACCAGTGTGCAAGTCGCTTGTATCCGCTTATGCAAAGGCTCTTATATTAATTCCACGAGGGACCTCCTGGGCCCACTTGGGTCTATGGGGGGTCCTGCGTAGAAGCCTTGTCCGCCACCAACCACCCTGCACGTCAGGTCTGGGCAGGAACGTTCACCTCCCAAAAACACCGCAAGGCTGCTGTCAGGCTCCTTTTATCCCCTCATTGTCAGAGTGAGAAATGAGTTTTAGCCCCCAAACCCAGACTTAGGATGTGTAATTCTTCTTGAGTGAATCTTGCGCCTACCTCTCTACCCTTCTGTCCCTATGTCAAATGTTCACTGTTTAGTCCAAGTAGCCCAGGATAGTCGGTGTTTAAGCCAAATACTTAAAGTTTCTTAGCCTTTAGACATCAAAAAGGGTCAGGGGGGGTTCCCACGTTAAAATATCCGTGGAGAGAAAAAAAAAAAAAAGAAAGGAAAAAAAAAAAAGTGAAAAACAATAGGACCGTCTACTCAGATCGGCTGCGATCTAATACAGGCGTCTCAGAGGGTTAATACTGTTGCAGAGATTGTCATTTAAAGTCAAGATTTTTATCTTCCACTCCGACTATTCTTATGAACACAGAGCCCAATCCGTTCTCCTTGAGGTTTATATATATGACTTAGTCTCCCTACTTCCGTTCCTCCTCTACCTTAAGAGATTGCAGAGATCCAAGGTGGAGGGGGTGTAAGTGAACGCAAGTGCTCACACTGAGTAAACAGGTGAACAGTTCATCTGTATATAGACAACTGCACCTCAAACACGTCTCATCTGTTCCTTATTGTTCTAGGGATTGTTCCTTCTGCCTTTTAGTGCATATATTGAATCCGGGTGTCTCAATAGTATATAGCAGGGTTAATTTTATATCAAGATTACAGTTTAAGTTCTTACCCTGTTTTCCAGCTACTTTCCCACCATAGACATTTCAATAAGGGAGCAGGAGGGACACCAGAGGGGATATCAGCATATACTGAGCTCTCGTCATCTCTCATCTCTCCCTGCTCCCATTTCAGTGTATCCCCTTACTGGCTCACCCCCCTCCAGCTGCAGCGTTACCTTGCTGTTGTTGAGCCAACCTGTACCTCCAGAGCCGTTCGCGGTCTCCTCCCTGTCCGTTGCTTCGGAGCTCCAAGCTCCAGGTGTCAGTGTCAGCGGCAGTGTTGTGATTTGCAGTGGCAGCCAGGGCAGCGAGGGGCGAGCAGCTTCCCCTCTCTATCTCACTCCGGGACACGTCGGTAGCATCTCACGGTGCCGGCGTCTTTGCAGCTTCCTAGCCTCCTCCTCTCTGTTGAGCGGGTGTGCGGGGGGAGCAGTGGCGCTAGGCCTCCTACGGAGCGCTCCTACGTAGCGACGCTCCGCCCCATCCCCAGATATACATAGTGATATAACCCTATGTACAGGGATCACTTAAAATTAAGTAAAAATAATACCAAAATATAAATGTGCAAATTATAAATATACCGAATATAGATATCGGATAACGCCATTGAGATGTCACACCGAGTTCACATCGACACATAGGATGGCAATAACACAAATTAATGGGATATGTAGTACATAGGATGACAATATTAGGCATTATCAATAAATGCATTAAGGTCTAGCTCTACATTCAAGCCAAATGGTGTGTAGCACTTAATTCTGTGTATCCATGCCATTTCCAGGCGCGAGATACCTCACACCAAGGATCCACCCCTCCAATGACAGGTATATTTTTCTATCCCTAAAAAGGTGATTTTATCCGGATTCTTATTATGGACTTCTAGGTCAGTGTTTCTCAACTCCAGTCCTCAAGGCGCACCAACAGGTCATGTTTTCAGGATTTCTCTCAGATGAAATGGCTGTGGTAATTACTAAGGCAGTGATACTGATTAAATCACCTGTGCAAAATAATGGTAAGCCTGAAAACATGACCTGTTGGGGCGCCTTGAGGACTGGAGTTGAGAAACACTGTTCTAGGTAATGCCTAGAAACAGGATGTTTGGGGAAACCATTGAGGATGTTCGTCACATGCTCGTTGAGTCTAACCATAAGGGGGCGCTTGGTCCTGCCCACATACTGCAGCCCGCAGGGGCATTGAAGCAGGTAAACCACCCCCTTATTAGAGCATGTGATAAAAGGCCTGATCATGAACCTGGGTCATCAACCTGGGTACTAGAGGATCTAAAAGAATGAGTTCTCCTGTGTGTACATCCGTTAAATGAGCATACCCTACATCTCCTGCATTGGTAAAATCCCGTAAGATTATCAAAAAATCCCCTCCTAATAGTAGGGGGATAATTGATGTTGGTGGCAACAGTACCCCTGAGGGAGGGTGCCCCTCTGTAAATCACCTGGGGTTTTGCAGGGAGAATGGTGTTAAGGGTAAGATCATTGGTGAGAATGTGCCAATGTTTTTTTATAATTTGACCAACTGTCCTATCCTATTTTGGTTCGGGGTTCCCCTGTGGGGAATTCCCATGCCGTTTTTATCAATGAACTTTTATGTGTATTGTCGGACCGGCAATGCAATAGCCGCGAGTAGTTTTAAATGGCTTTTTTCCTTTGAAATGTCATTTTGCTGTCAGACTGTTCTAAACACGGGAAACATGCGCCCCTTTACAGGCATATTTTAGACACCCCCCAGCTACAAAATTTTAAGGGATATTACACTTTTATTGTTTGACTTTAAGCATTATTAAAATCACTGCTCCTGAAAAAACGGCCGTTTTTAAAACTTTTTTTGCATTGATCCATGTCCCCTGGGGCAGGACCCAGGTCCCCAAACACTTTTTATGACAATAACTTGCATATAAGCCTTTAAAATTAGCACTTTTGATTATTCATGTTCGTGTCCCATAGACTTTAACGGTGTTTGCGTGTTCGAACAAACTTTTTTCATGTTCGCATGTTCTGGTGCGAACTGAACAGGGGTGTTTGGCTCATCCCTAGTGTAAAGTAAGGAGGGGCTGGCCAAAGTAATACACATTATTTAGGCATTCATCTCTCAATGAAGTGGAGAGGGTTACCTGTCTCAAACATCTCCCCCCCATAATTTTTTTTTAAATGGGCCATGAGGGGGGGGGGATCTGATGGGTGGACCTTATACCTTTGTCTTTAAATACTCCCTAAAATAAATGTTATACTGATGTTGGGCAAGAATGTTTGTGTCTAATCTGCTTTCCATGTTTATGCGCAAAATGATTAATTTATTTTTCTTGTTTGACTCCACAGTTTCCTTCCAACCCACAGGAATGGCAGACTGTGGCCTCCCACTTTGCCCTGTGGTGGGACTTTCCTAACTGCTGAGGGGCAATTGATGGGAAACACATCCACATCGTCCCACCACCCAACTCAGGGTCATACTATTACAACTACAAGGGGTTCAATAGTATTGTGATGTTGGTGGTGGTGTCGGCTACTTACGAGTTCCTGTATGTGGACGTGGGGAAGAATGGCCGGATGTCAGATGGTGGAGTCATCGCCCAGACGGAGTTCTACAGGCGTCTCCAGAATGGCAGCTTGGACTTACCACCTCCAGAAGACAATGCGGAAGGACTCCCATTCATCTTCATTGCGGATGAAGCGTTTGCCCTTGGGGACCATCTTATGAGGCCATTCCCTATGAGGACCCTCACCCCGGACCAGAGGGTTTTTAATTACCGGCTGCCCAGAGCCAGAAGAGTGGTGGAGAACACGTTTGGAATAATGGCCAGCAGGTTCCGCCTATTTCTTACACCAATACACACGGCGGAATATAAACTCAATCAGATCATCCTGGTTTGCTGTGTTCTCCACAACTTTTTAAGGAGAAATTCTGTGAACTATGCTGGCTCAGTTGGGCCTGAAGCCAGAGTTATTAAACTCAATGAACCAACCCTGATGGCGCTTGAAGCTGGCCGTCCTGGCTTGCCCCCCTCTGAGTGCCCGCGAGGTCTGTATAAGATACATGGAATACTTTGTGGGTAGGAGGGCCATCAATATGCCAGACAATGTCTGAGACATTTTTTAAATAAAAACATTTTTAAACTGAACAAATATTTGCTTACATTTACTGCTTGTCTTTCTTTTAGCTGGCCATGACTAAAATGTGGGGAGTTGTGAAAATGGCATGATTGTGTAAAATTATAAAGCACTGTTGGGTGTTATTTACTAAAGGCAAAGACACTTTGCACTACAAGTGCACTTGAAACTGCACTGAAACTGCACTTGTAGTGCAAAGTGGATTTGCCCTTAGGAACTAACCCCCATTGTCACTGAAAACACCAATTTTACCTCAAAAAAGTTTATGAGCATTGAAAGATGAAGCCACACATTGTTGATTATCAATCTTTTTAATACCAGCACAATCACATGTGCATTTATAAAAGGTTTGTAATACAAACCAACATGTTTGTTGTATAACACATTTTTTGGTCACATTAATAAAAGTACAAATGTCCATTTAAGGTAAAACAGGTATGTTTAAAACCAACAAGAAATACACAAATCTGGAACTTACAAAGTACTACTTTTCAAGAAAGTGAAGGCAATATCAGACATGAGTATTTATAAACTGTGTTTGATATTGCGTTCAGCAGATGGGGTGATGTCACCCCTGGAAAAGCCAAATTTTGAAGATGCACACAAATTGCCAAATGTCAACATGTGCTAGCTGCAATCATGAGGGATCAATGGACGTGTTTTGGGGGTGCAACCCCTTCCTCTCAGCTACTTTATTATTGAGGAAGGGGTTGCACCCCCAAAATGCATACATTGATCTCCCATGATGGCAGATAGCACATGTTGATACACTGTGTGCATCTTCAAAATTTGGCTTTTCAAGAATGTCAAAAAATTTTCAGTAAAAAAAAAACAAATAATAATTCGGGATTTCGAGGGGTTTTAAACTCTCCCTAAAACATCAATGGTGCTCTTCATTTTGTTTTGAACATCATTGATGTTTTGCTTGATGTTTTCCAAGTCCCTATTACAACCCATGATCTCCCCGATCAGGATCTGGGCACTTTCACTGGTGAAATGACCTTCATCCAGAACATCACGATCACCTAAAAATATAGAAACAAAAACATACCATGTATTATAAATATGCCGGCATCCATCTCTTACCTGAGCCTGTGGTCGCAGACACTCACCTGTTGTGGTGACAATTTCCACAACGTCTCCCTCCTCCTCCTCCTGTTGGCTTTGGGGGATTTCCCCTTGTTCCTGAGGTGGGGGTCTGTTGTCTCCTCGGATGAGTGGTGTCCTCCGAGTCTTTTCTCCCCTATGTTAAAAAAATAGGTATACTTAGCACTAGGGATGAACTTCGAGTTCGAGTCGAACTCATGTTCTACTCGAACGTTGGCTGTTCGCAAGTTCGCCGAACAGCGAACAATTTGGGGTGTTCGCGGCAAATTCGAATGCCGCGGAACACCCTTTAAAAGTCTATGGGAGAAATCAAAAGTGCTAATTTTAAAGGCTTATATGCAAGTTATTGTCATAAAAAGTGTTTGGGGACCCGGGTCCTGCCCCAGGGGACATGGATCAATGCAAAAAAAAGTTTTAAAAACGGACGTTTTTTCAGGAGCAGTGATTTTATTAATGCTTAAAGTCAAACAATAAAAGTGTAATATCCCTTTAAATTTCATACCTGGGGGGTGTCTATAGTATGCCTGTAAAGGGGCGCATGTTTCCCGTGTTTAGAACAGTCTGACAGCAAAATGACATTTGGAAGGAAAAAACTACCGCGGCTATTGCATTGCCGACAATACACATAGAAGTTCATTGATAAAAACGGCATGGGAATTCCCCACTGGGGAACCCCGAACCAAAAAAAAAAAAAAATGATGTGGGGGTCCCCCTAAATTCCATACCAGGCCCTTCAGGTCTGGTATGGATATTAAGGGGAACCCCAGCCAAAATTTAAAAAAATTGACGTGGGGTTCCCCCTAAATTCCATACCAGACCCTTCAGGTCTGGTATGGATTTTAAGGGGAACCCCGCGCCAAAAAAAAAAAAAACGGCGTGGGGTCCCCCTAAAAATCCATACCAGACCCTTATCCGAGCACGCAACCTGGCAGGCCGCAGGAAAAGAGGGGGGGACGAGAGTGCGCCCCCCCCCCTCCTGAACCGTACCAGGCCACATGCCCTCAACATTGGGAGGGTGCTTTGGGGTAGCCCCCCAAAACACCTTGTCCCCATGTTGATGAGGACAAGGGCCTCATCCTCACAACCGTGGCCGGTGGTTGTGGGGGTCTGCGGGCGGGGGGCTTATCGGAATCTGGAAGCCCCCTTTAACAAGGGGACCCCCAGATCCCGGCCCCCCCCCTGTGTGAAATGGTAAGGGGGTACTTACCCCTACCATTTCACTAAAAAACTGTCAAAAATGTTAAAAATGACAAGAGACAGTTTTTGACAATTCCTTTATTTAAATGCTTCTTCTTTCTTCCTTCATCTTCTTCTTCTTCTGGTTCTTCTGGCTCTTCTGGTTCTTCCTCCGGCGTTCTCGTCCAGCATCTTCTCCGCGGCGTCTTCTATCTTCTTCTCCTCGGGCCGCTCCGCACCCATGGCATGAGGGGGGAGGCTCCCGCTCTTCTCTTCATCTTCTTCTTCATCTTCTTCTTCATCTTCTTCTTCTTCTTCTTCTTCTCTTCTTCATCTCTTCTTCATCTCTTCTTCCTTCTTCATTTCTTCTGCGGGCCGCTCCGCATCCATGCATGGAGGGAGGCTCCCGCTGTGTGACGGCGTCTCTTCGTCTGACGGTTCTTAAATAACGGGGGGCGGGGCCATCCGGTGACCCCGCCCCCCTCTGACGCACGGTGAATTGACGGGACTTCCCTGTGACGTCACGGGGAATGCCACAGGGAAGTCCCGTCATGTCACCGTGCGTCAGAGGGGGGCGGGGTCACCGGGTGGCCCCGCCCCCCGTTATTTAAGAACCGTCAGACGAAGGGACGCCGTCACACAGCGGGAGCCTCCCTCCATGCCACAGCATGGATGCGGAGCGGCCCGGAGAAGACAGGAAGAAGAGAAGAAGGAAGAAGAAGAAGAAGAAGAAGATGAAGATGAAGAAGAGAAGAAGATGAAGAGAAGAGCGGGAGCCTCCCCCCTCATGCCATGGGTGCGGAGCGGCCCGAGGAGAAGAAGATAGAAGACGCCGCGGAGAAGATCTGGACGAGAACGCCGGAGGAAGAACCAGAAGAGCCAGAAGAACCAGAAGAAGAAGAAGATGAAGGAAGAAAGAAGAAGCATTTAAATAAAGGAGTTGTCAAACACTGTCTCTTGTCATTTTTAACATTTTTGACAGTTTTTTAGTGAAATGGTAGGGGTAAGTACCCCCTTACCATTTCACACAGGGGGGGGGCCGGGATCTGGGGGTCCCCTTGTTAAAGGGGGCTTCCAGATTCCGATAAGCCCCCCGCCCGCAGACCCCCACAACCACCGGCCACGGTTGTGAGGATGAGGCCCTTGTCCTCATCAACATGGGGACAAGGTGTTTTGGGGGGCTACCCCAAAGCACCCTCCCAATGTTGAGGGCATGTGGCCTGGTACAGTTCAGGAGGGGGGGGGGGCCGCACTCTCGTCCCCCCCTCTTTTCCTGCGGCCTGCCAGGTTGCGTGCTCGGATAAGGGTCTGGTATGGATCTTTAGGGGGACCCCACGCCGTTTTTTTTTTTTTTTTTGGCGCGGGGTTCCCCTTAAAATCCATACCAGACCTGAAGGGTCTGGTATGGAATTTAGGGGGAACCCCACGTCAATTTTTTTTTTAAATTTTGGCTGGGGTTCCCCTTAATATCCATACCAGACCTGAAGGGCCTTGTATGGAATTTAGGGGGACTCCCACATCATTTTTTTTTTTTAATTTTGGTTCGGGGTTGCCCTGTGGGGAATTCCCATGCCATTTTTATCAATGAACTTCTATGTGTATTGTCGGCAATGCAATAGCCGCGGTAGTTTTAAATGTGTTTTTTCCTTCAAAATGTCACTTTGCTGTCAGACTGTTCTAAACACGGGAAACATGCGCCCCTTTACAGGCATACTATAGACACCCCCCAGGTACGAAATTTAAAGGGATATTACACTTTTATTGTTTGACTTTAAGCATTATTAAAATCACTGCTCCTGAAAAAACGGCCGTTTTTAAAACTTTTTTTTGCATTGATTCATGTCCCCTGGGGGAGGACCCGGGTCCCCAAACACTTTTTATGACAATAACTTGCATATTAGCCTTTAAAATTAGCACTTTTGATTATTCATGTTCGTGTCCCATAGACTTTAACGGCGTTCGCGTGTTCGAACGAATTTTTTTCCTGTTCGCATGTTCTGGTGCGAACCGAACAGGGGGGTGTTCGGCTCATCCCTACTTAGCACACAGATATTTGATGGCAGAAATAGGAATATGAAACATTGCTTGGAAGTGGTGTACAATTGTCTATTTTGGCAGAGTTCCAAGATGAAGAAATATTTTTGTCCTTTGTAAAGCTTGAAAACTTACCTGTTTTGTGCAAGCTTCACAGATGGAGACACCCCTATAGTATACACTGGAGCACCTGTGTGCTCCAGTGTCCAGATGTGTAAACAGCTGCTGAGTGTCCTCTCCTTACACAGGATCTAGTTTGCATTTCATTCTAGTTCCAAACCCATCTAGACACCAAAATTATTTTAAGAGAAGTAGGCCAGAAAAAATGTATTGAACTCCATCTGGACAAAACATGGTGTTTTATAGGCCGAATGAACAATGTTTCCTACGAACGAATAATGTGTCCATGAACATAAAAGTTGCCATTTTAAACTGTACAACAGTAAAGAAAAGCACATGGAGCAGCACGAACGTTATAAAAATAAAGAATAGGAACACAGGACAACTACTTACTTTTTTGCAGCACTCTCCTGATCCTTCTGTACTGCTCGTGCTCCCTTAATTAGAGGTCTGAACACCGCTTCCTGAGTTGATCCTTGGATCGACGTACCCCAAAATTTCGGTGCAGACTCTTCACAACTTTAGCCATGATCTTGGCCTTTCTGACATTTGGGTTGGGGTAAGGTCCATACTTCCTGTCATAGTCGGCCCTCTTCATTATGTCGACCATCTCCACCATCTCCACAAAGGACATATTTGATGCCTTGAATCTTCTCCTCCGGGATCCTGATGCTTCTGGCTCCGGGCTTTCCTCCTCCTCCTCTTTGTTGTTGCTGTTATTAGCATGCACCTGTTGTGTCTCCGCCATGTGCTCTTCCCCACTGCGCCGAACGAGAAGGGGCGGGGAATAGACTAGAAAGAACGTCAGGGGCGGACGGAGTTTCACGCATGCGCAGTGTATATAAAGTGTAACACGCATGCGTAGTACGTACGATCTGTGAGCGAAGGAAGGAGTATCAGAAGTGCCGATCTTGATAACGAAGGTAACATTTAAACTTGGGCCTATACTGCTTATAGGTTGAGGCCTATATTGGGACAAGATTAGGAGAATTTAGCCTGACATTAGGGTTTGTCTTGTGTATTGCAGATAAAATGGATGGCTTCAATGACCACAGCTTCCTCCCCCTGTTCATAGACAAATACAGGGAGCTGCCCTGTCTGTGGCAGGTGAAACACCCGCAATATAATCATAAACAAAAGAGGCAGGCAGCGCTGGAGGAATTGCTGGTGAGTTGGTGAAGCCGGTGGTCCCCACGGCAGCCATCTCCTATTTAAAAGCCAAAATTGGTGGCCTGAGGAGCACTTATCTTAGGGAACGCAAGAAGGTCCAGGATTCCCAGAGATCAGGAGCTGCAGCAGATGAAATTTATGTCCCCAGGCTGAGGTACTATAAGAGACTTTGTTTTCTGTCAGACCAGACTGAAGTCAGGGAATCCCTCTAAACCCTTGCTTCCACTCTTCCTTCCACCCTATCTTCCACCCCAGCTGAGGCTTCCGATGTCCAACCTGGGACTTCCAGCCAGGAAGAAGTGGAGGAGCCCAGCTGGAGTCAGGTATAGCATTCTTCTACAGATTTCTGATCAATAAATAAATGATGTTTACTAGATGTTATTATTGATCACTAATTGCTGATTTAATAAAGTGTTTTACATATCAATAGACAGTAGTGGGAAAAAATAATTGGGACAAGAATGAAAAATGCTGGGCTCAGAATGATAATCTGTTATATTTCTTAACATTCAATTTGCAACAATCATGAGATGAAAATTGTGTGTGATTGATGAAGAAAAAACTAAAATTATGTCTCTTTTTCATACACAGGAAGACCTCAGCCAGGAGGAGGCTGTGGAATGTGGCACACAGGAGGAGGCTGTGGAATGTGGTACACAGGAGGAGGCGGGGGTTAGTGGCAGTCAGGAGGAGGTGGGGCTAAGTGGCAGCCAGGAGAAGGCCAGGCCCAGTAGGAGCCTGACAGAATCGCAGGTCCCTCCCCTCCGCCTTCCAACAAAAGACCCAGGAAGGGGAGTAACGTGGAGGAGTCAGCATTCAGGCTCGTGAAGAGGCCTTTGCCTCCATGGCTGCCACTAAACTGCAGGGCATGCAGGAGGGCCAATGCCTCATGTGTGAGGAACTCATTTATCAAACCTTAAATAATGGGTTGAGGGGCAAAATCACACTCAATACCCACCTGAGTAAGTTGCATCCTCCTCCTCCACCTCCTGCCACAACTCCACCACCACAGACACAGCATGGAAGGAAGCGTGGAAGGAAGACCAGAGAGTGATAGCCTGGGTTCAGTCTGGTCTGACAAAAGATGCAGGCTCTTGTATGACCACAGCCTGGGGACACAGATGTCATCTGCTGCTGTTCATGATTTTCTTGGACTTCTGGACCAGATTGAACTCCCTTAGATAAGGACTCCTCAGGCCACCAATTTTGCCTGGAAATAGTTGATGTTTGCCCTGGGGGCCAAAGGCTTCGCCAATTTCTGCTGTTTCCCCAGCGTTGCCTCCCTCTTTCTTTGGTTATGAGCCCTTAATAAATGTTTTGTTTGATTTATTATACTCGCCTATGTGTGTTTTCCTTCAAAAAGGACAGTTTGTTTGTGAGTAGGCAGGTACATGACACACAAAACACACACAAAACTATTCTGGACCAAAAAAAAAATTAAGAATAAAACACAAGATCAGGATTTTAAAAAATCCCCCCAAAAAATTAAGCTAAAAACATCCCAAATATATTATTTTTTTTGGGAGATGTGACTAAAAAAATATTATATTGATGAAATCACGAGAAATAATAAACAAAGGAGTTTGTGTGAATATGAGCTGCAAAACAACTTCATTCTTCTAGGATTATAAAGAAGAAGAGAGTGCGCTGCATTAAATGATTTAAAACATTGCAGCGAGACGAAAGTGCTATATCCATTCCAAACGCTAATTTTACCAGACCGAGCAGTTCCGTCTCAGAATTTATTATGAGCATGCGTAGTACTTTGTGCGTTGGAATTGTCCACACACGGTCAGAATTGACGCGATCGGATTTTGTTGTCGGAAAATTTTATAGCCTGCTCTCAAACTTTGTGTGTCGGAAAATCCGATGGAAAAAGTCCGATGGAGCCCACACACGGTCGGAATTTCCGACAAAAAGCCCCGATCGCACATTTTTCCGTCGGAAAATCTGACCGTGTGTACAGGGCATTAATCTTCCTCCAGCTCCACATACAACCTCAGGTGGACATCAGCATAATAAAGAGTAAGGAAGGTGTAGGCGTGGCACTGTTACTCTTTTGATCTAATTATAAAAGAATATCAGGAAATAAAAGAGTATATGAAAATGTTGAGGATTAGGACCTGGTGATATACCTAAAAAGTGGGAGCTGGATAATAATAACCTGTTTAGAGACCAACTCATAAATTAAACCTTTTAATAAGAAACAAAAAAGGGGTTCTGTGTGTTTCACCCTCTGCCTTTGCCAAATCAGAGGGGCCTTAAAGTATGAAGAGTGTACACGAATCTACATGGTGTGGAGCATTGGGTGTGTTGCACCCTATGTGCTAGAAAACTAGAAAAGGTGTTACACCC
This sequence comes from Lithobates clamitans, assembly GCA_037952925.1. NCBI lineage: Eukaryota > Metazoa > Chordata > Amphibia > Anura > Ranidae > Lithobates > Lithobates clamitans. The sequence goes on along the minus strand of JBBGZY010001175.1, from coordinate 769,775 downwards.
TCTGCCTGTTAATCACAGAAAATCGGAGAAAATATATATGAAGTTGCCAAGCTTCAAAACAAATATAACCAACTAAAGTTTTACAGCCTCTGGTGCAATAAAACCACTAGTGTGTTACACCCCCTGGGGTGTGAGAACAAAAAATATTTTTGCACAAATAAAATAAAAATGTGTTGAACCCTCTGCCTGTTAATTGCAGAGTATATTGCAAACAAATATGTGCTGAACTCTGACTGCAGTGTTACACCCCCTGGTGTGATTCCCCCACCTGGTGTGTTACACCCTCTGGGTTTCTATGCAGTGGGCTAAACTTGTAAAGAATATAGACTCTCTATTTTCTTATGTGTGTGAAGTGATAATGTGGTTAAATGTGATAGGCCCTCTGTAACAAAAGTCAGAGGCGAGTGTGCAAAAGTTTAATCACAAATAGACAAAAAAAAAATATTCAAGGGAAATGTGTAGATGAAAAATGAAGTTGAATATAAAAATATGTCTCTGTGTATACCACAGTGCAAGCTCAAAAAAACAAAACCAAAACAGATAAAAACAAAAAAAGGAAAAACAAATGTGCCCAAATATAAGTCTCTGTGTTATACCGCAGCGCAACCCAAAAACAAAAACCAAGGCAAATGAAAAATGCTTCAAACACAAAATCAATGGCATTTAGTCCATACAGTGAATACAGTGCTCAAAAACAGTGTCCAGTGCTTCATCAAAAATAGATGCTGGTTATCCTTTCAAGTAACAGTGGTGCCAGGTGATATTATTCGTGTTGATAATGTGATTGCACTCACCAGATGACATTACCCCCCAGGAGTGTTATGCCTTCACAGTATGAGCCATTGTGCAGCTCTCTGGGATCTTGCTGGGCAATCTGAGAACATGTTTTGCTGGCTTTTAACCAAGGTGTCACATAAAGGAAAGAGGAATGCCCATAGCGTGGTATTGTTTGAGAAATGCTTTATTTTATATAAAAAAAAGCATGCAATAATGAAACAGAGCCAGCGCTGTGTAAACAACAATCGCCGCTCCGACCGAAAGTGATGCAATGATGCTCTACGCGTTTCATCATCCAAGACGTCATCTGGAGCGTTGGGATGCCTGAAGTCTGACTTGTATCTTAGTGCAGACTTCTGGGAAAATCGGCAAGCGAATCCCAAGCAGCAAATTACATATCTGGGGGGTGTCCTGTACACATTCTGTGTACAGAACAACTCCAGGTAGTCATATTGCATTGCATTTTCAGAAAATTACAGCGGCTGCAGATTGAAAAGGAAAGGTAATTTTTAATAACATTCAATTACAATATGACTTGTGTCGCACTTGTATACGCTATATTATTTTTTCTTTATTTGCTGGAGTGGAGTTACCCTAACTTTTATTCTTTAGGGAATACAGTTTGTTAAAGAGAAATAAAGTTTGACCAATGACCATCCATTTTTGTCTGCTATTGTTAACTGTTGTAGTCTGTTACACTTAAAGAGTAACTCTGGGTGATCTATGTACATTGCAAGGATTTTTAACAAACTTTGTTTCAGAGTCCCACCTTATGTTATTTTGAAGATCTAATTGTTTGTTTGTCTATGTCCATGTTCAAAGTGAAGGAGAATGGCAGTGGTTTTAAAATTATCAATCAGCTGTTGCACTACCAGGGCTCTGATGAGGAAATTGGCAAGGCCTGCATCGCTTTAGACGAGATTTCCCTTTAGGCGCATCTTACCAAAAATGATTTTTTTGTTGCAGGGGATGTCAAAAATCTGACTTGTATCTTAGTGCAGACTTCTGGGAAAATCAGTCAACCAATCACTTAAGCAGGACATTACATTTTCAGGAGGTGTACCATACGCCATCTGTGTACAGAAAGACTCCAGGTAGCCATGATGCATTACATTTTACAGAAAATTACAGCGCTGCAGATTGAAAAGTAAAGTTCATTTTTAATAACATTCAACCACTATATGATTTGAGTCGCAATTGTATACACTGTATTATTTTTTTATGTGCTACTTTTTTTTTCCCATGAAAGTGGGGTTACCCTTTAAAAATGGTTTTATTAGAAATTACACTTAGAACTCAAAAAAATAACTAATGTTAATGCGTTTACTGAATTGCTAGGATGATTTTTATTAATAATTTAAGTGGAGGCTAAATATAAGTATAGACTCTGAATAATGATAACTGGGCAGAATACATTTTTAGAAAATGCTAAAGAGCTCTGTTAAGTGGAAAAAATAGGCTAATATGGATAACAGAAAACTAACATCCAGAAAAAGTCAATTCATTCTGGGAGCGATAACAAGAAAGCCTTTTTTTATCTCAGTGTGGAAGAATAGAGAAAAGAGAAATCTGATATTTACGGACCTAAATTGCTACTCTGGTAAGAAGACGTTTAATGGAATAGGGTGTATTGTACATTGTACAGCTCAGCAGAGACAGTGAAAGAACCCCACTGTACTACAATGTGCTAGTGATAGCAGGCTGTGAAGGAGCTTCATGAAGTAAAAATGACATGGTGTCAATATAGTAAAAGAAAACACTGAGGAGATAGCAATGTGCATAAAGTAAGGTGTGCTGCATGTGCTGTGGGGATAGAAAATACTGCTGGGAGTAATGAAGTTATACAATAGTAAATAAGCAAATCAAGATAGTATGCAGGCAGTAGTAGTGCTGCAGCAACAATCACAAACTCATCAAGAGAAAATACTAATCTGAAATATAGAAACAGTATGTAAACCAATAAGAATGATGGGTACGGGAAAAATACAGTGTTCCAATATGTCTCCAATACATAGTCCAAATCTTTTCTGCACTCCAATTTGGATAATATATATATATATATATATATATATATATATATATATATATATATATATATATATATATATATATATATATATATATATATATATATATATATACATATATATATATAGAGAGAGAGAGAGAGAGAGAGAGAGAGAGAGAGAGATCTATATACAGTGGGGACAGAAAGTATTCAGACCCCCTTAAATTTTTCACTCTTTGTTATATTATATTTATTATTATATAATATATATATTTTATATTATACATTTTTTTTCCTCATTAATGTACACACAGCACCCCATATTGACAGAAAAACACAGAATTGATGACATTTTTGTAGATTTATTAAAAAAAGAAAAACTGAAATATCACATGGTCCTAACTATTCAGACCCTTTGCTCAGTATTTAGTAGAAGCACCCTTTTGATCTAATACAGCCATTAGTCTTTTTGGGAAAGATGCAAGAAGTTTTTCACACCTGGATTTAGGGAACCTCTGCCATTCCTCCTTGCAGATCCTCTGCAGTTCTGTCAGGTTGGATGGTAAACGTTGGTGAACAGCCATTTTTAGGTCTCTCCACAGATGCTCAATTGGGTTTAAGTCAGGGCTCTGGCTGGGCCATTCAATAACAGTCACAGAGTTGTTGTGAAGCCACTCCTTCGTTATTTTAGCTGTGTGCTTAGGGTCATTGTCTTGTTGGAAGGTAAATCTTTGGCCCAGTCTGAGGTCCTGAGCACTCTGGAGAAGGTTTTCGTCCAGGATATCCCTGTACTTGGTCGCATTCATCTTTCCCTCGATTGCAACCAGTCGTCCTATCCCTGCAGCTGAAAAACACCCCCACAGCATGATGCTGCCACCACCATGCTTCACTGGTGGGACTGTATTGAACAGGTGATGAGCAGTGCCTGGTTTTCTCCACACATACCGCTTAGAATTAAGGCCAAAAAGTTCTATCTTGGTCTCATCAGACCAGAGAATTTTATTTCTCAGAATCCTGGAGTCCCTCAGGTTTTAGCAAACTCCATGCGGGCTTTCATGTGTCTTGCACTGAGGAGAGGCTTCCGTCGGGCCACTCTGCCATAAAGCCCCGACTGGTGGAGGGCTGCACTAATGGTTGACTTTCTACAACTTTCTCCCATCTCCTGACTGCATCTCTGGAGCTCAGCCACAGTGATCTTTGGGTTCTTCTTTACCTCTCTCACCAAGGCTCTTCTCCCCCGATAGCTCAGTTTGGCTGGACAACCAGCTCTAGGAAGGGTTCTGGTCATCCCAAACCTCTTCCATTTAAGGATTATAGAGACCACTGTGCTCTTAGGAACCTTAAGTGCAGCAGAATTTTTTTGTAACCTTGGCCAGATCTGTGCTTTGCCACAATTCTGTCTCTGAGCTCTTCAGGCAGTTCCTTTTACCTCATGATTCTCATTTGCTCTGACATGCACTGTGAGTTGTAAGGTCTTATATAGACAGGTGTGTGGCTTTACTAATCAAGTCCAATCAGTATAATCAAACACAGCTGGACTCAAATAAAGGTGTAAAACCATCTCAAGGATGATCAGAAGAAATGGACAGTACCTGAGTTAAATATATGAGTGTCACAGCAAAGGGTCTGAATACTTAGGACCATGTGATATTTCAGTATTTCTTTTTTAATAAATCTGCAAAAATGTCAACAATTTTGTGTTTTTCTGTCAATATGGGGTGCTGTGTGTATATTAATGAGATAAAAATTAACTTAAATGATCTTAGCAAATGGCTGCAATATAACAAAGAGTGAAAAATTTAAGGGGGTCTGAATACTTTCCGTCTCCACTGTATATCTATATATATATGGCAGGGCGACATTGGAACCCTCCATACATTCAATGAGATATTGAATTTTTTCCATTCTGATATAAAATTTAAAAATTGCATAGAGGAAAAAAAAGGTTTCTTTTCTGGATATAATGATTTATATTGAGAATGGGAAGCTTGAATCTGATCTTTATTTGAAACCAACTGATCTGAATCAACTCTTACTTTTTGACAGTTTTCATCCTTCACACATTTTCTGATAAATTGTTAGAAGCCAACTTTGCAGAGTTAAACGAATCATGAAAGACAATTGGTTGAAATGTATCAAAAATTTAGAGAACGTGGGTACTTATCATACTACAGGAGTTGAGAAAAATACAACAAGAGGACCAAGGAATTCACTGCACGAATAGGCAAAGAATTGCTTACCATTTGCTATGCAATACCATAGCTACAGGTTATCTTTAAAATTATAAAGAAAAAACAAAAAACTGGTCATTATTACAGCGGTCATATCCATATCATAGGAATCACACTTTGCAGGACTTCGTACATTCAGTTTTTAAGAAACCAAAGAGTGAAATAAAGAGAACCTTGATTGGCAGCAAGAGGAACTGATGTTTTTCATGTCTCAGCTGCTCACAACGTAATTTGATGAAAAAAGGTGATTTTTTTTTTTGTATACATGCTAGTAATGGTCGGAAGTATAAAAAATGGAACTATCACACCTGTCAGTCATCTTATGTAATTTATTTATTAATTTACCCATGTAATCTACTCTACGTAGGGGAAATAACTAAAAAAAGTAAGGACCATCATGGAATGTGATCATAGGGACAGGAATTTGGGATTTATAGTACTGGAAGAAATACCAAAGGATAGAAGGGGAGATGATAGAATCCTTAACAGAGAGAAGTGTGGTGGATCAATCAACTAAATATATTGTATGCGTATGGTCTGGATAAGGATTATGACTTGTGTTCTTATGATGGATTTACAAAATAGTGATATATTTATCTGTTTACTTTTTTTTTTTTACTTATTTATTGATGTGATTCTCTTTTAGATCGTGAGAGGAGAGAAAATGTATCTACGATAGAAAGAGTTAACATTGTCATATATAGACAGGATTTTTCAATAGATATTTTTTTTCAGCAGGGATATATACCTGTGTTTTGATGTGTATATAGATTTCTCTTTCATGTTTTATATAATTTCTATTACTATTTGAATGACTAGATTAGACCTAATAGTGTTATATCTATTATCTAATTAGTGAATGGAACACACCCATGTAGCTATACTTTGTATGTATATATACACAAATGTTTGAGATTGGTTGAAAGTCACACATAGCTTAACCTCCCTGATGGTATTCCCGAGTGTGGCTCGGGGTTAAATTTCAGCACCATTAGCGGTAACCCCGAGCCACACTCGGGATTAAATCTCAGGATCCTGGTGCAGGTTACTTACCTTGTCCCCAGCATCCTGCGATGTCCCCCCGCTCTGTCTGCGAGCTCCGTCCTCTGCCTGAAGCCTCTCTGTGCCAGGCTCCGTTCCCTGCGAGCGTCGCGACGCACGGGGCGTCAGATTTTTGATGCTCAAAGCGGTACAATGTTTTGCATGAAAATTTGGCGTTTTATATTGTAGGCCTGTAATTCTTAGGAATAACACACTTAAATCTGTAAAAACAAGAGTCTAGTAGACATCCCAGGTATGATAAAGTTTGAAACACGAAATCATAAATTATAATATAATAAATAACTATAAATAATTATAACAAATAATAATATAATAATAATAAAAATGATTCAATAATGTAAACAAAAACACTGAAATTTGCTCAGTTGCAGAATTGTTGCTGTCATTACTTTTAGTGTTTGATGATGGATTTCCCCACAAATCACTATCGCTCAAATCTGCAAGTGATTCTAATTTATTATCACTGTTTTCTAGCTGGTCTAAAACCGCTTTTGATGTAAAGGGATACTTTTTGGTTGCTATGGACAATCTAGTTTCCAGGCAGAAAGAACGGTATTTATAATATAAAACTACAGGCAGGGCACTGGACAAACCACTAGGGACAAAAGGGATGTGAAATAATTTGATACAGTAATGTAATCTGTAAGATTATAGTGTACTGTATGTATTGTGTTTTTTTAACTTTTTGAATTTGGCACCATGCTTCATCCCTGTACGTCGCAGCGCTCGCAGGGAACGGAGCACGGCACTGTGATGAATCGAGCCGCGGACACAGTTCGCACACACAGCGGGTCGACAACGCAGGATCCTGGGGACAAGGTAAGTAACTTTGCCAGGATCCTGCGATGCGATCCCGAGTGTGGCTCGGGGTTACCGCTTTTGGGGTACTGAAAATTCACCCTGAGCCACACTCGGGATTATCACTAAGGAGGTTAAAGTAAAAATGCATTATACAGAGATCTCATCCATAATATTATATATATATATATATATATATATATATATATATATGAAGAAAAGACATGGATCGATGCTTGATGCATCATACGATGTGGATACAAGGTAGTGCAATAATCAGAAGAGTAATGTATATATTTTATATCCCTTTCAGATTCAGTGGAATGAATTCCCGTTGTGAAACCAGCCAACAATATTAACAGTTGGAACAAATTAAGAAATCTGAGACGAGTCTATTAGTATTGGGAAATGTGATGAATAAAGTATAGATAGAAATACTATGATGAAGAGTGAGGTTGTTAACTTCCTGAGAATGATAAATAAGAAGATGATACTTTGTAGGATACATGAAGCCAATATTTATAAATATTTCTGGTATATGGAAACATAATGTTGTTCATTAAATATGTTTATCTCTTATGGGTTAATTGTTTAGGCTTGCGCAATCAGTATTGTTAAGGGTTGGATTTGATACACGTGTGGTGTTTTGTTGGGTGGGGATAAGAGAAGGGAACGATGTTGGGATCTCCACACACAGCCAGAGAAGCCTGATGAAGAGCGAGTCACGCTCGATACTGTACAGAATTTTCAAGTAAAGGAAAACATTTGCATCAAGCATCGATCCATGTCTTTTCTTCATTAATTGATGGTGGAAAATCGGGAATCCACCCTGACGGTGCTGCGATTTGATTAAGTGGTAAAGAAAAGAAGGTAAGCCACCTGAAGTTTGTATATATATATATTATATATATATATTTATATATATATATATACATATTTATATTTCCATTTCTGTCTACCTGGCATTGACATTTATAAAGTAAATCAATGTTTAAATTTTGCGTTGGGTTTTAAGGCGTTGATTTTCTAGAGGCAAATAGACTGTTCACTTAGTGAATGAGGTGAAGCTCTGCTGACTACTATTATCCAATCATGTGCAAGCAAACATGCTGTTTTTACAATTTCCCTTCCACATGATTTTACCTGCATTCACTAAGCTCGGGGGGGGGGGGGGGGGGAATTACCTTGTAAAGTGCAACTTCCCTTGCAAAGTGAACATTCTATTTGCTTCTTAATAAAAATCAACCTCTATGTGTTAACTTACCATGAAGAATATGGTAAGTATGTGAATTCAGTGCAAAGATGAAGCAAATGCTTTTATAATGAATTAAATTTAAACCAACTAAAATAAATTGTCTAAATAACTTATTTTGTTTTAATGAATTGTTCAAATGAACTGTGAGCTGTAAATATGTCCAATAAATATGTGAACACCTGAATAGTTGCTGAAAAAATGAAATGAAATGAAATAAAAAGGTGATAAGAATTAAACATTTAAATAAAATACAATAAAACGAGTAACTATATGATAATAATAAATCTGTGTAAATGATAATAGTGAAAAATATACAGGTATACCCCACTTTTAAGTACACAATGGGGTTTACTTACTAAAGCTGGAAAGTGCAAAATCAGACTCACTTCTGCATAGAAACCAATGAGTTTCCAGGTTTTATTACCAAAGCTTAATTGAACAAGCTGGGGTCAGAAGCTCATTGGTTTGTATGTAGAAGAGAGCCTGATTTTGCACTTTCCAGCTTTAGTAAATAAACCCCATTCTGTACTTAAAAGTGGGGTATGCCTGTATATGTAAATATATATATATATATATATATATATATATATATATATATGATATGTGTGCCAAAACCTACTTAATCACAGATGTATATGTAAATAAATGAATGAATAAGTGCTGTCTAACACCAACTGTGTGTAAGGAGCGTTTACTCATATATATATATCCCATGTGTATACTTTTATATGGGATCCACCAGATCTCTGTTGTTGTATATGCAATAGGTATATCATGAAGTCATTAAATTAATTAATTTCCTATCCAATTAAACACTTATCATTGAAAAATTCTATACATGTTATTGTTATCACAAAATTTAAAAATATTTCATTTATATATAAGAGAACTATATCATAGCATATACACCAGATGAAAAAATATATGTATATATGTATCTAAGAGCATTCTAATGATGTCCAAAAGAACTGTTGAGCAAATCTAGTCTATGAATCACTCCATTCATTGAAATGTGAAGACTATGGTGCAAATGTTCTTTACATATAACGGACAAAACAGAAGAAATGGTCATGGGGAGAAAGTATAGCAAGAACCCTCATTTTAGATATGATGACAATTTGGGAGATCCAGGAACTACCTTTAGCAAAAAAAAAAAAAATAGAAAAAATTATTAATAATAAATGTAGCACTAACTCTCGGTGGAGCTGCTAGTTTAAAGCGGGCTGTTACCTTCACTCTCGATACCTCTGTTTCACCGGCACCGGGTCTAGGGTCCCGTTAAGTCTAACTCTGGACGATATAAGCACCAAACACTTGAGTATATTTTCCAATGCTTTAATGAACAAGTAATAAAGGAAGTAGCAGGAAAGAGGCAGAAGGAAAGTTGCAGAGAAGCTCAAATACCTTTCCTTAGTATTCTTTAGAACATTCTTTGGTATTGAACACTTGTAGTTGAATTTTTATTGCTTGTGGGGAATTAAACCTATGTACAATTAAAAATAGTGAGTATTTAGAGATTTAAATATGTGGTTTATTCCTAAGTTGGTCTAGTGGGCCTTTTATGTCTAACACATACTATTGTTTTATATCCCTTGCTAACTATTGTAAAGGGGGACATCGGGACTGGACATGGCTGTCATGTCCAAATTCAAATACATTATGCCCAAACTTAATTTTTTTTTTTTTGTCATTTTCTTGTAAATTTTTTGCTATTATATTTTTTTGTTACTTTCATTTGCATTTTGGATGATTTTTCAATAATTTACTGAGCTAATTTTTCATTATTTTTTATTTTTTGATCATCTATTTGCTGCAATAAATCGCAGTGTATTATATTGGTCTGTAATCTTTGTATGTATCATACATGTTATATAGTGTATCCTTATCGGTGCCGGGATGCATTGCAGCATGACGATTATTCTATACATAAGATGTCGGATATTATGTCTTTTCTAAAAAAAAATTTTAAGTCCTGCCATTTTTTTTATTTATGTTTGGAGTCATTCATTTAAGTATTTCCTGTTTACGTTTATGATCCACCTCTGTAGGCGGCTTCTAATGACAGCCAGGTCGAGGCTTGGTATCCCTCTGCGCATGCCCAGTTGTGAGACTGGCCATTGCGGAAATGAGGCTTGGTTGTATTCCGTTTTATAAAAGGTGATGGTTCATTGCGTTGCCCGTGCCCCGTTGAAGACGTCACGTATGACGAAACATGTAGGGCGTGCTTGCCATCACGCATCCTATGTTTATTTGCACGGGCACTTTAGCCTTTGTTTTATGCCGGCTTTTTAAACATTTTTATTCTGGAATTTTGTATATGACCTATGGTCAATTAAGGCAATAAACTCCTTATAAAAATTACTACACTATTGGAGTTTTTTCCCCTTTTTTCTTATCATCCATGGATCCTCTGGGAAGCGAGTCTCCCTCCTGACGCTGAAACAGTGATAATATCTCTGAGTGGGCGGCGCTCGCTAGCGGGACCAGGACATCGGTATCCATTTGTCCCCGCAGAGGGTTATATCTGCAGGCCTGTATGACCTCGCTACATAGGAGGTCCAACAAGTTTGGTAAGAGTACATCCATAATTACTCCTTCGGAACTATCAGTGGCTTGGAAGTGTTCCTACATCTTGCACCTTTCCATCTTGATGTGACACACCAAAGGAATGGCTTATCTTGCTCACATATCTCTCCTTGCGATTCCGTTTCCCATGAACTGAATTAAGCGATTTTCATGCGATTTGGATTCCAATTGTATTTTTGATTGAACTTTTCACCCTTTTTATATATTTTCCTTCACGGAGATGTGTTATAATTTGTAATCTGTTATATTATGCTGCACTGTGGTTTGTCTTAATATATACACTGTGGCTCTTGGTATTGCTCTGAGAAGTTTTACTTGCAGATTCACTTCATAATATATGATATATTTATGCTAGCGCACAATGTTTTGTTTATATATGGTTTTTACACTTCACTGATATTTGAAGTAATTTGTTGCAGCTGCAATTTTTTCACATACTTTATTTAATTGTTGTTTATGCTCATTAGCGCAGGTTTCCTTTTTTAAAGTTGAATGCACTCCCCTTGTGGGATTCAATCTTTGCCCACCTGGATAGGCCTCTCTCACTTGCCTAGCAGCCAGTACGCAGCAGAACAAAAGTCTCTGCCACAGACTTGTTTGGAATAAAACCTGTACGATCCTCTGCCACACCAGGCCCCTCTCCAGACCAGCACTACGCATGATCCTTCCATGACGGGTCCTCCCCTGGGATCTCCTCGGTTGTCCAGCTTCTTCACTCAGGATAGACAGCTCAGGACCATTCCTCTGCTGCAGTGGTAGGCCCTAGACAGGCTTCTGGGCCCACCCACATGCCACAGCGACGTGGGCCTCCGGAACGGTTCTTTATCCATAATCCCACAGTTCTTTATCCATAATCACCAATAGAACTGAGGATCTGAGGATCTGGCAATGTCAGTGATTTTCCTTGGTTATCCATGGTAGTGATAAAGTACACCACATCATCTTTTCCTGGTCTGCAAATGACCACTTTGTCAGCATAAATGTGCCGACCATAGTTCCAGTGTAGGAAACATCCACTGAAGCGTTCAGAACAGCGACAGAACATCCAGTCCTCCGGAAAAGGCTTAGGCACAGACAAATAGTCCCAAACAGCTTCACTGTACCACAGCTCCCGGTTAGCTTCAATCTCATAATGTCCTGGGTAACATATGGGAGCTCCAAACCATATTCCCTGGCCACACGTTTGTTAAGCATTCTCTGTAAACGTGCAAGTTTGGGCAACGATCTATTTTTCCCCAAACCAGGGGACCATAGACCCGACGGGTGTCGGCAACAAAGTAGTAACTTTAGGCAGTGTCTCCCCGACAGTACTGTGTGGCTCCACACAAGGTGATGTTCTCCCAGAATTCAGGGCTGTCCATTCTGAGAACGTTAAGGCAGAAGTAACGTCTTCACCCTGAGCCCATAACAGTTCTTGTGACATTGTCTCAAATAAATCATCATCACCGGAGAGATCCGACATGGAATCTATCTCCGAATCTCTCAACTCTTCTGCCGGCAAATATTTACACAAAGTCCTAGATACATTCCCCTCTGATCCCTCACCTGTTCCTGACATGGACTTCTCCGGTTTGGGCAGTCTCTGGGGTAGGCCTCGACCATGGCCGCGGGAAGCCTTTACATATCCCACCTTCCTCTGGACAGGCACAACAGGGATAGGCGTAGTGGACGTGGAAATCAAGGTAATGTCCGCTGATGAGTCGGTTACCGCAGTATCTCTCTCAGGAACACTTTCGGTGACAACAGGCGAAATCACGGCTTGGCATTCTTTTTCAGCAGTAGTAGCAGCTTCTACTGTGGCGATACCTGTAGCCCAGTCCATACGATAAGCACGGGGCGACATGGTAGGTTGCTCCACCACAAACAAATATTCTCCACATAGCGAGCAGCCAACAAATGGACGGAGATGTATGACCAGTCCTTCACACTTGTGGCAAAGCATGGCCAGTCCTTCAATATCTCCAACTGTATAAAGAACAAATATATATCTCTATTATCGCTAGTGTCAAGAAACAGCAGGGCCAGGAAACTTACAGGTTACAACAGATGGTAGAGGATCGAACAGTAATCTATAGTACAGATCCTACAGCAGCTCATTTTGACGCATTAAATGCCGCCCGCAGTTCACTAAATTTACATTTAACGGAAGTTACAAGATTGGATATGCATAAAGGTAGACAGCGACTATTTGAACAGGGGGACAAGAATGGTCGTTTCCTGGCCATGTTGGCACAGCATGAATATCCATCCACAGTGGTTTCGGGCCTGCGGTCTTCAACTGGGGATAAGGTGACCTCTCAGGTAGAAATCTTACAAATGTTTAAAGCCTTTTACCAAACTCTTTATACCTCTGCTCTTCCCCCCGACTTCCAGCCAGAGATGTTGCAAAACCTTTTAGATCCACTAGCACTTGGCTGGCTGTCGAATGAGGAACGAGAATCGTTGGTACGCCCTATTTCGGCCTTAGAGGTTTTAAAAATTATACGGTCCTTCCCTTTGGGTAAGGCGCCAGGGCCGGATGGCCTTCCTATAGAATTTTATAGGGCACATGCAGCATTTTTGGCACCCATCCTGGCCCAATTATACACCCTCTGCCTATCCAAGGGTGATCTGCCCCTTTCAATGCACCAGGCCTATCTTACTTTGATCCATAAGGATCTTAAGGACCCAGAGCTATGTGCCTCATATAGGCCAATAGCCCTATTGAATAATGACCTGAAAATCTTAACCAAACTGCTGGCTACCCGTCTATATCCATTATTACCTTCGGTTATTGACTCTGATCAAACAGGATTTATGCCTAAAAGGTCAACCGACGTTAATCTTAGGAGACTCTTTACCAATATTCATGCCCAACACAACAACTCCGGTACCAGAGCTATTGCCCTACTAGATATAGAAAAGGCATTCGACACTGTAGAGTGGCCCTTTTTGTGGGAGACTCTACGTCGAATGGGTTTTCCACTACGGTTTATATCATGGCTGCAGGTGATCTATAGGTGTCCCATCTCATCGATTCGTTTGGGCTCCAGACTCTCAACCCCATTTCAACTGTTTCGGGGAACTAGACAGGGCTGCCCTCTTTCTCCGGCTCTATTTGCTCTAGCTATAGAGCCAGTTGCAGAGGCTCTCCGTACATCGCCTCATATTAAGGGGCTTAGGATAGGCATGCTGGAGGAGAGGGTAGCCCTGTACGCTGACGACATGGTTTTATTTTTGGGGGACGCGGGTCCATCACTTCAGGGTGCTCTGTCACTCCTCAACACTTTCTCCATGGTAACGGGCCTCCGGGTAAACTGGCCAAAATCTACTCTATTTCCAATAGATCAAGCAGCCAAATTGACATCCTCTCCAGATAGCCCATTAAAGTGGGTTGACTCCTTTAAATATCTTGGGGTCTGTGTCTCTGCACAAGCCTCAGATTTTCTTAAATTAAACTTGGATCCGGTAGTGGGGGATATGAAAGCTAAACTCAAGGCATGGAATAATCTCCCCCTATCGGTATGGGGAAGGGTCAACTTGCTTAAAATGAAGGTCATCCCCAAATTCATATATTTATTCCGCCATTCCCCGCAGTGGATTCCTAAATCCTTCTTTATTAAACTAAACCAACGCTTTTCAGAGTTTCTCTGGGGCTCCTTACCACCGAGATATAAGTTAACTACATTAATGAGGCCACTATCGCAGGGTGGCATGGCCTTTCCGGATTGCTATAAGTACTTTTTGGCGACACAGCTGGTGACAGTGGTCTGGTGGCTAAATCCTGATAAAATCAATGTGGCCTCCGCTTTGGAGGCCACCGTGGCAGGCTCCTGGGAATCTCTTCAATACCTAATTTACAGAGGCCCGTGTGCCCCACACTTATTAACTCCGTCTATGCTTACTACTTTACGGGCCTGGAAAATGGGCTTGGCTATTGAAAAACACAGCCAGATGGGAATTTCCCCTAATACACCCCTATGGCTAAACCCCAATTTACCACACTTTTACAAATCTATTGACCCCCAGATATGGACTAGATATGGTATAAAATTAATCTCACAAGTGGTGTCTTGCACCTCACTGCTTTCTTTTTGTCAGCTTTCCTCCCAGTATAATCTTCCGCAGCACTATCAGTTCCATTATCTTCAACTTTTGCATGCTTTCAAAGCCCAATTCCCACGTTCGTCCTTTATATTAATACAGTCTAAACTGGAGACTACTCTTAGATCCGGTTGTACAAAAAAACCTACATCTCACATATATCAGCATTTAATCTATGAGTCCTTGCCTCCGTTGGACGGCCTTTTGTCCCGTTGGCAGCGTGACATTCCAGATTTGAGTGGCGAAGATTGGGATGGTGTTTGGGACTTCCCTTTTAGTTCGCTAGTCTCTATACGTGACAAGTTCGTCCAATTTAAAATAGTCCACCGGGCGTATTTCACTCCCCACAGACTTCATTTGATAAATCCTGCCCACTCCCCTAAGTGTTGGAGATGTAGCTACACCCCCGGAGATTTTTCCCATATCTTTTGGCATTGTCCAAAGATACAACAATTCTGGGGGGAGGTACTAGGCCTAATCAATAAAATTGCATCTACTAATCTACCACTGTCTATGGAGATTTGTATGTTGGGCCTTATAAAAAAATTAGTTCCTGCTGTAGCTAAATGCACGATGATTGGTTTGCTTCTATTTTACGCTAGGAAAACCATAACATTTCAATGGAAGAAGCCCTATCCCCCCACAAATGTCCAGTGGAAACGTTTGGTTAACGATAATCTTCCACTATATAAAGATACCTATCTTAATAGAGGCTGCCAATTGAAATTTAATAAGGTTTGGAGTGGGTGGCTGGAGGAAATGAACATTGCTTACTAATGTTGGACTAGCTTCAGTTACGATACCAAGAATCGATGATTAAATGTAATTCCTAGTTAATAGGTATAAGGGCCTCCGGAACGGAGGACCACGAGGTGGTACTCTTAACACATACCTGTCGGCCAGGAGGGCCAGCAGGTGGCTGAAAACGAACCCCTAAACATGGTGTCTGTCCCATAAATACCCTCTCCCAGAATGCAACTCGGAGGACCACCTCCACCCAGTTGTCTCCGGAACAGAGGAGCACTCATACGCTTCAACACGTTGCCTTTCCAACACCAGCCCATGGTGACAACGACACCCACCGGCACAGTGTGGAACTACATGCAACTCAGCCAAGCTGGAACAGAGGCAAATCTAACTTTACCTAACAAGTAACCCACAAGATTTACCTATCAGCGGTAGATTAAAAATCTACCAGCGCTACATATAGAAAAATCAATAAGGTAAAAAAGCCCAAAGAAACCCCAAGTAAAACCCAATACGGCAAAGAAATAGAACCCAAAGAGAAGTTAGCATCGTAAACCACAAGATCAAAATTATACTCTAATGAAAAACCTCCATATACCCATATACACATATGTAAATATGACAGTGGGTAGCTATATGTCCGCTTTCCAAAAATATTGCAATTGTCCTAATGTGTAGTGGCCACTAGTGTTTGGCATACATGCAGCAATCTGCAGTAACAATGTAGATACCGCAACCATAGTGAAACTATAACTACTGGACGGGGTACTGGATAAGGTGCTGGGTAAGAAACCCACATTGTCATGCTATAAGGCTGTAAATGTATCTAATCAAATGTGTATGCAGGATATCTATAGGAACAAACCTCTATGTAAAAAAAAAAAAATTAACTACTACTCATATCAGACACACGAACCACAGTTTAAACCCATGCCGGCATCGCAAGCCTCAAAGAATTGCAAGATGTCAGCTACTTGTAAAAACAGTTTGACAAAATATGTTAATAAGTGTGTCCAACATGAATTAGAATCCAATTAGATAAATGGATATAAATGAATGCAAAACCAGATGAACCATTATATACTAGCTTAGGGTAAAGGGGACAAGAAATGCATTATGCAGCTGTAGACTCTCACCGATGCTGCACAGACCCACCTGCTCTGGTCACCTGTTCTTCTAGGATAGGATAGGCCTCTCTCACTTGCCTAGCAGCCAGTACGCAGCACGAACAAAAGTCTTTGCCACAGACTTGTTTTGAATAAAACCTGTACGATACTCTGCCACAGGATGTATTGGTTTGCGATGAATGTCAGACACAGTACTTGAACCTTTAAGCCAACCCGGCAGTACTATGCAGTAAGATTACTTCAGGATACGTCCTCCAACCGAGTCACCAGGCCCCTCTCCAGACCAGTACTACGCATGATCCTTCCATGACGGGTCCTCCCCTGGGATCTCCTCGGTTGTCCAACTTCTTCACTCAGGATAGACAGCTCAGGACCATTCCTCTGCTGCTGTGGTAGGCCCCAGAAAGGCTTCTGGGCCCACCCACATGCCACAGTGACGTGGGCCTCCGGAACGGAGGACCACGAGGTGGTACTCTTAACACATACCTGTCGGCCAGGAGGGCCAGCAGGTGGCTGAAAACGAACCCCTAAACATGGTGTCTGTCCCATAAATACCCTCTCCCAGAATGCAACTCGGAGGACCACCTCCACCCAGTTGTCTCTGGAACAGAGGAGCACTCATACGCTTCAACACGTTGCCTTTCCAACACCAGCCCATGGTGACAACGACACCCACCGACACAGTGTGGAACTACACGCAACTCAGCCAAGCTGGAACAGAGGCAAATCTAACTTCACCTAACAAGTAACCCACAAGATTTACCTATCAGCGATAGATTAAAAATCTACCAGCGCTACATAAAGAAAAATCAATAAGGTAAAAAAGCCCAAAGAAACCCCAAGAAAAACCCAATACGGCAAAGAAATAGAACCCAAAGAGAAGTTAGCATCGTAAACCACAAGATCAAAATTATACTGTAATGAAAAACCTCCATATACCCATATACACATATGTAAATATGACAGTGGGTAGCTATATGTCCGCTTTCCAAAAATATTGCAATTGTCCTAATGTGTAGTGGCCACTAGTGTTTGGCATACATGCAGCAATCTGCAGTAACAATGTCGATACCGCAACCATAGTGAAACTATAACTACTAGACGGGGTACTGGATAAGGTGCTGGGTAAGAAACCCACATTGTCATGCTATAAGGCTGTAAATGTATCTAAGCAAATGTGTATGCAGTATATCTATAGGAACAAACCTCTATGTAAAAAAAAAAAAATTAAACTACTACTCATATCAGACACACGAACCACAGTTTAAACCCATGCCGGCATCGCAAGCCTCAAAGAATTGCAAGATGTCAGCTACTTGTAAAAACAGTTTGACAAAATATGTTAATAAGTGTGTCCAACATGAATTAGAATCCAATTAGATAAATGGATATAAATGAATGCAAAACCAGATGAACCATTATATACTAGCATAGGGTAAAGGGGACAAGAAATGCATTATGCAGCTGTAGACTCTCCCCGATGCTGCACAGACCCACCTGTTCTGGTTACCTGTTCTCCTAGGAACTCTTTTCCTTACCAGCACTGACTCTCCCATTGTCTTTTACTACACTTGCACTTGTATATACGTAAACACACACATTTTTCATTAACAATGCATATCACCCACCTATTATGCAAAGTTCCAGTGCTAAGTAAGTAGCACAGTCAACTGGAAGATTGATGCAGAACTGTCAAAAGCCACTGCATTTTTTCAGTTAAATTTCGTAAAACTATGGCAGCTGTCAGGTGGTAGATCAATTTGTCATTCAACCGTGAATTTTGTCCTTTTCTTTGAGCAAGCACATTTTTCCTAGTATTTATCTTTTCCACGTATAATGTGCATTGGTTTGTACTACATAGTGTATTGCATTAATTGGTTTTTATGTATTACAGTATATTTGAAATTCACGGTACTGTATTGTATATCTGTATACTTTTAGTCTTGTATGTATACATGCATGTAATATAAACACATTAGGAAAAGAGTGAAAAAGACATGAAGACTACAGACGTATAAGGAGAATGTAATTAAATATGTGGGATCTGAGATATAAACTGAGTGTTATATTTGGAGCCAGGAAGGTATTAATTTTCCATCTGAATCAAAAGTAGGCAGAAATGTCTCTGGGGTTTTTCTTTATCTGGATTTACATAGGAGTGATTACTAAAACAGACCTTGTGGAACCTTACATATGGGTGAAATCTAAATTACTACATCTGTAGCAGAAATAATTGGTCAGAAATGTCTTTGGGGCTCTTCTTAATCTTTCTCTGGATCTATAGAGCAGTGATAACTAAAAAAAGACCTTGTGGAACCTAACATATGAGTAAATTCTAAATTACTGCATCATATCTAGGAGATTACCCAGTAGCTAAACTGGGAGACATTGTGACTTATTCATTATGTTTTATAAATTATTTAAACTTCTGTTTTGCTTGCTAAAAAAGGATATTGGAATTTACTTACCTACAAAGCACCTGTAAAGCGCCTCTCCTGTCACTCCACTGTGAAAGCCCGAGTGCTCTCACACTGGAGCGCTGCGCTGGCAGGACGCTAAAAAAAGTCTTGCAAGCTGTATCTTTGGCACTTTAGGAGTGGTGTATACACCGCTCCTAAAGTGCCCCTGCTCATTGAACTCATTGGGCACCCGCCGGTGAAGCGCTGCTGGAGCGGCACATCGCGGGCACTTTGCAGGTGCTTTTAAATCTTTTTTCCCCGCTAGTGGGGGTTAAAAGTGCTAAAAATAGCGCCGACGGTGACCCCGCCCCCCTCTGACGCACGGTGACTTGTCGGGACTTCCCTGTGACGTCACGGGGAATGCCACAGGGAAGTCCCGTCATGTCCCGTGCGTCAGAGGGGGGCGGGGTCACCGGGTGGCCCCGCCCCCGTTATTTAAGAACTGTCAGACGAGGAGTGCCGTCACACAGCGGGAGCCTCCCTCCATGCCTGCATGGGTGCGGAGTGGCCTGGAGAAGAAAATGAAGAAGAGAAGAAGAGAAGAAGAGAAGAAAAGAAGAAGAGAAGAAGATGAAGAAGATGAAGAGAAGAGCGGGAGCCTCCCTCCATGCCATGGTAGTGGAGCGGCCCGAGGAGAAGAAGATAGAAGATGCCACGGAGGAGATGCTGGACGAGAACGCCGGAGGAAGAAAGAGAAGAGCCAGAAGAACCAGAAGAACCAGAAGATGAAGGAAGATAGAAGAAAGAAGAAGTATTTAAATAAAGGAATTGTCAAAAACTGTCTCTTGTTATTTTTAACATTTTTGACAGTTTTTTAGTGAAATGGTAGGGGTACATACCCCCTTACCATTTCACACAGGGGGGGGCCGGGATCTGGGGGTCCCCTTGTTAAAGGGGGCTTCCAGATTCCGATAAGCCCCCCGCCCGCAGACCCCCACAACCACCGGCCAGGGTTGTGGGGATGAGGCCCTTGTCCTCATCAACATGGGGACAAGGTGTTTTGGGGGGCTACCCCAAAGCACCCTCCCAATGTTAAGGGCATGTGGCCTGGTACGGTTCAGGAGGGGGGGGCCGCACTCTCGTCCCCCCCTTCTTTCCTGTGGCCTGCCAGGTTGCGTGCTCGGATAAGGGTCTGGTATAGATTTTTGGGGGGACCCCACGCCGTTTTTTTTTTTTTATTTTGGCTGGGGTTCCCCTTAATATCCATACCAGACCTGAAGGGCCTGGTATGGAATTTAGGGGGACTCCCACGTCATTTATTTTTTTTAATTTTGGTTCGGGGTTCCGCTTTGGGGAATTCCCATGCCGTTTTTATCAATGAACTTCTATGTGTATTGTCGGCAATGCAATAGCCGCGGGTAGTTTTAAATGAGTTTTTTCCTTCAAAATGTCATTTTGCTGTCAGACTGTTCTAAACACAGGAAACATGCGCCCCTTTACAGGCATACTATAGACACCCCCCAGGTACGAAATTTAAAGGGATATTACACTTTTATTGTTTGACTTTAAGCATTATTAAAATCACTGCTCCTGAAAAAACGGCCGTTTTTAAAACTTTTTTTTGCATTGATCCATGTCCCCTGGGGCAGGACCCGGGTCCCCAAACACTTTTTATGACAATAACTTGCATATTAGCCTTTAAAATTAGCATTTTTGATTTCTCCCATAGACTTTTAAAGGGTGTTCCGTGGCATTCAAATTTGCCGCGAACACCCCAAATTGTTCGCTGTTCGGCGAACTTGCGAACAGCCAATGTTCGAGTCGAACATGAGTTCGACTCGAACTCGAAGCTCATCCCTAATAACCAATAACTAACTAAATGTTTAGATAGCCCTAGCTAGCAGCCCTTTTAAGCCCCACTGCAGGGTCCTTCCTTCCTGGCTGAAGCTCCTTGCTCCCTTCCTGCTCAAAACTGAAAGAGCAAGGAGAGGAGAGCAAGAGGAGTCTAATTGGCTATAGCCACAACCTGCGACAAGAACCCACTCCTAGTAACAAGGAAGAGAGTATTCTGATTGGTTTCCATGGGCAAAACTTCGCCCTGCCCACAGCTGTGGTATTTGGCAAAGTCATTGTTATATCAGTGGACATGTCTGTTTTGTCTTGCTAGAGAATAGCTATTGTCATTCTCTGATGTTCCTGAAAGCCTCACTCTGGTATCCATACCCCAAACCTTCAAACTGATGATGCCACTTTCCTAACAGCTCACGTTGCACACCTTTACAAAAAAATTTGTCTATTCCAAATCCACTATCATCTGTTCTAGTGATGTACCCTTTATCAGACAAATGCAGCCACATGTAGAATAAACAGCATTACAAACTAATTTTTGTGCAAAGGATCCTTAATGCTACTTATAGGCTACTTGACCCTGCATTGTGGACACTTCTCTGCAATGGCTGACATTGGAAAAAGCTCATCTCACCAGACTAGAGTGGCATTCCTATGATGTAATTCTTTTTACACAGAATAGTTAGCATAGAAAAGGGGGTTATGGGCTTTTCATACTATTTACAATTACGTGCCATATTACAGTAAATAATGGGACCCTCAGTTTGAACATGGTAATGTTTTTGACTGACAACCTTGGATTTTTTTTTTCTTTATGTATAGCTTTTTTGCATATCTTATATTTTATACCTGCTTGATTATATTTCTATTACATGGTATGTCAAATTATGTATTGTTTGGGCAACACTAGTTTAGTGTTACTTATACAAAACAGTTTTTGCTATTTTCAATACCTATGTCTCGTTCTGATTATTTTTAATTTCTTTGTACTGTATATTGGATTCATGATGCTCCTCCCCGTGTACCACTTTTTGTTATTTGTACAATAAAAGTTTGTAAACAAAAAAGAAAAGGGGGTTATGAGCATGTTCAGTTGGTTATCATGATAAAAACCAGTTTTCATGTTTATCTTAAGGCTCGGTTCACACTGATTCAATGCGAGAACCACAGTGATTCCTGTTCCCGCATCGCATCTGTCTCACAGGCAGTTCACACTGCTCTCTGCGAACCGCTGCGGGTGTCAATATAAAGTTAATGACCCCCCCAAATTGGTTTGCAGAACGCAATGTGAACTGTAAAATCAGATGGAATTGGATCACATGGGTCTAAACACCCATGCGATCTGATTCCAGTGTGGAACAATAAAAAGGGTCCTGCACCATTTTGGCCCGAATGTGATGTGATTTTAGCCATACAAACTGTATGGCTGAATTCGTACTGCACAGACATTGCATGTGATGTGCACAGGCATGCGATGTGACTCACATGCGATGTCTGGGATTGCACCAGTGTGAACCCAGCCTAAGACTACACCACCAAAACATTTTCTTTGTTGACAATGATGATACATCATTCAGATTTTTCTAAGATATAGTTGACCCTCCATTAAGATAAGGAAATGTTTAGAGGTATGTGTCAAACTGTGATGTGACGCCTAAGTGACTTTTGCATATGCCTCAAGACCTGTAAATTCAGTTGATCTGCACATTTTAAGTCTAATGCCCTGTACACACGGCCCGTTTTCCCGTCGGAATAAACCTGATGGTTTTTTAGACGGAGTTCCAATGGAATTCCGCTCAAGCTGTCTTGCATACACATGGTCACACCAAATTCTGATCATCCAGAACGCGGTGACGTACAACACGTACGACGAGACTAGAAAATGGAAGTTCAATAGCCAGTAGCCAATAGCTTCCGTCTCGTACTTGCTTTAGAGCATGCACCGTCTTTGGTACGTCGGAACAGCATACAGAAGAGTGGTTTTCCCGATAGGAATTGGTTCCGTCAGAAAAATTTAGAACATGTTCTCTTTCTAGGTCCATCAGAATTTTCGTCGTAAAAAGTCAGATGGGGCAAAATCTGGTGCAGCTCTGCATAGAAACCAATTGGCTTCCCGGTGTTTTTGTCAACGCTTAATTGAACAAGCTGAGGTTAGAAGCTGATTGGCTACCATGCACAGCTGCACCAAATTTTGTACTCTCCAGTTTTAGTAAATCAACCGCAAAGTGTTGCTCTGAAGAACAAGGGAGTGCAGCCATCCAGATTTTTTACTTGTGCATGTACAGCAGTGAGCTGGGCTAGCAACCCTCCTGTTTGGAAAGTGGATGTTAATTGCCAGGTTACCTTGATCAGCTGTAGAATGGATTAGACTATTGTAATATGCATGTACCTTGTATTATGTTTAGGGTGACTGGGAGATTTATGCAGAAAATTATGTATACAGTATGCTTGTATATACAGTTGTGCTTATAAGTTTATATACCCTGGCAGAATTTATGATTTCTTGGCCATTTTTCAGAGAATATGAATGATAACACAAAAACTTTTCTTTCACTCATGGTTAGCGTTTGGCTGAAGCCATTTATTATCAATCAACTGTGTTAACTCTTTTTAAATCATAATGGCAACAGAAAGCACCCAAATGACCCTGATTAAAAGTTTACATACCCTATTTCTTAATATTGTGTATTGCCTCCTATAACATCAATGACAGCTTGAAGTCTTTTTTGTGGTATTTGTGGATGAACCTCTTTATCTTCTCAGTTGGTAAAGCTGCCCATTCCTCTTGGCAAAAAGCCTCCAGTTCCTGTAAATTCTTGGGCTGTCTTGCATGAACTGCACATTTGAGATCTCCCCAGAGAGGCTCAATGAGATTGAGGTCAGGAGACTGAGATGGCCACTCCAGAACCTTCACTTTTTTCTGCTGTAGCCAATCACAGGTCGACTTGGCCTTGTGTTTTGGATCATTGTCGTGTTAGAATGTCCAAGTATGTCCCATGTGCAGCTAACTGGCTGAGGAATGCAAATGTTCCTCCAGTATTTATTGATAAAATACTGCATTTATCTTGCCATCAATTTTGACCAAATTCCCTGTGCCTTTGTAGCTCACACATCCCCAAAACATCAGCGATTCACCTCTATGTTTCACAGTAGGAATGGTGTACCTTTCATGATAGGCCTTGTTGACTCTTCTCCAAATGTAACATTTATGGTTGTGGCCAAAAAGCTCAATTTTGGTCTCATCACTCCAAATGACTTTGTGCCAGAAGGTTTGAGGCTTGTCTCTGTGCTGTTTGGCGTATTGTAAGTGGGATACTTTGTGGCATTTTTGTAGTAATGGCTTTCTTCTGGCGACTTGACCATGCAGCACATTTTTCTTCAAGTGCCTCCTTATTGTGCATCTTGAAACAGCCACGCCACATTTTTTCAGAGAGTCCTGTATTTCACCTGAAGTTATTTGTGGGTTTTCCTTTGCATCCCAAACAATTTTCCTGGCAGTTGTGGCTAGTTGTGCTGGTTTTAACAGAACCCCTCATTTTCCACTTCTTGATTAGAGTTTTAACACTGCTGATTGGCATTCTCAATTCCTTGGATATCTTTTTATATCACTTTCCTGTTTTATACAGTTCAACTACCTTTTCCCACAGATCCTTTGACAATTATTTTGCTTTCCCCATGAATCAGAATCCAGAAACGACAGTACAGCACTGGATGAAAGATGCAAGGTCTGTCAGGAGTCTAGAAACTCATTGAACTTTTATACACACACACACACACACCAATTGCAAGAAAACAGATCACAAGTGAGGATGGTTACCTTTAATAGCCATTCAAACCCCTTTGTGTCAACTTGTGTGCATGTTATCAGGCCAAAATCACCAGGGTATGTAAACTTTTGATCGGGGTCATTTGGATAGTTTTTGTTGTGATTATGATTTAAAAAGAGTAAACACAGTTGATTGATAATAAATGGCTTCAGCCAAACACTAACCATGAGTGAAAGAAAAGTTTTTGTGTTATCATTCATATTCTCTGAAAAATGGCCAAAAAATCATAAATTCTGCCATGGTATGTAAACTTATGAGCACAACTGTATATAAAAAAAAAAAGTCTCTAAAAATCTCGAGAACTGATCCGAAAAGGTAGAGACTACTTAAACATTCCTTAAATATTGCATGCCTGGACAACTACTCATTTACCATATGCATTTATTTATTATCTTTAGTGAATTCACTTTAATGCTGTATTATGCGGTATTAATTGAGCATTTTTGCTTTTTGAGACAAAAACAGCATAAAGGGATAGTGAATTGACATTTTCGGCATTGCATTGAATATTTGGAAAAAAATATGTCATGTGACCAAAATACCATATGCGATAGCCTTTCATGAATTTAGCCCACTGTTTGTTTTTCATATATTTAACCCCTTCCCGACCAGCCGCCACAGTTATACTGCGGCAGGATGGCTCCCCTGCAGGGCCATCGTTGCTTACGCCGGCTCTTTAAGACGATTTTTCAGGCACGCCCACATCGATGACCGTCAGGCACCCACAATCACTCGTGGCAGAGAGAGAACCAGGATCTGTGTGTGTAAATACACAAATCCTGGTTCTCTCAGGGGAGAGGAGACAGATTGTGTGCTCCTACTAAGTAGGAACACCGGTCAGTCTCCTCCCCTAGTTAGTCCCATCCCCCCACAGTTAGAACACACCTAGGGAACACAGTTAACCTCTTGATCACCCCTAGTGTTAACCCCTTCCCTGCCAATGACATTTATACAGTAATCAGTAGCTATTTTTAGCTCTGATCGCTGTATAATTGTCAATGGTCCCAAAAAAGTGTCAAAAGTGTCCGATCTGTCTACCGCAATGTCGCAGTCATGATAAAAATTGCTGATCACCGCCATTACTAGTAAAAAAAAATAATAATAATAAAAATGCCATAAATCTAGCCCCTATTTTGTAGACGCTATAACTTTTGCGCAAACCAATTAATATACGCTTATTGCAATTTTTTTAACCAAAAATATGTAGAAGAATACATATCGACCTAAGCTGATGAAGATATTTTTTTTTTTTTGAGGGGTATTTATTATATAAAAAAGTACAAAATATTGTGTTTTTTTTTTTCAAAATTGTCGCATTTTTTTGTTTATAGAGCAAAAAATAAAAACCGCAGAAGTGATCAATAACCACTAAAAGAAGGCTCTATTTGTGGGGAAAAAAGGACATCAACTTTGTTTGGGTACAACGTTGCACAGCCGCGCAATTGTCAGTTAAAGTGATGCAGTGCTGTATCGCAAAAAATGGCCTGGTCAGGAAGGGGGTAAATTCTTCCAGAGCTGAAGTGGTTAACCAAACTTCCTCTTTATAGGGCATATTTATTACAATAATGCTTATTTAACTGTTACTTGTTTGTCAGTAATTGCTGGGTCCAAGTAAAGGGCAGGTTAGCACTGGGAGCAGCAGAAGGACCCTTCTATTAGGGGTTGTCCTTAGGGGGGGTCCTTAGGGGGTTGAGCTACATTTACAAAACATAGAAAATTCCCTAAATTCTGTTATTTCAGTTAGGATATTATTTAAGTCATTCCCCTTCTGAATGGCATTTGCCTTCACAACTATGATCAAATGAGAGCCTTACAGTGCCAACAATATTATATAGTCTTAAAAAAATAATTTCAGAGTCTAATTTATCCAATTAAGGCTAAAAAATAAGGAGTGTATGAAAAGTTTTATTCCATTTTATTTCAATGAATTTGTTTAACATTCAATTAATAAATGTCAGCGAACTGTTGTAATCGATGTTTGAGTAGGAGTAGCTATTGATTTCAAATATTGGTCATGCGCTGGACTGGTAAAAAGCGTGGGAGTATTTGCAATAAATATACCATTTAGTTATAAGTATTTTTTTCTTTTTTAATTCAATCAATACTATTCAAAAAATGTTGTTATATGATAATATGCATTCATCTAAGAACAATACAAATGCAAAGTTTTCACTGCTGGGACCTATTACATCATCCACTAATGTTTCTGGGGAGCCAGTTCTATTAGTCATAAATCACTGCTGCCTCTCTTGGATATTGTATTTTGAAGTTCAATTACAAGTTTTAAATTCAAGAAAACTGCCTCACTCTCAATTCCAGGAAGCTGAACACCTGATTCTTGGTCTCACCTTTTATTGACTAAAATTATTGATAAACACCTTGTTTTTATACCCTGTCATAGCAGCAACACCAGAAATCTGGATGATTATAGTTGAACTTAAGAGACCACATGCTCAAATAGTCAGTACATTCATAGATACAGTCAGCTAAAATGATACAGAAACCCCAATTTTTCCTCTAAAGTAACAATCCTTCCTGTCCCCCAAGCTTTGTGGCAACCTAGTAATGGACAGAAGGGAGGGGCTTAACCAGGCTTACATTCTACGGAAAAAGCAAATACATCTTCAGCTCTCAATGTAGTTTGGATTTACTGATTGTTTTGACAGTTGGTTCTCTTTAAAGCTAATCTCTGCTTATGCATTTTTTCCTTGTCAAAAGAAGTTTATTGAGTATACAATATTATAAAGATACATAAAGTAAGTTTACAAGGATCTATAAAGTAAGCTCATTGTTTTACAGTAGGGTTTATATAGGTAAATATCATGAAATTTCAAATATTAAACATTGGGTTCACGTAAACCTAAATTAAAGATATGTATCATTTCCTTAGTTACTTTTGTAGGTATTTAAATGATTTATACCTACTATACATATTGTTTACAAGTAGAGTGTATATAGGTCAAATAAATTCTGATAATGAGCTTTAATCGTAAGGTGGAGAAAAGGAAAGAGAAAGAAGAAAAAGGGTTGAAAGGTAGAGGTATGGTCCACAAGGTTGTCCCGCTCGTCAGTTTATTATTCTTTTTAGTTCTTTTTGAAGCCTTAGAATGGGTGTCTCTGTAAGTCATTTAATCTGTTACCATGGCAACAGGACAGAGTCATTGAAGTTTGACAGGAACTGTTGTTTTATCCAAGGGTGCCAAAGTTTTTCGAATTTTGGAATTTGATTTTGATCGATGGCTACCATCTTAGCATGGGACATGGTATTATTCATTCTGTGAATTGTTTCTGCTAGTACCAATGTAGGAGATTTCCATGCCTTGGCCACTGTTTGTTTTGCAGCCGTTATTAGTTGGATCATAAGTTTGAATTGAGAGAGTGTTAACCATTCCGGTTTTAGATTAAGTAAAGTTAAATATGGATCTGGTTGTATTATTTTTTTAAATATTTTAGATGCAATCACGAAGACTTCCTTCCAGAAGGTTTGGATTACTGGGCACGTCCACCATATGTGTAAATATGTGCCTATTTCTGGGCATCCTCGAAAACAAAGAGCTGAGGTATTAGGTGAATATTTTGCCACTCTAGCGGGTACAAGGTACCAGCGAGTTAGGACTTTATAATTTGTCTCCAGTGCTAAGATGTTAGGTGAAGATGACTTAAATGTGAGCCATATGTTAGACCAGTCCGTGTCTTCTAAAGTTCGTCCCAGGTCCTCCTCCCACCTCTGAACGTAAGAGGGTCTATTAAGATTTGCTACTCCATATAATTGATTATAAAGTGATGAAATTGTACCTTTAGCAAATGGATCTTTTGTACAGATTGATTCAAAAATTGATAATTGGGATAATGGTGTATCCCCCTTTAGGAATGGTGTATAGAAATTTTTGATTTGGAGATATCTAAATATCTCAGAGTTTGGTAGATCATATTTTTCTGTAAGCGATGGGAATGAAAGGAATGATTTAGATGCTATGAAGTCATTTAGTGTTTGAATGCCTGATGTTGTCCAAGCTTTAAAAGAATTTGGGTAGATCCATGCCGGATAAAAGGCCGGATTTCTGATAAAAGAAAGAAGAGGATTGTGTGGAGATTGTAACTGATATTTGGTTTTTAGTTTATCCCAGAGAGATAAGAAGTGTTTAGTTATGGGATTATGAATTTTAAAGCGGTCTTTAGGATCAAGCCATAATAAATTTGATATTATTAGAGGGTCATTTTCTGAAGCCTCTATAAATACCCATAATGGGATTTCCTGTTTTGCATGGTATTTGGACAGACTGGCCAAATGTGCTGCTCTGTAGTAGTTAGTAAAATTAGGGTATCCCAGGCCTCCTTTATATTTGGGAAGATGTAGTGTGTGTATAGGTATACGTGGTTTAGAAGAGCCCCATATAAACGAAGATGCTCTTTTTTGTACTATTCTCAAAAAATAGGAAGGAATTGGAATAGGGAGGACTCTGAATAGATAAAGCAATTTGGGTAGAATAGTCATTTTGATTGCATTAATCTTCCCTATCCAGGATAAAGGAAGTTGCGACCATTGTTTTATTAGATTTGTGATCTGTCTTAATACAGGAGGATAATTGGCTGAGAATAAGTCAGAATGAGATGCTGTTAAATGAATTCCAAGATATGGGATTGATTTTTCTGCCCATGTGAATGGGAGTGCAGCCCTAGCCGGGATCAATTCCATGTTTGTGAGTGAAATATTAAGCCCTAGGCATTTCTTAGGATTAATCATAAGGCCGGATAGGGCTGCAAATCCATCAAGAGCTGGTATTAAGTTAGGACCAGAGACCTGTGGTGATGATAGAAAAAGTAATATATCATCTGCAAATATACATAATTTGTGTGTAATACCTCCTACTTCAATGCCAGTTATAGTTTGGTTTGTTCTGATGTATTGGGCCATGGGTTCGAGTATAAGGGCAAATAATAAGGGAGATAATGGGCAACCCTGTCGGGTACCTCTTTCGATATTAAAGGCATCAGATTTGTATCCAGCATATTTTATATAGGCTTTGGGTTTATTATATAATGCTTTGATCCATGTTAAAAAGTGGGGTCCAAAACCCCATTTTTGTAATGAATATTGCATATATTGCCAGGATACTGTGTCAAATGCCCTCTTAATATCGAGAGATAGAAAACATAAAGGGATTTTCCGTTTTTTAGCAATATGTGCCAATAACACTGCCCTGCGTATATTATCGCCTGCCTGTCTATTTGGCATGAAGCCTACTTGATCTCTATGTATTAATTTTCCTATAATGCTATTGAGGCGTTTTGCTATTATTTTTGCTAATAATTTAATATTGAGGTTTAACAGAGAGATAGGCTGATAATTCACACAGGAAGTATCATCAAAGAGGGGTTTTGGGATCATACAAACAATTGCCATTAGTGTTTCTTGCCGAAAAGAATGTCCATCTAGAAGTTTGTTAAAAGTTTTAGTGAGAATGGGAGAGAGTATTTCTGAGAATGTTTTATAGTATAAAGCCGAGTAGCCGTCTGGGCCTGGTCTTTTGTTAAGTTTTAGGTCTTTTATGGCGTTAGCAACTTCATCTATAGTTATAGGCTCATCCAAACTGCTTTTTTGATTCTGAGATAACTCAGGTAAGGTTATTTTTGAGAAGAAGGATTCAGCCTCTGTAGGATTAAATTCATTGTTTGTCTTGTATAAAGTTGCGAGATGTGAGTGAAATTTATGGACTATTTTAACTGGATTACAAGTGTAAACATTTTTTGATAATTTCAAACGTATTGGTTTGAAAGATGTGTTAGTTGAATTTAATGCCCGAGCCAAATATGTACCTGGTTTGTTTGTATTCATGTAGAAATTGTGTTTGGAGCGTTTGAGGGATTTATCAACTGACTCAGTGAGAAATAGATCGTATTCCAAACTAGATTTTTCCAGATGAGATTTTGTACTCTGAGATGGATTATCTTGAAATGATATGTAGGCTGCATTAAAATTGAGTTCTAGTTTTTTTGCTAGATTTTTGCGTTCCCGTTTAAATAGTGCCATTTGTCTTTGTATTGTACCACGCAAGACAGGCTTATGAGCTTCCCACAGTGTTATTGGGGAGATGTCTGTTGTATTATTAATTGATATGTATTCCTTTAAAGCTTGTTCAAGGGCCATCTGATGTAGTGGGTGTTTGAGCATTATGTCCGGTAAGTACCACGTTGGGTCATGCGCTTTTGGTATGGCTGAGGCTATAGTAGTGTATACTGCATTATGGTCAGACCACGGAATCGGAATTATATCTGATGCAATAATTTCTGGTATCATTCCTATTGTTAGAAAAATATGATCTATTCTGGTGAAGGTTTGATGAGGGTGCGAGAAATAAGTGAATTTCTTTTTCATTGGGTTACTTTCTCTCCACGAATCTACCAGATTGTATTTGGAAAGAAGTTGAGAAAAAGGTAATCTAGAGGTTATTTTGGATGGTGTAAAAGGTGATTTATCTAGAAATGGGAGGAGGACCTGGTTCGAATCCCCACACATTATCACTGTTCCTATTTTGTGTGTATTAATCACTTGTAATATATGTGAGAGGAATGGTGTAGGTTGTTTGTTAGGAGCGTAGTAGGAAATCTGGGTCTTTAACTTCTGATGATAAGGTGAATGGTGTGGATCGGTGAAATGAAATTAGAGTTCCCCTTTGCTTGGTACAGGCAGAAGCCGTGTAAATTTGTTGATAAAAGGGAGAAATATATTTTGGAGTAGAATCTTTGGTGAAGTGTGTTTCTTGGAGGCATACTATGTGAGCCCTCTTGTTATGAAAAGTACGGAAGGCTTTGGTCCTTTTTTGAGGGACATTTATTCCCTGAACATTCAGGGAAAGTATATTCAGTGGTGCCATGACAACAGATCAAATAGTTTTGACTTACTTTTTGTTATGCAGAGCTGACTGCACAGATCAACCTGTGTGGACTGAAGAGATGAATAGATAGAAAAGAAACCAGTGAATTCTGGAGTAAAGAGTAAACAAAAAACATATGAGATTAGATGATACATTGTATAAATTATTTTTTGCAAGTAATCACAATTTACCCGTGAAAGAGAATAAATATCTCTCTCAGGGGAATAAGTGCCTTCGTCACACTCCCACATAATATGGTTGGGAGAATGAGGAGGGCTAATGGGGGTACACGGATCTTCCGCTTACAGGAGAGAAGTGCTATGTCAAAAGACATCAAAATGATGTTTCATTAATTGGAGTGCAGAATATAGTTTTTGTTGAAATTATTTATTCCAAGGTGGTTGTATATGGTTAGTCTTGCCCTAGGCTAAATAATTCAGTTAGAAAGGTACTGTTAATAACTTTGGTATTGATGAAGATGGTTTGAATTATTTTGGGATTTTAACCCTTTTAGAGTAAACAATTACATATTTTATTCATATGTAACTGTTTACATATGTTAACTCGTAAAATTGAGGTTGTATTGCTTCAGATTAGAATAAACAAAAACAAAATTCTAGGAACTAGTTAGGTAATAATATATTTGTTTTAAGAAAAGAAAGAAAAAGCTTCCATTACTTCTGGATTATTGAACATATTTGTCCTAAAAAGTAATAAATCTATTGTTGTTACCTGATAATATATAACTGAACAAGAATTTCCTTATTTCACTTATATATTCTAAGGCTATATGAATCAGAAGTAATAAGAAATATAACTGGAATGTAACATGATCCCACACAGTGTGTGACTATCAGAATGCAGTTACATTCAGTTATAAATACAGGTTTTTTTTATAGAGAACCATCTCTTAGTATAATAAATGAAGAGATATCAGGGATTAGGATGTCAGTCCATTGAATCTTCTTGGTCCATGGATGATGTGGCATAACGGCCTCTTTTGTGAGAATGATTATTCCCATTTTGTTCTGAAATTTTCTGGGTGCTGCCTAAAGGTGAAGATGATGCCATTCTTCTGCGTGTGGGAGAGTTGCTGCTTGGTTCTGTCAGATTTAATTTTAAAAGGGTTTGTTGTAGTTCATTTGCTGATCTGCTTCTGTAAATTGTACCTTGGTAGTTAAATCTGACTGAAAAGGGGAAGCCCCATTGATACATAATGTTGTGGCGTTGCAGTTCCATTAGTTGGGGTTTCATGGATCGTCTTTTAGTAATAGTAAGTTGGGATAGGTCAGCAAAAATTTGATAATTGTGTCCTTGAAAATTAATTTCCTTTTTTTCTCTTGCAGCAATTAGTATTTGTTCTTTCGTTCTGTAATAATGAAATTTTGTGATTATATCACGTGGGGGTCCACCTTTCTTTTTGGCTGTGAGGGCTCTGTGTACTCTGTCCAGTTCTAAATGTTCAATAGGGATTTCTGGCTTTATTTCTTGTAATAGAGCAGTAATAGTAGCTTGCAGGTCTGTCACAGTTTCAGGTATTCCCCTTATGCGCAAGTTTGAACGTCTGGCTCTATTTTCGTAATCTTCGAGCTTAGTTTGAAGTATTAAATTCTCTTCTTATAATTGTTCCAATTCTGTTATATTTACTTGGGTTGTAATTTCAATTTCATACATTTTTATTTCTAAGACTGCGGTGCGGTTTCCCAGCTCTCTTATTTCTTTGGTTAGGCTTTTTGTTATTTGGTCTGAGGTTTGTTTTAAAGCCTTATGAAGCATCTTTTCAAATTGTAATAATATTACTGGGGATGCTGAGGAGACTTGTGGAGATGGTTGTGAGAGGATTTGTTCTGTATCTGACTCAAATGGAGAGTCTTGCTGTGACATTTTCTGTCTGTGAGAGCGCCCTGATGCTGTATCTTGTGAGGTGACTGGAGCTGCTTTAGTTGTAGTGAGTGCCTGTGAGCTCTTTGTGAGGTGATTTTTATTTCTGCCACGGTTTCCTCCCAGTACCATATTTCCTGCCCAAACTTTCACAGTTTGTTCCCTGGGGCAAAAAGGTTCAAATGGATACCTTTTGAGCCTGCAGGCTCCGCTTTGTCCTTCTCTTCTCTCCTCAGTGGTGCAGAGCTCTAACAATGCATGTCTGCTCCGCTAGGCTCCGCCCATCTCCCGCCGCTTATGCATTTTTTATTCCATGCTTAACGTCAGTTTTCTGTTTGGGGTGGATTTACTGTAAGCGCTCATTTACGCTGTTGCTGAACATTATGCCACATGTTAATGTATGCTGTGTTAAAGCAGCCCATTCATTTCAATGCCTTATGCACTAGAACACACATGTACTATTTTTGGTATTTTTGGTAGCCCACTACACTGCAATGCACATTAGTGCACTGCATTGCATACTCATCAGCAAGGTGCATTGCGATGCCACTAAAAATGAGTGACGGGGGGCGTGGCCAAGATGGCGCTGTGAGCGGTCGGTCCTTTTGTGAGCTCCGCCGCTCCATCTGTTAAATCCGGATCCATCAACCTATATACTGCAGCGATCGCATCCCTGCTAGCTGGGGGGGACCCAGGGAATCCCTATCTACCGGAGAGTGAGGGAATTTTTCGCCTCCTGGCCCGAGATCGGCTCCCGGCCTACCGCGGGTGAATAGGCCGAAGCCGCGGACTTTCCTGCCGGCCCGCGCGGCGGACCGGAGGCCTCTATCGCGGTCGGACACGCTCCCGGGCTTCATCGGACGCCGCAGACTCCGGATGGAAGGGGGTGAGCTGCTTCTACAAGGTAGAAACCCAGTGATTAGGCCCTGCTGCCTCTCCCTTTCCCCACGTTGTACTAGGCCGCGGCCGCGGCCTCTCCTGGAGCTCCGGCCTGTCAGTGTGGCCTATTTGAGGAGACCCTGGGTCAGCTGAGGAGGACTGCCTGATAGCAGGAGGAGACCATAGAGTGCCCACATCCTTCCCACCCAGGCTGTGTGGAGAGGTGAATGGGCTGAAAATCCTTGTGGCTCAGTGTGGGCCTGAACTAGTCTGCTCCTCCATCATACATTTGCAGGTGAGGGGGAGTACTATTAAAAGGGACACTCACTTTGCCCTATTTACTGCCTGAACACCCCTCACTCTGCGGACAGGTTCCCACACCCAGCTGTTGATAATCGCCCAGATCTGGGCCACTGTTATCTGAATGAGGCGCAGGAACTCCAGCGCAAAGTATAACAAAGGGGGTAAAAAGTTAACATTCCCACCAAAACCGGACTCCCCTCCGATGCTCAGCTGTCCCCCCCAGAGGCCCTCCATACACGTAGCACCCAAAGGGCTCCACAGACAATTACTATGGAGTCGGATGACCCTTGGCCCCCCTGGCTGGCGGATGTTATGGCGGCCATTGCTACTTGTCAATCCACGCTAACAACAAAGATCGAAGCAGTCCAGCTGGATATGGGTCTAATTCGCCAAGATATTGATAAAATCCGATCACGAGTCACTGAGGCGGAGCAGAGACTGAGTACCACTGAAGATACCATTGCGGAACATGGAGCATCACTCCGTACGCTTCAAACCAAAGTGAAGGCCCTTGAATACAGAGCCGAGGATGCGGAGAACAGAAACCGGCGTAATAATCTTCGCATTGTCAGATTACCGGAGGGGGCGGAGGGAGGCGACCCTACCTCCTTTATAGAGGGTCTGCTTCGTGATCTCTTACCCGAGGCCCGTTGGTCACCTTACTTCACGGTGGAGAGGGCTCACCGCATACCGCCTAAGCCGGGGCCTCCTGGATCCCCCCCTCGTACCTTCATCCTCCGTCTCCTTAATTTCAGAGACAGAGACGAAGTCCTCCGTGCATCTAGAAACGTAGGGGAACTCAGATTCCAGAACACGAAGTTGATGATCTTCCCCGACTATTCTGTGGAGACCCAGAAGCTCAGGAAATCTTTTGACCAAGTCAAAGCGGCTCTACGATCACGCAGCATTCGCTACAGTGTGCTCTTCCCTGCCCGTCTGAGAGTCCAGGACGGCGAGACAACCCGCTTCTTTACCAACTCGAGAGAGGCTTCTGCCTGGCTGGACTCGCTACTACGGATTCGCTGATGATCCACCTGGTATATGCTGTGTGGCCCCCTCTTGTTTACTCACCATAACCTGGGCTCAGGTCTCCGTTATCACACGAACTTCCACATGGATGACTTATTATGTTGCATAAGTTATGCCCAGTTCATTCCATGGTGTGTACAGACTGGTGGGGGGATGATCCCTACCAGGGAAATTCTAAGATAGTGCCCCTGCCAAACAACTTGGTCAGGAGATCGTTGAAGTATAAATCTTCTTCTACATATGCTTGTTTCCTTGAGGAATGCTGGACTTCTGGTTCGGTATCTCCACCCAAAAGATGGATCGAATTTACTGTGGGGTCGCATTATGGCTATTTCCCTTTGTTTGAATTTTTAAGCCCCCACAGCCTGCTGTATCACAAGCGGAGTTTTCACATACATAAGACGCTTGAACTACTACTTTCCCCCCCGTGTGAAGTCTCGGGGGGGTGAGTTGCCTCGTCCACGGACCCCCTGTTGCAGCCGGCGAGCTGTATAAGTTAGGGATCAAAACCTGCCTCAGTTCTGGGAGGTTGGGTGGGGTGGGGGGTGGGGTAAGTTCCCCTAATGGGGCTAAATTCATCTACTTTAAATTTTGGTATTCGTTACCTTTTGTTAATTTGGTTTTGTTTTTGTTTGATATTTGTACAAAAAAAATTGACTCATCAGCATTGCACTGTTTACAGAGGTATCCGCTTCGAGGGACGGGGTCCGGTCCGAGAGCCATGAATTCTATTGATCCTAATACTCTCCATATTCCCAGTGGTCATGTCCTCCCTTAACATCATCTCCTGGAACACTGGGGGACTGAACTCCCCGGTCAAGCGTTCCCTGGTGTTCCAATTCATTAAAACCTATAACCCACATATATGTGTACTCCAGGAGACACACCTAACAGGACGCAGGGTTCTGGCCCTTAAAAAACCATGGGTGGGACACCACTACCACTCCACACACTCCTCATTTTCTAGAGGTGTTACTATACTGGTATTGAAGTCACTTCCATTCCGGCTCTTGGATTTGGCCCTGGACCCTGATGGTCGGTATGTAATTATTCATGCTAAAATATACACTCTAACGTGGACCATTGTGGGCTTATATCTGCCTCCTCCGGCCTCCTTGCTGGTGCTCAATCAGATCGCTAGCAAGATAGCCGACATCGCATCGGACAATAATGTTATATTGGGTGATTTTAATCTGGTCCCTAACCCGGACTTGGATAGACTGACTCCTGCGGGACATCACTGCCCTGGGTTGGCTGAGTGGGCTGATACCTTTGGTCTGACTGATGTCTGGAGGTGGCGTCACCCCCAGACCAGGGCATACACATGCCACTCAGCCTCTCATAGAACGTTCTCCCGCATAGACTTGGTCTTCGCAGGGGCTCAAGTCCTTCCACGGGTCACAGATATACAAATATTGCCTAGGGGTAGGGATGAGCTTCGTGTTCGAGTCGAACCCATG
Source organism: Lithobates clamitans (assembly GCA_037952925.1). NCBI lineage: Eukaryota > Metazoa > Chordata > Amphibia > Anura > Ranidae > Lithobates > Lithobates clamitans. The sequence continues at coordinate 732,600 of JBBGZY010001175.1, read as the reverse complement.
TTCGACTCGAACATCGGCTGTTCGGTCATTCGCCGAATTGCGAACGATATGGGCCGTTCGCGCCAAATTCGTGTGGCGCGTCACGGCCCATAATTCACTGCAGCATCGCAGTGCATTGCTTGCTGATGATTGGCCAAGCATGCACTATGACCCGCATGCTTGGCCAATCACAGCGCCGATTGAACAGAGAGCCATAATTGGCCAAAGCCAAGGAGGCTTTGGCCAATTATGGCTCAGGGGATTTAGTACACGCCCCACACTATATAAGGCCGCCTGCACGGCGGCCCTGTGTAGTGTGTGTTCCGGCGTTGAAAGAGATAGACAGAGAGACAGTGTTTGATTTGAGTTAGATAGATTAGGCAGAACAGTCAGTCAGTTAGCTGCACTTACAGTGTATTGTGTATATATATGCATCCCAGGTGTTGAATATATATATATACACTGTACTCAGTTTAGATAGATCCGTTCCTGTTATCTTCTAGACTATTTACATTTAGTGCAGTGCGTCCTGCTCACAGTGTTCAGCTAGATCCGTTCCTGTTATCTTTTAGACTATTTACATTTAGTGCAGTGCGTCCTGCTCACAGTGTTCAGCTAGATCCGTTCCTGTTAAATTCTAGACTATTTACATTTAGTGCAGTGCGTCCTGCTCACAGTGTTCAGCTAGATCCGTTCCTGTTATCTTCTAGACTATTTACATTTAGTGCAGTGCGTCCTGCTCACAGTGTTCAGCTAGATCCGTTCCTGTTATCTTCCTACTGACAGGCAGGCTTGTCTTGTTACAGTATATAAAGCTACCTGAAGAAAATTACTGGTGTTCTTTTAATCCTATTAGTACCACGGTCAGGCAGCTAGACTATTTACATTTAGTGCAGTGCGTCCTGCTCACAGTGTTCAGCTAGATCTGTTCCTGTTATCTTCCTACTGACAGGCAGGCTTGTCTTGTTAAAGTATTTACAGCTACCTAAAGAAAATTACTGGTGTTCTTTTGATCCTATTAGTACCACGGTCAGGCAGCTAGACTATTTACAGTTAGTGCAATGCGTCCTGCTCACAGTGTTCAGCTAAACCTACAAGTTAGTGGGGTGCGTCCACCTCACAGTGTTCAGCTAAAGCTACCTGTAGAAGGTTGGTGGTGTTCTCATACTACAGGCAGGTAGTTGATTTTGCTAGCTGCAGTATATATATATATATATATATATCCCAGCTTAGTGCAGCTACAGGCCATTAGTATGTCTGGAAGGCCAAGAAGGAGAGGCAGACAGTCACAAGCCAATAAGAGAGGGCAAGCAGGCTCTGTGTCTAGTGGTGGTCGTGGAGACGGTGCATCCTCATCAGCACATGGCCATGGGACACGCTTGGCCTTTTTTTCGGCAGCTGGCCGTGTTGAGCCGCAACATGCGGAAGACTTGGTCGAGTGGATGACCAAGCCGTCCTCATCCTCCTCATCCTCTCTCACCCATGCCCAGGGTGCTTTGTCTGGCAAAGCAGCGGCCTCTTCCCTCGGCTCAATGTCATCAGTGACTCCTTCCCTAGCTCCACCATGTCCTTCTGAGGAGTCCCTCGAACTGTTTGACCACAGTGTTGGGTACATGCTCCAGGAGGATGCCCAGCGTTTGGAAGGCTCTGATGATGATACTGAGCTCGATGAAGGCAGTAACATGAGCACGGACAGAGGGGGTGCCCAAGAAGGACAGCAATCTGGCAGTCATGCTCCCCCTGCTGCAGCATACTGCCAGGTTTGCTCCAATGATGAGGAGGGAGGGGATGATGAGGTCACTGACTTAACGTGGGTGCCTGATAGGAGAGAGGAGGAGGAGGAGGAGGCGGCACATCACCAACGAGGCAGGATACCCTCCAGGGGCCAGCCTAAGGGCAGCACATTGACTGCATCACATGTGCAGGGCGCTGCAGTCTCTGCGCGTTATTCAAAAAGTTCTTTGGTGTGGGTCTTTTTTGAGACGAGTGCATCAGATCGCACCGCGCTATTTGCAACATATGTCTCAAGCGTATCTCACGTGGCCAAAACATCTCCCGCTTGGGTACCACATGCTTGACCAGACATATGTTGACCTGCCATGCAGTTCGTTGGCAAGCGCATCTAAAAGACCCACACCAAAGAACAAAGAGGACCTCTCCTTGCTCCTCATCAGCTGAGATTTCCAACCCCACTAGACCTTCAGTCCTCTCTGAGACCTGCACTGAGAGGAATGAAGGTGTAGAATTAGGTGTGTCACAGCCAAGTACTTGTAGGCAATCTGCTTTTGGTACACCGACGTCAGATTGTACCAGGCAAATTTCCCTGCCCCAGCTGCTGCACCGCCGAAAGAAGTTTGCTCCCAACCATCCACATGCCCAGCGGTTGAATGCTAGCTTGGCAAAATTGCTGGCACTTCAACTGCTGCCTTTTCAGTTGGTAGACTCTGCCCCCTTCCGTGAGTTTGTGGAATGTGCGGTTCCTCGGTGGCAGGTACCCAAACGCCACTTTTTCTCACGGAAGGCGATTCCGGCTCTCTACCGGCATGTGGAAGGCAATGTCCATGCCTCGCTGGACAGGGCGGTCAGCGGTAAGGTGCATATTACCGCTGACTCATGGTCCAGCAGGCATGGACAGGGACGTTACCTAAGTTTCACGGCGCATTGGGTGACTCTGCTGGCAGCTGGGAAGGATGCAGGACAAGGTGCAGTAGTGTTGGAGGTTGTTCCGCCACCATGCCTCCAAAATGCTAATGATTGTGACACACCTCTCTCCTCCACCCCCTCCTCTTCTTCTTCCTCCATGGCCTCTTCCTCGGAACCAGCGGTGCTCCGTAGTCGTTCAAGGGGCTACGCAAGTACGCAGGCCAAAAGATGCCATGCGGTGCTTGAGCTGGTGTGCTTGGGGGACAGGAGCCACACTGGGGCAGAGGTTCTGTCAGCTCTGCAGGGGCAGGTTCAGAGGTGGTTGACGCCACGCCAACTTAAGGCAGGAATGGTGGTTTGCGACAATGGCACCAACCTCCTCTCTGCCCTCCGACAGGGACAAATGACCCATGTGCCCTGTTTGGCTCACGTCCTTAACTTGGTGGTGCAGCGGTTCTTGGGCAGGTACCCGGGCTTACAGGATGTCCTGAGGCAGGCCAGGAAAGTCTGTGTGCATTTCCGCCGGTCATATAATGCCAGTGCTCGGCTGACGGACCTCCAAAAGGAGTTTAACCTGCCCAAGAACCGCCTAATCTGTGACATGCCCACCAGGTGGAACTCAACGTTGGCCATGCTGCAGCGGCTGCACACGCAGCAGAGGGCCATCAATGAGTAACTGTGCGACTATGGCACCAGGACAGGGTCAGGGGAGCTTGGTTTTTTTCCCCATGCCAGTGGGCCATGATCAGGGATGCATGCACTGTCCTGTCACCATTTGAGGAGGCCACGAGGATGGTGAGCAGTGACAGTGCATGCATCAGTGACACTGTCCCCCTTGTCCACCTGTTGGAGCACACGCTGCGTGGAATAATGGACAGGGCACTTGAGGCAGAACAGAGGCAGGAAGATGAGGACTTCCTTAGCTCTCAAGGCCCCCTTTATCCAGACAGTGTTCCTGCGTGCCCGCCGATCACACAGGAAGAGGACGAGGAGGAGGAGGAGGAGGAGGAGGAGGAAGATTGTGTCAGTATGGAGGTGGAGCCTGGCACTCAGCAGCAGTCTTTAAGGGATCAGTCCCAAGAAACACATGGACTTGTACGTGGCTGGGAGGAGGTGGCTGCGGACCATGTCGTCCTTAGTGACCCAGAGGACTCCGGACCGAATGCCTCAGCAAACCTACGCTGCATGGCCTCCCTGATCCTGCAAAGCCTGCGTAAGGATCCTCGTATTCGTGGTATCAAGGAGAAGGACCAATACTGGCTGGCAACCCTCCTTGATTCACGTTACAAGGGTAAGGTTGCGGACCTTATCTTGCCATCGCAGAGGGAGCAGAGGATGAAACATCTTCGGGAGGCCTTGCAGAAAGGTCTGTGCAACGCGTTCCCAGAGACTGGGAGGTTACAATCTCCTGTTTCTGGACAACGTGTTGCTGAGGCTTCGGTCAGTCAAAGAAGGAGCAGTGGAGAAGGTGGCCGTCTGACCGATGCGTTCAGACAATTTTTTGGTCCGCAACCCCAAGGTATGATCGGTTCCAGCAACCATCGCCAGCGTCTGTTTTACATGGTGCAGGAATACCTAGGGGCAAGATCAGACTTGGACACCTTTCCCACCGAAAATCCTCTGGGTTACTGGGTCTTGAGGATGGATCACTGGCCAGAGCTTGCACAGTATGCAATTGAGCTACTGGCCTGTCCTGCATCCAGCGTTCTTTCGGAACGCACATTCAGTGCTGCTGGAGGCGTGGTAACCGATCACAGGGTGCGTCTGTCCACCGACTCGGTCGATCGACTGACCTTCATAAAAATGAATCAGTCTTGGATCACCACCAGCTACCAAGCACCTGATGCTGATGTAACCGAATAATTTTTTTTGAAGTCTCAGATCCCTTCAAAGACTGCCTATGCTGATGCTGAGTGACTATCCCTGAGTAATTATCCTCTTCCTCCTCAATCATCACGCTGATAGCTTGTAAGAACATTTTTGGTTCTGGGCGCCACCACCAGTGCCTAAGTCACAATTTTTCAGCCCCTGTTTAACAGGGGCGTGTAATTACAATTTTTGATGTAATACTTTGCAGCAGGGCTCGTTCCTGCATTCCAACTAGAGTGTCTGTGAGGGGTTGCAGTGTTGTGGCACCAGCACCAGTGCCCAAGGCCCAATTTTTCTGCTCCTGTCTAACAGGGGCGTGTAATTACAATTTTTGATGCAATACTTTGCAGCAGGGCTCGTTCCTGCATTCCAACTAGAGTGTCTGTGAGGGGTTGCAATGTTGTGGCACCAGCACCAGTGCCCAAGGCCCAATTTTTCTGCTCCTGTCTAACAGGGGCATGTAATTACAATTTTTGATGCAATACTTTGCAGCAGGGCTCGTTCCTGCATTCCAACTAGAGTGTCTGTGAGGGGTTGCAGTGTTGTGGCACCAGCACCAGTGCCCAAGGCCCAATTTTTCTGCTCCTGTCTAACAGGGGCGTGTAATTACAATTTTAGATGCAATACTTTGCAGCAGGGCTCGTTCCTGCGTTCCAACTAGAGTGTCTGTAAGGGGTTGCAGTGTTGTGGCACCAGCACCAGTGCCTAAGGCCTAATTTTTCAGCTCCTGTTCAACAGGGGCATGTAATTACAATTCTTGATCTAATATTTCACAGCAGGGCCCTGCGAGGGCTTACAGTGTTGTGGCCACAGCAACACCTAAGGCCCAAATTTCTGCTGAGTATATAGGGCAGGACCCTACTTTCAAACATCTAACTTACAAACGACTCCTACTTGCAAACGGAAGGAGACAACAGGAAGTGAGATGAAATCTACCCCTAGGAAGGGAAATTCTCTCCTGTAAGAGTTAATATGGGAAAAAAAATTCTCCTTTCCACTGATGCTTTCCAATCCTTGTTCCACAAAAAAACCCAAATTTTCAAAAAACATTTTTCATTGGGACAAAAAGTGAGGTGAAATCTTCTGAAGAGGAAGAAAGACAGCAAAACAAATGTCACAGGGGTGATAACCCTTCCCTATGTTTTCCAAAAAACTTAAAAAAGATTTTTTGGCTGGAGCTAAACACGTTAAAAATGTACCCGTTCAAAATTACAAACAGATTCTACTTAACAACAAACCTACAGTCCCTGTCTTGTTTGCACCGCCTGTATACTGCTGTTCAGAGTTTATAGGGCCTGGTGGCCCCACACCTTTCCTTATTTTAATTTGGGTGCGGGGTTCCCCTTAATATCCATACAAGACCCAAAGGGCCTGGTAATGGACTAGGGGGTACCCATGCCGTTTGTCTCACTGATTTTCATCCATATTGCCATGACCCGACATTACATTAAACCCGCAAGCAGTTTTAAATGAGATTTTTTCCTTTAAAAATGACATTTGGTGCAGGGACTGTTCTAAACACGGGAAACACGTGTCACTTTACAGGCATACTATAGACACCCCCCAGGTACGATATTTAAAGGAATATTTCACTTTTTTTTTTTTTACTTTAAGCATCATTAAAATCACTGCTCCCGAAAAAACGGCCGTTTTTAAAAGTTTTTTTTGCATTGATACATGTCCCCTGGGGTAGGACCCGGGTCCCCAAACCCTTTTTAGGACAATACCGTGCAAATTAGCCTTTAAAATGAGCACTTTTGATTTCGAACGTTCGAGTCCCATAGACGTCAATGGGGTTCTAACGTTCGTGCGAACTTTCGGTCCGTTCGCAGGTTCTGGTGCGAACCGAACCGGGGGGTGTTCGGCTCATCCCTACCTAGGGGAATTTCCGACCACGCACCCTTGTTGTTGTTATTGGACCTTTCCCTTGGCTCAGTAGAAAGGATATGGAGGCTCTCCAGATTTTGGATTTCAGACACTGCAGTAGACTCCCAATTTAGAACGGAAATGCTAGATTTTTGGGCTGTAAACGAGGGCTCGGCTGACCCTGTAGTTGTGTGGGATGCCTTTAAAGCCACAACGAGGGGACATTACCAGACCATCATTGCCAGAGTCCGACGGGAGCGCAGGGCAGACTTGATTAAGGCTGAAAGGGAGGCGAGTAGTGCGGAGGCTCTTTTTGTTTGTACCCGAGACCCTGCGCACTATTCGCATCTACAACTTATGACGAAAGAGGTGGTTCGTCTCCGTACCTCTCTTACCCAGAAGAAAATGCTGGCTCAATCCCAACGGATTTTTGAGCAGGGAGAGCAATCGGGTCGCCTGTTGGCCTGGCTTTCCAAGGAACAGGCAGGCGGAATGAGAATCTCACATATTAGGGACCCCTCGGGACAGTTGATTCATACCCTGGAAGGAATCAACCGCTGTTTTGCTCAGTACTACGAATCCCTCTATGGGTCCAGGGTGGACTATAGAGGGGAGGATCTGGTAGCATACCTAGATGACATTGATATCCCAACCCTCACTGTAACATATCGTGACAAGCTTGATGCCCCAATCACGTCCTTAGAGATATTACAGGCCCTTAAATCAATGCAGACAGGGAAAACTCCGGGACCCGATAGTGTCCCTGTGGAGTTTTATAAACAATATGCTGCGGAGCTAGTCGATAAGCTTCAGGCCCTCTTCTCTGCATCGACGCACCTCGGAAAACTCCCGGACACCATGAGCGAAGCGATCATAGTGGTGATCCCCAAGCCAGGGAAGGACCCCACGTTGTGCTCCTCGTACCGCCCTATATCCCTTCTGAATGTGGATGCAAAAGTATTGGCTAAGGTACTGGCCAATAGGCTTAACCTGGTAATTACTGCTCTCATCCACAGGGATCAAACGGGCATGGACATTAATATTAGACATCTCCATACCCACATAGATAGGGCGGACGAGGCGACTAATGGAATGGTGGCCTCACTCGACGCGGAGAAGGCTTTCGACACCGTCGAGTGGGGCTACTTATGGGAGGTGCTCTCGCGATTCGGGTTTGGCCGGGGTTTCACGAAATGGCTCCGCATGTTATATCATTGCCCCTCAGCAAGAATACGTACTAACGGAAGCCTCTCGGGAAGGTTCCAATTGTTTCGGGGTACGCGACAGGGGTGTCCCCTCTCCCCGGGTCTATTTGCTCTGGCGATGGAGCCCCTGGCTATACTATTGAGGGCTGACCCTGGGGTGAGGGGACTCCAGGTGGGTCCCATTGAGGAGAAGTTGTCGCTGTACGCGGACGACGCTCTGCTTTATTTGGCGGATGCGTCGTCCTCGTTGCAGACTGCACTCGAACTAATTAACCGATTTCTTGGGTTCTCGGGGATTCGTATTAATTGGGATAAGTCGGTTCTTTTCCCACTCCATCCCTCGACCCCTAGAACACCTCACCCCCAGCTTAAATGGGTAGATGACTTCAAATATCTGGAGATAAAAATTAGTCCAAGATTACATAGATAACAATTTGCGTCCACTCATGGCACAACTCACGGCTAGGTGTACTGCATGGCGTTCCCTTCCACTGACCCCGGTAGGCAGAGTAAATTTATTAAAAATGATTTTCCTCCCGAAATATCTATATTTTTTCCGCAACACACCCATACCCATCCCTAAGATTTTCTTTCGTAGGCTGGAGAGTCTGCTGATACACTTTGTTTGGGCTGGGAGGCCACCCAGGGTGGCCAGGCAGATATTATACCTCCCGCTTTCGGGGGGGGTTTGGGGCTGCCGAATTTTCAAATCTATTACTGGACAGCTGTTTTGGTCACGATTAGGTGGTGGTTCTCCCAGCCCACGCAGAATCCGGCGGTCACTCTGGAGGCAGCCATCATGGGTTCCTTTGCTGCCCTTAGCAATCTCCCGTTTCGCGGTCTTAGGGCCAGTTTGTCTATGACGACTTCAATGCGGACCACTGTGAGGGTATGGCAGGAGGCTAGGAAAATCTATAGGAAACCCAACCACATTTCACCCCACATGCCCCTATGGGGTAACTCTCTACTCTCCCACTTTTACACTATACCGGACCCCTCAATTTGGGCAAAAAAGGGAATCCTCACATTAAAACATATAGTTAGAGATGGCAGGCTGATGACTTTCCAAGCCCTGAGGCAATCCTTTGCTATCCCATCCTCCTTCCAATTTAGATATTGGCAGCTGAAGCACGCCTTTGAGGCTCAGTTCCCTGCCCCCCTCACTCTGGAACCGGACTCCATTGAAAGGCTCCTGACCTCCAGCGTGATGGGGAAGCCTCTCTCAACAATATATTTATACCTTACGGTGGAATATGATGCAAAGCTGACCAAAACCTGGGAAAGGTGGAAGATTGACATTCCCTCTTTAGACGAAGAGGAGTTGAAGGAGTGTTTAATTTCCTACATTCCTTCTATGATCGCTGCAAGGGATAGGTTCATACAGTTTAAGTTCCTACACAGAGCGTATTTTACCCCACAGAGACTGGCGCGCATATACCACCAAAGAGATCCCAACTGTCAGAGATGCAGGCAGGAGGTGGGTACTTTCTGGCATATGGTCTGGTCTTGCTCCAAACTAAGACCCTTTTGGTCAGCAGTGGCCTCTACACTGGGCAATGTCATAGGTTCAGACTTGCCGGTTGACCCCCAAATTCTACTGCTCAGTCATCTGGAGGATGTTGAGGGTGATAGGTATGATAAACTGTGTCTAACCTTCGCATTGTACTACGCTAGGCGGGAAATTCTACTGCGATGGAAACTGGAGGAGCCTCCTACTCTGGCCTCGTGGATAAGGTCGGTGAACAAGGTACTTCCCCTCTATAGACTGACGTACGAAAGCAGGCAATGTCCAGGGAAGTTTGACAAAATTTGGTCGTCCTGGATAGACGCTTCTGGGGACCCCGAACCCCCTACCACATAAGTAAGACATGAAACATAGGAGAGGACATCCTGCATCTCAAGCCTATTCTTCTTATACCCGTTTCTCTTCACCCCCTTCCTTTTTTCTCCCTTTTCCCTCCCCCCCCTCTCTTCCTTCATCTTCCCTCCCCTTCCTTCCCCCCTCCCACCTTCTTCTCTCCCCGCTCCCCTCCGCTCCCCCCAGACGCCCCTGTCAGGAATGATTCAATACTGGGTTATTTACTTCATATTATCCAATAATTTTTCAAGATGACACAAGCCATGAGAACTATGGTTAGGTACGCATTTGGAACAACTGATAAACAGTAGTTGTTGTTTTAGGGTAAATCCCACTGTAATTATTCTCACCATAATGACTGTACTAAGTTCTTGTACTGTAATGGTGATTTGTTTAATAAAAAATTTTCTGTTAAAAAAAAAAATGAGTGAAGCTGCCATGACACAGTAGTGTGGATTGGCCATAAATTTCTTCCAGCAGGGTGAAATGATCACCAACTATTGCCACAAAAGTGCAGCCCTGGCGAGCATATCATTGTCTTCAAGTGGCAGTCTCTAACAGTTGCAGGATGTATGGAAGCAGGGGCTATATTGGACCATGCAGTGGTGTTGATTTACTAAAACTGGAGAGTGAAAAATCTGGTGAAGCTGTGCATGGTAGCCAATCTGCTTCTAACTTTAGCAGTGGTTGTAAAGGCTCCAGGTTTTTTACCCTCATGCATTCTGCGCCCGAAGGTAAAAAGCCTTCTCTGTGCAGCAGCACCCCGAGCCCCCCTAATACTTTATAAAGAAAGAAAAAGAGGGTGCACCAGCTTAGCTCATTACCTTTGTGACAATTTATTGTTAAAAAACTATATAAAATTATACTCAAAACGAATATCTCAAGCAAAATACAGTCCACCTAGTGCTCAACCCAGCGTGGTCTGCTGACAAGTGTCAATAGTGAGATGAAAAGTAAAAAAAAGCTGACACTGAGTCAGAGGGGACACACCTTGAAACGCATCAGTTTTTTTACTTTTCATCGCACTGTTGGAACTTGTCAGCAGACCACGCTGGGTAGAGCACTAGGTGGGCTGTATTGTGCTTGATATCATTATTATGATTCAAAGTACTTATAGAGCGCTGTCAATTTACGAAGCGCTTTACATATACATTGTACATTCACATCGGTCCCTACCCTGCAAGGGGCTTACAATCTAAGGTCCTTAACTCACATTCATGTATTAGGACCAATTTAGACAGAAGCCAATTAACCTACCAGCATGTCTTTGGAGTGTGGGAGGAAACCCACGCAGGCACAGGGAGAACATGCAAACTCCAGGCAGGTAGTGTCATGGTTGGGATTCAAACCAGAGACCCTTTTCACTGCTAAGCGAGGGTGCTAACCATTACACCACTGTGCCACCCGATATATGCATTCGTTTGTGAGTATAATGTTATATACTTTTTTAACAATGAATTGTCACAAAAGTAATGCGCTAGGCTGGCACGCCCTCTTTTCCTTTCTTTATACAGGGTTTCCCTGACCTGTTGTGAGTGGCAGCACAGCCAATGTTGAGGTTAAAGCAGCAGAGATACACAAGCACATTCAGCTGCACAATTTTCTCAAGCACAGGAGATTTGGCTCCCCTGATATTTACCTGAGCCCCATTGTGATCCAGCGATGTGCTGAGAGCCTCAGCTCTCAGTGGACTTTTCCTCCTCATTGGCTGTGATAGCAGTGGGAGCCAATGAGAAGAGAGAGAGAGGGCAGGCTCTGTAAGTGACACACAGAGCAGTGGCTCGGGGGTGAGCCTGCTTGGGTGCCCCCATTGCAAGCTACTTGCTCTGGGGGCACTCAGCAGGAGGGAGGAGCAAGGAGTGCCAGCAGGGGACCTGAGCAGAGAAGGATTGGGGCTGCTCTGTGTAAAACTGCTGCACACCACAGGTAAGTGTAACATGTGTGTTATAAAAAAAATGCCTTTAATGTTAAGCTTTGACAACAAAAAAAAACCTGGAAGCTTATTGGTTTCTATGCATAGCTATGCCAGTTTTTGCACTCTAGTTTTACTAAATCAACCAAAGTGTCTCATCAACTGCAAACTTTTGTGAGTCACTTGACACTTTTAAAAGCTAACTCGCACACACAATAAAATTTATGTTTATTAATTCAACTTTCATACTTTATTTCCTTATTTCTGTGCAATAAACGTATTACACCATTGTCTTGCTCCATTGTGTACACTAATAAATTTTGCTACTAAGCTTAATATAGTTTAATCACTTACTTAACCCATAACTGTGATTGACACACAGAGCAAGGTAATCACATTCCCCCCTGTAGCCAGATGTGGTGTGATGCTGCCTTGCTGTTAGCCTGGATGCTGCTGAATCTTGATGTCTAAGCAATGGAAGCAACATCTCACTGCCTCAGCTGCAGAGGGAGCAATTCCATAGGTATAAACAGGCAGCCTCCCAGCGGCTCCCTGTCAGCAAATCACAAGTGGCAGGATTGCTAGTGGCAGAGTCACCTGTCTGATATCATCCTTACAGTCAGAAAGACAGGGACAAAGATTTTCCTGGCAAATCAGTGTTGTTCTTACACTGCTAAATGATTGTTAAATGACAGTGCAGTATAAGCTCCTATAGATGTGCGAGCACATGTGAAGTATGAACATGTTTGCCCTCAAGTGCACATAGTACAAATGGTTAAAATTAGCAAGCACAGATCTACCCTCAGTGTGAATAGCCACTCCACTTGCTCCAGACATGCCGAGTAGGGATGGGTCGAATGGACCCCTGTTCGGTTCTCACCAGAACTTACGATCATCGAGAAAGTTCGGACCCGAATAAGGAACCCCATTAAAGTCAAAGGAACCCGAATGTCAAAAATCAACAACTCACTCACCATTTTGAAGGCTTATATGCAAGTAATTGAGCATACAATGGCTATAGGGGTCCGTGTCCTTCCCTGGGGGACATATATCAATTAAAAAAGTTTGTATAAAATGTCATTTTTAAATGAGCAGTGATTTTTTGATTTTTAAAGTGAAAGCTTAAAAATAAAAAATTCCTTCCAATATAGTGACTGGGCGGGTTCCCCTTAATCTACCTGTAAAGTGGCAGATCTATACCATGTCTAGAATCTGCTGCAGCAATAATTGCATTATAAAAAAATTACATTTTCCCTGCAAGCTGCCTTTATTTAGCTCAGCAACAGATGGGGAGCCAGTGTGTATGATGGGGCCACAATGTAGTGCACTGGGAATAAGATTAGAGATTTTTTGGATACATTCTGGTGGGACTTTGAGTTTGGATAGAAGTAACAGGTACATAAAAATTGGTCTTTGGGTGATGGTGGCGCCTTCCCACCGTAACCCTATAGAGGTAATCTTGAAGAAAGCAAGAATTGGCCTTGCTGTAAAAAATTGCAATGATGTGCACCTGTCAAACAGGTGCAGAAAAATTGGTCTTTGGGTGTCAGTGATGCATTCCCACCGTAAACCTATAGAGGTACTCTTGATGAAAGCAAGAATTGGCCTTGCTGTAAAAAATTGCAATGATATGCACCTGGAAAAATATATAATCTAAACATATCAACTCGCGCTGATGGTGTAGAACAGTGGTTCTCAACTCCAGTCCTCAGGACCCACCAACAGGCCAGGTTTGCAAGATAGCTGAAATACATCACAGGTGATATCACTTGCTGCTCAGTGATTGCAGTATTCTAGTCTGCAACTCCCCAAGGTAATACTTAAAATCTGGCCTGTTGGTGGGTCCCGAGGACTGGAGTTGAGAACCACTGGTGTAGAAAATGGGTGATAAAAAATTAATGTAGCTGCTATACACAAAGTGCTAAACACTTGACCATAATGACAAAATATATAAATACAGTACTCACAAGCAGAGACCCATAGTAGGTGACAAAAACATATAGTCCATATAAAAAACACTTTTTTTATATAACTATAATGATATGCACCTGTCAAGCAGGTGCAGGAAAATTGGTCTTTGCGTGTTAATTGTGTCCATGAAACCTATACCAAAAACATTCTTCTAGATGAAATAATTGAACACCCTCAAAGCTAGGCAGCCTCGAAGTCCTGCAGAGATTCCGCATCCCAAAAAGACTTAATCAGTGACATCGCTATCAGGGGCTTCATAGCTGGTAATACAGGACGGATTCGTTTTTACAAAAGTCAAACGGTCCATGGAGTCTGTGGACAGACGCGTTCTATGATCAGTAGGGATGAGCCGAACACCCCCCCAGTTCGGTTCGCACCAGAACCTGTGAACGAACCGAAAATTCGCATGAACTCTAGACCCCCATTGACGTCTATGGGACTTGAACGTTCAAAATCAAAAGTGCTCATTTTAAAGGCTAATTTGCATGGTATTGTCCTAAAAAAGGGTTTGGGGACCCGGGCCCTGCCCCAGGGGACATGTATCAATGTAAAAAAACTTTTAAAAACGGCCGTTTTTTCGGGAGCAGTGATTTTAATGATGCTTAAAGTAAAAAAAAAAAAAAAAGTGAAATATTCCTTTAAATATCGTACCTGGGGGGTGTCTATAGTATGCCTGTAAAGTGGCGCGTGTTTCCCGTGTTTAGAACAGTCCCTGCACAAAATGGCATTTTTAAAGGAAAAAAAGTCATTTAAAACTGCTTGCGGCTTTAATGTAATAATAATAAACCCGAAAAGAAAAATACTGCGCTATCCCTATAGTTATATTTGCATACAATTGTGTGGTGAAAAAATGAAAATAAAAACCAGAATGAACCTAAGAACTCAAAGAACAGCTGCAACCTCTAATGTGAGACAACCCCCACCTAAATAACCATGCAAATAATAGGCTGCGCTACCAGGGATTAGACGTGGTCATAATTGATAGAACCAACTAAGTGACATTCAAACATAAACAGAAAAAAATAATTGAAAAATTCAATATCAGCAAAATTAAGATCACATTGATAAAATGATGGTGACAAAGGGGTTCAATGATCGAAAACAATTAGAGTGAGTCCATATAATCAGAAAATAAAGTCCTTATGGATGCAAAAATTTGATAGATAGAAGGAGGGTGTCTCTCTCCTTCTATCTATCAAATTTTTGCATCCATAAGGACTTTATTTTCTGATTATATGGACTCACTCTAATTGTTTTCGATCATTGAACCCCTTTGTCACCATCATTTTATCAATGTGATCTTAATTTTGCTGATATTGAATTTTTCAATTATTTTTTTCTGTTTATGTTTGAATGTCACTTAGTTGGTTCTATCAATTATGACCATGTCTAATCCCTGGTAGCGCAGCCTATTATTTGCATGGCTTTAATGTAATGTCGGGTCCTGGCAATATGGATGAAAATCAGTGAGACAAATGGCATGGGTACCCCCAAGTCCATTACCAGGCCCTTTGGGTCTTGTATGGATATTAAGGGGTACCCTGCACTAAAATTAAAAAAGGAAAGGTGTGGGGCCCCCAGGCCCTATATACTCTGAACAGCAGTAAACAAGACAGGGACTGTAGGTTTGTTGTTAAGTAGAATCTGTTTGTAATTTTGAACTGGTACATTTTTAACGTGATTAGCGCCAGCCAAAAAAATCTATTTTAAGTTTTTTGGAAAACCTAGGGAAGGGTTATCACCCCTGTGACATTTGTTTTGCTGTCTGTGCTCCTCTTCAGAAGATTTCACCTCACTTTTTGTCCCAATAACAAATGTTTTTTTGAAAATTTGGGTTTTTTTGTGAAACAAGGATTGGTGATAAAGCATCATTGGACAGGAAAAAAGTTTTTCCCATATTAACTCTTACAGGAGAGAATTTCCCTTCCTAGGGGTAGATTTCATATAACTTCCTGTTGTCTGCTTCCGTTTGCAAGTAGGAGTTGTTTGTAAGTTGGATTTTTGAAAGTAGGGGCCTGCCCTATATACTCAACAGAAATTTGGGCCTTAGGTGTTGTTGTGGCCACAACACTGTAAGCCCTCACAGGGCCCTGCTGTGAAATATTAGATCAAGAATTGTAATTACATGCCCCTGTTGAACAGGGGCAGAAAAATTAGGCCTTTGGTGGTGGTGGTGCTGGTGCCACAACACTGTAAGTCCTCACAGATACTCTTGGTGGGCGCAGAAACGGGCCCTGCTGTGAAATATTAGATCAAGAATTCTAATTACATGTCCCTGTTGAACAGGGGCTAAAAATTGGGAGTTAGGCACTGGTGCCACAACACTGGAACCCCTCACAGATACTCTAGTTGGAGCGCAGGAACTTGCCCTGCTGCAAAGAATTGCATCAAAAATTGTAATTACACATCCCTGTTAAACAGGGGCTGAAAAATTGGGCCTTAGGCACTGGTGCCACAACACTGCAACGCCTCACAGATACTCTAGTTGGAGCGCAGGAACTAGCCCTGCTGCAAAGAATTGCATCAAAAATTGTAATTACACGCCCCTGTTAAACAGGGGCTGAAAAATTGGGCCTTAGGCACTGGTGCTGGTGCCACCACACTGCAACCTCTCACAGATACTCTAGTTGGAGCTCAGGAACTAGCCCTGCTGCAAAGAATTGCATCAAAAATTGTAATTACACGCCCCTGTTAAACAGGGGCTGAAAAATTGGGCCTTAGGCACTGGTGCTGGTGCCACAACACTGCAACCCCTCACAGATACTCTAGTTGGAGCGCAGGAACTAGCCCTGCTGCAACGAATTGCATCAAAAATTGTAATTACCATTAAAACAATCAGAAGAATTTAAGGCTCTAGCTAGGGCACATAAAAGGACACCCACCGTTGAATCCCTAGCAAAACTGGATAGGGCCAGGGCTCTCCTAAACCTTACTCTGACCACTGCAGCGGAAAAACATCTCAGGTGGACGGGAGCGAAATTTTACAGCCAAAAAGATAAGATAGGCGCCAGATTAGCGGTTAAGATTAGTCCGAAACACCGGGCATTAGCTTTCCCTAAAATTAAGCTCAAATCCGGAGATATAACACAACATCCAAGTAAGATTATGGAGGAATTTTTTACCTTCTTCCATGAACTGTATAAATCTAAAGCGTCTGGAGAAGGAAAGCTTAAGCAGGAGTTCCTTGACTCCCTGACCTTACCGACACTAACACAGTCACATAGGGAGCTAATGGAGGAGCCCTTCACCCAGGAAGAAGTGCTGGAGGTCATGAACTCATTGAAGCTTGGATCCTCCCCTGGCCCGGATGGGTTCTCCAACGGTTATTACAAAAATTTGGACCTACACTGGTCTCACACTTGACGAAATTCTTGAATTCCCTTAGAGAAGGGGGACCACTGGACTCTGAATTAAATACTGCGTACATAACAGTAATCCCCAAGCCAGGGAAGGATCCCAGGGAAATAGGGAACTATCGACCAATATCCATAATTAATAACGATGTTAAAATTCTAACGAAGATCTTAGCAAATAGAATGTCTAGCTGCATTGCATCATATATACACAAAGACTAGGTAGGCTTCATACCTGGCAGACAGGGGCCGGATCAAATTAGACGGACCATAGATATAGTATCTCTTCTGAAGTCGAGCTGGGATGGGGGACAACCACAAAAAGGATATATTTTATCAATCGACCTACATAAGGCATTCGACTCTATTGACTGGGAATACCTGTCTGATATCCTACAAAGGTGGGGATTTGGTAGCACTTTCAGAAATATAATCAAGTCTCTGTATTCAAACCCCTCGGCGCAAGTGCGGCTCATGGGCAGATACTCGGCAGCACTACCTATTAATAGGGGTACCAGACAGGGATGCCCACTTTCTCCCCTCTTATTCGCCATTGCCATTGAGACATTGGCTATAGCCATCAGAACAAACCCGGATGTCAGGGGGGTGAGGTGTGGAGACCAGGAACACAAATGCGCTTTATACGCCGATGATTTACTGCTGTACATCTCTTCCCCCCTGATATCCACCCCAGTAGTATGCAGGATCCTAAGAACTTCTTAGTAAAATCTCAGGTCTGACGGTGAATATGACTAAATCAGTGGCCCTGAATATTATGGTACCGGCAGCAATTCTCGCACAACTTCAACAAAGCTTTGAGTTCTCTTGGTCTGATACGGCTATCCCTTATCTGGGAATTAACTTAACCTCTGAGATAGGGGAATTATTTAAAGCTAATTATCCTCCAATGATACTGAAATGCAGACAAGAATTAGATAAATGGGCTAAATATGGTCTTTCCTGGGTAGGAAGAGTAAACGCTATCAAGATGACACTACTTCCCCGCCTCTTATATTTATTTCGCTCTCTCCCAATCCCCCTAACGAAAGGCTTCCTCAACAATCTACAATCGTCGATAATACGCTTTGTATGGGGAAGTAAGGGTTACAGATGCCCATCAACTGTTCTTTTACGCTTACGATCACAGGGAGGGCTGGGATTGCCTGATCTCTGGGGTTATTATTGGGCAGCTCAATTAGCGCAGATCTCCCTCATTTTTGGAAAGGGCTCAAAACCTGACTGGTTGTCTATGGAAAGGCAGGCTACACCTCGCAACACCATTGACTTTTTATTATGGTGCGACCCCAAAAGCAGACCAGCCATCCTGGCCCCCACATTATCTCACTCGATTGCACTTTGCAACAAACTTTTTACTCAAACGTCTCTAATTTCCCCACTTAGACCTCTGTCACACATATTTAATAACACAGCGTTCCTGCCAGGACTAAACATTCAGGCGTTTAAGTGGTGGACAGACAAAGGACTCTACAGAATAGGACACTATCTAACTGCGACGGGTCCTATCAATTTGAATTACTGTAAACGCACATTGGAAATGCCTGACTCTGAAAGGTTCAGATTTAACCAAATATTCCACTTCATACAATCACTTTGGTGCAACGTACAAGTAGCTCCCTCGATTACACCATACGAACAGTGGTGTTCTAACCTGGACAGACAGAAAGGGGGGATCTCGATAATATACACAGCACTCATGTCTAAGTCGGACAAACCAGCATATGCCAGGACCTGGGAGGAGGACTTGAGCGGATCTTGGACTTCAGGGGACTGGTTCAGAAGGTGGGACCGCTCTTACAAAGGTATTTATAATATCTCTCTGATAGAAGCTAGCCTAAAGGTAATGGCAAGATGGTATTATGTACCTGCTAAGTTGGCCATGTTTTATCCTGGGACCTCTCCATCCTGCTTCAGAGATTGCAAACTGGAAGGCACTATGCTACATGTCTGGTGGACTTGTCCGCGCATCAGAACCTACTAGAAGAAAATGTTCTGTATGATGGGCAGTTTAATGAATATACGTATAGCGCCAGATCCAACCATAGCTTTACTCAATCATACCATACCGAACCTACCTAAAAGCTCCCAGAAGTTAGCCTTCTTTATTTTATTGGGAGCAAAACTTACCATAGCAAAGGCCTGGAAAAGGCGTACAGTGTCCTTTCATTGTTGTAAAAGGAAGGTAACATGGATAATGTCCCAGGAGAAAATTGTAGCTAAACTGTTGGATACGGTTGAGAAATTCAATATCATTTGGGAACCATGGGCGCGATATTGTGATATTTCACTCTATCCGGGTATGGAGATGGGACCAGGTAACCTACCTAATCTACAGTATCAATAACTTTTCTCTCTCTCTTTCTCTTGCCTTTCTTGTCTTCTTCTAACACGTTTTCTTCTCTCTAAGACAGGGGCCAGCGAGCCTCTTCGGTATATACAGGCCTCTCTTGGCCCTTAAGTTATACACATCAAGACACATTCATGACGGAGTAATACATAGGATATGCTTACCAAAAATCTGGTGATATACTGTATTATTTTCAAAAAGGGATGACTTAATTATCCCATACAGTAGGAAATGTATAGACATACGAGGCAGACACGTACATAAATCAGAGCACACAGGAGAAATCCACACCAAGATAAGTTGCCTCTTTGTATATACAATGTGTAGGTCACAAATACTCAAGAAAGGGATCTCTAGCTCCGAAATTCCATAGTTAATCAGCATAGCATAGTTCTAAGTCTTCATTAGCTGCAAGAATGGTGTGGTGTCTATGGGGACTATACAGGGAAAGGGATCCGGCTGGGGAGGGTCTTTGATCGCTCCGATGGGCACAGCAAGAACCCTAACGGGGTGCCCGGAGAGGAGAGGGGGCCTCTCCCCCGCGGGATCCGAGCATAGGCAACTGTAGTCACTCACCGCGGAGATATTTAACTTTGTCTGCTGGAAACAAAATTTATTGCAATTCTCATGACTGCTAGAAAGTTAGATGTATGTTTACCAAGTTCTGCGTTTCCTTGCACCTCACATATACCATGTAACGAATACATTTATAATATTGTCTGTGTTTGATACTCATCAAAGCAGGCATCGAGGGGTTTGTTGACTGAGAGTCAATGCACGATATTCTAGGGTCCCCCTATTGGACTGGTTTCACTTAAACAAACTATATTGAAGTGCAAAATTCAAGGAGGGAGGAACTTGAGCCTTGTGACACTTGTGCATTGAGTTTTAGTCAAAGAAGTTTTCTGCGAGACTGTTAAACAAAGACAATAATAATGAACAAGAGGCACTCTGTAATAGTTCAACGGTGTAATAACTTTATTTGCCTCCTGTTCTCCTTATGTACACCTTTCTTTGCAAGTTCAAACCCTTCAGAGCAAATTTATGCTCTTTCATTATTTCTTTTGTGATAGCTTAAGCACACGACAGTTATTCATATTTCAAATATCACAATAGCACTCAACTGATAACTGACTGTATTATATAGTTGTAATACTGTATTACTGGTGTCTGAGGAAGGCCCGATGTTTTCAGCCTACGCTATCAATACTATATTTTGATGTGATATGTCAATTGATTATCTTAAAAACCAATAAAAACTATTGAAACTGAAAAATTGTAATTACACGCCCCTGTTAAACAGGGGCTGAAAAATTGGGCCTTAGGCACTGGTGCTGGTGCCACAACACTGCAAGCCCTCACAGATACTCTAGTTGGAGCGCAGGAACTAACCCTGCTGCAAAGAATTGCATCAAAAATTGTAATTACACGTCCCTGTTAAACAGGGGCTGAAAAATTGGGCCTTAGGCACTGGTGCTGGTGCCACAACACTGCAACACCTCACAGATACTCCAGTTGGAGTGCAGGAACTAGCCCTGCTGCAACAAATTGCATGAAAAATTGTAATTACACGCCCCTGTTAAACAGGGGCTGAAAAATTGGGCTTTAGGCACTGGTGCTGGTGCCACAACACTGCAACCCCTCACAGATACTTTAGTTGGAGCGCAGGAACTAGCCCTGCTGCAAAGAATTGCATCAAAAATTGTAATTACACGCCCCTGTTGAACAGGGGCTGAAAAATTGGGCCTTAGGCACTGGTGCTGGTGCCACAACACTGCAACACCTCACAGATACTCCAGTTGGAGTGTAGGAACTAGCCCTGCTGCAAAGAATTGCATCAAAAATTGTAATTACATGCCCCTGTTCAACAGGGGCTGAAAAATTGGGCCTTAGGCACTGGTGGCGGAACTGGCGGCGCCCAGAACCAAAAATGTTCTTACAAGCTATCATCATGATCATTGAGGAGGAAGAGGATAATTACTCAGTATAACAGGATAGTCACTCAGCATCAGCATAGGCAGTCTTTGAAGGGATCTGACATTTCAAAAAAATGTATTCGGTTACATCAGCATCAGGTGCTTGGTAGCTGGTGGTGATCCAAGACTGATTCATTTTTATGAAGGTCAGTCGATTGACCGAGTAGGTGGACAGACGCACCCTGTGATCGGTTACAAAGCCTCCAGCAGCACTAAATGTGCGTTCCGAAAGAACGCTGGATGCAGGACAGGGTCCTCAAGACCCAGTAACCCAGAGGATTTTCGGCACCATGTAAAACAGACGCTGGCGATGGTTGCTGGAACCGATCATACCTTGGGGCTGCAGACTAAAAAATTGTCTGAACGCAACGGTCAGACGGCCACCTTCTCCACCGATCCTTCTTTGACTGACCGAAGCCTCAGCAACACGTTGTCCAGAAACAGGAATTTGTAACCTCCCAGTCTCTGGGAACGCGTTTCACAGACCTTTCTGCAAGGCCTCCCAAAGATGTTTCATCCTCTGCTCCCTCTGCGATGGCAAGATAAGGTCCGCAACCTTACCCTTGTAACGTGGATCAAGGAGGGTTGCCAGCCAGTATTGTTCCTTCTCCTTGATACCACGAATATGAGGATCGCAGAGGACGCACTACACTAACGTGTAAATAATGTAGCTGCCTGCGGTAGTGATAGGATCAGGAAAACACCACCAACCTTCTACAGGTAGGTTTAGCTGAACACTGTGCAGAGGTCGCACTACACTAACGTGTAAATAGTGTAGCTGCCTGCGGTAGTGATAGGATCAGGAAAACACCACAAACCTTCTACAGGTAGCTTTAGCTGAACACTGTGCAGAGGTCGCACTACACTAACGTGTAAATAATGTAGCTGCCTGCAGTAGTGATAGGATCAGAAAAACACCACCAACCTTCTACAGGTAGCTTTAGCTGAACACTGTGCAGAGGACGCACTAACATGTAAATAATGTAGCTGCCTGCCTGTAGCTTTAGCTGAACACTGTGCACTACACTAACTTGTAGCTTTAGCTGAACACTGTGCAGAGGACGCACTACACTAACGTTAAAATAATGTAGCTGCCTGCGGTAGTGATAGGATCAGGAAAACACCACCAACCTTCTACAGGTAGCTTTAGCTGAACAATGAAGAGGACGCACTACACCAACATTAAAATAATGTAGCTGCCTGCGGTAGTGATAGGATCAGGAAAACACCACCAACCTTCTACAGGTAGTTTTAGCTGAACACTGTGCAGAGGACGCACTACACTAACGTGTAAATAATGTAGCTGCCTGCGGTAGTGATAAGATCAGGAAAACACCACCAACCTTCTACAGGTAGCTTTAGATGAACACTGTGCAGAGGTTGCATTACACTAACTTGTAGCTTTAGCTAAACACTGTGCAGAGGTTGCACTACACTAACTTGTAGCTTTAGCTGAACACTGTTCAGAGGACGCACTACACTAACTTGTAGCTTTAGCTGAACATTGTTCAGAGGACGCACTACACTAACTTGTAAAGTGTTGAATAGAGAGATCTGGATGCCGCACACCGGATGAAGTAGAAAACTTGTCTTTATTATAAAAATAGGACCATCAGAAGTACAAGACAATCATGCAAGATGTACAGGATCAGCTGACGCGTTTCACACTCGGAACTGAGTGCTTACTCATAGCTGGCAATTATTGGAATGACTAACATTTATATACCCTAAAAAGAACACCATGTGACCACATGATTAGGTAAAAAATAGGTAACAGCTGAAAACCGGTTTTGTAAGGTCTCGGCATCTGCTGGCAAATTAGTATGTTTTCCAATAAAAAGGACTCTAAAAGTAGTGATATTTAAGTCACTACAAATAACCTAAATCAATAGGGATGAAGGTGTGAATATAGATATAATTATAATTTTATAACCGTATATGTGTAAACAAAAAATATATATATTTTATTGTTGTTTTACATGTATTTATCAGTGTAAGTGCAATAAAACGTGGAAAGATGTGATGTCAATGTAAAAATAAAATGTGAAAAAACAAAATAATAAGAGGTAAATAGAAATATGTGTAGATTATGTATAAACATAATAATATATGTGTGCTGCATATAAACATATATGTGTGCTACATCCGGAGTAAAGTGAGTACACAAATAAAAATCAAATGTAGCAATGTAGGTGTAATGAAGAGCATAGGATGTAAGACAAAAAATAAAGGCAAAAGTGGTGTAAGTGTCATTAATAGCTGTAACATGGACAAAGATGTAATGAGTCACAAATGTGTTTGAATAAAACTACGTATGTGTGTATTTGTAATATATGTTGCAGCAGAATGTCCAAAGAATATGTGTGAACAAGTGGAATTGAGAATGACTGGACAGTGAAAATGCTATACTATAATGCGTGTTTTTAGCCGACCTCAATAAATAATTGTGGAACGAGATCGGTTCATGTATGGGTATATCAAAATGTTCATAGTGAGAGAAAGAGATCCTTAACAATGTGACATAAGATTATGTGTGGAGCGTGGTGATATGACTACGAACAGGATGTATGTTAAGACTTTTAATAATGAAGATAAACGGTGATGTCCAAAACAAAAAGACTTCACCAATCAAAATCACCACAGTATGATCTAATTAGCCTGTGAACATAATAAGGATGTATGCAAAATGCCAGCTAATTGCTTAAAGATAAGACACCACGGGGAATATGCAGAACCCTGCTAATCTGAAAGAAAAGTGAAACAATGTCACAAAAGTGAAACCAATTCCAGCACTGATAAACATTGTATAAAACAATGAGTAATCAACCCGTGATGCCCTATATAAAAATACATCTTCAAATATAGATGTCAGCAAATACCGAGACCGCTACACAACTAACAATTCTATAGCTAACATTTAATGGAGGTAATTATAGACTTACTGATACAATATTCATATGATAATACCGAAAGATAAAGTGATTGAATACACAGACAGGCACACAAAAGGTCGGAGTAGATCCAATCTATAAATATAGTAAAGGATGTGTCATTATGCTGAGCATCATAATAAAACAAATCGCATCATGTTCTAGCACTTAGACAAGTCAAATGGATATTACACACAAACTATGACATATGAGAATTTTTATGTATAGATTCATGATCCGTATAGCTAAACAATGATCCCAAACGCTCTTATGAAATTAGACATTAATATGCTCAAAAATGTAGAAAAAATATATATCTACACGAGACATATATATGAATGATATACTTCACATCTGCAAAGTAATTGGAACCTGTCACCTCCTCTGGCAGGTGTTACAACCTTTTCTATGCCCTGAATAAAAAGGCTTGATACGTCTTTCTGATGCACAAAGATCCAGTGCTTTGCCACATTGGTTAATCTATCTTTTTCAATGTCATGTAAGTGGTCATATAAGCGATCCCTAAGGCTGGATTCACACCTATGCAGTTTTGGTGCTTTTTGCATTTTGCAGATTTGCAGTACAGTCCATTTAAGATGGTTTCCTATGGAACATGTTCTGTAGAGCAAATCTGAAAAATGCAAAAAGCACTAAAAATGCATAGGTGTGAATCCAGCCTAAGACGGCGTGTTGTTCGCCCGACATACTGAATATGGCAGATGTCACAAGTGATCACATATATAATAAACTGGGTGTTGCAGTTTATAAATGAAGTGATGTTAAACACTTTGCCATTCGTGCAAGATTGAACTTGCTTGCCCTTCTTTATGTGACCGCAATAATTACATCCCTTTTTGCCACATTTATAATTGCCCTTAAAACTCAACCAGTTGGATTTAGTTTGTTCAGATGTCACTAAACTGGTCGAAAGAGAACTCCCCAGGGTAGGTGCCCTGCGGGAAACCACTTTAATGCCTCTGGAGAGAATGTTATTGTATGCAGTGTCGTTGTGTAAGATTGGAAGATATTTAGTAACTATCCTTCTTATTTGATTGAATTCCGCACTATATGGTGTAGAAAAAACTGGGGTAATAATTGAGGGGGGGGACTGGTACGAGATTTATCTTGTAAAAGTGTATGCCTAGGGATAGCACTCGCTGTAATAAGTGCTCTATTAACCAGTGCTGCGCCATATCCCCGATCTCTAAACATGCAACATATACTACAAATACACGCATACGTAGTTTTATTCAAACACATTTGTGACTCATTACATCTTTGTCCATGTT
The DNA here is from genome assembly GCA_037952925.1 of Lithobates clamitans. NCBI lineage: Eukaryota > Metazoa > Chordata > Amphibia > Anura > Ranidae > Lithobates > Lithobates clamitans. The sequence goes on along the minus strand of JBBGZY010001175.1, from coordinate 707,384 downwards.
ACAGCTATTAATGACACTTACACCACTTTTGCCTTTATTTTTTGTCTTACATCCTATGCTCTTCATTACAGCCACATTGCTACATTTGATTTTTATTCGTGTACTCACTTTACTCCAGATGTAGCACACATATATGTTTATATGCCGCACACATAAATTATTATGTTTATACATAATCTACACATATTTCTATTTACCTCTTATTATTTTGTTTTTTCACATTTTATTTTTACATTGACATCACATCTTTCCACGTTTTATTGCACTTACACTGATAAATACATGTAAAACAACAATAAAATATATATATTTTTTGTTTACACATATACGGTTATATAATTATAATTATAATTATATCTACATTCACACCTTCATCCCTATTGATTTAGGTTATTTGTAGTGACTTAAATATCACTACTTTTAGAGTCCTTTTTATTGGAAAACATACTAATTTGCCAGCAGATGCCGAGACCTTACAAAACCGGTTTTCAGTTACCTATTTTTTACCTAATCATGTGGTCACATGGTGTTCTTTTTAGGGTATATAAATGTTAGTCATTCCAATAATTGCCAGCTATGAGTAAGCACCCACCTCCGAGTGTGAAACGCGTCAGATGATCCTGTACATCTTGCATGATTGTCTTGTACTTCTGATGGTCCTATTTTTATAATAAAGACAAGTTTTCTACTTCATCCGGTGTGCGGCATCCAGATCTCTCTATTCAACACTTTGCCCTACTCAGCATTTAGCCAGCACCTGGGACTCTTCAACTCTGAAGGCTTTACATCAACCTCACACCTGGGTTTAGATCCACCTGAGCGGTGAAACACTTTCTTTGCTTCAACTGCATCCAAGGATATACACTAACTTGTAGCTTTAGCTGAACACTGTTCAGAGGATGCACTACACTAACTTGTAGCTTTAGCTAAACACTGTGAGGAGGACGCATTACACTAACTTGTAGCTTTAGCTGAACACTGTGCACTACACTAACTTGTAGCTTTAGCTGAACACTGTGCAGAGGTCGCACTACACTAACTTGTAGCTTTAGCTGAACACTGTTCAGAGGACGCACTACACTAACTTGTAGCTTTAGCTGAACACTGTGCACTACACTAACTTGTAGCTTTAGCTGAACACTGTTCAGAGGACGCACTACACTAACTTGTAGTTTTAGCTGAACACTGTGCAGAGGTCGCACTACACTAACTTGTAGCTTTAGCTGAACACTGTGAGGAGGACGCACTACACTAACTTGTAGCTTTAGCTGAACACTGTGCACTACACTAACTTGTAGCTTTCCCTGAACACTATTCAGAGGAGGCACTACACTAACTTGTAGCTTTTGCTGAACACTGTGCAGAGGTCACACTAAACTAACTTGTAGCTTTAGCTGAACACTGTGAGGAGGACGCATTACACTAACTTGCAGCTTTAGCTGAACACTGTGCACTACACTAACTTGTAGCTTTAGCTGAACACTGTGCAGAGGTCGCACTACACTAACTTGTAGCTTTAGCTGAACACTGTGCAGAGGTCGCACTACACTAACTTGTAGCTTTAGCTGAACACTGTGAAGAGGACGCACTACACTAACTTGAAGCTTTAGCTGAACACTGTGCACTACACTAACTTGTAGCTTTCCCTGAACACTATTCAGAGGAGGCACTACACTAACTTGTAGCTTTTGCTGAACACTGTGCAGAGGTCACACTAAACTAACTTGTAGCTTTAGTTGAACACTGTGAGGAGGACGCACTACACTAACTGTAAATAGTCTAGCTGCCTGACTGTGGTACTAATAGGATCAGAAGAACACCAGCAATTTTCTTCAGGTAGCTGTAAATACTGTAACAACACAAGCCTGCCTGTTAGTAGGAAGATAATAACAGGAACGAATTTAGCTAAACTGAATACAGTGTATATATATATATATATATATATATATATATATATATATATATATATATACACATACACAACACCTGGAATGCACGTATATACACAATACACTGTAAGTGCAGCTAACTGACTGACTGTCCTGCCTAATCTATCTAACTTAAATCAAATGACACTGTCTCTCTGTCTCTGTCTCTCAACGCCGGAACACACAACACAGGGCCGCCGTGCAGGCGGCCTTATATAGTGTGGGGCGTGTACTAAACTCCCTGAGCCATAGTTGGCCAAAGCCACCCTGGCTTTGGCCAATTACAGCTCTCTCTACAGACGGCGCTGTGATTGGCCAAGCATGCGGGTCATAGTGCATGCTTGGCCAATCATCAGCCAGCAATGCACTGCGATGCCGCAGTGAATTATGGGCCATGACGCGCCACACAAATTTGGCACGAACGGCCCATATCGTTCGCAATTCATCAAATGGGAAAACAGCCGATGTTCGAGTCGAACATGGGTTCGACTCGAACACGAAGCTCATCCCTAATGGTCAGCAATGAAACCTCCTGGAGCACTGAATGCCTGTTCTGAAAGCACGCTGAATGCAGGGCAGCCCAACATCTCAATAGCATACTGGGCAAGTTCTTGCCAGTGGTCTGTTCTCATGACCCAGTAAGTCAGTGGATCGTCAGCTGGAAAGCTCTCCATCTCTGTTTTGGCCCAGAGGTAATTCTCCACCATGTGATGCAGATGCTGCCGATGGGATGTGGAAGCTGACAGCCCTGGGCAGCGAGGACTAAAAAAATTCCGAAATGCCTCACTAAAGTGGACACCTTCTCCAATGCTCCTCTCTTGACCAACAGAAGACTCAAAATGACATTTTCCACCACACTGTAACCTACTTGAGTCAGGAAAAATGTTCAATAAAATCCTGTTTAACGTGTCCTCAAGATATTTTATCTTCTGCGCTCTCTGTCGGGACGGGATGAGTTCTGAGACCTTCCCCTTATAACGGTGGTCAAAGAGGGTTGCCAACCAGTAATCATCCTTCTCCTTTATGCCACGTATTCTTGGGTCCTTTTGCAGGCTTTGAAGCATGAGGTTGCCCATGCGCATAAAATTTACCAAGGCTTGACAAGCAGACTCCTCGGGTTCACTCAGGATGACATCTGGAACTTCCTCCTCCCAGCCACGTACTATTCCCAAGGTTCATGGGGTTGTAAAACCATCGCTTATATATTTACACTTTTCTTCCTCATCTTCAAAGTCTATGAAAGTGCCAGAATCCTCCTCCTCATCCTCCTCCCCTCTCTCCTCCTGTGTTTTCTGTGACATAGGAATGATGGTGTCTGGATAAAGTGGGCCTTGAGAGGAAAGAAAGTACTCCTCTACCTCCTGCTGCTCTGCCTCCAGTGCCCTGTCCATAATGCCATGCAGAGTCCGCTCCAGGAGGAACACAACAGGGATTGTGTCACTAATGCATGCACTGTCATTGCTCACCAGCCTTGTGGCCTCCTCAAATGGTGACAATACACTGCATGCATCCTTAATGATCAGCCATTGGCGTGGGGAAAAAAACCGAGGCGGCCTGAGCCTGTCTTTGTGCCGTACTGGCACAGGTACTTGTTGACGGCCCTCTGCTGCATGTATAGCCTCTGCAGCATTGACAAAATCGAGCTCCACCTGGTGGGCATGTCAAAAAATAGGCGGTTTACGGGTAGGTGGAATTCCCGCTGAATTGCAGCCAACCGAGCACTGGCTGTGTATGACTGCCTAAAATGGCTACAGACTCTTCTGGCCTGTTTTAGTACATCTTGCAACCCTGGGTACATACTTGGGTAATGATGAACCACCAAATTGAGGACATGTGCCAAACATGGCACATGTGTCAACTTTCCCTGTCTAAAGGCTGACAGGAGGTTTGAGCCATTATCAGACACCACAATTCCTGGCTCCATCTGGCGTGGTGTGAACCACCTCTGGGCCTGTCCCTGCAGAGCTGAAAAAAATCTCTGCTCCGGTGTGATTCCTGTTCCCTAAACACACCAGCTGATGCACTGCATGGCATCTTTTAGCCTGACTCATGGAATAGCCCTTTGAACGCTTAGGGGGTAACTGATGTTCATAGGACAATTCTGCAGAGGAGGGCATGGAGGTGGCAGAGGAGGAGGAGAGGGTAGAGCTTACAGATCTGGCATCATCACCACCAGCTGTATGGAGATGTGCGGGCACAACAAGCTGCAGCACCAAGCCCTGTCCTGCATCCTTTCGAGTTGCAAGCAGCATTATCCAGTGTGCTGTGAACAAAATATATCGTCCCTGCCCATGCTTTCTGGACCACGTGTCAGCAGTAAGGTGGATTTTACCGCTGACTGCCTTGCCCAACAATGCCAGAACATTCCCTTCCATGTCATGGTAGAGCGATGGCACGGCTTTTCTTAAAAAGTATTAGCGACTAGGAACCTGCCATTATGGTACTGCACATTGTGCAAATTCACAGAAGGGGGCAGAATCCACCAGGCTGAAAGGCAGAAGTTGGAGAGCCAACAGATTTGACAAGCTTGCATTTAGACGCTGGGCATGTGGGTGGCAGGGACTGTATTTTTTTTTCCACTGCAGCAGATGGGGCAGAGAAATTTGCCGGCTACAGTCTACAGCTGGTGGTGTGCTGCTGGCAGATGTGCTGCTAGGACGTGGGACACCCTGTGCTATACCATCATCCCTGTCAGTGGAGGCTGCTGAGAGGTAATGACTCAATATAGCAGGGGCAGACTGAAGTGGGTAAGGAGTAGGAGGAGGGACAGATTTGTGTCCCTTTTGTGTGGCTTTTAGGTGTTCTTGCCAATGGGCTGAGTGTTTGGACGTTAAATGCCTTGTTAGGCATGTGGTACCCAAATGGTTGGTGTTTTTGCCAAGTTTGATGTGCCTGAGACACAGTTTGCAGATAGCAACAGTGCGATCTGCTGTAGATGCGCTGAAAAAGGCCCAGACAGCTGAGCTTTGAGGAGTGGGCCGGGAGATAACAGCTGCAGAATGTGATGGAATAGGGTGGCTGCTCTCTACTCTCTTGATGTCAGCCTCCTTGGGGTTGTGCCGCCTCACCTTCAGTTTCCTCCTCTGCTCTATCTGGCACCCAAGTCGCATCAGTGACCTCATCATCATCATCTTCATCTCCTCCATCTTCATCATTACCACTGGAGACAACTTGGCAATATGCTGTGGCTTGGGGAACATGAATGCCAATTTGTCGACCAGTGTTCCTCTCTCTCTCTAGGCTCATGTTCCTGTCATCCTCAACCTCAGAACCAACAACATCTGAATCCAGTAATGGCTGGGCATCATCAAGGCACAAGTGGCTGATGCTGTGGTCAAATAATTCAGCTGACTCCTCAATGGCTGATGTTGGGGCTATGGCAGGAATAGATGTGCACAAGGAGGCAGGTTTATCCACTCTGGCAACTGCAAGGGACTGCACACTTGTCTCTGCTTGCATGACAGAGAATAAGGAGGATGAGTAAGGTTTAGTAAGCCAGTCTACCACCTCCTCTGCATGCTGCGCCATGATAGCACGGGCAAACTCACTAAATAGAGGAAATGATGCCCAGCCTGAGGAGTGAGCACCACATCCACCTTTGCCTACACATTTGTTGCTGGCCCCTTACAGTGCCAAGGGAATGTCTGTCTCTCCTGTTGCGGTGCTTATAAAAAAATGTAAAGAAGAGGTTGAAATCTGTACGTAGATGCACTTTAATCAATGTAAAGAGGTGTTTGGTGCACTTTAATTTGGGTACTCAAGCTACACAGACACACTCCACGGATACACTATAATATACTGCAATATAATGCGCCAAACATACAGTGACGCACAGAACTATATGACCTTAAACTGGCAGTAATGCACACAGAAGTAAATGGCATTAAACTGGCAGTAACACACAAAACTATATGGTGTTAAACTGGCAGTAACACACACAAAACTATTTGACGTTAAACTGGCAGTAACGCATTCAGAAGTAAATGGCATTAAACTGGCTGTAACGCACGCAAAACTATATGGCGTTAAACTGCCAGTAACGCACACAAAACGATATGGCGTTAAACTGGCAGTAACGCACACAGAACTATATGGCGTTAAACTGGCAGTAACACTTACCTAACTGTGCTAAAAAAATAATAGTAGTTGAGAAATTTCGATACCTAGGCATACAAGTAACGCCCGACCCTAATAAATATCTTGAACTACATTTAACTCCCTTGCTTAAAAAATTTAGATTGAAATGCTTGTCATGGAAAAAACTATCCCTTACGGTTACAGGAAGAGTTAACTTAACCAAAATGATTTGGGCCCCTCAACTTCTTTACATATTTCACAACTCCCCGATATGGATAACACATAAATGGTTTTCTCAAATAGATTCTCAGTTTAGAGATTTAATATGGAGAAATAAACCTGCACGTATTAGCCTGAATTCCCTACAATTACCTAAAGATCAAGGTGGAATGGCGGTACCACATGCCAGATACTATTTTATAGCTTCACAGATAAAACATCTGAGTAGTTGGGGGGGAATAGACTCCACAGATCCAATTAGGTCCTTACTTGTTCCAAAGGACTCTAATATTTCTGCCCTATCCTACTTGAATGCAGGTCTTGCACACATGCCAGGCTCCCTTCCCTCAATCAAATTACTAAACACTTTATGGAAATATATTAGGAGTCATTTCAAAATTCGGGGCATATGTTCCTTCATTCTTTTATGGAGGAACATTTACTTTAAGGAACTCTCCAAACGTGTGGATTTTCAAGCATGGGAAGAAGCAGGCATTCACTATATTTCACAATTGTATACCGGATCTATCCTCAAATCCTTCTCAGAGGTCAGAGACGAGTTCTTCCTCCATAGTCATCAATTCTATAAGTATCTCCAATTGAGACATGCAATCCAATGTGAGTGTAGAATTTCGTCTCTGGCCCAGTCATCACATCCTTTGTTGATGGATGTCTTGTTGACAGATGAGAAGAGGGGCATAATATCCAGGGTATACACCAGATTGCTTAACCGTACCCATGACGCTAGTACGTTACCCTGTAGACGAGGTTGGGAAAGGGATTTGGGACCTATTGATGGAGAATTATGGGATCTGTGTATGACATCTGCGCCTTTGGTATCAGTATCTGCTTCACAAAGATGATCTCATTTATACTTACTACATAGGGTATATAGAACACCAACAAGATTACATAAATGGGGACTAAGAGAAATACCATTATGCCCAAAGCGATGTGGACAACATGGTGATCTATTGCATATGTTGTGGAAGTGCCCAAAGCTCTTCAGGTATTGGCAGTACGTCCTCACCACTATTGTGAGTGTGTACCAGTTCCCATTGCCACAGGACCTGGTAGTGTGCCTGCTTGGTGCCCTGAAGATTCCCTCTCTCTAACTGAGCGGTCACATCGCTGTGTTACGTCTGTTGTTTATTGCACCTAAAGCCATTGCGAGGCATTTGATAACCCCGAGAATACCATCGGGCAGGCAATGGGTGGAACAGGTTAATAGATTGCTTATACGTGAGAAACTTACTTATCAACACCGTCATGTTCTGAAAAAATTTTATACAATGTGGCAACCATGGCTGGACACTCCAGGTTTAGGCCCAACCAAGTTGGTGATGGACAGACTTTTGCAAATGTAAGTCTGGGAATAAGGAAGCTTGTATAGAATATAGATGGGTAAAATACTTTTATACTGTGGGGCGGGAATGAGCCATTATTGGATAAAGTCATGATGACAGTGTCCAATATTGACACTGACAGTGCTCTGTCAGAGTCATGATAACAGTGTCCAATCATGACTCTGACAGTGCTCTGTGCCCTGATAAGCTTTCACTGCTTCAGCTGATCAAGGTTTGCAATGCACTGTCCAGCACCGCAATGCATTGTGGTTGGTTTGGGGGGCCGAACAAACGGTTTGTCGAATGTCCGAACAGCTAAAGTTCGGCCTGAACTTATGCTCAGGCCAAACTGTTCACCTATCCCTAATGCCGAGTACCCCGAAATCCTTCTCTCCACTAGGTAACCAAGATCTTTCCTTTTCCTCACCATGTCACCAACAAAATCATGAAGATCAATAGAAAGCTCTCATAGTGTAGTATTTCTTAAAAAAGGAACCAGCATAAAAACTTTACAAGCATTACAAGCCAGCAAAACAGTCAACCAGCTTGTGTATATATTTATTGGAAGCACCACCACTACACTCTCACCTAGAGCCGGCATGTGCTCCGATTACATGGAAAATTGCGGCCCAGAACTGACTTCACTGGAACTGGAAGTGACAACATAAGTCCCACCTCTACGCGCTTTGCTTTTATGGCATGCTCAAAAAGCTACTGAAACTATGAAAGAATGAACTAAAGTATTTGTTTACTAATGCCAGATGTCTGCCAAGCAAAACAGAAGAGATGGAAGTTTTGGTGCATGAAGAGTACTGTGATTTAATTGGTATTTCTGAATCTTGGCTTGATTCTTCACATGACTGAGCTAATAATAGTTCTGGCTATGCTCTCTTTCAGAGACATGGTAAAAAAAATGTGGCGGTGTGTTTGTCTCTATTTGAGAAGGGACCTTAAAGTAAGTGTGAAAGAGGACTTAGATGATGGAGAGTGTGATAATGCTGAAGCATTATGGGTGGAACTGTATATGAATGAGCATACTTCAATTCAAACTTCAGGTAAATAATGTAGTTTGTTACAGGCCACACAGTATTAATGTGAAGGTGGAGACTCAGCACCCTGAACAGATATAAAGGGGTGCAAGGGCTGGGGCAGTGATAATGGGGGTTTTAACTACCCTGAAATTGACTGGAGTAATGGCACTGCTGGAACAGTAAATTTGTAAACTTATTACAAGACAGTTTTATGGTACGGTTCATAGAGGCCAAAACTAGAAGTGATGCCCTGCTGGACCTGTTAATCTCAAATCATGCAGAGCATATTACTAATGTTCACATAATAGAACATATGGGTAGCAATGACCATAACATGATTTAATTTAATGTAAACTGTAAAAAACAAACAAATACCAGAAAGATAAAAACACTTAACTTTAAGAGAGCAAATTTTCCAAGGCTGAGGGCTGCCAAGATTTAGACTTGGAGGTAATGTTGTCAATAAAGAATACAGAACAGAAATGTCAATGCTTCAAATCAACTGTATGCAAACACACTACAAAATAAATTCCCATGGGAATACGTTTAAAAGGCTAAAAATAAAACCTATGTGGCTCATGTCCAAGGTTAAAATAGCAATAAATACAGTAAAACCTTGGTTTGAGAGTAATTTGATTTGAGTGCGTTTTGCAAGACAAGCAAAATGTTTTAATAAATTTTGCCTTGATATAAGAGTAGTGTCATGTGACAACTGAGTATAAGAAAGAAGAGAGGAGTCTCTAAGTGTAGCAATATGGTTACATTTAACGAAGGTACAACATTTAGCAGCTTATTGCTACACTTAGAGGTGCCTTTTTTCTCCTTTATACCATGTAAAAAAAATGCTTTGATATACAAGTGCTTTGGATTACAAGCATGTTTCTGGAACGAATTATGCTCGCAAACCAAGGTTTTACTGTAATAGGAAAAGAGAATTTAAAAAATATAAAAATGAAGAAACACTATCAACATTTAAAAGTTACAAAAAATATAACAGAATATGTAAAAAGATAATGAAGGCTGCAAAAATTGACAATGAAGGTCAGGTTGCAAAAAAGAGTAGGACAAATGCTCAAAAAAAAAAATCTTCAAATATATTAACAGTAAAAAGGTCAGGTCTGAATATGTAGGCCCTTTAGTAGATAACTTTGAGTTACTGTGGACATAGCGAAGGCAAATTCAATAACTACTTGAGCTCCAGAAGGTTTTACCCCCTTCATGATCCGAGCTTTTTTTGCTATTCAGCACTGCGCTACTTTAACTGCCAATTGCGCTGTCATGCAGCACTGTACACAAATACATTTTTTAGCATTTTTCACACAAATAGAGTTTTCTTATGGTGGTATTAGATCCCACTGTTTTTATTTTTTAGGTTGTAAACAAAATGTCTGCTCTGTAGGGTAGGGTGGCAAGACAGAACCATTTCTTACTAAGGCTCTGTTCACACCTAAGCATTTTTGGGCGTTTTTCCGCTGTAAGCCTCAGCTATAAAAATACCCAACAAGACAAATCCCATTCATTTCAATGGCCCCTGTTCACATCTGAGCGTTCTGTCATCTGAAACAAAACCCTGAAGTTCAAAAAAGTTCAGGGGCTTCTTTTTTGGCAGATTACAAGCGTTTTCTGCTTTTTACATTGGTGACCTTTTGACCTGTACAAAAATGTGGCAAAATCACAGCAAAATATGCATGACTTTCTGCCTGAAAACAAAACGTCTAGGTGTGAACAGAGCCTCAGAAAGCATCTAACCCCTTACAAGTATGTGGAATGTGTAAACACGTGTTATGTTCTAATGAGACTAAGATTGAACTTTTTGACAATAATTAGAAAAAAAATGTTTGTTACAAAACCAAAACTGTGCATCATCAAAAAATACCATACAGACAGTAAAGCATGATGGTGTCAGCATTATGCTTTAGGGCCATTTTTCTTCACCTGGAACTTGGGCTTTAGTCAAGATGGAGGGACGTTTGAATAGTTCCAAATATAAGTACATTCTGGAACAAAACCTTCAGGCCTCTGCTACAAACCTGAAGATGAAGAGAAATTTCACCTTTCGGCATGACAAACCAAAGCATACCTCCAAATCATGAAAAGAATAGATTCACCAGAAGAAGGTCAAACTTATGGAATGGCCCAGCCACATACCAGACCTGAAGAAGGAAAAGCATAGGAGATGCTCTCGCAATCTAATACATATGGAGCACTTTTGCAAGAAAGAGTGGGTAAAGATTACAAAAGGAAAAATGTGCCATGCTGACAGACTCCTAACCCCAAAAGACTGAATGCTGTCATAAAATCAAAAGGTACTTCAAAAATATTTTGTGCAACTATATTATTGTAAGTTTTTATTTTTATTTAAATTTTTTATTTTGTATTCTATTTTCAATTTTTATGTTTCCTCTATTAAAGAATTCAGGGGTGATTTATCTTGGTCTGCTTTTTTACATCTAAATAAAACCTTGCTTTTTTACAGGGGTGTGTAGACTTATTCTATCCACTGTATAATTGGGGGGGGGGTGCTTTTTAAAATTCTCTCTTTGCTTATTTATTACTCTGTGCCCACTACACTAGTTTTTCAATTCTCATTTTGCAGCATTAGAAAAGCAAAGCCAAATAATTGTATACCTATCCTAAATATACTTATTTAAAGAATTATAAAACAATGGAATAGGAATAGGGCCACATGAATAACTAAGGGAGAGCAGCAGAACATGCTAAATATTTCTTAGATTGTTTTTATTTTCTTACATTTGAAATACATAAGTACTAATACACAACATTAAAACCAAGATCAAAACTATTTTTTAAATTATCTGGTCAAGCAGAATATTCCTTTCCCTGTCAAGGAATTACATGCTGTACATGTATTCCTCCAGGTTGTTGGTGTTTGTTTGTGTTGGGTGTCAGCAATCTAGAGTGGTGTTAGGTATTGAATAGTTGGCTGTGGAATTTTTCTTGGAGGCTCATCCTGCTGATAATTCCCCTTCTGCTCTGCTACTCCAGAATCCTCTAGTGCTTCTTATGGACCTTCTTTGGCTTCCCCTGCTGCATCGGTGAATGTTCTGGTCTAGAGATTACATTTAAAGGTATTGATGCTTGACTTTGATTACAGCTAGAAATGACCTTTGGCGTTCACCTAATTTAAAAAAGACTCTTGGCTTCAGTCAGACCTAGATCTCTGCTCTAGACTATCTAGCTTCCGAAAGCGAGGCTTTTCAATAGGCCAAAGTCTGGGAGACACTAATGCAAAATTAGGCTATGCGTTGAATTTTTTTTTGTGGTATTTGAAAAGCCTATAACTAGTTGTATATTTCTCTCTTCTTTTTCCATCAATTATTAAAATGCAGCAATAACTGTGAGCTTGTACTGTATGTTCTCCAATATTTCTTTTCTAGATTTGCACAGTAAATGAGTGGGCACATGTTTGCTCTTTAGAGCAATTTATACCCATCAATTGTTCACTACCAGAATGTAGAAAAGTATATAATGTAAGCTAATTAAACAGTAGAAAGAATGCCAGAACGAACAATGCTAAAACTAATCATGCAAACAACATGTATACTGAAACAGAAAAGGAATACTGTAGACTGGTAATTGATGTGTAGGGAAACAAAGGGTAATGTTATAATTAAAGTGGTTCTAAAGGGAAAACATTTTTTTACCTTAGTGCATTCCCTGTATTAAGCAAAAAAAAGTTTCAGTAATTGTATCGCCGCACACCCTGTAAATACTTACCTTACTCAATCCAGCTCAGGGCCTATCTGCGGTGGGTCTCTCCTCTCCCCCCTTTCTCACAGGCCATAGAGGCAGCAATGAAGCCACTGGCTCCTGCTGCTCTCAATCAAATCCTGTGAGCAGAGAGTGAGGGGGCAGGTGGGACCAGGCAACTCTGTGTGTGTGTCTGTCTATGGACCCACACAGCCTGGAGTGAGCCCATATGTGCACCCCTAGAAGCGGCTTCCTATGGTGGCACATGAAAAAGAGGAGGGGCCAAAAGTGCCGATGGGGGACCCCAGAAGAGGAGGATTGGGGCTGCTCTGTGCAATACAGGCAAACCCCACTTTTAAGTACACAATGGGGTTTATTTACTAAAGCTGGAAAGTGCAAAATCAGGCTCACTTCTGCATAGAAACCAATGAGCTTCTAGCCCCAGCTTGTTCAATTAAGCTTTGGTAATAAAACCTGGAAGCTCATTGGTTTCTATGCAGAAGTGAGCCTGATTTTGCACTTTCCAGCTTTAGTAAATAAACCCCATTACTTAAAAGTGGGGTATGCCTGTACCATTGCACAGAGCAGAAAAGTATAAACATGTTTATTATTAAAACAAAAACAAAAAAAAACAAAAAAAAAACTCCTTTACAACCCCTTTAAGTGGGGGAAAATTCAAGCATACTGTATGCTGTAAATCAACATAGTAAAGGATTTAGTAGTTTTGAAAGCAGGGAATTGGCAAATAGGTTCTATTTTTATATATCTTTGTATTTTTAATAATCTGCACATATTGGACTTTATATGATTTATCATACAATATAATATATTCTCTGTGGATGTGGCTGTCAGTACAAAAGGTATGTGATGAAACCTGTGGCTCTGTAAATTATTTACAACTGTTTAAGAATTACTGGTTGATTCAAGGTTACATGCTTTAGCAGTCCCCCCCCCCCACCCCCAACTTCCCCCATGGCAGCGGGGGTTCCTTTCCCTGTACCCACTGTCACTTTTCAAAAATAGCGTGGCTTTGCAGTCACAGTTACATCTTTCATCCACAGTGATCTCTGAATGAATACACTACAAGCCCCATCTTCCACTGTGGCAGATGGCTTGTAGTTCTCATCGAGCTGCGACGGCGCTGATGAGCACTCTCCTAGTTCATTCAAAAGCCTTGCAGCTTTCAAATAGACAGTCCATGCAGAGGTACAGGCTGAAAGCTGTAGGGCTTGTCTGCAGGAACCTGACATTGTACCTGTGATCCACTGATCACAGGTGCAATGCTCAGAGGCTTCTGCGGGAAATAATAATAAATGCACATTTTTCTTCTTTCTGCAAAAAAAGTGCATTTATTATTTTTTCCCAGAAGATAAAGTTTTAACGTCCATTTCCAGGGCCCCACTGTAAAACCCCATACGCACTATGAGAAAATCTGAAGAAAAATTCTGTACGAGGCACGATCTTTTGATTTTTGTATAATGTGTGCCCCACTTAACATATACATTATAAAAAATAAAAGAAAATAAACTTTCAGGAGCTTGTGAAAACTACTACATGTTGTTACTGAAATAATTTAAAAATAAGTGTAAAAGTAATTCAAATAATAATAATGTGCTGACAAACTGCACTCGAATATCGAGTCATATTGGCTTTGTCACAAGCTTGTGGTGTTGCTTCCCCTTAAAAACAAGAATCCAGGTACAGCTTTTTTTCTGCTCACCTCAGTGCTTGTGACCGCACAATTAAGTTTGGTCTAAAATCACAGTTAAACCACCTCTGGGCTCTATGGTATATGGACTTTTAGGTTCCTAGGCTTTTCAGTGATGTTATCCTCCATACATATATGAAAAAATAAGAGAGAGTGCTTTATCATTTAAAACCAACGTTTATTAAAAAGTATATATCCAGGGTCCTCACACTCTATGGGTGATTTCAGCGCACCACTCTATACCAGGTAGAAGATTAAAAACATCCAGTGAGGTTGTATGTATGTCGCTTGTATCTCCGCAGTCATTTGGGTAGAACGTTTAGGCTGCTTCCTATACTGTCCTGTCCCCTCCCCAATGCATGTCGACACAGGGATAGGACGTGTCTTCCTCAGGGGGATTCCCCCTGAGGAAGACACGTTCTATCCCTGTATCGACACAGGGATGGAGGGGACAGGACAGTATAGGAAGCAGCTTAAACTTTATATCCGAGTAGCTGGGGAGATACAAGTGACAACCTCACTGGATGTTTTTATGATTCTGCCTGGCATAGAGTGGTGTGCTGTAAGCACCCATAGAGTGTGAGTACCCTGGATATATACTTTTTTTAACCTCCCTGGCGGTATGATTATTTCTGATTTTAGGTGCTGAAAGCGGTATCATTATTTCTGCATGGAAATGTGGCGTTTTATATTGTAGGCCTGTAATTCTTAGGAATAACTCACTGAAATCTGTCCAAACAAGAGTCTAGTAGACATCCTGGGTATGATAAAGTTTGAAACACAAAATCATAAATTATAATATAATAAATAACTATAAATAATAACAAATAATAATATAATAGTAATAATACTTTTTATTCAATAAAATTTAGTAAATAATATAAATCAAAAACACTGACATTTTTTTGGGCCAAACAAGAGTGCAATATTAGTAGTCATATTGCTTTAGTAAACATCTCAGGTATGGAAAATTTTAAAACAGGGTACAGCACAAAGTCCGACGTCACAGTCAGGACAGTAGAACCGGGTTTCTTTTCTGATTTTCCTTCCTGTGTCGTCACGTTTAGAGCAGCAAACCACACACATCCTTGTGGGTGCTGCCTTCTTTTCCGTTGGTGGAATGTGGTCCATAAAGTGTTGACCTGTCAGGCGTTCCAGGTTCACAACACCAGCAGCACGACGTCCAGATCGATTTACAGTGGTTGGTGTTTGGTACTTGAGAAAAATGAGTTCGGCAACTTTCCAAATGAAGTCTGCATGAATCACAGGCCTGTCACTCTTTTTTTTTAGAAGAATGAATGCATTCCACAGGCACTGTTCAAGAAGATGCCTGAAGATTTTTTTGTAATATTTTTTTTGTTGCTTTCTCATAGCAGGATAAAAAGTCATGGCCTGGTCAGCTCTGTCAACACCCCCCATGGTGTTGTTGTAGTCCATTATGAGTTGAGGTTTCATTAGGTCTTTTCCACCTTTTGTATGTACCATGAGAGTAGAGGTGTTGTGAATGGTACTCATTAGGCACACATCTTTTTTATTGCGCCATCTTAGTGCCATCATTTTGCCTTTTTGCCAGGCAACTATTTCTCCTGCCTTGAGCTTTTTATTGCCAAAGGTTGGCGGCATGTCACGCCGGTTAGCTCTAACAGTCCCGTATGCATCCGTCTTGTGTTGTAGAAGGAACTTATAGAGTTCTGGAGAAGTATAAAAATTATCTGTGGTTACACAGTACCCCTGATTCAGCAATGGCTCAATCAAAGTGAGAACAGAAGCGGTTGCCATTCCATATTGACTGAATCTGTCGTTGAATTTGGTCCCTTTTCCGGTGTAAAGGACCGAATTCCATATGTAACCAGTGCTGGCTTCACAGAGCATGAATGATTTTATGCCGAATCGCGCTCTCTTAGATGCGATGTACTGTATCCAGCTAAGTCTTCCTTTGTAGGCCATTAGACTTTCGTCGATACTGACCTCTCTGTCTGGTACATAGGTCTGCTGGAAAATTTTCAGAATAATTTGATATAGGTCCCAAATCTTTTTCAGTTATGGAGCTGGATGAGAAGTTTCATCAAATTCTTCATTATTTTGAAAATGCAGATATTTCATTATGAGAGAAAATTTGTATTCCGACATGATGGTGCCAAAAAAAGGAGTGGCTAATATTTTGTTGGTTGTCCAGTACCACTTTTGCAGGGGTTTCCCCACCACTCCCTGGAGAATAATTAGGCCCAGAAACTTCCGGATGTCCTCCTTGGTCACTGGTTCCCATTTTCTGCTCCTTGAAAATCTCTGAGGTATAGCAGCTTGTTGCTCCTGGTACCGGTTTGTCTCCGTAACAATTCTTTCTATGACTTCATCAGTCAAAAAGAGTTGGAGGTATCCCAAGGGGCTGTCATCTTCAACCTCCACTTACCAGGCGCTCCGGTAAACGGGAACCTTGGGGGCGCTTTGTGCTCCGTACCGCAATTAATTGAGCACCAAGTCTGCACATGGCTGGGCACAGTCGCAGATCCGGCCACCGAACACAGCGGGAGAACATCGCGGGATCCCCGGAGACAAGGTAAGTCACGTCTTCCAGGATCCAGCGATGCGATACCTTTTAAGGTTAATTTATGTAATTTACTCTGGTAGCTCGCAAGAAATTTTTTCATATTTAGACTGGAACTGCTGTTTATAGACCTCGTTCTGATGCAGCACATCAGCAAACAAATTTATATTGTGTATGTGAGAAATAAAGATTAAAAATATTAATCTGGATATTGCTCTATCTGCTCCAAAGCCCAAAACATGTCATTGGTGACTCAATGAATCCTTGATACAGAACCCAGAAATCCAAACTCAACTGCAACAAAAATTGTCAGAATTTTTTCAATTAAATGAAGGTTCAGTGTTGGAGATTCCCACCTTGTGGGAAGCCCATAAGGTCTTTTTCAGAAAGCTCATAAGGTCTTTTTCAGAGGTGAGTGCATCTCTGTGGGCTCTCGCTTAAAACAAGAGTCCACCAAGCTGAAAGCTGAGCTTCTTACTAGGCTACATTCTACGGAGATGCATCTACTTCACTTCCCCACAGTGAACCGCTTACGGGCTGTTTCGGTTCGTAAACGTATTAAATCGTTCGACATGAGCAAGATATCAAAATCGTTATTGTGGTCTAGACAAAAATGTTACGAGTATGCCAACAAAGCACATAGGATGCTAGTTAACAGACTTAAACCACGTCTATTTTTGTCTATTCCTAATCATTTAATGCAGCCAGATGGCACCCCCACTTATTGCCCCTGTGGTATGTCTTGTGTCTGTCTGTAGGTAGGTGTTTGGTGATTTCTACCAGGGACTCTAACTGTTTTAGCTCCGAATCTCATTCCCATTTTACACAGGCAAAGTTTGACAACTTTATGGCTTCTTTAGAACTATCTGAGATATCCCCCGAACAACGATCTACGATTAACTCGCCTATCACTGCCGAGGAAATAGCAGAAGTGATTAAATGTTTACCGTTCCATAAATCCCCAGGTCCTGATGGGCTCCCTTATATCTACTACAAAACTTTTCTCCCAACATTAAGTCCGTATCTTTTGACCCTATTCTCTTCCTTACTAAAAAGGTACCCTCCCACACATTTACAATTTTTGAATGCATTTATAACTGTTATTCCAAAACCGGGTAAGGACCCTTCACTACCAGATAACTATCGACCCATAACATTATTAAATTCGGATTATAAAATATTTACAAGAATTCTAGCCAACAGACTTTCGCTATTGTTGCCGTCATTAATACATAGAGATCAGGTAGGGTTTGTTCCAACAAGACATGCAGGGGATAGCACAAGACGTATGATAGACTTGATAGATCTCCTGATTAAGACAAAACGCCCTGCCATTGTTTTAAGCTTGGATGCACAAAAAGCTTTTGATCGCTTAAGCTGGCCATGTTTGCAGTCCTTTCCAGATATGGCTTCTCGGGTCCTTTCATTTAGGCTTTTAAGGCTCTATATTCGAAACCTTCTTCCCAAGTACAGCTGTCTTTTCATCTGTCGCAGGCGTTCCCCCTGAGTAACGGCACCAGACAGGGTTGCCCTCTGTCGCCCTTGCTTTTTATTCTAAGTTTGGAACCCCATGCTTTGCCCATCAGGTCCAAGCCACACATCAGTGGGGTGCCGCTGCGACAGCGGGAATATAGGTTGTCAGTTTTTTCCAATTAAATTTTGTTAACTCTTACCCACCCTCACATATCTTTACCCTTCCTACATGACTTCTTGGCCTCCTTCAGCTCTATATCGGGTTTAAAATGAATTCCTCATAAAACATAAGTTCTACCCATTAACGTCCCATCAGACCAACTTATTTCTCTCCAACATAACTTTAAATATCATTGGTGCGCTCATACATTCATACCACCCTCCCTATATCTCTTCTTGGAAGAATTAATGTTCTCAAGATGTCCAAGGTTCCCAAATTGCTTTACTTATTTGAGATGCTTCCAGTTTCAATTCCAATGTCGCAATTAAGGGCTCTCCAAAGGAATTGTCCAAACTTTGTATGGAACAATGCCCCCCATAGGATTGCGAGCTCAGTGGTCTTGGCTTTAAGGAGTAGGGGGGTCTGGCTGCACTGGACATCATTAAATATTATTATGCATCTCATTTGCGGGTATTGACTTCCTTGATATCTAGGAAGACCCCAAACAGATGGGCTGAGATTGAAATGGGGGTCACCACTCCGGTACACTTATGTTACATGCTGTGGCCCTTAGGTAAACATATGCCTCAGCTGAGATCCTTATGCCTGGCCCCAATGCTCTTTACCCTTTCCTCCTCCTGCCCTCCATTTTCAAATGTACTTTTTAATCCGGACATCTCTGACAGTCTATCCTATGTTTGGATGCTGCCTTGGACTCAGACGGGAATTTTTCAATTGCGTCTTTTGCAGATCTCCAATCGAAACATCAGATCCCCACAACGCTTTTATACTCTTATATGCAATTTAAAAATGTTTTCCTTACTCCCTCTCCCTCACTATCTCTAGAGGAACCTACCAATTTTGAACTATTATGTGCTAATGGCCCATATCAACACCAAATAATTTCGTCCATATATAAAATTTTACATGAAGCTACTCCCCTAACGGCCTCCACTCATAATTATATGAAGAAAGGGTCTCTTGTATTACAGCGACCTATACCTTTAATAGACTGGGGGAAAATTTGGGAGTCCTCATGTAGAATTTCACGCTGTGTAGTGCAGAGTGAAACCGCATTTAAGATTCTTCTTTTCTGGTATGGAACCCCAGACATTCTACACGCTTGCAACCCAGCAACCTCTAGACAATGTTGGAGATGTAATGAAGCTACTGCCACCCACTTTCATACCTTTTGGGAGTGTTCCTCTGTTAGTCCTTTCCAGATTCAAATCCAAGAGCTTTTGCAGAAGTTACTGAACACCCCTATACACTTTCTATTAGGCCTCGCTTTTTCAGGTCTCTCTAAAGCCTCAGGGAGATTAGTGTCTTTCATTTTACTAGCTGCAAAACGAGTTATACCTAGCCATGGCTATCCACTTCCCTTCCTACTTTCCATCACTTTCTTTCTACAGTGGCTGATATTCATAGAATGGAACATCTGACTGCATTGATCGATGACTCATTATCTTCGTTATAAGATTTGGAAAGTTTGGGATGAATACTCTCCTGAAAATAATGTATCTTAACTAATTGTCCCGTATACAACTCCTGTTATGTTTCTGGTAACGTTTGCGATCTTTAGTCTCCTTGGTGCTATTTATTTGTTATATTGTCTTCATAGTTCTTTGATGTTTTATTTATTTTTATTATTTTGCATGGTATAGTACATATGTGTTGCTGACCTGAGATGGAAAACATTATTTAACTATGCCATGCTCTTGATATGTCACACCCATCTGTATATGTAATGCTTCTTTATGTTGACAATTGAAATACAAGTTTCAATGGGGCTTTTCTAGACTGCATTTTTTTATTTCTGTGACAAACGGGCTTTGAGATAATATTTTAAATCTGGGGTAAATATTTTCCAGCATATAGCTTGCTTTAACCGCTTGAGCTCCAGAAGTTTTTAACCCCTTCATGACCAGGTCATTTATTTGCTATTCAGCACTGCTCTACTTTAACTTGCAATTGCTCAGTCATGCTACACTGTACCCACATAACATAATTTTTTTTTTACACAAATAGAGCTTTCTTTTGGTAGTATTTGATCAACACTTATTTTTTGCGATATAAATAAAAAAAGACTGAAAATTTAAAATGAAAAACAAGATTTTTTTACTTTATGCTATAAAATATTGTCAGAACCTTTATGAAAAAAAAAGCTAAATTTTATCATTTTTAGTTTTGGACTGTATGAGAAATAAATTTCTTTGTTTTAGTTTGAATTCCCAAGAGGCAGAAATTGAATTAATTTAGTCTGTACACACTCTTGTGTACAGAACAAAGTCTTGCACAATGGAGATTATGATATTGACACAGCTTCAACCAGAGAGAAACTGACCAATGTTTACAAGGAAGAGAGAAACTGACCAATGTTTACAAGGACTTCCAGGTCTCATAAATTGGTATATACTGTTCGTTCATTGTGTACAGTGCTCTGTGTTGAATGTCAGCACAAAGCTCTGGGCTGTGAATTTACACAGCCTATCAGCATGCCCCAGTTGTGAATCACTGGCTGGGACTTGCTGGCAGGCTCCCGCTGTGTACAATCATGCGTGGACCGCAAACCTGGAAGTAGGCAGCGACGTACGGGTAAGTTGCTTTTCCTACAGTGGCTGCTCATCCTCAGTACATTACGGTGGGCGGTCACTAAGTGGTTAATGTATTAATACATTTGAATAACATTATACCACCTTCCTAATCTAGAATTACTAAAGGTAAACATTAATAGACTATACTCAGAAGAATATCACATTTAAATCTCAAGTTGCACAAGGGAGATGACCGATGTGCTCAAACCTTACTAACAGTACTAGTGTTGTTGTAATCTCCTCCTCGCACAGAAATCTAGCCACTTTTAGTTCAGTTAATGGTTTAAAAACCTGTATTGAGAAAAATACTAAATCTGCCACTGTGATCTACTGAAAATGATAGCTACATTCCTAGTATCCAATGGCTTCAATAAGGGTTGCACAGATACTGATACCAGTATCTGTATCGGTGCTGATACTAAGCATTTGCACGAGTATCGGTACTCATGCAAATGCACCGAAAGCTAAAACCATTACCTGCTGACTCAGTTCTTTCAGCTGTCAGTGGGATTCTCCTACTGACAACTGAAATATACACAAAACAATGCAGCAATTGTCGGTTGTTAAGGAGCGGGGCCACTGCGTCCTTAACAACTGATGACTTAAATGTAAACAAAACCAGAGACAGCTGTCGTTAGCCATCAGTGGTACAGGAGCAGTCAATAACTCACATAGATGGTAAGGTACACTTTACTGCCAGGTGAAATGGATGGATGGCTCAGCCCTTGGATCACCTGAGGGGTCTTGACAAGAAACGGAGCCGGTGACAGCTGGGAAGACCAAAAGGAGACCCACACAGACTCAGAGGGGATGTCAGATGCCGGCAGATGCTGGCGGAAGTGTTCTGAGAAAGATACACATATTTAGGGCAGCAGAAATCTGGAGACCATGCAGCCAGAAAAAAGCCGTTAGACACAGAATAACTAAAATCCAAATTGGGAGGATACAGGACTACATGACCATCAGACCCGAAGAAGGGGTTAAACCCCAAAACATGTAGTCCTGGACCAGGTCAGAATCCTCCCAGTTTGGATCTTAGTTATCCTTTGTCTAACGGCTTTTTTCTGGCTTCATGGTCTCCAGCTTTATGGTGCCCTCAATGTGTGTAGCTTTAGCGAAGCACTTCCACCAGAATCTGCCTGTATCTGACATCCTTTCTGAGTCTGTGTGGGTCTCCTCCGGCCCATAATTGTGTCACCTTCGGGTCTCCTTAGCTGTGACCAGCTCCATCCCTTGTCAAGACTAGGGATGAGCTTCGTGTTCGCGTCGAACCCATGTTCGACTCGAACATCAGCTGTTCAATCGTTCGCCGAATTGCGAACGATCTGGGCCGTTCGCGTCAAATTCGTGTGGCGTGTCACATAATTGCATCGCAGTGCATTGCTGGCTGATGATTGGTTAACCATGCACTATGACCCGCATGCTTGGCCAATCACAGCGCCGTCGGTAGAGAGAGCTGTAATTGGCCAAAGCCAGGGTGGCTTTGGCCAATTATGGCTCAGGGGGTTTAGAACAGGCCCCACACTATATAAGGCCGCCTGCACGGCGGCCCTGTGTAGTGTGACGGCGTGCTTAGATAGAGAGAGAGAGACAGTGTCATTTCATTTGAGTTAGCCAGATTAGGCAGGACAGTCAGTGAGTAAGTTGCACTTATAGTGTATTGCGTATATATATGCATACCAGGTGTTGCATATATATATATATATATATATATATATATATATATATATATATATATATATATACACTGTATTCAGTTTAGCTAGATCCATTCCTGTTATCTTCCTACTGACAGGCAGGCTTGTCTTGTTACAGTATTTACAGCTACCTGAAGAAAATTGCTGGTGTTCTTTTGATCCTATTAGTACCACAGTCAGGCAGCTAGACTATTTACAGTTAGTGTAGTGCGTCCTCCTCCCATTGTTCAGTTAAAGCTACAAGTAAGTTTAGTGTGACCTCTGCACAGTTTTCAGCTAAAACTACAAGTTAGTGTAGTGAGACCTCTGCACAGTGTTCAGCTAAAGCTACAAGTTAGTGTAGTGCGTCCTGCTCACAGTGTTCAGCTAAAACTACAAGTTAGTGTAGTGAGACCTCTGCACAGTGTTCAGCTAAAGCTACAAGTTAGTGTAGTGCGTCCTGCTCACAGTGTTCAGCTAAAACTACAAGTTAGTGTAGTGAGACCTCTGCACAGTGTTCAGCTAAAGCTACAAGTTAGTGTAGTGCGTCCTGCTCACAGTGTTCAGCTAAAACTACAAGTTAGTATAGTGCAACCTCTGCACAGTGTTCAGCTAACACTACAAGTTAGTGTAGTGAGACCTCTGCACAGTGTTCAGCTAAAGCTACAAGTTAGTGTAGTGCATCCTGCTCACAGTGTTCAGCTAAAATTACAAGTTAGTGTAGTGCGACCTCTGCACAGTGTTCACCTAAAGCTACCTGTAGAAGGTTGGTGGTGTTTTCCTGATCCTATTACTACCGCAGGCAGCTAAATAAGCTACAAGTTAGTGTAGTGCGAGCTCTACACAGTGTTCACCTAAAGCTACCTGTA
The DNA here is from genome assembly GCA_037952925.1 of Lithobates clamitans. NCBI lineage: Eukaryota > Metazoa > Chordata > Amphibia > Anura > Ranidae > Lithobates > Lithobates clamitans. Next base: position 684,047 of record JBBGZY010001175.1, on the reverse strand, counting down.
GAAGGTTGGTGGTGTTTTCCTGATCCTATCACTACCGCAGGCAGCTAAATAAGCTACAAGTTAGTGTAGTGCAAGCTCTGCACAGTGTTCAGCTAAAGCTACCTGTAGAAGGTTGGTGGTGTTTTCCTGATCCTATCACTACCGCAGGCAGCTAAATAAGCTACAAGTTATTCTTTGGCGAGCTCTGCACAGTGTTCACCTAAAGCTACCTGTAGAAGGTTGGTGGTGTTTTCCTGATCCTATCACTACTGCAGGCAGCTAAATAAGCTACAAGTTAGTTTTTTGCTAGCTCTGCACAGTGTTCAGCTAAAGCTACCTGTAGAAGGTTGGTGGTGTTCTCATACTACAGGCAATTGATTTTGCTAGCTGCAGTATCAGTATATATATATATATATATATATATATATATATATATATATCCCAGCTTAGTGCAGCTACAGGCCATTAGTATGTCTGGAAGGCCAACAAGGAGAGGCAGACAGTCACAAGCCAAAAAAAGAGGGCAAGCAGGCTCTGTGTCTAGAGGCAACAGTGCTGGTCATGGAGATGGTGCATCCTCATCAGCACGTGGCCGTGGGACACGCTTGGCCTTTTTTTCGGCAGCTGGCCGTGTTGAGCCGCAACATGCGGAAGACTTGGTCGAGTGGATGACCAAGCTGTCCTCATCCTCCTCATCCTCTCTCACCCATGCTCAGGGTACTTTGTCTGGCAAAGCAGCGGCCTCTTCCCTCGGCTCAATGTCATCAGTGACTCCTTCCCTAGCCCCACCATGTCCTCCTGAGGAGTTCCTCGAACTGTTTGATCACAGTGTTGGGTACATGCTCCAGGAGGATGCCCAGCGTTTGGAAGGCTCTGATGATGATACTGAGCTAGATGAAGGCAGTAACGTGAGCACGGACAGAGGGAGTGCCCAAGAAGGACAGCAATCTGGCAGTCATGCTCCCCCTGCTGCAGCATACTGCCAGGTTTGCTCCAGTGATGAGGAGGGAGGGGATGATGAGGTCACAGACTCAACGTGGGTGCCTGATAGGAGAGAGGGGGAGGAGGATTGTGTCAGTATGGAGGTGGAACCTGGCACTCAGCATCAGCAGCAGTCTTTAAGGGATCAGTCCCAAGAAACACATGGACTTGGCTTGGTACGTGGCTGGGAGGAGGTGGCTGCGGACCATGTCGTCCTTAGTGACCCAGAGGACTCCGGACCGAATGCCTCAGCAAACCTACGCTGCATGGCCTCCCTGATCCTGCAAAGCCTGCGTAAGGATCCTCGTATTCGTGGTATCAAGGAGAAGGACCAATACTGGCTGGCAACCCTCCTTGATCCACGTTACAAGGGTAAGATTGCGGACCTTATCTTGCCATCGCAGAGGGAGCAGAGGATGAAACATCTTCAGGAGGCCTTGCAGAAAGGTCTGTGCAACGCGTTCCCAGAGACTGGGAGGTTACAAACTCCTGTTTCTGGACAACGTGTTGCTGAGGCTTCAGTCAGTCAAAGAAGGAGCGGTGGAGAAGGTGGCCGTCTGACCGATGCGGTCAGACGATTTTTTGGTCTGCAGCCCCAAGGAATGATCGGTTCCAGCAACCATCGCCAGCGTCTGTTTTACATGGTGCAGGAATACCTAGGGGCAAGATATAACTTGGACACCTTTCCCACCGAAAATCCTCTGGGTTACTGGGTCTTGAGGATGGATCACTGGCCAGAGCTTGCACAGTATGCAATTGAGCTACTGGCCTGTCCTGCATCCAGCGTTCTTTCAGAACACACATTCAGTGCTGCTGGAGGCTTTGTAACCGATCACAGGGTGCGTCTGTCCACCGACTCGGTCGATCGACTGACCTTCATAAAAATGAATCAGTCTTGGATCCCCACCAGCTACCAAGTACCTGATGCTGATGTAACCGAATAATTTTTTTGAAATCTCAGATCCCTTCAAAGACTGCCTATGCTGATGCTGAGTGACTATTTTGAGTAATTATCCTCTTCCTCCTCAATGATCACGCTGATAGCTTGTAAGAACATTTTTGGTTCTGGGCGCCACCACCAGTGCCTAAGGCCCAATTTTTCAGCCCCTGTTTAACAGGGGCGTGTAATTACAATTTTTGATGCAATACTTTGCAGCAGGGCTCGTTTCTGCGTTCCAACTAGAGTATCTGTGAGGGGTTGCAGTGTTGTGGCACCAGCACCAGTGCCTAAGACCCAATTTTTCAGCCCCTGTTCAAGAGGGGCAAGTAATTACAATTCTTGATCTAATATTTCACAGCAGGGCCCGTTTCTGTGCCCACCAAGAGTGAGTGAGGACTTACAGTGTTGTGGCACTAGCAGCACCACCACCAAAGGCCTAATTTTTCTGCCCCTGTTCAACAGGGGCATGTAATTACAATTCTTGATCTAATATTTCACAGCAGGGCCCTGTGAGGGCTTACAGTGTTGTGGCCACAACAACACCTAAGGCCCAAATTTCTGTTGAGTACTGTATATTAGGGCAGGCCCCTACTTTCAAACATCTAACTTACAAACGACTCCTACTTGCAAACGGAAGAAGACAACAGGAAGTGAGATGAAATCTACCCCTAGGAAGGGAAATTCTCTCCTGTAAAAGTTAATATGGGAAAAACATTTCTGCTTTCCACTGATGCTTTATCACCAATACTTGTTTCACAAAAAAACCCAAATTTTCAAAAAAACATTTGTCATTGGGACAAAAAATGAGGTGAAATCTTCTGAAGAGTAGCACAGACAGCAAAACAAATGTCACAGGGGTGATAACCCTTCCCTATGTTTTCCAAAAAGCTTAAAATAGATTTTGTGGCTGGAGCTAAACACGTTAAAAATGTACCAGTTCAAAATTACAAACAGATTCTACTTAACAACAAACTACAGTCCCTGTCTTGTTTGCACCGCCTGTATACTGCTGTTCAGAGTATATAGGGCCTGGCCTCACGCCTTTCCATTTTTTAATTTAGGTGTGGGGTTCCCCTTAATATCCATACAAGACCCAAAGGGCCTGGTAATGGACTGGGGGGTACCCATGCTGTTTGTCTCACTGATTTTCATCCATATTGCCAGGACCCGACATTACATTAAAGCCGCAAGCAGTTTTAAATAACTTTTTTTTCCTTTAAAAATGACATTTTGTGCAGGGACTGTTCTAAGCATGGGAAACACGTGCCACTTTACAGGCATACTATAGACACCCCCCAGGTACGATATTTAAAGGAATATTTCACTTTTTTTTTAACTTTAAGCATCATTAAAATCACTGCTCCCGAAAAAACGTCCGTTTTTAAAAGTTTTTTTTGCATTGACACATGTCCCCTGGGGCAGGACCCGGGTCCCAAAACCCTTTTTAGGACAATACCATGCAAATTAGCCTTTAAAATGAGCACTTTTGATTTCAAATGTTCGAGTCCCATAGACGTCAATGGGTTTCTAATGTTCATGCAAATTTTCCGTCCGTTCACAGGTTCTGGTGCGAACCGAACCGGGGGTGTTCGGCTCATCCCTAGTCAAGACCCCTCAGGAGATCCAGTGGCTGAGCCATCCATTCATTCAACCTGGCAGTAAAGTGCACCTTACCATCTGTGCCTGGATTCTGTACACAGGAGCTGTCGTTACCCCCTGTGCTGCCTGCTGGGAGAGGAGCCTGCTACTGACTGGCTAATGAAAAACTCAGGGTTTAACCCTGTCCTGCCCTGAGAGCTGTCTGAGGTAATAATTAGGATTCCTGTGTTAACTTTGTGCTGCCTTTGGAGAGGAGAGGAGACACAGCTCATTGGCTTAATTAGGACCCCAATGTTAACCCCTGTGCTGTTGGCAAGGGAGAGAAGCCCCCTGATTGGCTAATTAGGGTCCCATTGTTTAACCCTGTATGCTATACAACCCATCTGTTAGGCATTCAAGCATGATGCATGGACTGCAGGAGGAAGGGGACATGGGAAGGAGGAGATGGGACTGGAGAAAGAGAAGGATGTAGGATGGCAGCATGGACCCTCTAGATGTGGGGCTGGCAGTGCTGAGTGTTGGGAGTGCTGTGTTTCTTCATCACTTGGTCTCATCCAGGTTTTAATTTTACACAACACACTGATAGATGGAGACCTTCCCTCCCTGTTCCTCCTCCTACCCATTTTGATCTCCTTAAATGCCAAAAATAGGTATCGGTAATTGGTATCGGCAAAGACTTAAAAAAAAAAAAGAGTATCCGTACTAGTTGCTAAAAAAGTGATATCGGCCAATATGTCCCTGATTCCAAAATCGGGTAAAGATCACACACTCACATTAACAATGACTTAAAAATTTTCAGCCGCCTGCTGGCTGATCGCCTAGCAGCAATCATCACAACCTTAATTTCCCCGGACCAAACGGGATTTATTCCCACATGACAAATTACGGATAACATACGCCTAGCCTCAAACATTATACAAGATGCTAATTTACACACTAATAAGGTTCTAATGCTAAGCTTAGATATAAACAAGGCCTTTGATAGTGTCCTATGGCCCCATCTGGACATGGTCCTGTCTAAATTTGGGATTCAAGGAGAATTCGTAAGTGGTTTTCGCGCCTTGTATCGCAAACCCCAAACCAGAATTAAAATACCTGCCAGCTCATCAAAATACTTTGACTTAGGAAGGGGAACTAGGCAGGGATGTCCCCTATACCCCCTCCTATTTTCCCTTGCAATGGAACCCTTGACTAGATATATAAATAATAACCTGGACATTAGATGATACTGTAAGAATAATCAAGAATATAAACTAAGTCTATATGCAGACGATGTCCTATTGTTTCTCATAAACCCATTAGTCTCCTTGCCCAATCTTTTCAAGACATTGGACACTTTCAGTAATGTTTCAGGCCTGGGGGTCAACCCCTCTAAATGCGTCGCGATGCCTATACATTTATCACACTCCCTGATCTCAACCCTTAGAAACAGTTTTGAGTTTTCCTGGAATATGGAGTCATTACAGTACCTGGGCGTATGGTTAGCGCCTACTCTGAAATCGTTGTGTTTCAATCTCATTTTATTAAGTTTTCCATTTCATATAAAACAATCATAAATATCATAACATCCCAACAAAACATTTTACAGCATGTTATTCTTACTCCTAATACATAAAAGATTTTTCCTAACAGGCTTTAAACATCTGCATCATTCAACGTTAAACCACCACTTCCTACTCGCCCTTACCCTCCCCCCCCATACCTATCTTCCCATACATACCACATTCATAATAAAAAAAAAAAAAAAAAAAAAAAAAGAAAAAATAAATGTCCTCCTTCCTTACTTATATAAATTCTAATATTTCTTGCGATGACCGGAACTCTTCCCATTTTTGCCAGATTTCAGGTAATTGATTTATTATATGCCCTTCCTCTCTAATCTGTTCTTCCATATATTGTATTTCATTCATTTCACATATCCAATCTGCTATAGCTGGATTCTCTGTTTTTTTCCAGTTTTTTGCTATTATTGTTCTTGCTGCTAATGTCATATGATAAATGATGTCTTTTTTAATTGTCTTTATTGACTTTGGTATCAGAGACAGTAATGAAATTTCCATACTCGGGGTCACCTCTATACCCGATACCTTATAATAGATCTCGTATATCTTGTTCCAGAATTCTTTCACCCGATGACATCCGTACCATATATGTTCCATTGTTCCCTTTTCTACTTTACATCTCCAGCATAGATCTGTATTTCCTTTGCTAATTAGATTTAAGGTGACAGGGCTCCTATACCACCTCATTACAATTTTATAATTTCTCTCTTCATATTTATTTGATATGGTTGTTCTATGTATAATTTCGAAAATCTTTTCCAATTCTTCTTCCGATAAGGGTTTTCCCATTACTGCTTCCCATTTCCTTATGCTCGTTAATTCTTTAAGGGGGCTGCTCGGGATTAATTCATCATATATCTTCGATAATTTCTTAGTTGGGGCCTGTTCTCCCAGCAATAATTTTTCAAATCTAGTCAATGGTCTCTTTATCCTAGCTATTTTAGGTTCTATAAACGCCTGTAGTTGTTGGTACTGCAGCCATTTTTTTTATTCCCCTCTCCCATTTCCCTCAGTGTAGGTATTTTCCCATTCTAAAGGACTTGAACCAATCTTATATCTTCCGATATGTTCCATTTTAAGAAATTTTTACTGATCATTGCTATAGGGAATTCAGGGTTATAAAACATTGGGGTCATAGGTCCCAGTACTGTAGAGAGCTTCCCTCCTTTCATTATACCGTCCCATACCTTTAACGTAGCACTTACAAAAAGTGTCAGCTCGCTTCTTTTAGGTCTTAAGTAGGGTTCTACCCATGGAAGGACTTTTAATTGGGGCCCTATTATTTCCTCTTCTATACTGACCCATTGCTTATTTTCTCTGTTATGGTACCAGTCTACTATGCTGGTCAGTGATGCTGCCTGCAAATATTTCACACAGTCTGGTAACGCAAGCCCCCCGTTACTTTTTTTCCTAATTAGATTCTCCCTTTTTATCCGGGGAGTTTTATGCACCCATATAAATTCGACTATCGCTTTTCTTAGCTCCTTTATCAATTTTCTTGGGGGTTCCAGTGGTATCGTTTGGAAAGTATACCAGAGCTTTGGCAAAATATCCATTTTTACAATATTAACTCTTCCCGTCCATGAGTATGTCAATTTGTCATATTTCTGTAATAATTTAATAGCATTTCGAATTGCTTTCTCATAGTTCATCCCCTGTAGTTGTTTCAAATCTTTTGTTATAAGGATTCCCAAATATTTTATTACGTTTTGCTTCCATTTAAATGGGAAGTCGTTTTGCATCTGTAAAAGACCTTCTTTACTTACTGATATATTCAATATCTCTGATTTATCGTAATTTATTTTGAAATTGCTTAATTCCCCAAATCTTCTAAATTCTTTCATTAGATTTGGTATAGTTATGATGGGATTGGTTATGTATATTAATAGATCATCTGCATACGCCGCTATCTTATATTCTTTCTCTCCCACCTTTATCCCCCTAATTTCTTTATTATTTCTAATTGCAGTGATTAGATGTTCCATTATAAGTACAAACAACAAGGGGGATAGAGGACACCCCTGGCGGGTGCTATTTGATATTTTTATGTCCTTTGATAACATGCCATTTACTCTCACTTTTGCTTTTGAGTTGGAGTACAAAGCCGCTATCCTGTTACGCATTTTCGGGCCCATACCAACTTGTTTTAGTGTTTCTTCTAGAAAACTCCACCCTATCCTATCGAATGCTTTTTCTGCATCTACGGCCAGCATACACGTTTCGATAGCTGTTCTTTGAGCAAATTCCATGAATGTACAAGTTTTTATGATGTTGTCCTTAGTTTCTCTCCCTTTTGTAAATCCAGCTTGATCTAATTTTATATGATTAGGTAGGATTGGTGTTATTCTATTCGCAATAATTTTAGAATATAGACGTATATCTATATTAGTTAAAGAAATTGGCCTATAGTTTTTACATAGCGTGTGGTCCTTCTCTGATTTTGGGATCAAGGTAATATGAGCTTCTGTGCTTTGTGGTACAAAACCTTGTTTATCAGATATGGAATTGTATGTTTTTCCCAATATAGGGGCAATTATTTCTTGAAAATTCTTATAAAATTTGGTGGTATATCCGTCGGGTCCTGGACTTTTTCCCGGGCCTAGTTCTTTAATCGCTTGTTGAATCTCTTCTACCGAGATATCATTTTCCAATATCTCGTATATTTCTTTAGGGAATCTAGGAAGGGCTGTTCCTTCTATATATTCTTTAATTTTCTCTCTATTCCAATCCCTCCCTTTGTTCCCCTGTGATGTTTTAATATTATATAGATTAGAGTAGTATGTATGAAATTCTTCCATTATTTCTTTTGGATCATATGTATATTCCCCATCTGTTTTTAATATTTTGCTTATAGTTGTTAGGATCTGTTGTTCCTTTAATGTTTTAGCGAGCATTTTTCCTGTCTTGTTCCCATACTGATACCATTGTGCCCTCCTACGATCCCTAATCCTAAGGGATTCCTCATCAAGCAAGGATTGTAATTCCATTCTTTTCCCTTTTAGCTTTATTTTGTCTGATGGTTTTAGATTCTGCTTATGTTTTTTATCCAATTCCTCTATATCTTTTATCAACTGAGATTTCATTTGGTCCTTACTTTTTTCAATCTTGATCCGTGCTTGATAAGTGTCCCCCTTAGTACGCATTTTAATGTTTCCCATTGCATGGGAATTGATGTTTCATCCTTCTCATGAATTTCTACAAATTCCTTTATTGTTTTGAGTATATCCTCTATACACTCTTTGTCTTTCAACAGGTTATCATTTAATCTCCAATTCACTTTTGTTTTTACTATTACCTTAATTTACAAAAACACCGGGGCATGATCTGACCATAAGAACCCCCCCTATATCCGATGATGGAGTCATTAACATTCCTGAGTGGGTAATAAAAAAATAACCTATCCTATGATAGGAATCGTGTATATTCGAATAATATGAGTAATTTATTTCCGTTTGATGCTGGGCTCTCCAAATATCCACCATATGATATTTCTCTAATAACCCCTTAAATTCCTCTAATTGGCTCTTGTTTCTATAAGCACGGGTATTAGTTGTATCAATTTTTATATCCATAACAAAATTAAAATCCCCGCCCATGATCACTGTACCTTCTGTCTTTTCCATACTACTATTTAGGGCCCTTATGCCCATCCTTATCTGATCGTGATTTGGTAAATACAAGTTGATAATTGTAAAAATCTTCCCGAATATCGTCACCTTTATCACCAGGGATCTACCATCATTACCCATATCTTTTTGCATTATTTGGTAAGGTACATTCCTATGGAAAGCAATAGATACCCCTTTTGATTTAGAATAGGCAAATGTATCATGTATCCAGTTGTTGTAATATCGCTTATTAAGTTTCAGTATGTGATTTGAACGAAAATGAGTCTCTTGGAAGAGTATAATATCCACTTTTTGTGAAGATTTAAAATTTGATTCCTTTTATTAGGAGAGTTAAGGCCTCTTGCATTGTAGGAGCAAAATTTAAGCCCACCCATAAAAAAAAAAAAAAAAGAAACTAACACACTCACACACCATACGCACTCTATCTACCCTACTTCTATTTGACTTAGATAAATAAAGTCTATCTTACTATCTTTAGTAAGCTCCCTACTGAAATCGTTGTATACCCTGAATTATCCTCAGTCCTTCTCTAACATCAAAAAGCTATTATCTCACTGGTCCCCCTATCATATTTCCTTTTTGGGAAGAATACACGCGATCAAAATGTCGATACTGCCTAAGCTACTGTTTTATTTCAGGGCCCTGCCCTTATACGTAGCAAAATCTATCATACAAGATACTCAAAAGGCCATACTAAAATTTATATGGCAAGGTAAAAACCACGCATTAATAGGATTCAGATGTTCAGATCCCGAGTTGGAGGGGGCCTGGGCTGCCCGGACTTGTGGAAGTATTACTTGGCAGCCAGATTAGTTCAAATGGCGCAATAGCACTTTTCCACATCGCGCATACCTTGGCTACAATTTGAAAAAGACTCTATAAAACCCTATTTCCTACCAGGCATTTTGTGGACTACTACGGTAAACCACTGACTGATATCCCAACTCAATGAAATAGTTGGGCAGTCCCTGTATCTCTATAACCTTTACAGGGAGGGATTTGGACTTTCTTCTAAGCCCCCCTCTTTGGCCTAATTTTTGGGTTACCCCGGCTTCCCTGCTGCTTTCAATGCAGAGTTAGACTTCACACTCTGGTCCTCACAAGGACTAATAACACTACACTCATTGATGCAGGGCTCTGCTTTCTGCACATTAGAATACCTGAACCAAAACTTTGCCATATATATATATATAAATATGCATAAATGTACACGCTCTGTAGCTGTAAAGGAAACTGTACTTAAATTGCATACTAAATGGTATTATACGCCAGTCAGAATTCATAAAATGTTACCTACTATCACAGATGTTTTAGGGACTGTGGTGAGAGAGGGTCCCTACTCCATATATTTTGGAGCTGTAGGGAGTTACACTCCCTCTGGCAGCAAACATCTGCTAAAGTATTACAAATTACAAGCTCAAACATCACCTTGACATTTCAAATGTGCATTCTGTTTGCAGACCACCCGAAGATCATACCTCCAGTACCCTTTAGGTCTGGTATGGATTTTAAGGGGAACTCTGCGCCAAAAAAAACAACAAAAAAAACGGCGTGGGGTCCCCCCAAAGATCCATACCAGACCCTTACCCGAGCACACAACCTGGCAGGCCGCAGAAAAAGAGGGGGGGACGAGAGAGTGCCCCCCCTCCTGAACTGTACCAGGCCACATGCCCTCAACATTGGGAGGGTGCTTTGGGGGTGGCCCCCCAAAGCACCTTGTCCCCATGTTGATGAGGACAAGGGCCTCATCCCCACAACCCTGGCCGGTGGTTGTGGGGGCCTGCGGGTGGGGGGCTTATCGGAATCTGGAAGCCCCCTTTAACAAGGGGACCCCCAGATCCCGCCCCCCCCTGTGTCAAATGGTAAGGGGGTACAAAAGACAGTTTTTGACAATTCCTTTATTTAAATGCTTCTTCTTTCTTCTTTCTTCTATCTTCCTTAATCTTCTTCTTCTGGTTCTTCTGGCTCTTCTGGTTCTTCCTCCGGCGTTCTCGTCCAGCATCTCCTCCGCGGCGTCTATCTTCTTCTCCTCGGGCCGCTCCACACCCATGGCATGGGGGGAGGCTCCCGCTCTTCTCTTCATCTTCTTCTCTTCTTCTTCATCTTCTTCTCTGCTTCATCTTCTTCTCTTCTTTTTATTCTCCGGGCCGCTCTGCACCCATGCTGGCGTGGAGGGAGGCTCCCGCTGTGTGACGGCGTCTCCTCGTCTGACGGTTCTTAAATAACGGGGGCAGGGCCACCCGGTGACCCCGCCCCCCTCTGACGCACGGGACATGATGGGACTTCCCTGTGGCATTCCCCGTGATGTCACAGGGAAGTCCCGTCAAGTCACCGGGGGGCTTCCAGATTCCGATAAGCCCTCCGCCCGCAGACCCCCACAACCACCGGCCAGGGTTGTGGGGATGAGGCCCTTGTCCCCATCAACATGGGGACATGGTGTTTTGGGGGGGCTACCCCAAAGCACCCTCCCAATGTTAAGGACATGTGGCCTGGTACGGTTCAGGAGGGGGGGCGCTCTCTCGTCCCCCCTCTTTACCTGCCAGGTTGCATGCTCGGATAAGGGTCTGGTATGGAGCTTTGGGGGGACCCCACGCCGTTTTTTTTTTGCGTGGGGTTCCCCTTAAAATCCATACCAGATTCAGGTCTGGTATGGAATTTAGGGGGACCCCCACGTCATTTTTTTAAGATTTTGGCCGGGGTTCCCCTTAATATCCATACCAAACCTGAAGGGCCTGGTATGGAATTTAGGGGGACCCCCACGTCATTTTTTTTTTTTTAATTTTGGTTCGGGGTTCCCCTGTGGGGAATTCCCATGCCGTTTTTATCAATGAACTTCTATGTGTATTGTCGGACCGGCAATGCAATAGCCGCGAGTAGTTTTAAATGGCTTTTTTCCTTTGAAATGTCATTTTGCTGTCAGACTGTTCTAAACACGGGAAACATGCGCCCCTTTACAGGAATACTATAGACACCCCCCAGCTACGAAATTTTAAGGGATATTACGCTTTTATTGTTTGACTTTAAGCATTATTAAAATCACTGCTCCTGAAAAAATGGCCGTTTTTATACGTTTTTTTTGCATTGATCCATGTCCCCTGGGGCAGGACCCAGGTCCCCAAACACTTTTTATGACAATAACTTGCAATATAAGCCTTTAAAATTAGCACTTTTGATTATGCATGTTCGTGTCCCATAGACTTTAACGGTGTTCGCGTGTTCGAACAAACTTTTTTCCTGTTCGCATGTTCTAGCGCGAACCGGGGGGTGTTCGGCTCATCCCTAGTCAGCAGTAAGGTGCATAATACCACTGACTCACGGTCCAGCAGGCATGGGCAGGAACGTTGCTTTCCTTCACGGCGCACTGGGTAACTCTGCTGGCAGCTGAGAAGGATGCAGGACAGGGTTCAGTGTTATTGAAGCTTGTTCCGCCACCACGCCTCCAAAATGCTAGAGGTGATTCTGCCACAGCTCTCTCCTCCACCCCCTCCTCTTCTTCTTCTTCTTCATCTATGGCCTCTTCTGCAGGTTTGTCCTCTGAACCAGCGGTGCTCTGTAAGTGTTCAAGGGACTATGCAAGCAGTCAGTCTAAATGATGCCATGCGGTGCTTGAGTTGGTCTGCCTAGGGGATAGGAGCCACACTGGGGCAGAGATTCTGTCAGCTCTGCAGGGGCAGGCTCAGAGGTGGTTGACGTCACGCTAGCTTTAACCAGGAAAGCTTGTATGCGACAATGGCACCAACATTCTCTCCGCCCTCCGACAGAGACACTTAAACCATGTTCCATGTTTGGCACATGTCCTGAATTTGGTGGTGCAGCGGTTCTTGAGTAGGTACCCAGGCTTACAGGATCTCCTGAATCAGGCCAGAAAAGTCTGTGGCCATTTCTGCCGGTCATACAATGCCAGTACTCGGCTGGCTGACATTCAAAGGGAATACAATCTGCCCACCAACTGCCTGTGACATGCCTACCAGGTGGAATTTAACGTTGGCAATGCTGCAGCGGCTGCACACACAGCAGAGGGCCATCAATGAGTACCTGTGTGAGTATGGCACCAAGACAGGGTCAGGGGAGCTTGGCTACTAATCAAGGATGCATGCACTTTCCTGTCACCATTTGAGGAGGCCACAAGGATGATGAGCAGTGAAAACGCATGCATCAGTGACACTGTCCCTCTAGTCTTCCTGGTGGAGCACATGCTTTGTGGAATCATGGACAAGGCCCTTGAGACAGAACAGTGGGAGGACTTCCTTACCTCTCAAGGCCCCCTTTATCCAGATAGCATTCCTGTGGGCCCGAAAGAGGAAGAGGATTGTGTCAGCATGGATGTAGAGGATAACACTCAGCAGCAGTCTTCAAGGGATGGTTTTCAGTCCCCAGAAACCCCAGGAGTTGTACGTGGCTGGGAGGAGGTAGTTACGAATAATGTAATCCTTAGTGACCCAGAGGACTCAGAATCGAATGCCTCTTCAAAATGATGCTGCATGGCCTTCCTGATTCTGCAAAGCCTGCGAAAGGACCCTAGAATTCGTGGTAACAAGGAGAGGGATCATTACTGGCTGGCAACCCTTCTTGATTCACATTACAAGGGTGATGTTGCAGAACTCATCCTGCCTACGCAGAGGGAGCAGAATATGAAACATCTTCAGGAGGCCTTGAAGAAAGGTTTGTGTAACGCATTTCCAGACCCTGGGAGGTTACAATTTCCTGGTGCTGGACAATGTGTTGCCGAGGCTTCGTTCAGTCAGAGGAAGAGCGGTGGAGAAGGTGGCCGGCTGACTGATGCCTTTAAACAATTTTTCAGTCCTCAGTGCCAAGGCCTAATCGGTTCAAGCAACCATCGCCAGCGTCTGCACTACATGGTGCAGGAATATCTAGGGGTAAGAGCAGACTTGGAGATCTTTCCAACAGAGCGTCCGCTGGGTTACTGGGTCTTGAGGACGGACCACTGGCCAGAACTTGCTCAATATGCAATTGAGCTACTGGCCTGTCCTGCATCCAGTGTGTTTTCTGAACGCACATTCAGTGCTGCTGGAGGGTTTGTAAAGGATCAAAGAGTGCGCCTGTCCACAGACTTCGTTGATAGGCTTACATTCATAAAAATGAATCAGTCTTGGATCAGCAGCTATCAAGCACCTGATGCTGATGTAACTGATTGAATTTGCTATGGATCTGGGATCCCTTGAAGGCTCCCTATGCTGACTATCCTATTCCTCCTCAATCTTGATGATGCTAGCTTCCAACAATATTTTTGGTTTAGGATACCATCACCACCCAAAGTCCAATTTTTCTGCCCCTGTTTAACAGGAGCATGTAATTAAAAATTCTTGATATAATATTTCACAGGAGGGCCCATTCCTGCACCCAACAAGAGTAACTGTGAGGGCTTACAGTGTTCTGGTACCACCACCACCCAAGGCCCAATTTTCTGCAAAGTATATAGAGCAGGCCGTATAGTATATATACTGCTGTTCAGAGTATAAAGTGCCTGGGGGCCTCGGGTACCCCCAAACCATTTCTTTAAAATTTGGGTGCAGGGTTCCCCTTAATATCCACACCAGACCGAAAGGGCCTGGTAATAGACTGGGGGGACCCATGCCGTTTTTCTCAATGATTTTCATTTATAATGTATTGGGACCCGACAATATATTACAGCCGCAAGTAGTTTTAAATTACATTTTTTCCTTTAGAAATGTCATTTTGCTATGGTATTGTTCTAAACACAGGAAAAATGTTCTACTTTACAGGCATACTAAGAACACCCCCCAGACACTATATTTAAAGGAATATTTAATTTGTATTGTTTCACTTTAAGCATTATTAAAATCACTGCTCCCGAAAAAACAGCCCTTTTTAAAACTTTTTTTGCATTGATATATATCCCCAGGGCAGGACCCGGGTCCCAAACACTTTTTATGGCAATAACCTGCATATAAGCCTTTAGAATTAGCACTTTTGATTTTTTATGTTCATGTCCCATAGACTTTAACGGTGTTCGAACAAATTTTTTGCCTGTTCGCATGTTCTGCTGCAAACTGAATAGTACTTCTTGTACTTCAGGCAGCTTCTTGAAGCAAAGTCATAGGTGTGCTTCTATTTGCATCAGTGAATGATATCATCTAAAACAGCTCAGTTCCCTTTATTCTACTGGGTAAGACACTAGCTAAAAAAAGTAAATACTGTTTTCACTTCCCAGATAGCAAGTATTTGTGCTGGAAGTTTGAAAATGACTTTCTAAGCTCTTGCTAGATTTGCCAAGCTTTACAGCAAGTCTGCATTGCATAACTCCAGATCAACTTTCTTTGCAAACATTCTGCAAGTCTGCTGCAAGTTCTGGTTCAGTTATGTTGTGTAAGGCCTCATTCACATGAGGCGGATCTGCTCAGTGGAGTCCACCAGCTCAGCGGGAGATCTTTCCGTTGATCTCTGCTGAGCCAGCGGATGACAGGTCCGTCTCTGCTCACTGAGCTGGGTGGGGCCTGTCAAAGCGCTGCTGATTCCTATGGAGGGATCTAACGAAAACGAACAGCATGTGAACGTATCGCCATACGTCTGATTTTAGCAGATTGTGGTCACCGCTGACATTCGTCTCTCCATAGACTTGCATGGAGCGTCCATTCAGGTTCGCCTAAAAACTGACAGGCGGACCTGAACGGTCCGTCCATGTGAAAAGGGCCTAATAGTTATCCTACTACAGGGCTGAATTTTCATCATTGCCCCCTGCTGTGTGTAATGTTTCTCTTTAATTGGTGCTGGGGCATGGTGTGTAGAGAGGTGAGTGGTATCCATGAGATCTGATATTGAGTTCAGAGAGGTAGAAATCAAGGCATTACTAACCCTAATATCCCATTGGTGGAGCACAATTTGGAATTTTTTATTTTTCCTTGTTTATACGCTAGCAGCTCACCTTAAACAAAGACCACAACAGGAGAGGAGAGGAGAATGGAGTGGAATGGAATGTGATTTTCCATAAGGGATCCATATAGTAAAGGGGTTGTAAAGGCTTGTAAAGACACCTTAATGCAAATGCTATTAAAAAAATTCTAAAAAAAAAACTGTGTGCTGACACAGTGAACAAAAAGTGCTTAGTGCAAGAAAATATTATTCATTAGTAAAGTGCTTGCATCAAAAATTCATATGTGTTCAAAATATTTGATGTCCATTTTGCAAATCCCAGGAAAAATCCAAGAAAGTGATAATATTAATCTTGGATTTTTCCTGGGATTGCAAAATGGACTGCAAATATTTTGAAAAAAAAAATGGAGACTTGCATAACTCTGGCTGCAGACTTGCGGGGCTCATACTGTAGACTTGCAGGGCTCTTGCTATATATTTACTTGCAGAGCTCTTGCTAGAGACTTGCAGGGCTCTTGCTGTAGACTTACCACTGCAACTTTGCTCTTGCTAGAGTTTTGCCACGCAAATTTGCTACAAATTGGAAAAGTGTCAACTAGAACTTGTGCTTCCGGTGCTCTGCAAGTGTACAACTTGCCAGGGAAGATGTGCAGAAAGTTCACAAGACTTACAATTCAATACTGCCACTAGGGATGAGCTTCATGTTCGACTCGAACCCATGTTCGACTCGAACATCATGTGTTCAGCCATTCAACAAATTACGAACGATATGGGCCGTTCGCGCCAAATTCGAGTGGCGCGTCACGGCCCATAATTCACTGCGGCATCGCAGTGCATTGCTGGCTGATGATCGGCCAAGCATGCACTATGACCCGCATGCTTGGCCAATCACAGCACCATCTGTACAGAGAGCCGTAATTGGCCAAAGCCAGGGTGGCTTTGGGCAATTATGGCTCAGGGGGTTTAGTACACGCCCCACACTTTATAAGGCCACCTGCACGGCGGCCCTGTGTAGTGTGTGCCGGCGTTGAGAGAGAGATAGATAGACAGAGAGACAGTGTCATTTGATTAAAGTTAGATAGAGTAGTTAGCTGCACTTACAGTGTATTGTGTATATGTATATATATATATATATATATATATATATATATATATATATATATATACACATCCTAGGTGCTGTATATATATATCTATATATATATCTATATATATATATATATATATATATATATATATATATCTCTATATATATATATATATATATATATATATATATATATATATATATATAGTTATGCACACTGTATTCAGTTTAGCTAGATCCGTTCCTGTTATTCTCTTTCTACTACTGACAGGCAGGCAGGTGTTTTTACAGTATTTACAGCTACCTGAAGAAAATTGAGCAACCTCAAAGGAGAATCTCTGGGTGTCTTATTGCGAGAACAGACAAGGCACGAGGCTACATAACCTTTGACATCTCTTTTGTACCCAGGCCACCAAAAGGAATGTGATAAAAGTTGTGCTTGAGTCCAGAAGCCGTTTTTGTACTCAAGGATGATGCCCATAGAAGGATTATTAAGGAGTGGGTCATTCTTGTACCCTTCCTTGATGAGACTCAAGAAAAGGGATGAGCTTCGAGTTCGAGTCGAACCCATGTTCCAATCGAACATTGCATGTTTGACCGTTCATCGAATTAAGAACGATATGGGCCATTCGCGCCAAATTCGAGTGGCGCATCACGCCCCATAATTCACTGCGGCATCGCAGTGCATTGCTGGCTGATAATTGACCAAGCATGCACTATGACCCGCATGCTTGGCCAATCACAGCGCCATCTGTACAGAGAGCCGTAATTGGCCAAAGCCAGGGTGGCTTTGGCCAATTATGGCTCAGGGGGTTTAGTACACGCCCCACACTATATAAGGCCACCTGCACGTCGGCCCTGTGTAGTGTGTTCCAGCGTTGAGAGAGAGATAGAGAGAGAGAGACAGTGTCATTTGATTTAAGTTAGATAGAGTAGGCAGGCGAGTCAGTTAGCTGCACTTACAGTGTATTGTGTATATATATGCATCCTAGGTGGTGTATATATATATATATATATATATATATATATATATATATATATATATATATATATATATATATATATATATATATATATATATATATATACATACACACACACACACACACACACACACACACACATACATATATATATATATATATATATATATATATATATATATATATATATATATATATATATATATATATGTATATATATATATATAAACTGTATTCAGTTTCACTGACAGGCAGGCAGGTGTTTTTACAGTATTTACAGCTACCTGAAGAAAATTGCTGGTGTTCTTCTGATCCTATTAGTCCTATTAGCTACAGTATTTACAGTTAGTGTAGTGCATCCTCTGCACAGTGTGCCCCTAAAGCTACCTGAAGAAAATTAGTGTTCTTCTGATCCTATTAGTACAGTACCACAGACAGCTACAGTATTTACAGTTAGTATAGTGTGTCCTCTGCACAGTGTGCACCTAAAGCTACCTGAAGAAAATTTGTGTTCTTCTGATCCTATTAGTACAGTACCGCAGGCAGCTACAGTATTTACAACTTAGTGTAGTGTGTCCTCTGCACAGTGTGCACCTAAAGCTACCTGAAGAAAATTAGTGGTGTTCTTCTGATCCTATTAGTACAGTACCGCAGGCAGCTACAGTATTTACAACTTAGTGTAGTGCGTCCTCTGCACAGTGTGCACCTAAAGCTACCTGAAGAAAATTAGTGGTGTTCTTCTGATCCTATTAGTACAGTACCACAGGCAGCTGTAGTATTTACAAGTTAGTGTAGTGCGTCCTCTGCACAGTGTACACCTAGAGCTACCTGAAGAAAATTAGTGATGTTCTTCTGATCCTATTAGTACAGTACCACAGGTAGCTGTAGTATTTACAAGTTAGTGTAGTGCGTCCTCTGCACAGTGTGCACCTAAAGCTACCTTAAGAAAATTAGTGATGTTCTTCTGATCCTATTAGTACAGTACCACAGGCAGCTACAGTATTTACAACTTAGTGTAGTGTGTCCTCTGCACAGTGTGCACCTAAAGCTACCTGAAGAAAATTAGTGGTGTTCTTCTGATCCTATTAGTACAGTACCGCAGGCAGCTACAGTATTTACAACTTAGTGTAGTGCGTCCTCTGCACAGTGTGCACCTAAAGCTACCTGAAGAAAATTAGTGGTGTTCTTCTGATCCTATTAGTACAGTACCGCAGGCAGCTGCAGTATTTACACGTTAGTTTATTGCGTCCTCTGCACAGTGTGCGCCTAAATCTACCTGAAGAAAATTAGTGGTGTTTTTCTGATCCCATTAGTACAGTACCACAGGTAGCTGTAGTATTTACAAGTTAGTGTAGTGCGTCCTCTGCACAGTGTGCACCTAAAGCTACCTTAAGAAAATTAGTGATGTTCTTCTGATCCTATTAGTACAGTACCACAGGCAGCTGTAGTATATACAAGTTAGTGTAGTGCGTCCTCTGCACAGTGTGCACCTAAAGCTACCTTAAGAAAATTTGTGGTGCTCTTCTGATCCTATTAATACCACAGGCAGGCAGCTACAGTATTTACAGTTAGTGTAGTGCGTCCTCTGCACAGTGTGCACCTAAAGCTACCTGGAGACAATTGCTGTTGTTCTGCTCCTATTAATACCACAGGCAGGCAGCTACAGTATTTACAGTTAGTGCACCGTGTCCTCTGCACAGTGTGCAACTAATAATACTACAGGCAGGCAGTTGATTCTGCTAGCTGCAGTATCAGTATAGATATATATGCATTCCAGCTTTGTGCAGCTACATCTCACTGCAGGCCATTAGTATGTCTGGAAGGCCAACAAGGAGAGGCAGACAGTCACAAGCCAATAAAAGAGGGCAAGCAGGCTTTGTGTCTAGAGGCAACAGTGCTGGTCATGGAGACGGTGCATCCTCATCAGCACGTGGCCGTGGGACACGCTTGTCCTTTTTTTCGGCAGCTGGACATGTTGAGCCGCAACATGCGGAAGACTTGGTAGAGTGGATGACCAAGCCGTCCTCATCCTCTCTCAACCAGGCTCAGGGTACTTTATCTGGCAGGAAATGAGATGAAATCTACCCCTAGGAAGGGAAATTCTCTCCTGTAAGGGTTAATATTTGAAAAATGTGTCTCCTTTCCACTGATGCTTTATCACCAATCCTTGTTTCACTAAAAACCCCAAATTGTCAAAAAACATTTGTCATTGGGACAGAAAGTGAGGTGAAATCTTCTGAAGAGGTGCACAGACAGTAAAACAAATGGTACAGGGGGGATAACCCTTCCCTATGTTTTCCAAAAAGCTTAAAAATAGATTTTTTGGTTGGTGTTACACTTTAAAAATGTACCATTTCAAAGTTACAAACAGATTCTACTCAACAACAAACCTACAGTCCCTGTCTTATTTGCACCGCCTGTATACTGCTGTTCAGAGGGCCTGGGGCCCCACGCCTTTCCTTTTTTTAATTTGGATGCGGGGTTCCCCTTAATATCCATATAAGACCCAAAGGGCCTGGTAATGGACTGGGGGGGGTACTTATGCCTTTTGTCTCACTGATTTTCATCCATATGACTGGGACCGGACATTACATTAAAGCCGTAACCAGTTTTAAATGACTTGTATTCCTTTAAAAATGTAATTTTGTGCAGGGACTGTTCTAAGCACGGGAAACACGCACCACTTTACAGGCATACTATAGACACCCCCCAGGTACGATATTTAAAGGAATATTTCACTTTTTTTCACTTTAAGCATCATTAAAATCACTGCTCCCGAAAAAACGTCAATACCATGCAAATTAGCCTGTAAAATTAGCACTTTTGATTTCGAACGTTCAAGTCCCATAGACTTCAATGGGGTTCGAACGTTCGAGCGAATTTTCAGTCCGTTTGCAGGTTCTGGTGCAAACCGAACCGGGGGGTGTTCGGCTCATCCCTAACTGCCACAAACGTGTGGCAAGTTATCCTTGATAGGTTTTCATATTCTAGCAACAAGCCAGAATATGGGGTTGCTAACTGAGCTTCTTGGGGGGTGGGGATGGGGTGAATGGTTTGACAATAAAACTAATGAACATTTTACAAAGCTACACAGTTATTTCAAAATCTACTGGGGCCCCTGACTGCATTGCCAATTTTGTGGAAAGGGTCCCAGATAGCATAGATAACTTGCCACATATTTGTGGCAGTATTGAATTGTCTTGTGAACTTGCTGCACATCTTCCCTGGCATGTTGTACACTTGCAGAGCACTTGAAGCACAAGTTATAGTTGACACTTTTCCAATTTGTAGCAAATTTGCGTGGAAAGTCTCTAGCAGGAGCAAATTTGCAGTGGTAAGTCTACAGCAAGGGCCCTGCAAGTCTCAGCAAGAGCCCCTCAAATCTACAGCAAGAGCCCCACAAGTCTACAGCAAGAGCCCCGAAAGTCTACAGCATGAGCCCCGCAAGCCTACGGCACAAGCCCCACAAGCCTACAGCACCAGCCCCGCAAGTCTATAGCCAGAGTTATGCAAGTCTCCATTTTTGGCAAGAAAAAAGATGCAAGCAGCGCAAATCTATAATCCCACAATCTGGTGATAGTGAAGCCACTGCTATTAATCTAATCCCTTACTGTACACGTGTGAAATACATTCAATCCATTGCATAAAATTATTTATCATACAAAAATTATGTGTTTCAATGAAAACAATTAACCAGTTGCCGACCGCCGCATGCCAATGTACGGCACCACAATGGCATGGGCAGGCATAAGGGCTTACCTGTATGTCCCTGCCTGCCAGCGGGCGGGGGGTCTGATCGGACACCCCCCCTGGTGCCTGCGGCATTCGGATTCTTGTCAGGTGCAATCCGAGGTGAGGGGGAGGCCACTGATTCATGGCCACCCCCTCACGATCGCCCCTGGCAAATGAGGAGCTTCCTCGGCTTCTGAACTGTAAACAGAAGCGGAGGAAGTGATGTCTCTCCTCGTGAAGCCTTTTCGTTCCAGCTTCCGAGGAGAGAAGACATCCAAGTAAGTTCACCAAACACTACACATACAGTATAACACTCTAGGCACCCTTTTCACCCCCATCACCCCCCAATCACCCCCCTGTACCCCCTGTCACAGTGACACCAATAGCAGTTTTTTTTTCTGATTATTGCATTGGTGTCATTTTGTGACAGTTATAAGTGGTAGGGCAGTTAGTGTTAGGCCCCTTTAGGTCTAGGCTACCCCTCCTAACCCCCCCTAATAAAGTTTTAACCCCGTGATCACCCCCCATTGCCAGTGTCACTAAGTGATCGTTTTTCGGATCGCTGTATTAGTGTCACAGGTGACGCTAGTTAGGGAGGTAAGTATTTTGGTTTGCCGTCAGAGTTTTATAGCGTATACTACCATATACTACCTAATAAAGGTTTTAACCCCCTGATTGCCCCCTAGTTAACCCTTTCACCAGTGATCACCTTATAACTGTTACGGGTGACGCTGGTTAGTTAGTTTATTTTTTATAGTGTCAGGGCACCCGCCGTTTATTACCTAATAAAGGTTTAACCCCTAATCACCCGGCGGTGATATAAGTTAAGTTTTAGGGTCAGATAGGGTCTGCGTCGCCCTAGGTAGTGTCAGGTTAGTGCCTGTACCGCTAACACCCACGCACGCAGCATACACCTCCCTTATTGGTATAGTATCTGAATGGATCAATATCTGATCCGATCAGATCTATACTAGCGTCCCCAGTAGTTTAGGGTTCCCAAAAATGCAGTGTTAGCGGGATCAGCCCAGATACCTGCTAGCACCTGCGTTTTGCCCCTTCGCCCAGCCCAGCCCATCCAAGTGCAGTATTGATTGATCACTGTCACTTACAAAACACTAAACACATAACTGCAGCGTTCGCAAAGTCAGGCCTGATCCCTGCGATCGCTAACAGTTTTTTGGTAGCGTATTGATACAGTCACTAACAGTCGGGAGATTTTTTGCCTGTGAGTCTCACTAGTGTACCACTAAATTTAGAGCCCAAAATGGCAAATCGAAGGTACACTAGTGAAGAGGTCTACATGTTTCTGAGCATGACAGATAGTGAAGAGGAAGTCACTCATCTGTCAGATTCAAGCTCAGAATACGAACCTGTAGACAGCAGCGGCTCCATGACAGATAGCTCTGATGACGGAGTTGTGGTCCCTGCCAAGGTCAGGCATACCAGACCCCAATCTTCTTCTTCTGCTGTTGAGGTGCAAGAACCGCAGGGCTCTCGTATGGAGCAGAGAAGTACTAGCACCGCTATTCCTTCTGGTGAACTGGCAAGCCAACCCGGCATTCATGTGGAAACAGTTGATTTTACGTCACTTGATTTTTGTTCGCTGTTTTTCACCGAAGATCTCTATAGGTTTATTGTGGACCAAAGCAATTTCTACGCTGGTCAACACATCACTACTATTCCCTAGTCCTCCCTTGCCAGAGATTGCAAACCAATTACGGTTTCTGAATTTAAGATCTTTCTGGGCCCTTCCCTCCTCATGGGCATAACCAAAAAGAGTGAGTTGCGGTCATATTGGTCCACTGACCCAATTTCACCATATGCCCGTGTTCTCTGCTTCCATGGCCAGGGTACGATACGAGCAGATTTTGCGGTTCATGCACTTCAACAACAATGAACTCTGTCATCCTCGTGGAGACCCTGGATACGATCGGCTCTACAAAATTCGGCCCCTCCTAAACCACTTCAACCAACGTTTTGCAGACTTGTTTACTCCCCATCAAGTTGTCTGCGTTGATGAGTCCCTGATTAAGTTTTCTGGCTGCTTGTCATTAAAAAAGTACCTTCCCAGAAAGCGTGCCAGATAAGGGGTCAAGATGTTTAACCACTTGACGACTGCCTCACGCCGATGTACGTCGGCAAGGTGGCACGGACAGGCAAAATCACGTACATGTACGTGATTTGCCTTCCGCGGGTGGGGGGGTCCGATCGGACCCCCCCGGTGCGCGAGGCGGTCGTGTTTTGTCCCACGGCGATCGGAGGTGAGGGGGAGGCCATCCGTTCGTGGCCCCCCCTCGCAATCGCCGCTGGCCAATTGAATCATTCCTTTGCTGCTGTATGCTAAACAGCAGCAAAGGAAATGATGTCATCTCTCCTCGGCTCGGTAATTTCCGTTCCGGCCCGAGGAGAGAAGACTTCACTGTGAGTGCACAACACTACACACACACAGTAGAACATGCCAGGTACACAAAACCCCCCGATCGCCCCCCAATCACCCCCCCCTGTCACAAACTGACACCAAGCAGTTTTTTTTTTTTTTTCTGATTACTGCATTGGTGTCAGTTTGTGACAGTTACAGTGTTGGGACAGTTACTGTTACCCCCCATTAGGTCTAGGGTACCCCCCTAACCCCCCCTAATAAAGTTTTAACCCCTTGATCACCCCCTGTCACCAGTGTCGCTAAGCGATCATTTTTCTGATCGCTGTGTTAGTGACGCTGGTGACGCTAGTTAGGGACGTAAATATTGAGGTTCGCCGTCAGCGTTTTATAGCGTCAGGGACCCCCATATACTACCGAATAAATGTTTTAACCCCTTGATGGCCCAATAGTTAACCCTTTCACCACTGATCACCGTATAAGTGTTACGGGTGACGCTGGTTAGTTCGTTTATTTTTTATAGTGTCAGGGCACCCGCCGTTTATTACCGAATAAGAATAAAGGTTTAGCCCCCTGATCGCCCGGCGGTGATATGCGTCGCCCCAGGCAGCGTCAGATTAGCGCCAGTACCGCTAACACCCACGCACGCAGCATACACCTCCCTTAGTGGTATAGTATCTGTACAGATCAATATCTGATCCGATCAGATCTATACTAGCGTCCCCAGCAGTTTAGGGTTCCCAAAAACGCAGTGTTAGCGGGATCAGCCCAGATACCTGCTAGCACCTGCGTTTTGCCCCTCCGCCCAGCCCACCCAAGTGCAGTATCGATCGATCACTGTCACTTACAAAACACTAAACGCATAACTGCAGCGTTCGCAGAGTCAGGCCTGATCCCTGCGATCGCTAACAGTTTTTTTGGTAGTATTTTGGTGAACTGGCAAGCACGAGCCCCAGGCAGTGTCAGGTTAGCGCCAGTAGCGCTAACACCCACCCACGCAGCATACGCCTCCCTTAGTGGTATAGTATCTGAACGGATCAATATCTGATCCGATCAGATCTATACTAGCGTCCCCAGCAGTTTAGGGTTCCCAAAAACGCAGTGTTAGCGGGATCAGCCCAGATACCTGCTAGCACCTGCGTTTTGCCCCTCCGCCCAGCCCAGCCCAGCCCACCCAAGTGCAGTATCGATCGATCACTGACACTTACAAAACACTAAATGCATAACTGCAGCGTTCGCAGAGTCAGGCCTGATCCCTGCGATCGCTAACAGTTTTTTTGGTAGTATTTTGGTGAACTGGCAAGCACCAGCCCCAAGCAGCGTCAGGTTAGCGCCAGTAGCACTAACACCCACGCACGCAGCATACACCTCCCTTAGTGGTATAGTATCTGAACGGATCAATATCTGATCCGATCAGATCTATACTAGCGTCCCCAGCAGTTTAGGGTTCCCAGAAACGCAGTGTTAGCAGGTTCAGCACAGATACCTGCTAGCACCTGTGTTTTGCCGCCCGGCCCAGCCCAGCCCACCCAAGTGCAGTATCGATCGATCACTGACACTTACAAAAGACTAAACACATAACTGCAGCGTTCGCAGAGTCAGGCCTGATCCCTGCGATCGCTAACAGTTTTTTTGGTAGCGTTTTGGTGAACTGGCAAGCACCAGCGGCCTAGTACACCCCGGTCGTAGTCAAACCAGCACTGCAGTAACACTTGGTGACGTGGCGAGTCCCATAAGTGCAGTTCAAGCTGGTGAGGTGGCAAGCACAAGTAGTGTCCCGCTGCCACCAAAAAGACAAACACAGGCCCGTCGTGCCCATAGTGCCCTTCCTGCTGCATTCGCCAATCCTAATTGGGAACCCACCGCTTCTGCAGCGCCCAAATTTCCCCCATTCACATCCCCAACCAAATGCAGTCGGCTGCATGAGAGGCATTTTCTTTATGTCCTCCCGAGTACCCCTACCCAACGAACCCCCCCAAAAAAGATGTTGTGTCTGCAGCAAGCGCGGATATAGACGTGACACCCACTATTATTGTCCCTCCTGTCCTGACAATCCTGGTCTTTGCATTGGTGAATGTTTTGAACGCTACTATGCACTAGTTGAGTATTAGCGTAGGGTACAGCATTCCACAGACTAGGACACACTTTCACAGGGTCTCCCAAGATGCCATCGCATTTTGAGAGACCTGAACCTGGAAACGGTTACCGTTATAAAAGTTAGTTACAAAAAAAGTGTAAAAAAAAATAAAATATATAAAATAAAAAAAAATAGCTGTCGTTTTATTGTTCTCTCTCTCTCTATTCTCTCTATTGTTCTGCTCTTTTTTACTGTATTCTATTCTGCAATGTTTTATTGTTATTATGTTTTATCAGGTTTGCTTTTCAGGTATGCAATTTTTTATACTTTACCGTTTACTGTGCTTTATTGTTAACCATTTTTTTGTCTTCAGGTACGCCATTCACAACTTTGAGTGGTTATACCAGAATGATGCCTGCAGGTTTAGGTATCATCTTGGTATCATTCTTTTCAGCCAGCGGTCGGCTTTCATGTAAAAGCAATCCTAGCGGCTAATTAGCCTCTAGACTGCTTTTACAAGCCGTGGGAGGGAATGCCCCCCCCCACCGTCTTCCGTGTTTTTCTCTGGCTCTCCTGTCTCAACAGGGAACCTGAAAATGCAGCCGGTGATTCAGCCAGCTGACCATAGAGCTGATCAGAGACCAGAATGGCTCCAAACATCTCTATGGCCTAAGAAACCGGAAGCTACGAGCATTTTAGGACTTAGATTTCGCCGGATGTAAATAGCGCCATTGGGAAATTGGGGAAGCATTTTATCACACCGATCTTGGTGTGGTCAGATGCTTTGAGGGCAGAGGAGAGATCTAGGGTCTAATAGACCCCAATTTTTTCAAAAAAGAGTACCTGTCACTACCTATTGCTATCATAGGGGATATTTACATTCCCCGAGATATCAATAAAAATGATTAAAAAAAAAAAATGAAAGGAACAGTTTAAAAATAAGATAAAAAAGCAAAAAAATAATAAAGAAAAAAAAAAAAAAAGCACCCCTGTCGCCCCCTGCTCTCGCGCTAAGGCGAACGCAAGCGGCGGTCTGTCGTCAAACGTAAACAGCAATTGCACCATGCATGTGAGGTATCACCGCGAAGGTTAGATCGAGGGCAGTAGTTTTTGCAGTAGACCTCCTCTGTAAATCTAAAGTGGTAACCTGTAAAGGCTTTTAAAGGCTTTTAAAAATGTATTTATTTTGTTGCCACTGCACGTTTGTGCGCAATTGTAAAGCATGTCATGTTTGGTATCCATGTACTCGGCCTAAGATCATCTTTTTTATTTCATCAAACATTTGGGCAATATAGTGTGTTTTAGTGCATTAAAATTTAAAAAAGTGTGTTTTTTCCCCAAAAAATGCGTTTGAAAAATCGCTGCGCAAATACTGTGTGAAAAAAAAAAATGAAACACCCACCATTTTAATCTGTAGGGCATTTGCTTTAAAAAAATATATAATGTTTGGGGGTTCAAAGTAATTTTCTTGCAAAAAAAAATAACTTTTTCATGTAAACAATAAGTGTCAGAAAGGGCTTTGTCTTCAAGTGGTTAGAAGAGTGGGTGATGTGTGACATAAGCTTCTAAATGTTGTGCATAAAATGCCAGGACAGTTCAACCCCCCCCCAAATGACCCCATTTTGGAAACTAGACACCCCAAGCTATTTGCTGAGAGGCATGTCGAGTCCATGGAATATTTTATATTGCGACACAAGTTGCGGGAAAGAGACAAATTTTTTTTTTTTTTTTTGCACAAAATTGTCACTAAATGATATATTGCTCAAACATGCCATGGGAATATGTGAAATTACACCCCAAAATACATTCTGCTGCTTCTCCTGAGTACGGGGATACCACATGTGTGAGACTTTTTGGGAGCCTAGCCGCGTACGGAACCCCGAAAACCAAGCACCGCCTTCAGGCTTTCTAAGGGCGTGAATTTTTGATTTCACTCTTCACTGCCTATCACAGTTTCGGAGGCCATGGAATGCCCAGGTGGCACAAAACCCCCCCAAATGACCCTATTTTGGAAAGTAGACACCCAAAGCTATTTGCTGAGAGGTATAGTGAGTATTTTGCAGACCTCACTTTTTGTCACAAAGTTTTGAAAATTGAAAAAAGAAAAAAGAAAAAGTTTTTTCTTGTCTTTCTTCATTTTCAAAAACAAATGAGAGCTGCAAAATACTCACCATGCCTCTCAGCAAATAGCTTGGGGTGTCTACTTTCCAAAATGGGCTCATTTGGGGGGGGGGTTTTGTGCCACCTGGGCATTCCATGGCCTCCGAAACTGTGATAGGCAGTGAAGAGTGAAATCAAAAATTTTCACCCTTAGAAATCCTGAAGGCGGTGATTGGTTTTCGGGGTCCCGTGCACGGCTAGGCTCCCAAAAAGTCCCACACATGTGGTATCCCCATACTCAGGAGAAGCAGCTAAATGTATTTTGGGGTGCAATTCCACATATGCCCATGGCCTGTGTGAGCAATATATCATTTAGTGACAACTTTGTGAAAAAAAAAAAAAAAAAGTGTCACTTTCCCGCAACTTGTGTCAAAATATAAAATATTCCACGGACTCAATATGCCTCTCAGCAAATAGCTTGGGGTGTCTACTTTCCAAAATGGGGTCATTTGGGGGGGTTTTGTGCCACCTTGGCATTCCATGGCCTCCGAAACTGTGATAGGCAGTGAAGAGTGAAATCATAAATTTACACCCTTAGAAATCCTGAAGGCGGTGATTGGTTATCGGGGCCCCGTACGCGGCTAGGCTCCCAAAAAGTCCCACACATGTGGTATCCCCATACTCAGGAGAAGCAGCAGAATGTATTTTGGGGTGCAATTCCACATAGGCCCATGGCCTGTGTGAGCAATATATCATTTAGTGACAACTTTTTGTAAATATTTTTTTTTTTTTGTCATTATTCAATAACTTGGGACAAAAAAAGAAATATTCAATGGGTTCAACATGCCTCTCAGCAATTTCCTTGGGGTGTCTACTTTCCAAAATGGGGTCATTTGGGGGGGGTTTGTACTGCCCTTCCATTTTAGCACCTCAAGAAATGATATAGGCAGTCATAAACTAAAAGCTGTATAAATTACAGAAAATGTACCCTAGTTTGTAGACGCTATAACTTTTGCGCAAACCAATAAATATACGCTTATTGACATTTTTTTTACCAAAGACATGTGGCCAAATACATTTTGGCCTAAATGTATGACTAAAATTGAGTTTATTGGATTTTTTTTTAACAAAAAGTAGAAAATATCATTTTTTTTCAAAATTTTCGGTCTTTTTCCGTTTATAGCGCAAAAAATAAAAACCGCAGA
This sequence comes from Lithobates clamitans, assembly GCA_037952925.1. Taxonomy (NCBI): domain Eukaryota; kingdom Metazoa; phylum Chordata; class Amphibia; order Anura; family Ranidae; genus Lithobates; species Lithobates clamitans. The sequence goes on along the minus strand of JBBGZY010001175.1, from coordinate 654,944 downwards.
GGTGATCAAATGCCATCAAAAGAAAGCTCTATTTGTGGGAAGAAAAGGACACAAATTTCGTTTGGGTACAGCATTGCATGACCGCGCAATTAGCAGTTAAAGTGACGCAGTGCCAAATTGGAAAAAGACCTCTGGTCCTTAGGCAGCATAATGGTCCGGGGCTCAAGTGGTTAAGCTCTGTGACAGGGCCACAGGCTATACATGTAGTTTTATGGTTTACGAGGGAAGAGATAGCCACGTAGAGCCGACAAACTGCCCTGACTACACAGGAAGCGCTGGCAGGGTTTTTGGGACTTGGTGTCACCCTTATTCGGAAAGGGGTACCACTTATATGTGGACAATTATTACATGAGCGTGCCACTTTTTAGTCACCTTTTTGATCATCAGATTGGAGCACGTGGCACCATGCAACCTAATCACCGGGGCTTTCCCCAGCGGCTTGTAGATTCCCGTCTTAGGCTAGGGGAGAGAGCCTGCTTGCAGTGTAATAATTTGCTCACTATGAAGTGGAGGGATAATAAGACTGTTTTCGTTCTTACCTCCCTTCATGCAGACACGACTGTCCAAATTCCTACGGCGACTGGTGTTGTGGAGAAACCCCTCTGTGTCCATGAATATAACCAAAATATGTAAGGGGTGGACCTCAATGACCAGTTGTTGGCGCCGTACCTAGTTGCCCATAAGGCCAGACGCTGGTATAAAAAAGTGTCTGTATTCTTATTTCAATTGGCTTTGCTGAATGCTCATGTGCTGTTTCCAGATGGTGCTCCACCTCACCTTCCCCAACCAAATGCAGTAAGCCGGCTGCATGAGAGGCATTTTCCTTATGTCCTCCCGAGTACCCCTACCCAACGAGCCCCCCAAAGAAAATGTTGTGTCTGTAGAAAGCGCGGATATAGGCATGACACCCTCTATTATTGTCCTTCCTGTCCTGACAATCCTAGTCTTTGCATTGGTGAATGTTTTGAGCGCTACCATGCACTATTTGAGTTTTACCGTAGGGTACAGCATTGCACAGACTAGGCACACTTTCACAGGGTCTCCCAAGATGCCATCGCATTTTGAGAGACCCAAACCTGGAACCGGTTACAGTTACAAATGTTACAGTTATTAAAAAAAAATATAAAAAATATATATATATATATATATATATATATATATATATATATATATATATATATATATATATATAATATATATATATATATATATATAAATATATATATATATATATATATATAAAATAAAAAACCCAAAAATAGTTGTTGTTTTTTTGTTCTCTCTCTATTCTCTCTCTTTGGTTCTGCTCTTTTTTACTGTATTCTATTCTGCAATGTTTTATTGTTATTATGTTTTATCATGTTTGCTTTTCAGGTATGCAATTTTTTATACTTTACCGTTTACTGTGCTTTATTGTTAACCATTTTTTTGTTTTCAGGTACGCCATTCAGCTGCAGCGTGGATTTATTTATCTTGACAACAACAGCGTTTGCTCCCACGATACATAAAGCCATGACTCCAGCGATGTTGGAGGTGATTTCACCACCACAGTTACAAAAGGAGCATATATGCCGAAGCATGGGGGCAGCAGGGGCGGAGGAGCAATTTGCTCCTAACTTTTGCGGGTGGATGCCCCATGTTTTGGCATAAATATATTTTAGGCACAGAATGCGTTAAAAAATGTTTTATTTTTTACAATGTTTTTTTGTATTTGCTTTGCCGGTATGGTATGTCTTACTGTTATACTGTAATGTTACTTTGTTTTATTGTTAACCATCATTTACTTAGCAGGTACGCCATTCAGTTGCAGCGTGGATTAATTTATCTTGACAGCAACATCATTTGCTCCCACGATACATAAAGCCATGACTCCAGCGCTGTCGGAGGTGATTTCACCACCACAGTTAAAAAAAAGAGCATATATGCCGAAGCATGGGGGCAGCAGAGGCGGAGGAGCGATTTGCTCCTAACTTTTGGGGCGGGTGCCCCCATGCTTCGGCATATATAAATGGTGCATGTATGCCCATCATTAGAAGTGTGTGGATGAAGGGAGGTATTCTAATGGTGGGCATACCCACCGATCAATCTTTTTTTATTGTTCAGCCCACAGGCTGCATGAAAAAAAAGATTACAATATATGCCCAACAAGGACCAGCAACGTACTGGTATGTTGCTGAACTTTGAGTGGTTATACCAGAATGATGCCTGCAGGTTCAGATATCATCTTGGTATCATTCTTTTCAGCCAGAGGTCGGCTTTCATGTAAAAGCAATCCTAGCGGCTAATTAGCCTCTAGACTGCTTTTACAAGCAGTGGGAGGGAATGTCCCCCCCACCATCTTCCATGGTTTCTCTGGCTCTCCTGTCCCAACAGGGAACCCGAGAATACAGCCGGTGATTCAGCCAGCTGACCATAGAGCTGATCAGAGACCAGAATGGCTCCAATCATCTCTATGGCCTAAAAAACCGGAAGCTACGAGCATTTCATGACTTAGATTTTGCCGGATGTAAACAGCACCATTGGGAAACTGGGATAGCATTTTATTACACTGATCTTGGTGTGGTCAGATGCTTTGAGGGCAGAGGATAGATCTAGGGTCTGATAGACCTCAATTTTTTCAAAAAAGAATACCTGTCATTATCTATTGCTATCATAGGGGATATTTACATTCCCTGAGATAACAACAAAAATGATAAAAAAAATGAAAGGAACAGTTTAAAAATAAGATAAAAAAGCAAAAAAATAAATAAAGCAAAAAAAATCACCTCTGTCCCCCCCCCCCTCTCGTGCAAAGGCGAACGCAAGTGTCGGTCTGGCGTCAAATGTAAACAGCAATTGCACCATGCATGTGAGGTATCACCACAAAGGTCAGATCGAGGCAAGTAATTTTAGCAGTAGACCTCCTCTGTAAATCTAAAGTGGTAACCTGTAAAGGCTTTTAAAGGCTTTTAAAAATGTATTTAGTTTGTCGCCACTGCACGTTTGTGCTCAATTTTAAAGCATGTCGTGTTTGGTATCCATATACTCGGCCTAAGATCATCTTTTTTATTTCATCAAACATTTGGGCAATATAGTGAGTTTTAGTGTATTAAAATTTTAAAAAGTGTGTTTTTTCCCAAAAAAATGTGTTTGAAAAATCTCTGGGCAAATACTGTGTGAAAAAAAAATGAAACACCCACCATTTTAATCTGTAGGGCCTTTGCTTTAAAAAAATATATCATGTTTGGGGGTTCAAAGTAATTTTCTTGCAAAAAAAAAATATTTTTTCATGTAAACAAAAAGTGTCAGAAAGGACTTTGTCTTCAAGTGGTTAGAAGAGTGGGTGATGTGTGATATAAGCTTCTAAATGTTGTGCATAAAATGTCCGGACAGTTCAAAACCCCCCAAAATGACCCCATTTTGGAAAGTAGACACCCCAAGCTATTTGCTAAGAGGCATGTCAAGTCCATGGAATATTTTATATTGTGACACAAGTTGCGGGAAAAAGACAATTTTTTTTTTTTTGAAAATTGACAAAGTTGTCACTAAATGATATATTGCTCAAACATGCCATGGGCATATGTGGAATTTCACCCCAAAATACATTCTGCTGCTTCTCCTGAGTACAGGGATACCACATGTGTGAGACTTTTTGGGATCTAGCCGCGTAGGGGACCCCGAAAACCAAGCACCACCTTCAGGGTTTCTAAGGGTATACATTTTTTATTTCACTCCTCACTGCCTATCACAGTTTCGGAGGCCATGGAATGCCCAGATGGCACAAACCCCCTCCCAAATTACCCCATTTTGGAAAGTAGACACCCCAAGCTATTTGCTGAGAGGTATGGCGAATATTTTGCAGACCTCGTTTTTTGTCACAAAGTTTTGAAAATTGAAAAAAGAAAAAAAAATACATTTTTCTTTTCTTTCTTAATTTTCAAAAACAAATGAGAGCTGCAAAATACTCACCATGCCTCTCAGCAAATAGCTTGGGGTCCCACACATGTGGTATCCCCGTACTCAGGAGAAGCAGCAGAATGTATTTTGGGGTGCAATTCCACATATGCCCATGACATGTTTGAGCAATATATAATTTACTGACAACTTTGTGCAAAAAAAAAGTTTGCTATTTTCCCGCAACTTGTGGCAAAATATAAAATATTCCATGGACTCAACATACCTCTCAGCAAATAGTTTGGGGTGTCTACTTTCCAAAATGGGGTCATTTGGGGGGGGGGTGGGGTTGTGCCATCTTAGCATTTTATGTTCTTCAAAACTGTGATAGGTAGTGAGGAGTGAAATCAAAAATTTACGCCTTTAGAAATCCTAAAGGCGGTGCTTGGTTTTCGGGGCCGGTACGCGGCTAGGCCATCAATAAGTCCCACACATGTGGTATCCCCGTACTCAGGAGAAGCAGCAGAATGTATTTTGGGGTGAAATTCCACATATGCCCATGGCATGTTTGAGCAATATATCATTTAGTGACAACTTTGTGCAAAAAAAAAAAAAGTTTGTCATATTCCTGCAACTTATGGCAAAATATAAAATATTCCATGGACTCCACATGCCTCTCAGCAAATAGCTTGGGGTGTCTACTTTCCAAAATGGGGTCATTTGGGGGGCTTTGTGCCATCTTGGCATTTTATGGCCTTCAAAACTGTGATAGGTAGTGAGGAGTGAAATAAAAAATGTACTCCCTTAGAAATCCTGAATGCGGTGATTGGTTTTTGTGGGCCCCGTACACGGCTAGGCTCCCAAAAAGTCCCACACATGTGGTATCCCTGTACTCAGGAGAAGCAGCTAAATGTATTTTGGGGTGCAATTCTGCATATAACCATGGCACGTGTGAGCAATATATCATTTAGTGACAACTTTTTGTAAAATATTTTTTTTTTGTCATTATTCAATCACTTGGGACAAAAAAATAAAATATTCAATGGGCTCAACATGCCTCTCAGCAATTTCCTTGGGGTGAGTACTTTCCAAAATGGGGTCATGGGGGGGGTTATACTGCCCTGCCATTTTAGCACCTCAAGAAATGAGATAGGCAGTCATAAACTAAAAGCTGTGTAAATTCCAGAACATGTACCCTAGTTTGTAGACGCTATAACTTTTGCGCAAACCACTAAATATACGCTTATTGACTTTTTTTACCAAAGACATTTGGCTGAATACATTTTTTATGCCTAAATGTATGACTAAAATTGAGTTTATTGGATTTTTTTCCGCTTATAGCGTAAAAAATAAAAACCGCAGAGGTGATCAAATACCATCAAAAGAAAGCTCTATTTGTGGGAAGAAAAGGATGCAAATTTCGTTTGGGTACAACATTGCATGATCGCGCAATTAGCAGTTAAAGCCACCCAGTGCCAAATTGTAAAAAGTGCTATGGGCAGGAAGGGAAAAAAGGAGATGCAGCTCACAAACACTCTTGCTCTGGAATGACACCGCCCTAGTAAGAACTGGTTCCAGGTGCTGGCTTTGCTGGTTTGCAGTGAGGTAGAAAGAAATCCTGGATAGCCGCACTCTGGGATAAGGACATCTTTATTTCAATAAAATCCAAACATACAGTCAATAGCAGAGACGTGCAGGGTGGTAGACTGCTAACGCGTTTCACATCATTTGGATGCTTATTCGTACGAATAAGCATCCAAATGATGTGAAACGCGTTAGCAGTCTACCACCCTGCACGTCTCTGCTATTGACTGTATGTTTGGATTTTATTGAAATAAAGATGTCCTTATCCCAGAGTGCGGCTATCCAGGATTTCTTTCTACCTCACTGCATGGTCAGGAAGGGGGTAAAACCTTCCGGGGCTGATGTGGTTAAAGTGCTGTTAAAAAAAGTGCAAAAGAAAAAATGGTGTCCTGACACAGTGAACAAAAAATGCCTAGTGCAAGAAAATATTATTAGTAGAGTGCATGCATAAAAAATTAATATATGTTCAAAATATTTGCAGTGCATTTTGCAATGCCAGGAAAAATCCAAGATTATTATTATCACTTTTTTGCTTGGAATTGCAAAATAGACTTCAAATATTTTGAACACATGAATTTTTGATGCATGCACTTTACTAATGAATAATATTTTTTTTGCACTAAGCACTATTTGTTCACTGTGTCAGCACACAGTTTTTTCATTTGCACTTTTTTTAACAGCATTTGCACTTTGAAAATTTGTATGATAGATGAATTATTTTATGCAATGACACAGAGTTTATCATTATACATGATTGTTGGATTGAATGCCTTTCACATGTGTACAGTAAGGGATTAGATTAATAGCAGTGGGTTCACTATCACCAGATTGTGGGATTATAGATTTGCACTGGTTGCTTCTTTTTTCTTGCCAATTAACTGGTGATCATAGGCATCAGCAGGGGGTGTGCCAGATGTGCCTGGGCACACCCCAATCACCCCAAGTGCATTAGCATTATCGCTCTGTGTGCAGCCAGGGAGATGGGAAATATCTCCCTCTGACCAGTTCTGCCATTCAAGTGATACCGTACTTCTCTTTCATTGTACAGACCCTACCATAAGAGTATGTGTGTGTCTGTATAGATACACATACACACAGTATCTCACAAAAGTGAGTACACCCCTCACATCTTTGTAAATATTTTATTATATCTTTTCATGTGACAGCACTGAAGAAATTACACTTTGCTACAATATAAAGTAGTGTCCCCTCAAAATAACTCAATGCACAGCCATTAATGTCTAAACTGCTGGCAACAAAAGTGAGTACACCCAAGTGAAAATGTCCGAATTGGGTCCAAAGTGTCAATATTTTGTGTGGCCACCATAATTTTCCAGCACTGCCTTAACCTTCTTGGGCATGGAGTTGACCAGAGCTTCACAGGTTGCCACTGGAGTCCTCTTCCTCTCCTCCATGTCGACATCACGGAGCTGGTGGATGTTAGAGACCTTGTGCTCCTCCACCTTCCGTTTGAGGATGCCCCACAGATGCTCAATAGGGTTTGGGTCTGGAGTCATGCTTGGCCAGTCCATCACCTTTACCCTCAGCTTCTTTAGCAAGGCAGTGGTCGTCTTAGAGGTGTGTTTGGGGGTCGTTATCATGTTGGAATATTGCCCTGCGGCCCAGTCTCCAAAACGAGGGGATCATGCTCTGTTCAGTATGTCACAGTACATGTTGGCATTCATGGTTCCCTCAATAAACTGTAGCTCCCCAGTGCTGGCAGCACTCATGCAGCCCCAGACCATGACTCTACCACCACTATGCTTGAATGTAGGCAAGACATACTTGTCTTTGTACTCCTCACCTGGTTGCCGCCACACTCGCTTGACACAATCTAAACCAAATAAGTTTATCTTGGTCTCAACAGACCACAGGACACGGTTCCAGTAATTCATGATCTTAGTCTGCTTGTCTTCAGCAAACTGTCTGTGGGCTTTCTTGTGCACCATCTTTAGAAGAGGCTTCCTTCTGGGATGACAGCCATGCAGACCAATTTGATGCAGTGTATGGTCCGAGCACTGACAGGCTGACCCCCCCCCCCTTCAACCTCTGCAGCAATGCTGGCAGCACTCATACCTCTCTTTCCCAAAGACAACCTCTGAATATGACGCTGAGCACCTGCACTCAACTTCTTTGGTCGACCATGGCGAAGCCTGTTCTGAGTGGAACCTGTCCTGTTAAACTGCTGTATGGTCTTGGCCACCGTGCTACAGCTCAGTTTCAGGGTCTTGGCAATCTTCTTATAGCCTAGGCCATTTTTATGTAGAACAACAATTCTTTTTTTCAGATACTCAGAGAATTCTTCACCATGAGGTGCCATGTTGAACTTCTAGTGACCAATATGAGAGAGTGAGAGTGATAACAACAAATTTAACACACCTGCTCCCCATTCACACCTGAGACCTTGTAACACTAATGAGTTACATGACACCTTGAAGGAAAAACTGGCTAATTGGGCACAATTTGGACATTTTCAGTTAGGGGTGTACTCACTTTTGTTACCAGCAGTTTAGACATTATTGGCTGTGCGTTGAGTTAATTTGAGGGGACAGCAAATTTACACTGTTATACAAGCTGTACGCTCACTACTTTACATTGTAGCAAAGTGTCATTTCTTCAGTGTTATCACATGAAAAGATATAATAAAATATTTACAAAAATGTGATGGGTGTATTCACTTTTGTGAGATACTGTGAGATACAAACACACACACACACACACACACACACACACACATACATATATATATATATATATATATATATATATATATATACATACATACATACACATATATACATACACACAACACTCTCACAAACAATAAAACATGATACAATAAAAAAAACACACAAAACAAAAATTGCAGTAATATGCAATACTATGTGAAACAGTGATGAGGTGCATTAATTCAAGAAGTTAAGCAGCAAAAATAGACAAATATGCATGAATGCCCATTCCCAATTAAAAAAAGAGAAAAAAACACAAAACAAAAATTGCAGTAATATGCGATAATATGTAAAACAGTGATAAAGTGCACTAATTCAAGAAGCTCAACAGCAAAAAATAGGATTTTCTCGTCATACCTGTAAAATCCTTTTCTTTGAATACATCATGGGACACAGAGTTAGGCTAATATTATTTACCTACTGGGTTATACGCCATCTCTAGGTGAATAGACACTGATAGACAAAGTCTTAGACAGGAAGTGATCCCCTGTATAACCCCTCCCATACAAGAAGTACATCAGTTTTGTAGCAAGCACCGAATCCTCAAAAAAGAGGGGAGGGATCTCTGTGTCCCATGATGTACTCAAAGAAAAGGATTTTACAGGTAAGAATGATGAAAAAATCCTATTTTCTTTTTCATACATCATGGGACACAGAGTTAGGCTAATATTCATTACCTACTGGGTTATACGCCATCTCTAGGTTAATAGACACTGGTAGACAAAGTCTTAGACAGGAAGTGATCCCCTGTATAACCCCTTCCATACAGGAAGTACATCAGTTTTGTAGCAAGCACTGAATCCTCAAAAAAGAGGGGAGGGATCTCTGTGTTCCATGATGTACTCAAAGAAAAGGATTTTACAGGTAAGTATGATGAAAAAATCCTATTTTCTTTTTCATACATCATGAGACACAGAGTTAGGCTAATATTCATTACATACTGGGATGTCCCAGAGCAATAGCCTTAAGGGGAGCCCTGCCTAACAATAGCCATCAGACCTTATATATGTCAGCCCGCAGTATACTGTGGCCAAAAGCCCAATCCTCGGCTGCTAGAACATCCACGTGATAAAATTTTGTGAACGTATGCAATAAAGACCAGGTAGCAGCCTTACAAATCTGAGCCACAGATACCTGATGGCGAAAAGCCCAGGAGGTTCCTACACACCTGGTAGAATGAGCTCTCATTCTAAAAGGGGGGAGCTTTACGTTTCAGACCATAGGCCTGAATAACCAACTGACGGACCCAATTGGCAATGGAAGCTTTGAAAGCTGCCTGCCCCTTTTTGGGTCCTTTTGGTAAAACAAAAAAGGCGTCTGATCCTCTGATCTCCGCAGATCTAGACAAATAAACCTTGACTGCCCAAACAATGTCCAAGGAGAGCCGCCAAATGAGGCTGAGAGAAAAAAGAAGGCAAAATAATGTCCTGATTTAAATGAAAGGTTGACACCACTTTTGGCAAAAACAAGAATATGGAAAGGAACCAATGTTGGAGCTTACCCGGGGATCACTACCACATCCCAGAAAAGGAGAGAAACCAAAAAAGAAAGATGTGCCCCAAAGGGGATGGTACGGGTAGCGTGTCACCGGGAAATGAATGAATGGTGCAAACGTAAAGTACACAAATGTTATTAAAAATTATTAACAAAAGTTTATTGAATACAAGATATACATAAACATATATAATATAAAATCATGTAAGTGGAAGAGACAATAGATAAATAGTAATCAAACTGCTGATGTGCATTGGTATATCTTCCCAGCAAGTTTACAAATAACCCGCTGGGATGAAAGTGCCGCAGCACAGAATACTTTACATGTTTCGGAATATAGAGGAATTGTATTCCCTCTATACAGTATATTTCCTTCTTCAGGAGTTTCAGGGGAGCAGTTTTTGTTGTTTTTCTAGAAGAAAGACAAAGGAGTATATATATATGTATATAAGGGTCATTTAGTCAATATATTTAGCACCAACATAGAGTATAGAAACATTGTGTTTGAATGTATGAGAGACTGTTAAATTTCAAACAGGGCATAAGGACAGAACAATATCTCAAATTGAGCAAACAAAAAGAGTGTAAATTTACACACAAGGCATGTAGCTCTTCATCATATATACTGTATACAAAAGTGCCAGAAGAAGGACTCCCACTTCCTAGAGTCCAGAAGATTGCATCGATTTGTTGAAAATCCAAATACTGAATGTATTTTAGGTGGATAAAGCCCAGAAAGGAAGGTGTAGGGTAATTTGCAGACACTGGTCCTGATAATGAACCCCACAGGGACGGCAGGCCAGGGCTCACAAGAGCCACTACTGCTGGGCGGGCTGCACACACATCTATAAAATCAAAAGCAACAAAAGGGGGGTTTTTTGTTTGGAGGAGTATATATCTCAAATTGGAGACACTAATACTAATGAAGTTTATTTTATATATGCAAGAGGATAAAGCTTTGACAGTATATGTCATCACACAGCAAGGTATGTGAAAGTTAAAGTAAGTGTGTGACAGACATAATAGGGGTTCGCATACCTGATCTCTGATGCTTTTCAGTGTGGACCTGTCCTGCAGGGTGAATTCACTCCTCTTGGCTTGTATAGCACAGGAGGGTGTGTGCCAACTTTTGGCAAAAAGGATGGAACAGGCCTTAACATGACCCTGTCGTGGTGAAGGATCAAGTATGGTTCCCTGCATGAAAGGGTCGCCAACTCAGACACCCTTCTAGCCGAGGTGACAGCCATCAGGAAGGCTAGCTTGTGTGACAGCAAGTCTAATGGAATTTCCTTGATTGGCTCAAATGGTTGTTACTGTAACACAGATAGCACCAACTTCAAGTCCCAAGGACACATAGGTGACCTAATGGGGGGAAATAAACAAGTTGCCTCCTGCATAAAGGTTTGGACCAGCGAAGGTTTGGAAGAATACTGACAGGGCTGAAATCTGACCTCTGATTGCACTCAAAGCCAATTTGATTTCCACAGCTGACTGTAGAAAAGAGAGAATTCTCCCAATCATGTATTTCCGAGGATGCCATTTCTGGCTTCACACCAAGCAATATAAGTCTTCCAGACCTTATGATAATTCTTCCTAGTGACAGCTTTTCTAGCATTCACTAGAGTAGACACCACTGGTCCGAGATGCCACGGTCCTTCAACACCCTGGCTTCAAAAGCCATGCCGTCAAATTTAGAGACTGTAAATTGGGGTGGAATATAGGACCTTGAGACAATAGATTGGGGTGGTGTGGAAGCGTCCATGGCCCTTCTATTGCCAATCTCACAATCTCTGGGAACCAGGGCTTTCTGGGCCAGTCTGGTGCCACCAGAATGACTGGAACCCTCTCTCTCCGAATCCTGCGCAACAAATGTGAAAGGAGAGGGATTGGGGGAAAGCATAAACCAGGTAGTACTGGCTCCAAGGAACTACTAGAGCATCTGCTCCGATTTCCAGAGGATCCCTTGTTTGGAACACAAACTGCTGTTGCTTGTTGTTGAATCTGGATGCCAATAGGTCAACTTCTGGCCGTCCCCAATGCTGCCAAAATCCTGGAACACCTCTGGGTGTAGGGACCATCCCCAGGCAGATCTACTGGCGGCTGAGATAATCTGCCTTCCATTTCTCTACTCCCGGAATATGGACTGCCGATAGAATCGGGACATGTCCCTCTGCCCAGGCTAGTATGTGGTTCACCTCTTTCAGAGCTGAATGACTCCTGGTACTGCCTTAGTGGTTTATATAGGCAACTGTAGTGGCATTGTAAGACTGAACCCTAATATGGCAGTCCTGAAGCTTCACTGTCCAGGACTATAGGGCCAGACATACTGCCCATAACTCCAGGATGTTGATAGGCAGGTTCTGTTCTGTCCCTGACCACCTACCCTGAGCTGTGAGCCCCTCTAAGGCTGCTCCCCAGCCTGAGAGACTGGCATCTGTGGTCAGTACTCTCCAAGTTACCGGGAGGAATGATCTTCCCTTTCGCAGGTTCTGATCCTGCAACCACCAGCTTAGGCTTAAGCGTGCCTAAGGAGATAAGAACATTGGATAATCCAGGGCTTGTCCTCTCCTGTTCCAAGTCAACAAGATGTCTTGAGGCATAGGTCTGGAATGGAATTGGGCGTAGGGCAATGCCTCAAGGGGGATACCATCCTGCCTAGAAGACTCATACAGAGCCGAATGGAGGGTTGTCTGGTGCCCCTTATCTGACGCACCTGATCCTTTAGGGCACAGATCTTTATGAGTGGCAAAAATACCCTTGCTTGGACTGTAGCTAGGATCAGACCTAAATACTTCAGACTTTGAGCTGGTCTCAAGGCTGACTTTTCAGTATTTATGACCCAGCGTAAGCTTTCCAAACACTGCACTGTGCAGGCTATGCTCTGTTCAAGCATCTGTAGCGAGTGATCTCTGAGCAGGAGGTCATCCAGATACCTGAGCACCAAGATCCCTTGGGCCCTTAAAAGACCCAGTACTGGTGCTAGGACCTTTGTGAACACCCAGGGAGCTGTGGCAAGCCCCAAGGGCAGAGCCACAAACTGAAAATGACGTTCCTCTACTGCAAATCGCAGGAACCTCTGATGAGGTGGAAAAATAGGTACGTGTAAATACGCATCCTTTATATTGATGGAGGCTAGAACGTCTTCCATCTGGAGTGAGGCTACTACTCAGCGAACGGACTACATCCGAAAGGACTGCATTAGTAGATACTGGTTCAGGGATCTTAGATTCAAAATGGGTCTTGTGTCTCCGTTTGGTTTTTAAACCGCAAACAGGTTCGAATGAAACCCTGCTCCTCTTTCGGATACAGGAACCTGTATAATCACTCCTTGATGCACTAAATGATGTAGTGCCTGAAACAGTAGGTTTCTTTCTGGAGGATCAGAGGGAAAGCTGGATCTTAGAAACCTCTGAGGGGGAACCCCCCGTAATTCCAGCTTGTAACTGCGGGATATAGTCGAGGTGACACACTCGTCATGAACCACTGTTCTCCAAATGTCCACAAAGTGCAGCAGCCTTCCCCCTACAGAGTGGGGGCGTCCCCTCAAAAAGGAGGGCTTGGTGCCGGGTTTAGAAGAATTTTGGACCCAGGGCTTTTTCTGGCCCTGGTCCTGCGGCTTGCCCCTGGCTTTAGTGCCCTGTTGGCGGTGGAACTGCCTTGGCGCTGAAACACCCGAGGAAGCAGTCCCTGAGGTTTTAAACAGGGGATGTATGATGCTTCTCTTCACAGGAAGTAGAGAACTCTTCCCTCCAGAAATCCTTTGGATATATTTGTCCAAATTGTCACCAAACAAAATGTTCCCCATGAAAGGGGAATCCTACCAATATCTTCTTACAAGGAAGCTCGGCTGACCAGTTTTTAAGCCATATGTACAGACAAGGGAGCCAAACAAGAAACCTGCTGTATTGAATATCTGTCTTATTTTCAGCAAGATCATCCTCCTGGTTAGGCCTGTCAGGCTGTCTGACCTGATCCTTTAAGGACTGGCAGATACCAATTGCTGCAACAGCTGGCTGAATAGCTGAACTGGCCAAAGAAAAGGAAGCCTTTAATAATGACTCCAGTTTCTTCTCAACAGGATCTTTCAAGCCCTGTGCATTATCCACAAGTTAAGTTCTTGTTTAAGGAAGAAACTGCTGCATCTATGGCTGGCATGCTCCATTTCTTAACAAACTTTTCATCCATGGGATATAAAAGGGAAAACCTCTTAGGAGGAACAAAAATCCTGTCAGGATGTTCCCAATCAGTATACACCACCTGTTCCAACAGTGGGTGTAAGCGGAAGGCCTGTGTGGCCTGAAAAGGCCTCAGGGACAGGAGTGAGGAACCAGGGGGCTCAGTAACATCTGTGAGAGGCAACTTAAAGGCAGAACAAACCATTTTGGTAAGAGTCTGGATCAAAAGTCTCTGTGACTGAGAGGCAGACACCAACTGGATATCTTCTAGTCCAGATTGCTCAGAAACAGACTCATCCGCCTGGCCCCTCACAGAATCCTGAGCTCTTAGCTCTTCCCCATCCTCAACCCATTCCTACTCCAAAGTAGGAGGCTCAGGGGAGGGGGATTTGTCACACATCTTGGCACCCTTCAGGATAGAGGCAATCATGCCAGCAATCCTGTGCTCTAACCCAGCTAGGGCTGAGGACAGTTCATCCTTGGTAATAAAGGGTGAAGCAACAGCATTGACTGTAGGCACAACACCAGATAGGCATGGCGGCTCAGGTTGCCTGGAAGTCTCTGATCTTTCAGAGGATACAACACTAGGGATACGACTAGGTTCGTCAGGAAGTGATGACATAGGTGTGCCCTTCCCTGTAGTGTTAGTCCCACTCCTCTTTTTTGAAGACATTACAAGCCACAAAAAGGGAGTACCTGAGTGTAGTATTAACACACCTCAGAAGGGAGACATTTTAATAGAGCTCACCAAGTGCCTATGCAACAATCTTGCTAAGCACCTTAGCCTGCTAAGCAACACCTGGTGAATCACGTGACCTGGGTAAGGAGAAATGAACCACTGAAAATGCTTGGTTCAGAGCCTGCTCTGTGTCCCACAGCTGCCTTCTGGAAACACCGTATGCTTGGCATACACAGCTTAAATAAGCTAGTTGTGTGCAAATGGGCGTGACTGAATTTGCATATGACGCAAATCTTCGTGCTCCCAGATTAGGCTATGACGCATGCGCGGCTCCGAGTGCACACAACGCCTATGGCGAAGCCGCGTGTGCCATGGCCACCAAACAAACTGCTGAGGACAGCAACGTGACTTTTGCAAATGCACGTGCGCCATCATTCAGGTGAAAAACAGCCAGACACAAGCAAAAAGGTACTTTTTGCAAACACCCACAGCTAGCCCAAAACTTCCCCGTGTGGTCACCGCACACAGGTGTCCAGCCTCTAGCTAGCTTGACTGACTGTTACAATCACTGGGACACCCCACAATAAGTAAATAAGGGGGTTTCACTTACCCGTCCAGGTGCAGGGCAGCTTAGAAACTAAGATCCCAATCTTCACCCGTCATGATGGGTTCCTTTAACTTGAGGACCTTTAAGGACTGGGTACCCTTTTCATGTTTAGGGTCCACTCCTTTGGACCTGTACAGCACCCTGCAGGAAAGCCTTAGCTCTGTGGTGTCCAGGGATTCCACTACACAGGGTCCAGCACCCAGAGGTTGCATTATAGGCAAAACCTTGCAGGATCTTGTGTCTTCTTTGCGAGGCTCGGGTACCATTTATCTAAGCATATAGAGCCTGTGTCAAATGGATCTGATCTGTCAATTCCTTGATTCATTTAAGAACCATTTGTGGGACTAGAGACATGGAGCTCAGAGAGCTCAAACAAACGTGCCCATCCACCTTGCAAACACTGGTAAAAAAACTATTAACTTCCTGTATGGGAGGGGTTATATAGGGTATCACTTCCTGTCTAAGACTTTGTCTACCAGTGTCCATTCACCTAGAGATGGCGTATAATACAGAAGGTAATGGATGGTAGTCCAACTCTGTGTCCCATGATGCACGAAAAAGAAAGACAAATATGCATAAATGACTATCCCTAATTTATAAAAAAAACAAAAAAATACAATATGTGATAATATGTGAAACAGTGATAAAAGTGCGTGAATCAAAAGTAGGTATTCATCTGTTTTTACATTAAAAAAAATACAATAAGTCCCAAATAATAAAATGCATCAAAAAGTGATGAGATGTGAAGATCACGTGCTCAAAACACAGTTATTAAAAGTTGTGAACACAATTGTTCCCACCATCCAGGCATCCACCAGGAGTGTGCCCTAGCTGGTCACCTTAAACAAAGACCACAACAGGTCTAGTGGTGCTTTGGTATACAAATCCTTAATGGCAGTTCATGTTCCGCTCTCCTCTCCTGCATCGAAATCCACAGCTGGTCTGACAAGGCTTTAATATATGGATGCTTTATAGAAGAAAATCACATTCCACTCCACTTTCCTCTCCTAAAAGTGCCACTAGACCTGTTGTGGTCCTTGTTTAAGGTGAGATGCTAGCATATAAACAAGGGAAAATAAAATATTCCAAATTGTGCTCCACCAATGGGATATTAGGGTTAGTCACTCCTTGAGTTCTACCTCCCTGAACTCCATATCAGATCAATGGTTACTACTCACCTCTCTGCACACCACACCCCAGCACAATTAAAGAAAAACCTTACACAGCAGGGAGCAATGATGAAAATTAGCCAAAGTGGCCCCTGTGGTGGGATACC
The DNA here is from genome assembly GCA_037952925.1 of Lithobates clamitans. Lineage (NCBI taxonomy): Eukaryota > Metazoa > Chordata > Amphibia > Anura > Ranidae > Lithobates > Lithobates clamitans. The sequence goes on along the minus strand of JBBGZY010001175.1, from coordinate 638,527 downwards.
ATTACACAACATAACTGAACCAGAACTTGCAGCAGACTTGCAGAATGTTTGCAAAGAAAGTTGATCTAGAGTCATGCAATGCAGACTTGCTGCAATTGTGAAACAAACTTGTAAAGCCTGGCAAGTTTAGCAAGAGTTTAGCAAGTCATTTTCAAACTTGCAGCACAATTACTTGCTATCTGGGGTGAACTTTGTCTTTAATAAGGATACTTCCTGCAATCACAGGAAACACAATTTTCCTAATTCCTATTTAAAGTAGAACTATAGGCAAAACTTTTTTTTTATTTTGGATAGAGTAAGGGAGGGTTATAAACTGTCCAATTTTTTTCCAGACATCACAATGTGTCACATTTCAGAGATTTCCCTTCACTTCCTGTCCCATAGCCAAACAGCAAGTGAGAGGAAATCCCAGCAAATAAGGCAATCCCCTGGGGACCCACAGGGCATCAGAACTAGTGTCCCCTTTGGAAGATTTTCCCACTATTACTTTTCTAGAGACAACACAAAATTTGAGATTTTCTTTTACTTTCACTTTCAATGATAATGGTAAACAGGACAAATAGAGAGGATGAATCTCCTTAACAGGGGCACAGACAAGAATAAAAACTGACAGGTGTTCTAATCCCTCCCCCCTCTATCCAAAACTAAAAAAAAAAAAAAAAAAAAAAAAAAAGTTTTGCCTTCAGTTATACTTTAATATCCCCTCGTTGTAATAAAGCAGTTGGTTACACAATTGGCTTTACTTTTAAAAGAAAACAAAACTGCACTGTACTTCCTCACTCCTGTACTTCCTCATATTGCTTGTTTTATTATTGTGAGTTACAAAAATGCCTAAAATCCCTTTCCAAAGTTCCTATCATGATAATTATCTCTCTCATTTGTTCTTATAAAGAAAAATGTAGCAAGTGTCAGGGAAAGGGAAATAATATATGTTGAAATTGCTTTCTTTGGATTCCAGAAAACTCACAATAAAATACAATGATTCCCAACATGATGCACCCAGCATGGGATTTTAAAAATGTCAACATCAAATATAAAATGTGACAAGATACATAGGCATAGAAAATATAGGCAGGAAAATTACTTCTCATCCAATATACATATCACGGTAAAGTTTAGAATGTCATTCAACAGCCTACATATGAAATAACTCCTTTGAGCCACATCATCAAAAACAATTAAATTTGCAGTTACATAGCATTTCAAATAGTAGTATGAGAATTTCAAACAGAGTCATTGATACACAAACTATAGATACAAAGAGATTTCATTCCATAACTGCAGCCAGCAGCATCAGAAGCATGCACAGTTGGCAATAGTTTGGGTCAGAATTGAAAAAAAGACACCTTGTACACTGCAGCTCTTGTCAGTGATAAGTTATTTTGGCTGCAAAATGGTTCTGTTACTGTCACCTTCTGCACTGAACTGAATTGATTTTGTCATATGAATAAAAAGAAAGTTGACTTACCCCATCCTATGAGCGTGAAGCCCCATAAGTATTTAGTGTCTGAAAAGAATGCTACAAATATCAAGCTGTGCAGATAAAGTCCTTCAACGAGTATCCAGTAGTAATTGGTTGCCAAGAAATAGATGAACAGTACAACAGAAATTTTGCATCCAACCTACAAAGAAATCCAGAGATATTTTTTATATTTGACTGTACTAGATGGAAAAAAAAATAAAAATAAAAAAGCATGTAAAAAGATAAATATGATAGATAAATATAATATACTATCAGTTAACTGATTCTTTTTTAAATGTGCCTATGCTATCCTCTAGTAATTTAATAACCCAGTGTCACACCCAACCACAAAATGTCAGGCTACTCTCAAACTGGGGCTTGTGGGCGTCGGCGGTTAAGCGGAGCTATATTTAGCGCCACTTTAGCGTCGTTTTAGCGGTGCTATTCGGCCGCTAGCGGGGCGGTCTTAACCCCTGCTAGCGGCCGAAAGAGTGCTAAAACCGCCGGCATAGCGCCGCTGCAGCTGCGCTATGCCGGCGCTTTAGAGGCGCTGCCCTATTGTTTTCAATGAGAAGGTGCGCTTTAGGAGCGGTGAATACACCTCTCCTATACCGCTGCAAAGATGCGGCTTGCAGGACTTTTTGTACCGTCCTACAAGCGCACCGCTCCAGTGTAAAAGCCCTCGGGCTTTTACACCAGAGACATGGGGGAGGCTCTTTACAGGCGCTATGCAGGCGCTATTTTTAGCGCTGTAGCGCCTGTAAAGCTCCTCAATGTGAAAGTGCTCTTACTCACCAAACAAAATGTTCAGCCAAAAAGTATGATTCCTCATGATGCCTGTTGTCCTCACTGCAAGCTTACTATATAGCACCTGGATCAGCCCAAAAGGGTGTATGTTTAATACAGGGACTGTTCACTCTTACCATGCCCACACATACACATATCCCACACTATCCACAATGAACATTCTGTTCACCCCAATAGAACATGATGAAGGAATGTACATTAAACATATAATTTACGTTAGGGTCAGGACAAGAATGGGACAGATAGGTAGCTGTCCCGAGTGCAGTGTTTTACTGTATGGGATCACTGCATGGTGATCTGCACACTCTGTGCCAGCTTTTGCCTGGTGAAGAGGCCACCTGTAATGTTTGTTTTCACTGCATGAGATGAGCTTTGGATAGGGGGTGCAAAAGTTGAATAGGAGGGTTGCTTTTTTAGGGGGTTTGCTGAGAAAGGGTTTTAACTGTGGAAGATTTAAGCTTTGTGGCGGTAGGGGGGAGGAGGGTAGCACAGTGCATAGAGTTCAGAGATCAAGAGTTTGTAATGCATTATGCAGCAGTGGGGATTTCATAATGTATGGTGCATACTATATACTTCGGAGTGCCGTACTCTGTATGCTGTGTTATATGTTACTTACCCCTTAATGTTGAATGTTACATATTGACTTATGCTGGAATGAACTCCTGAGTGCTGCACAATGTATGATGAGATGTAAATGATATATTCCTGAACCTTGCACTCTGCATTCTAGGCTGCACATTGCATAGTACTGGCCACTGCACTCTGCATGTTGAGCTCATGATGCTTTTAAGACCACCCTGGCTCAGAGAGTCTCATCTCCCACTGCTTATAAGAGAAGTGTGGAAGCATATACAGTATGTGTATATATATATATTGTACACACACACACACACACTGTATCTCACAAAAGTGAGTACACCCTCACATTTTTGTATATATTTTATTATATCTTTTCATGTGACAACACTGAAGAAATGACACTTTGCTACAATGTAAAGTAGAGAGTGTACAGCTTGTATAACAGTGTAAATTTGCTGTTCCCTCAAAATAACTCAACACACTGCATTAATGTCTAAACCACTGGCAACAAAAGTGAGTACACCCAAGTGAAAATGTCCAAATTGGGCCAAAAGTGTCAATATTGTGTGGCCACCATTATTTTCCAGCACTGCATTAACCCTCTTGGGCATGCAGTTCATCAGAGCTTCACAGGTTGCCACTGAAGTCCTCTTCCACTCCTTCATGACGACATCACGGAGCTGGTGGATGTTAGAGACCTTGCGCTCCTCCACCTTCCGTTTGAGGATGCCCTGCAGATGCTCAATATGGTTTAGACCTGGAGACATGCGTGGCCAGTTCATCCCCTTTACCCTCAGCTTCTTTAGCATGGCAGTGGTCTTCTTGGAGGTGTGTTTGGGGCAGTTATGTCACAGTACATGTTGGCATTCATGGTTACCTCAATAAACTGAATCTCCCCAGTGTCAGCAGCACTCATGCAGCCCCAGACCCTGACACTTCCACCACCATGTTTGACTGTAGGCAAGACACACTTGTCTTTTGTACCTCTCACCTGGTTGATGGTTCCAGTAATCCATGTCCATAGTCTGCTTGTCTTCAGCAAACTGTTTGTGGGCTTTCTTGTGCATCATCTTTAGAAGAGGCTTCCTTCTGGGATGACAGCCATGCAGACCAATTTGATCCAGTGTGTGGCGTATGGTCTGAGCACTGACAGGCTGACCCCCACCCCTTCAACCTCTGCAGCAATGCTGGCAGCACTCATACATCTATTTCCCAAAGACAACCTCTGGATATGATGCTGAGTATGTGCACTCAACTTCTTTGGTCGACCGTGGTGAGGTCTGTTCTGAGTGGAACCTGTCCTGTTAAACTGCTGTATGGTCTTGGCCAACATGCTGTAGCTCAGTTTCAGGGTCTTGGCAATCTTCTTATAGGTTAGGCGATCTTTATGTGAGCAACAATTCTTCTTTTCAGATCCTCAGAGTTCTTTGCCATGAGGTGCCATGTTACCTGCCCTATGCCATCCCAATAGATGAAGCACCTAAATAATGCCTTACCATTTAATATACTGGTTTATGCACATAGGGGATGTCCTGCAAGATCTGACAACATTTCAAGTTCCCGAGTGCATGAAATATTTTCATGCATTTAACTGGGGACCTTTCTCACCTTTCTTAATTTTCATTCTCCCATGGCATGCTTGCTGGGGCCATGGCTATTGCCTCAGCTTTGACCTCCCACCTTCTCCTCTCCTTTCCGAAAAGATGTATATTCAGCTAGGATACTGCGGTGATTACATCACTATCTTGTAGTAGACTGCTTGTTGTCCCGTTTTGGACTGCTCTGTAATCACTTATACTTAATAAGTTCTATGGTCACAGCATGCACTTTCATTTCATAAGATCAGCATTGTAATAGCAATACAAACAAGAGTTACTATTGACAATTAGACATGTGAAATTTGTTTCGTTCCGAATTAGTTTAACGAATTTCAACAAATTCGTAAATATTCGAATTAACGAAAACCAGTTTTTCAGAATATTCGTAAATTAGAATATTCGAAAACTCCGAATTTATCACATTTTTTTAAGGATTTTCTAAAATTCGAAAATCTGAAAATTTGGAACTACGAAAATTCGAAAATCTATAATAATAACGAACAATAACTTAACTATTACTACCCGTAACTAATAAATTATAGCTATTGGAATTTCCTTTCAAATTTGGCTGTTAGGGAACGTAATGAATACAAATTTATCTGAAGTTACAAATTTTCCAAAATAACGAATGTCGTATCTAAACGAATGGAATGTAATGAATTAATAATAATAAACAATAATAATAAAAACATTTTATTATTATTATAAATTTGTTCCGTTCCATTTGTTTAGATGCGACATTCGTTATTTTCAGATAATTCGTAACTTTGTATAAATTTGTATTTGTTACATTCATGAATAGCCAAATTAGAAAGGAAAATGCCAATACCTATAATTTAATAGTTATTAGTTAGTTAGTTATTATTTTGAATATCCGTATTCGGATTTTCAAATTTTCGAATGTATGAATTACGACTTTCCGGATTTCAAATTTATGAATTTTCGAACTTCTGAAATTTAGAATTTCCGGATTATGGATCTTTGGATTTACAAATTTACAGATTTCGAATTTATGAATTTACGACTTTCCGGATTTAGGATTTTCTAATTTATGAATTTATGAATTTCTGGATTTAGAATGTTCGAATTTCTGGATTTTCTAATTTGCAAATTTCCAAAATTTCAAATTTCCGGGTTGCGGATTTTCGGATTTACGCATTTATGAATTTCGATCATAACGAATGACCCGGAAAAAAAAAAAAGAAAAACAAATTAAACCAAAATGAAAACAAACACATTTTTCAGCAGTGTATATGTCTATTGACAATCCAATATAAGCTTATGTGAAAAATCCCCTTTCATGTGGTGGGCGCTGCCTATCTGCTGGCCTTCCCTTTCAACACCTTTCTGGATTCCCTGTATGCTATGAAGCTTCTTCCTTGATGTTCACTTTTGTTTTCTAAGGACTACATATCCCATGGTACTTTTCTGCCCGCAAGCAGTCATTCCTGTACTGACTTCCCCTCTTGAAACAGTTCTTCACAGCACCTCTATAGGTCAGACTTCGGGATTTGTGAATTTTGTGATACAGCAGTGCATACAAACAAGACATAGTGAATACTTGTCAAAGAAATCAAGGAAGTAAATGTGTAGAATTCCTCACGTTTACAGACTTTAGGATAATTCAGGCTAAAAGGAGTAGGCTAGAAATAATTGACATTTAATGTGGAAAATATATTGATTTGAAACTTTGACTATAAATAAACTTTATTATTGTGTATTACTCTATACTGTATTCTGTTTCCTTTACCTAATAAACTATTATTTGAGACAAACAAAAAAAATAGATTGGAGTTGTTTCACAATTTTGCATGGGGAGACTGGAGGCCTTCAACTGCCACTGAGTTGTGCTGAGCTTCCAGTGTGTCCTTGCCCACCGGTAGAGAGGCAGTCTGGCTTCCACATAAATTTGCAAATGTGTGCAGCCAAAATCTCTGTTTTAATGCAAATTGGTTGCCACTGTAGTTTTTATTTGTTTTGTTTTTTATTTTGTCTTTTGCTGGCTAGCTGGTAAGTGTAGCTTCTCATTCTACTAAAAATATGTTCCCTTTCTGTCCTGAAATGTAACCCTTCTCTGCTCTATCCAAAATAAATGGAATGTTTTGACTGGAGTTATTCTTACGTATATGTGTGAAGATATAGAAACCATTAAAATTTGTCATTGACTTACATATTGTGACTTATCCAGAACAGGAGCAACCATAATGCTTCGAAGGTCACCCATGAGCATTGCATCTAATTCCTTCACTCCTATATGAGTATGAACCACTTTGTCCTTGATGAAGATACTGGCAGCTCTCATCATAAAGGAAACAAACAGATGCATGTGGATGTAGTTTCTGGTACAGTGCAATCTCCTGTGAAAATATATATTTACATCATTGTATAGTCAAGTACATTTGTAAAAAAAAAAAATAACAATATAACCTTAGAATAAGTCATAGTGGAAACTGTTCTGGAATGGACTCACTTTCACTAATGTTGATGCTGAAGTACATTCTCCATTGTGGCATACAGTTAAAAGCCTACACACCTGGAGGGTTTTTAAGAGGCCCACTTCATCAGGGTTTACAAATGCTTATCTCAAGATCTTATTCTGTTGAGAATCTTTAAGAACTTATGAACATAAGTACTATATCTTTAGCCACTAGAATCAAGCCACTGTCTTTGTTTTTTTAAAAGCTGCCTAGAAAAAGCTAGTACACCAGACAAACACCCAACCCGGACCCTCACCTGAACCTGCAGTGAAATGCAACCTCTTAAGACAATATCAGTTGTGACAGTAGGAGATGCTGTCAAGGTAAAATTGATAGTTTGAGGCACACAGGGTATGCACATTTGCTTGGTGCAAGGCTACAGAGCATAAATGTGGACTGGAGAAAACTGCTTTCGCAGCTTTTTCCAGGTTTTGGTATTCGGTCATGGGGCTCTGTAGTTTGGAGATTCCATAGTGTCTTGGGTGGGATGGGATCTCCAACCCTGTGTCCAGAATTTGTAGATTACCAGCAGGGTGTGTGCTCAGGTGAGCACAGCACTTATAATGAGTGTATGGGAAGACCTCATGGCTCCCAGTTGGAGACTGCTCCACACCCAGAGAGACAGGAGGTCTTCAGGAGTCAGAGGGGCTGTAGGAGGCAGCCAGAACGTGTGACTGCAAGAGGCAGTGGAACGGCCTGAGGACTAAGTCCAAAGCAGAGCTGTGGGCGCTAAAGTGAAGCCATCCACATTGAGGAATCCTGTGGTCTGTGTGACCAGGATAAAGAGAAGAGGTACTGCTAAAGAGAGCCAGGTGGGCTAGCATTTTCTATTGTGTTTATTTGCTGGAGATGAACCCCGGCGTGGGAACCCTTTATCTTACGGACTTTTATTTGCCTTTTTAATAAAAATGGGCTACCATGCCCTTAAATATAGTTCCTGACTGGCTTGAATCACTGACAAACGCATCTGCCACGAGAGCTAATGGTCCCCAATATTACACAGTGCACTGAAACTGCACTTGGAAAACTGAATTATTTTATTCCCTGGTTTCCCATGCTTGGATCTGAACAAAGTGTTATGACTAAAAATAAATTACGTTATAGAAACACTGCAGGAAATCCCTGTATTTAGTGTTACCAAGTATAAAAGAAATTAGTATGGTTGATTTGTTTAAAGCTGAGTGTAGGTAACTATTTTTTTCTACAAAGAAAACAAAATTAACCTGCTCTCAGTGTCCTGCAAAAAGCAAGACTGCAGCAATCATTATATCAGATATGTGTGAACTAAGAAAACAAAAAAGGTGCGCTGTCTCTTTATATCATTAAACAAAGTGGCAAATGTGCTTACATATTTATGAACCAACTAACAACTAATAAATAATAAAATACTTATTCATTGATTACTATCCAATTCCATCCCACTATTGCCGTGAAGGGTTACCAAGGACAACACCTCTGAGTGAAGGATCACCACCACCAACAGAGAGCGCTTACCAAAACAGTAACCCCCACTCTATAAACGGTTAATACATAGTTCTCCACTAATCCTCGGCACAGTGCCAATCAGCATCATTGGATGGCACCAAATCACCTCCACTCTCCACAGTCTCAGCCACAAGGAAAGTTCCAGTGATACTGTCATGTCCAGTGTGGTGGTAACCCAGGAGTGAGGGAGAACAGCAGTGCCTTGACTCTGAATGTGGAGTGAGCTCTGTCAGGCTCCCACTCCCTGCTCTCCAGACTGCAGCCTTCATCTGAGGAAGGAGTGATTTGACCGCTGTCCCACAGATTAGTGGAGAACTAAACTGTGATAACCTCTTAAAATGTGGTGGTTACATTTTTGGTAAGCGTTCTCTGTTGGTGGTGGTGATCCTTCACTCGGAGGTGTTGTCCTTGGCAACCCTTCACAGCAACAGTGGAATGGCATTGGATGGACTTTTTGTCCTTATTTATGGACATTTATGAAGTTTGTATGTTATATCAAATGACAGGCACAAGAACACTTTACTGATATATGAGTTATTGCACATAGCACTTTATTTGGCTGATTAGTTATTGCACAATAAACATTTTATGATTTATCAGATGTTAGTTGGTTTATGATATTTAAGCACATTTGGCACTTTATTTGAAGATTTAAAGAGACAGCGCATCTTTTTTATTTTCTTAGCCTAAAAATCTTTCTTACCTACTGCTAAAAGCCACATAAATTTGTTTCCAATAAATCACATTTATTGAGTGAATAAAGCATAACAGAAAGATACACAAACAGAAATTAACAACTTAAGTGCAACCATGATACAGTTAAGTCCAATGAGCCAGGGTTCACAGCTAGTTAATGGCACCATCCACATAGACATTCTTTTAACAAAAATAATATCAATAATATCAACAATATCAATTGTGACATCAGCACCAAATGCTAAAAGAAAAATATGGAACGCTTCATAAATTTGCATGTCATCCTTGCGCAGGGGCCATGCTCATCTTTTCTGTATCATTCAAATTTTAGTATATGTCCTGCCGAAGCGAGGGCTGGCCACATATGGCGAATGTAAACCCCCACATACACCCAGTGAAGAGAACAGCCTCAGATGATACACAGGGATGAAACAAATCTCCCTACATAAGTTTTACATGTATATCTGCTGTCTTCATCTTTATATATTCTTTATAAAATGCGCATTGTGTTACAGATTTTCTTTTCCTGTTCAGCACTGGGAGTGGATTGTTGGCATACAGCCAAGACAGCTGATTGGAGGAAAGGCACACACCCCCTCTCCTCATTGGCAAAGGAAGGGAGTAATGTGCAGAGCTCTGCTCTGAATCGAGCAGCACTCTGCTAATCTATTTATAGCAACCTCCCACGACAAACTTTAGGCTGCTTTTATCTCCCATCTCGGACAACTTGTCAGAAGTTATCAGGCTGTTAACAGAGCTACAGGACAGAAGAAACACACAAGACTCAGTGCTTTGGAGAGAGATAAGAAAACACTACAGATATATGTGCCCAGCTCAAATTTCATGAATTGGGTTTACACCTACTTTAACTGTCATGAAGAATGCCCCACCTCTTGCAGGCATGAGATGCCCAATCCTCTTCACATTTCTGAACGCTGTGGGAGTTAATTCTTTCAGGTCTAATGTTTCAGAAGTTCCTGACAGCAGTCCACTTACTCCTCCACTTTCCTCCACTGAAAAAGTCCATTTATTTAAATTATTGTATCACCCCCAAAAGAACCGCTGGCAATTTGTCCGGGTCCTTTCAAAGTGGATTGCCCCGAACACACTCACAGACACTCTTCTTTTCAAAAACTAGTCTAAGGGTGTTTTGTTGTTTTAATTTTTTTGTGAGTAACTGGGATAGGGTTGAGGAAGTTAAGTGGGATACTCCAAAAACAGAACTATGTATAGACTACGGACAATGAACTCCTTTCTTAAAAAAGCTGAAGCAGAAGTCCTTGCTTATAGCCAACTGTGGACTTGACTTTGTAGTGGAAATAGTTAGTTCTTTAGAGCAGAGTCCCTTCACATAGAATCAGATAGACTGAGCTCTTCAGGGCACCAGACAATGTCCCCTTTAGACAAACACACAGCTGACTCTTTAGCACAAGAGGGGTGACAGCAGCCCAAAAGTCTCTAACATCTCTCTCAGCAGCCTGTACTCACACAATATCCAGGGACAGCTGGTTGCCTCCTTCCAACTTTCAAGCGACTCCTTTCCCCAGTGATACCACACGAGATCTTAAGCAGACAGCAACTCAGTCATCTTTCTGTAACTTCAGCATCCAGGCCTTCAGGTCACCCACTTGAGGCCTCACAAACAGCAAGCACATAGCAGCATTGTCCTGGAGGGCAGCAATCCCTCCAGGCTGGACTGATCCTCTGCAGGAAAACACCCAGAAGCTCAGTGTCCCCGAGTATTTATAAGGAATCCCAGCAGCCTTCAGGGTCCCGATCCTGTATAAATATTCATACTGCTATTTGCATTGCCCCTCACTTATGTTCCAGAGAATTCTACAGCTCTCTGGAAATCAGAGGGGATAGTCAAACTAGCAGCAGCTGAAACAGTGAACAGACCTAACTGATCAAAGGTAGCTGCGTAGCTGCACTGGTTACAGTGGGTACAGTTAAAGTTACCTGACACGACAATTGCAACCACACTGGTTACAGTGAGGCAAGCTAAATTTACCTAATAAAACACACACACAGCTCCACTGAACACAGTGAGCCATCACTAAATCTAGCTAATCCTAGCATGTATCTAGGAGGTTGCTATATTATTCCTGCAGTGCTGGAATTTCAGAGCTGTGAAGAGTACTGGGCATCACAGGAGAAAAGACTTCTTCAGGAGCCTCCAAGACATTGGGATATACTCGATTACAAGTAAGATATGTCCCCGCTGCTGTAGATTAAAAAAATAAAAAAACTTAACTAAACTTCAGCTTTAAAGAGTAGAGCATGCATAATTTGCCTCAAAAGAGACCTCAATAATCCAATCAAGTGCAAGAAAATATACCTGTTTTTATTTTCCTTCCTTGTGATTGGGTATTCTTTCCAAAGTCAATTTTTTTACCATATTCACTAAGCTAAGTGACAATTCCCTTTCAAAGTGAAAACTCCTGTGCAAAGTGAACATGTTCTACTCTTACAGTAAATTCCCTCCAGTAGGTCATTTAACTTATTTGTACCAACCCAAAAACTGAAATGTTCACAATAACTGGTATTTGCTTTGAAAAATCATTTTAAATGCCCTCTCATTCTCATAAAAATCCACCACAAATCAAGAACATCCCCTGTAAACCAGAACATTTATGAGATTGATGAAGGTTTAACCTTTGAACCAGTGTTGAAACCTACACTTAAATCCCTCAACCAAAAATAACACATTGGGATACTGTAAAATATATATTACATTTATTGGACAGAAAAATGGGGAACGTGGTATCAATAGATAATTGTAGGGATTCTGTTCAATAATCTATTTAAAATAGCAATAAAGAAATACATCAGTGCCCTTAGATATTATAGAGAGTGACCCACCGCAATAATAGAGTACACAAAATCAATATTTTCTTTTGAGAATCATACCAATGAAATAAATTTTGTTAATTAATGGTTTGAGAGTAAAACAGAGTTCCATTGACTACCTTATGCAAGAACTGTTAAACAGTCATTTTACACATTCAGCTAGAGCTAAAATTAATCATCCTTAAAGTGTTTTGCTGCAATCTTTTTTATAAATGTCTAATCACTGTGGGTCTCAGGGGTGCCAGTCAACTTAAAATCCATAAGGCTAATTTTTACTTAACGGGGAGTTGACCCAGAACAATAATTAGAGTAAGTGAGATCAATGTTTTCTATTAAGTCTCATACCAATGAAGTGAAATGTCATTTATTAATGTTCTGAATAGTAGAACATAGTTAGGTTAGGTATGTACAATTCTGTAAGAACTTTTGAACAGTTATTTGATTAATTCACCTAGGGCTAAGGCTTAAAGTATCCTACTGAAATCTCTTTGCAAATGGCTTTTCATTGTAAGTCCCAGGTGTTTCAGTCAATTTAAAATCTATAAGGCTAATTTATACTCAATGGGGGGTACTTAAAATACATAACTTCAACAATAAAAGTAGAGAACAACATGGGGTACTTATGATAAGAGTTCCCTATCAAGAAGAAAATAAAATGTCAAGGAAAAATGGTTCACATAAATAGCTCATTACTCAAACTGTCATATAACTGACTGACCTTTTCTAAAAAATGCATAATAATATTAGACGCTTGTATAAGGTGAAAATAAATATACCAAGGAAGTAGATAAATTACTGCAGATTAGGGATGAGCCGAATACCCCCCGGTTCGCATCAGAACATTCGAACGCACCGAAAGTTTGCGCAAACTTTCTAAAGTCTATGGGACTCGAACTTGAGAAATCAAAAGTGCAAATTTTAAAGGCTAATATGCAAGTTATTGTTCTAAAAAGGGTTTGGAGACCTGGGTCCTTCCCCAGGGGACATGTATCAATGCAAAAAAAAGTTTTAAAAATGGACGTTTTTTCGGGAGCAGTGATTTTAATGATGCTTAAAGTGAAAAAATAAAAGTGAAATATTCCTTTAAATATCGTGCCTGGGGGGTGTCTATAGTATGCCTGTAAAAGTGGCACATGTTTCCCCTGTTTAGATTAGTCCCTGCTCAAAAAGTTATTTCTAAAGGTAAAAAAGTCATTTAAAACTGCTTGCGGCTTTAATGTCATGTCTGGTCCCGGCAATATGGATGAAAATCATTGAGAACCCCCCCTCAGCCCATTACCAGCCCCGTTGGGTCTTGTATGGATATTAAGGGGAACCCCGCACCCAAATAAAAAAAAGAAAAGGTGTGGGGCCCCCAGGCCCTGTATACTCTGAACAGCAGTATACAGGTGGTGAAAACAAGACAGGGACTGTAGGTTTGTTCTTGTACATTTTTTACGTGTAGCTCCAGCCAAAAAATCAATTTTTAAGCTTTTTGGAAAACATAGGGAAGGGTTATCACCCCTGTAACATTTGTTTTGCTGTCTGCGCATCTGTTCAGAAGATTTCACCTCACTTTCTGTCCCAATGACAATTGGATTTTGAAAATTTGGGGTTTTTAGTGAAACAAGGAACTCTTACAGGAGAGAATTTCCCTTCCTAGGGGTAGATTTCCTTTCACTTCCTGTTGTCTCCTTTCGTTTGCAAGTAGGAGTCGTTTGTAAGTTGGATGTTTGAAAGTAGGGGCCTGCCCTATATACTCTGCAGAAATTTGGGCCTTAGGTGTTGCCACAACACTGTAAGCCCTGCTGTGAAATATTAGATCAAGAAGAGTAATTACATGGCCCTGTTGAACAGGGTCAGAAAAATTGGGCCTTTGGTGGTGAACAGTGTGGTGGTGTTGCCACAACACTGTAAGGCCTCACAGTTACTCTTGATGAGTGCAGGAACGGGCCCTGCTGCGAAATGTTAGATCAAGAATTGAAATTACTTGCCCCTGTTAAACAGGGGCTGAAGAATCGAGCCTAAGGCACTGGTGCTGGTGCCACAACACTGCAACCTTTCACAGATACTCTAGTTGGAATGCAGAAATGAGCCCTGCTGCAAAGTATTGCATCAAAAATTTTAATAACACGCCCCTGTTAAACAGGGGCAGAAAAATTGGGCCTTAGGCACTGGTGCTAGTACCACAACACTTCAACCCCTCACAGATACTCTAGTTGGAGTGCAGGAATGAGCCCTGCTGCAAAGTATTGCATCAAAAATTGTAATTACACGCCCCTGTTAAACAGGGGCAGAAAAATTGGGCCTTAGCCACTGGTGGCGGTGCCCAGAACCAAAAATGTTCTTACAAGCTATCAGCATGAACACTGAGGAGGAAGAGTATTGTCACTCAGCGTAACAGGATAGTCACTCAGCATCAGCTTAGGCAGTCTTGAAGGGATCTCACATTAAAAAAAAAAGATTCGGTTACATCAGCATCAGGTGCTTGGTAGCTGGTGATCCAAGACTGATTCGTTTTTATGAAGGTCATCTGATCGACCGATTCGGTGGACAGGCGCACCCTGTGATCGGTTACAAAGCCTCCAGCAGCACTGAATGTGCATTCGGAAAGAACGCTGGATGCAGGACAGGCCAGTAGCTCAATTGCATACTGTGAAAGCTCTGGCCAGTGATACATCCTCAAGACCCAGTAACCCAGAGGATTTTCGGTGGGAAAGGTGTCCAAGTGTGATCTTGCCCCTAGGTATTCCTGCACCATGTGAATCAGACGCTGGCGATGGTTGCTGGAACCGATCATACCTTGGGGCTGTGGACTAAAAAATTGTCTGAACGCATCGGTCAGACGGCCTCCTTCTCCACTGCTCCTTCTGTGACTGACTGAAGCCTCAGCAACACGTTGTCAAGGAGGACCAGGAAATTGTAACCTCCCAGGCTCTGGAAATGTGTTGCACAAACCTTTCTGCAAGGCCTCCCGAAGATGTTTTATCCTCTGCTCCCTCTGCAACGGCAAGATAAGGTACGCAACCTTACCCTTGTAACGTGGATCAAGGAGGGTTTCCAGCCAGTAATGATCCCTCTCCTTGAAACCACGAATACGAGGATCCTTCCGCAGGCTTTGCAGGATCAGGGAGGCCATGCAGGGTAGGTTTGCTGAGGCATTCGGTCCGGAGTCCTCTGGGTCACTAAGGATGACATGATCTGCAGCCACCTCCTCCCAGCCACGTACAAGTCCACGGGTTTCTTTGGACTGTAAATGATCCCTTGAAGACTGCTGCTGATGCTGAGTGCTAGGCCCCACCTCCATGCTGACACAATCCTTCTCCTCCTCCTCCTCCTCCTCCTCTTCTTGTGTGATCAGCGGGCACGCAGGAACACTGTCTGGATAAAGGGGGCCTTGAGAGGTAAGGAAGTCCTGCTCTTCCTGCCTCTGTTCTGCCTCAAGTGCCCTGTCCATTATTCCATGCAGCGTGTGCTCAAACAGGTGGACAAGAGGGACAGTGTCACTGATGCATGCACTGTCACTGCTCACCATCCTTGTGGCCTCCTCAAATGGTGACAGGACAGTGCATGCATCCCTGATCATGGCCCACTGGCATGGGGAAAAAAACCAAGCTCCCCTGACCCTGTCTTGGTGCCATATTCGCATAAGTACTCATTGATGGCCCTCTGCTGCGTGTGCAGCCGCTGCAGCATGGTCAACGTTGAGTTCCTCCTGGTGGGCATGTCACAGATGAGGCGGTTCTTGGACAGGTTAAATTCCTTTTGGAGGTCAGCCAGCCGAGCGCTGGCATTATATGACCGGCGGAAATGCACACAGACTTTCCTGGCCTGCCTCAGGACATCCTGTAAGCTCGGGTACCTGCACAAGAACCGCCGCACCACCAAGTTAACCACTTGCCGACCACCTCACACAGATATACTGTGGAAGAATGGCACGGGCAGGCAAAATCACGTACCTGGTACGTGATTGCCTTCCCGCGGGCGGGGGGTCCGATGGGACCTCCCCGGTGCCAGAGGCGGTCGGCTTTAGTTCGCGGGCAATGAGAGGTGAGGGGGAGGCCATCCAGTCTTGGCCACCCCCTCCTGATCGCTCCTGGCGAATGAAAATCCTTCCTCTCCCTCTGTAATGTAAACAGAGGGAGAGGAAGTGATCTCATTCCTCCTCGAGCCAGTCTTTTCGATCGGGCGCCGAGGAGAGAAGACATCAAGTAAGTGCACCAACACTACACTTTCAGTAGAACACACTAGACACACTTTTCACCCCCCTTCACCCCCGATCACCCCCCGATCACCCCCCTGTACAACCTGTCACACTGACACCAATAGCAGTTTTTTTTTTTGCATTGGTGTCAGTTTGTGACAGTTATAAGTGTTAGGGCAGTTAGGTTAGCCCCCTTTAGGTCTGGGATACCCCCTTTAGGTCTAGGGTACCCCCCTAACCCCCCCTAATAAAGGTTAACCCCTTAATCACCCCCCATCGCCAGTGTCGCTAAGCGATCGTTTTTCTGATCGCTGTATTAGTGACACAGGTGACGCTAGTTAGGGAGGTAAGTATAAAGGTTCGCTGTCAGTGTTTTATAGCGACAGGGACCCCCATATACTACCTACTAAAGGTTTTAACCCCCTGATTGCCCCCTAGTTAACCCTTTCACCAGCGATCACCATATAAGTGTTACGGGGGATGCTGGTTAGTTAGTTTGTTTGTTATAGTTTATTATAGTTTATTATAGTTTTAGGGCACCCGCCGTTTATTACCTTATAAAGGTTTAACCCCCCAATTGTCCGGCGGTGATATAAGTTACGTTTTTAGGATCAGATAAGGTCTGCGTCACCCCAGGCAGCGTCAGATTAGCGCCAGTACCGCTAACACCCACGCACGCAGCATACACCTCCCTTAGTGCTATAGTATCTGAACGGATCGATATCTGATCCGATCAGATCTATACTAGCATCCCCAGCAGTTTAGAGTTCCCAAAAATGCAGTGTTAGTGGGATAAGCCCAGATACCAGCTAGCACCTGTGTTTTGCCCCTCGGCCCGGCCCAGCCCAGCCCACCTAAGTGTAGTATCGATCGATAACTGTCACTTACAAAACACTAAGCACACATAACTGCAGCGTTCGCAGAGTCAGGCCTGATCCCTGCGATCACTAACAGTTTTTTGGTAGCGTTTTGAATCAGTCGCTAACAGTCAGGAGCTTTTTTGCCTGTGAGTCTCACTAGTGTACCCCTAAATTTAGAGCCCAAAATGGCAAATCGAAGGTACACTAGTGAAGAGGCCTACACATTTTTGAACATGACAGATAGTGAAGAGGAAGTCACTCATCTGTCAGATTCAGGCTCAGAATATGATCCTGTAGAGGACAGCGGCTCCATGACAGATAGCTCTGACGACGGAGCTGTGGTCCCTGCTAAGGTCAGGCGTACCAGACCCCAATCTTCTTCTTCTGTCCTTGAAGTGCAAGAACCGCAGGGCTCTCGTATGGAGCAGAGAAGTACTAGTGCCGCTATTCCTTCTGGTGAACTGGCAAGCACCAGCGGCCTAGTACACCCTGGTCGTACATCCAGCACTGCAGTAACACTTGGTGACGTGGCGAGTCCCATAAGTGCAGTTCAAGCTGGCGAGGTGGCAAGCACAAGTGGTGTCCCACTGGCACCAAGAAGACGAACACAGGCCCGTCGTGCCCATAGTGCCCTTCCTGCTGCATTCGCCAATCCGAATTGGGTACCCACCACTTCTGCAGCACCCGTACTTCCCCCATTCACTGGCCAACCTGGAATTCAGGTGGAAACAGTTGATTTTACGCCACTGGATTTTTATTCGCTGTTTTTCACCGAAGATCTCTTTAGATCTATTGTGGACCAAAGCAATTTGTACGCTGGTCAACACATCGCCACTATTCCCCAGTCCTCCCTTGCCAGAGATTGGAAACCAATTACGGTTTCTGAATTTAAGCTCTTTCTGGGCCTTTCCCTCAACATGGGCATAAATAAAAAGAGTGAGTTGTGGTCATATTGGTCCACTGACCCAATTTATCATATGCCCGTGTTCTCTGCCTCCATGACCAGGGCACGATATGAGCAGATTTTGCGGTTCATGCACTTCAACGACAATGAACTCTGTCGTCCTCGTGGAGACCCTGGATACGATCGGCTTTACAAAATTCGGCCCCTCGTAAACCACTTCAACCAATGTTTTGCAGACTTGTTTACTCCCCATCAAGTTGTCTGCGTTGATGAGTCCCTGATTAAATTTTCTGGCCACTTGTCATTCAAACAGTACCTTCTCAGCAAGCGTGCCAGATACGGGGTCAAGATGTATAAGCTATGTGACAGGGCCACAGGCTATACATGTAGTTTTATGGTTTACGAGGGCAAAGATAGTCACGTAGAGCCGACAAACTGCCCTGACTACATAGGAAGCGCTGGCAAGATAGTGTGGGACTTGGTGTCACCCTTATTCGGAAAGGGGTACCACTTGTACGTGGACAATTATTACACGAGCATGCCACCTTTTAGCCACCTTTTTGATCATCAGATTGGAGCATGTGGCACCGTGCGACCTAATCGTCGGGGCTTTTCCCAGCGGCTTGTAGATTCCCGTCTTAGGCTGGGGCAGAGAGCCTGCTTGCAGTGTAATAACTTGCTCGCTATGAAGTGGAGGGACAATAAGAATGTTTTCGTTCTTACCTCCCTTCATGCAGACACGACGATCCAAATTCCTACGGCGACTGGTGTTGCGGAGAAACCCCTCTGTGTCCACGAATATAACCAAAATATGGGAGGGGTGGACCTCAACGACCAGTTGTTGGCGCTGTACCTAGTTGCCCATAAGGCCAGACGCTGGTACAAAAAAGTGTCTGTTTATTTATTTCAATTGACTTTTCTGAATGCTTATGTGCTATACAGAGCTTCAGGATGGACCGGATCCTTCCTTAAATTCCAGGAAGAGATCGTCAGAGCCCTTCTGTATCCAGACGGTGCCCCACCTCACCATCCCCAACCAAATGCAGTAAGCCGGCTGCATGAGAGGCATTTTCAATATGTCCTCCCGAGTACCCCTAACCAACGAGCCCCCAAAAAAGATGTCGTGTCTGCAGCAAGCGTGGATTTAGGCGTGACACCCAGTATTATTGTCCCTTCTGTCCTGACAATCCTGGTCTTTGCATTGGTGAATGTTTTGAACGCTACCATACACTAGTTGAGTATTAGCGTAAGGTACAGCACTGCACAGACTAGGACACACTTTCACAGGGTCTCCCAAGATACCATCGCATTTTGAGAGACCCAAACCTGGTACCAGTTAAAAAAGTTAAAGTTACAAAAAAAAGTAAAAAAAAAAAAAAAAAGTAAAAAAAAAGAAAAAAACACAAAAAAATATATAAAATAAAAAAAACAAAAATAGTTGTTGTTATATTGTTCTCTCTCTATTCTCTCTCTATTGTTCTGCATTCTATACTGCAATGTTTTATTGTTATGTTTTTATCATGTTTGCTTTATAGGTATGCAATTTTTTTATACTTTGTTTTTTTATTGTTAACCACTTTTTTGTTTTCAGGTATGCCATTCAGCTGCAGAGCGGATTTATTTATCTTGACAGCAACAGCGTTTGCTTCCACGATACATAAAGCTGTGACTCCAGCGCTGTCAGAGGTGATTTCACCACCACAGTTACATACTTCAGCATATATGCCGAACCGTGGGGGCAGCAGTGGGTGGAGGAGCGATTTGCTCCTGCCTTTTGCGGGAGGATGCCCCCATGCTTCGGCATATATATATTTTAGGTAGGCACAGGTTGTGTGAAATGTTTTATTTTTTACTATGTTTTTTTTGTATTTGCTTTGCAGGTATGGTAAGTATTACTGTTATACTGTAATGTTACTTTGTTTTTTTGTTAACCATCATTTGCTTAGCAGGTACGCCATTCAGTTGCAGCACGGATTTATTTATCTTTACAGCAACAGCGTTTGCTCCCACGATACATAAAGCCGTGACTCCAGCGCTGTCGGAGGTGATTTCACCACCACAGTTACATACTTCAGCATATATGCCGAAGCGTGGGGGCAGCAGTGGGTGGAGGAGCGATTTACTCCTGCCTTTTGTGGGAGGATGCCCCCATGCTTTGGCATATATATATTTTAGGTAGGCACAGGTTGCGTTAAATGTTTTATTTTTTACTATGTTTTTTTTGTATTTGCTTTGCAGGTATGGTAAGTATTACTGTTATACTGTAATGTTACTTTGTTTTTTTGTTAACCATCATTTGCTTAGCAGGTACGCCATTCAGTTGCAGCGCGGATTTATTTATCTTGACAGCAACAGCGTTTGCTCCTACGATACATAAAGCTGTGACTCCAGCGCTGTCGGAGGTGATTTCACCACCACAGTTACATACTTCAGCATATATGCCGAAGCGTGGGAGGCAGCAGAGGGTGGAGGAGTAATTTGCTCCTAACTTTTGCGGGAGGATGCCCCCATGCTTCGGCATATATATATACGGTGCATGTATGCCCATCATTAGAAGTGGGTGGATGAAGGGAGGTATTCTAATGGTGGGCATACCCACCAATCAATATCTTTTTTTCGTTCAGCCCACAGGCTGCATGAAAAAAAAGTTTACAATATATGCCCAACAAGGACCAGCAACGTACTGGTATGTTGCTGGACTTTGAGTGGTTATACCAGAATGATGCCTGCAGGTTTAGGTATCATCTTGGTATCATTCTTTTCAGCCAGCGGTCGGCTTTCATGTAAAAGCAATCCTAGCGGCTAATTAGCCTCTAGACTGCTTTTACAAGCCGTGGGAGGGAATGCCCCCCCCCACCATCTTCCATGTTTTTCTCTGGCTCTCCTGTCCCAACAGGAAACCTGAGAATGCAGCCGGTGATTCGGCCAGCTGACCATAGAGCTGTTCAGAGACCAGAATGGCTCCAAACATCTCTATGGCCTAAGAAACCGGAAGCTACGAGCATTTCATGACTTAGATTTTGCTGGATGTAAACAGCGCCATTGGGAAATTGGGAAAGCATTTTATCACACCGATCTTGGTGTGGTCAGATGCTTTGAGGGCAGAGGAGAGATATAGGGTCTAATAGACCCCAATTTTTTCAAAAAAGAGTACCTGTCACTACCTATTGCTATCATAGGGGATATTTACATTCCCTGAGATAACAATAAAAATGATTAAAAAAATAAAAATGAAAGGAACAGTTTAAAAATAAGATAAAAAAAAAAAAAAAAAAAGAAAAGCACCCCTGTCCCCCCTGCTCTCGCGCAAAGGCGAACGCAAGCGTCGGTCTGGCGTCAAATGTAAACAGCAATTGCACCATGCATGTGAGGTATCACCACAAAGGTCAGATCGAGGCAAGTAATTTTAGCAGTAGACCTCCTCTGTAAATCTAAAGTGGTAACCTGTAAAGGCTTTTAAAGGCTTTTAAAAATGTATTTAGTTTGTCGCCACTGCACGTTTGTGTGCAATTTTAAAGCATGTCATGTTTGGTATCCATGTACTCGGCCTAAGATCATCTTTTTTATTCCATCAAACATTTGGGCAATATAGTGTGTTTTAGTGCATTAAAATTTAAAAAAGTGTGTTTTTTCCCCAAAAAATGCGTTTGAAAAATCGCTGCGCAAATACTGTGTGGAAAAAAAAAATGAAACACACACCATTTTAATCTGAAGAGCATTTGCTTTAAAAAAAATATATATTGTTTGGGGGTTCAAAGTAATTTTCTTGCAAAATAAAATAATTTTTTCATGTAAACAAAAAGTGTCAGAAAGGGCTTTGTCTTCAAGTGGTTAGAAGAGTGGGTGATGTGTGACATACGCTTTTAAATGTTGTGCATAAAATACCAGGACAGTTCAAACCCCCCCAAATGACCCCATTTTGGAAAGTAGACCCCAAGCTATTTGCTGAGAGGCATGTCGAATCCATGGAATATTTTATATTGTGACACAAGTTGCGGGAAAAAGACACATTTTTTTTTTTTTGCACAAGGTTGTCACTAAATGATATATTGCTCAAACATGCCATGGGAATATGTGAAATTACACCCCAAAATAAATTCTGTTGCTTCTCCTCAGTACGGGAATACCACATGTGTGAGACTTTTTGGGAGCCTAGCCGCGTACGGGGCCCCGAAACCAAGCACCGCCTTAAGGCTTTCTAAGGGCGTAAATTTTTGATTTCACTCTTCACTGCCTATCACAGTTTCGGAGGCCATGGAATGCCCAGATGGCACAACCCCCCCCCCCCCCAAATTACCCCATTTTGGAAAATAGACACCCAAAGCTATTTGCTGAGAGGTATAGTATTTTGAGTATTTTGCAGACCTCACTTTTTGTCACAAACTTTTGAAAATTGAAAAAAGAAAAAAAAAATACATTTTTCCTGTCTTTCTTCATTTTCAAAAACAAATGAGAGCTGCAACATACTCACCATGCCTCTCAGCAAATAGCTTGGGGTGTCTACTTTCCAAAATGGGGTCATTTTGGGGGGTTTTGTGCTATCTTGGCGTTTTATGGCCTTCGAAACTGTGATAGGTAGTGAGGAGTGAAATCTAAAATTTACGCCCTTAGAAATCCTGAAGGCAGTGATTGTATTTCGGGGCCCCGTATGAAGCTAGGCTCCCAAAAAGTGCCACACATGTGGCATCCCCGTACTCAGGAGAAGCAGCAAAATGTATTTTGGTATGTAATTCCACATATGCCCATGGCATGTTTGAGCAATATATCATTTAGTGACAACTTTGTGCAAAAAAAAAAATTGTCACTTTCCCGCAACTTGTGTCAAAATATAAAATTTTCCATGGACTCAACATGCCTCTCAGCAAATAGCTTGGGGTGTCTACTTTCCAAAATGGGGTAATTTGGGGGGGGGGGGTTTGTGCCATCTGGGCATTTTATGGCCTTCAAAACTGTGATAGGTAGTGAGGAGTGAAATCACAACTTTATGCCCTTAGAAATCCTGAAGGCGGTGCTTGGTTTCGGGGCCCCGTACGCGGCTAGGCTCCCAAAAAGTCCTAAACATGTGGTATCCCCATACTCACGAGAAGCAGCAGAATGTATTTTGGGGTGTAATTCCACATATGCCCATGGCATGTTTCAGCAATATATCATTTAGTGACAACTTTGTGCAAAAAAAAAAAAAACTTGTCACTTTCCCGCAACTTGTGTCAAAATATAAAATATTCCATGGACTCAACATGCCTCTCAGCAAATAGCTTGGGGTGTCTTCTTTCCAAAATGGGGTCATTTGGGGGGGTTTTGTACCATATTGGCATTTTATGGCCTTCAAAACTGTGATAGGTAGTGAGGAGTGAAATCAAAAATTTATGCCCTTAGAAATCCTGAAGGCGGTGCTTGGTTTTCGGAGCCCCGTACGCGGCTAGGCTCCCAAAAAGTCCTACACATGTGGTATCTCCATACTCAGGAGAAGCAGCTAAATGTATTTTGGGGTGCAATTCCACATATGCCCATGGCCTGTGTAAGCAATATATCATTTAGTGACAACTTTTTGTAATTTTTTTTTTTTTTTGTCATTATTTAATCACTTGGGACAAAAAAAATAAATATTCAATGGGCTCAACATGCCTCTCAGCAATTTCCTTGGGGTGTCTACTTTCCAAAATGGGGTCATTTGGGGGCATTTTCTACTGCCCTGCCATTTTAGTACCTCAAGAAATTACATAGGCAGTCATAAACTAAAAGCTGTGTAAATTCCAGAAAATGTACCCTAGTTTTTAGAAGCTATAACTTTTGCGCAAACCAATAAATATACGCTTATTGACATTTTTTTTACCAAAGACATGTGGCTGAATTTTGGCCTAAATGTATGACTAAAATTGAGTTTATTGGATTTTTTTTATAACAAAAATTAGGAAATATCATTTTTTTTCAAAATTTTTGGTCTTTTTCTGTTTATAGCGCAAAAAATAAAAATGGCAGAGGTGATCAAATACCATCAAAAGAAAGCTCTATTTGTGGGAAGAAAAGGACGCAAATTTCGTTTGGGTACAGCATTGCATGACCGCGCAATTAGCAGTTAAAGCGACACAGTGCCAAATTGTAAAAAGTGCTCTGGTCAGGAAGGGGGTAAATCCTTCCGGGGCTGAAGTGGTTAAGGAGGTGAGCCAAACAGGGCATATGGGTCAGTTGTCCCTGTCAGAGGGCGGAGAGGAGGTTGGTGCCATTGTCGCAAACCACCATTCCTGGCTTAAGCTGGTGTGGCGTCAACCACCTCTGAACCTGCCCCTGCAGAGCTGACAGAATCTCTGCCCCAGTGTGGCTCCTGTCCCCCAAGCACACCAGCTCAAGCATCGCATGGCATCTTTTTGCCTGCGTAGTTGCACTCTGTGCGCAGGATACAGTACACTGACTGAAAATACTGCAGCTGCCTGCCTAAGGTATTATTAGAAAGAGAACACCAGCAATTGTCTGCAGTTAGCTTTAGTTGCACACTGTGCACAGGATACAGTACATTGACTGAAAATACTGCAGCTGCCTGCCTGAGGTATTTTTAGAAAGAAAACTCTTGTCTGCAGTTAACTTTAGTTGCACACTGCACAGGATACATTACACTGACTGAAAATACTGCAGCTGTCTGCCTGTAAGTATATTAGGAAGAGAGCACCAGCAATTGTCTGCAGTTAGCTTTAGTTGCACACTGTGCACAGGATACAGTACACTGACTGAAAATACTGCAGCTGCCTGCCTGTAAGTATATTAGGAAGAGAACACCAGCAATTGTCTGCAGTTAGCTTTAGTTGCACACTGCACAGGATACAGTACACTGACTGTAAATACTTCAGCTGCCTGCCTGTAAGTATATTAGGAAGAGAACACCAGCAATTGTCTGCAGTTAGCTTTAGTTGCACACTGCACAGGATACAGTACACTGACTGTAAATACTTCAGCTGCCTGCCTGTAAGTATATTAGGAGGAGAACACCAGTAATTGGCTGCAGTTAGCATTAGTTGCACACTGTGCGCAGGATACAGTAAACTGACTGAAAATACTACAGCTGCTTGCCTGTAAGTATATTAGGAAGGGAACACCAGCAATTGTCTGCAGTTAGCTTTAGTTGCACACTGTGCGCAGGATACAGTACACTGACTGAAAATACTGCAGCTGCCTGCCTGTAAGTATATTAGGAGAACACCAGCAACTGTCTGCAGTTAGCTTTAGTTGCACACTGCACAGGATACAGTACACTGACTGTAAATACTTCAGCTGCCTGCCTGTAAGTATATTAGGAAGAGAACACCAGCAATTGGCTGCAGTTAGCATTAGTTGCACACTGTGCGCAGGATACAGTACACTGACTGAAAATACTGCAGCTGCTTGCCTGTAAGTATATTAGGAAGAGAACACCAGCAATTGTCTGCAGTTAGTTTAGTTGCACACTGTGTGCAGGATACAGTACACTGACTGAAAATACTGCAGCTGACTGCCTGTAAGTATATTAGGAGAACACCAGCAATTGTCTGCAGTTAGCTTTAGTTGCACACTGCACAGGATACAGTACACTGACTGTAAATACTTCAGCTGCCTGCCTGTAAGTATATTAGGAAGAGAACACCAGCAATTGGCTGCAGTTAGCATTAGTTGCACACTGTGCGCAGGATACAGTACACTGACTGAAAATACTGCAGCTGCTTGCCTGTAAGTATATTAGGAAGAGAACACCAGCAATTGTCTGCAGTTAGCTTTAGTTGCACACTGTGTGCAGGATACAGTACACTGACTGAAAATACTGCAGCTGACTGCCTGTAAGTATATTAGGAAGAGAACACCAGCAATTGGCTGCAGTTAGCTTTAGTTGCACACTGTGCGCAGGATACAGTACACTGACTGAAAATACTGCAGCTACCTGCCGGAGGTATTATTAGAAAGAGAACACCAGCAATTGTCTGCAGTTAGCTTTAGTTGCACACTGCGCAGGATACAGTATACTGACTGAAAATACTGCATCTGCCTGCCTGAGGTATTATTAGAAAGAGAACACCAGCAATTGGCTGCAGTTAGCTTCAGTTGCACACTGTGCCCAGGATACAGTACACTGACTGAAAATACTGCAGCTGCCTGCCTGAGGTATTAATAGAAAGAGAACACCAGCAATTGTCTGCAGTTAGCTTTAGTTGCACACTGAACAGGATACAGTACACTGACTGAAAATACTGCAGCTGCTTGTCTGAGGTATTATTAGAAAGAGAAAACCAGCAATTGTCTGCAGTTAGCTTTAGTTGCACACTGCACAGGATACAGTACACTGACTGAAAATACGGCAGCTGCCTGCCTGTAAGTATATTAGGAAGAGAATAACAAGAACAGATCTAGCTAAACTGAATACAGTGTGTGTATATATATATATATATATATATATATATATATATATATATATATATATATATACAACACCTGGGATGCATATATATACACAATACACTGACTGCAGCTAACTGACTCGCCTGCCTACTCTATCTAACTCATATGAAATGACACTGTCTCTCTCTCTCTCTCTCTCTCTCTCAGCACGCCGGAACAAACTACACAAGGCCGACTCCCAGGCAGCCTTATATAGTGTGGGGTGTGTACTACATCCCCTGAGGCATCATTGGCCAAAGCCACCCTGCCTGTGGCCAATTATGGCTCTCCGTTCTTACCACGCTGTGATTGACCAAAGCATGCGGGTCAAAAGCCCCACTGAATCCACATCACCATATAATAAATTTGCGGGCAATGACTGATTCGTCAATCAGACGGGATACCTCCTCGAACTCGAAGCTCATCCCTACTGCAGATATGAATTCTCATCACTCTTTGTTTGTTCAGGTTAGTACACAATTATGCTACTGATTCCTTTACAAATGTAGGTGTACAACTGCCTGGCAGAAATGCCATTTAAAAGTTAACACTAATTATAAGTAAACTTATTTAAAACATAATATGACAATCATGTGGCAGTGGGGATGGTACAAGTCAGGAGTGAAATGAAAACCCATGGGGCCCCCGGGCAATAGGAGATCATGGGGATCCCCGTGTCCATGCCCACACTCAAGCCACATCCACACAAAGCCCCACCTACACATTGTGCTGCCCACATTACATACAGTCATCACAGAATTTCTCTACACTATGTTCAAAATCAATGTTAAATAAGTTTTGAAAATAAAGAAAAATAAACTTACATTACTCACTTCCAGATTGCCCCATAGCTGTTATATTCTTTATATTCAAAATTTAATTCGGTTTTAAAAAATATATATCTGAGGAGTTCCCCTTTAAAAATAGTGTGAATGTGAAGGTTTCTGAGCTAATAGTCTACAGATGGTAACATTTGAACTGAGTTATCAATTTCAAGAAGTTGTCAGATTATTTTTGATTGATATAACTGATTGTATTTTCATGAAGGAATTCCTATGTAATGGATATTCTGTTTTAGAAATTATGTAAATACTCGGTCTGTGAAGGGTTGATTCCCATCCCCCTCTCTTCCTGTGTCAGAGTCTGGAGCTAATTAGATATGGTGGTCAAACGTTACAATACTCTTGACCCCCACCTTTGGATGGGAGGAGAAGGAAGAGGAAAGAGAGTGTCTGGTTTTAGGCGCGAATTTTGAGGAAAAAAACAAACTTGATATAAGTCAGAGTTTTGTTAAAAATGGTCTCTTTTGCTTACATCTTCTCACATACTTCCATCTACTACAAGACTCAGCATACAGATGATTTTAAACATGCTTTCAGGACAAAGGAAACAGCAGCCATTTTAAGCACATACTTTGAATTTATATTTTGAAACCAACAAACTTTATTTTATATTTTTGATCATATTTGAAGCAACACTAATTTTGAATATTAATGTACTATTTTTGTAAGTATTTTTGTAAACTTTTGTGTGAAAATAAATCACACAGTTTGTTTTAAGCTGACTCAGACATATAATTCAGAATATTGTCGCACAATCATCATTTCAAAGCTTTTGCGAATATTAAGCTATTTATTACATTGGCTCAGCCAGCCATACTATTCAACTTGGCGGAAGTTTTTTTTCCCCACGCCCTTCCTTTGATCAAAGCAGAGAAAGTGATGAACAGAAATTCACTTTGCATATATTGAATGAACCTAGATGAAAAATTGATCGATTGATGATTGTGAACACCTGAGAATTTCATGTTTAAATCAGAAGTCTTGACAGATGGTTAATCGAGTTCAGCTCAGAACGGAAACAGTTTTATAATCGGTGACTAGAAAACCATGGATTGTGTTGATTTTTTAGCAAATGAAAGTAATTTAGAGTTTGAAGGTTTAGCCAATCATGTATCAGACACTATTTTGTGGAAGTCTATGTATGAGCAATGCTTACAGGCAAATACTGAAATTGATAAGGCTAGATTCTTATTAGCTAAAACAAAAAAGAAATTGCGTAATGTAATGAAGTTAGTTACGGTTTTTAATTCAATGGTTTTTAATGTGCCAGAAAAACATATGATTTGTGTAGCAAATAAGTCAGGAAGTCTAAATGTTACAGAAAATGCACAAACACATGAGAATTTATATATTGAACAATTATTGACTGAGAAATGTGAATTGGAACAGAAAATGAATGAATTATTGTAACGGTTTAAACAAAGAGAAAGCTGTATTGCCTTTTTGACTCAGAAAGAGGTTGAAAATTAGAATATTATACATTTGCTTAGAAAGGAATTAAAGGAAGTTCAGTCTTCTGAACATGCTCAGTGTTTAGCACAGATGGAGGTTATTGAACATGTAGGGAAGTCAGATGCAAGTGTTAATGATGTTGCTGTGGTGGGAATCAATGTTGGAGATCTGCTGAATAAAAGTGTGGTAAATGTGCTTGAAATTGATTCAGGAGTTGAAACAATGGAGACTTCTGATGAGTGTAAAGTCTGTTAATTTCAATTATAGTAATGTTTTGCAGAAATGTGAGTTTTCATCACCATATACTCAGAGAAGGGTTTATGCAGGAAGACCAGCTCTCAAATGTTTTGTTTGAAAAGGAGAGGGTCACATAGCCAGGTTTTGTTTGATGACTAATAATGATATGCAAAGGAGGTTGTATTATCCGAAAACTACACCAAGACGTTATGAAGTTTATTCTGTGAGATGGTGTAGCAATTCAAGGTATAGAGGACATAACAATCAAATTTGTTTTCCTTTGAAGACCCAAATGCAGAGATTACAAACTGAAAAAAGTCCATCAAGATAGAAAAGGCATCACTGTGTTGAATAGAGCACTGGAGGAAACAATGTTAGCATTCCTTAATGAACTGCGTGGATGGTAAGAATTTTCTGGTTAATGTTTCTTTGCTATGAAAAAGGTTATGATGTGTGTTTCAGAGATTTGGCATCATGTTTGGAATATTATAGAGGACCTTGATATATTTTTAGTATTTTCAAGGATAATCCTTTGGAGTTTTTTTTTATAAGTTTCCTTGTTATGATTATTATGTTTTTTATTTTTGTTTTGTTCAGGTGGGAAAATTGATAGGTTTAGTCCACCTGAAAGAGGGGGTAATTAGCAGCTTTGCCTTCAATTAGTAGCTGAATACATTTTGTTTAAGACAATAGTAAGTTAGCTGTAGGCAATAGAACAGCAGACACATTAGCTAAGGAAGCAGCTTTGTATGGAGAATTAGTGATTCAACCTGAATTGGTATCAATTAATGTTGTGAAGAAAACAGACACACAGATTCCATAATTTGCATAGGAACATGAAGGGGGTGATTTATTTTGTCTTCTTCTCTGGGTGACATAAGATCTTTCTTTGTTTGTGAAAACGGGATCGTGTGTCATGACTTGGATGGGTTTCTGCGTCCTGTTATACCACAACACCTACAGGTGGAATTCACTAAAGATGATGTTTTGACAACTTTTAGGATGTTGATTATTCATGTTTTTCCAGTTTGGGGTATACCAGCAAACCTCAGTAGTGACAGAGGGTCCCATTTTACAGGTAAAATCATGCTGGAAATGTTTTTAAATCTTGGGAATAGAACAGAGATTTCATGTACCATATAATCTACAGTCTGCAGCTATTGTAGAAAGAATGAAAAGGACTATCAAATCCAGAATTGCAAAAATGTTGTTAGACAGAGGAAATACTTAGGTTGATGTTGTTCCATGTATTTCAATCAATGCAAGAAGTACAGTTTTCTTCAGCTAAAAGGTATTCTTCTATTGAATTAATGACAGGAACGAAAATGCCACTTGTGTTTCCCAATGAATTTTTTTGTCTACGCCACAAAGAGAGGCAATAGAGAAAACAAAATGGTTGCAGATGTTACAGGATAATCTGAACAATATTTTGCCACATGCAGCTACTTGTGGTCCCTCCACATATTTCTAAGTTTGAGAAAGGAGGTCAACTTATTATAAAAAGTTTCAGGAAAAGTAAACCATGGCAATGTAATTGGGAAGGTCCATTTGACATCTTGGATGTTCAAGGTGTAATGGTACTAGTCCAAAGACCTCTCAATTCAGTGAAACATGCAGGTAAGATGCTCAAATGCCAATTTCAATATTTAATAAATATGTTACTGCTTAGCTTTTCAACCTTAACTTTACTCAAAGAAGATTCTGCTGCAAGCTCACCCCTCACTCGCTGTGGAACTGAACTACAAAGAGTTAATGAAGAAATTGCACCTCCTTTCCAAGAAATACATTCGAAACATAACATCAACGCATCTTGGAAGGAAGCTACCCGAAATAGCTATGATCGGCTGCTATCCCCCCCCATATGGACAGACATAAGTCAGCTAAATCAGCAAAAAAACTTGACTATGACTCAGGATGTGACTTTGTGGCCCAATTAAAAAAATGGACTCAAGAACGCTTGGCAAACCAAGCGACTAGTATACAAGAGGTTACACAGGACAAAGGCGAATCTGTTGAGAAATTTCACACTAGAATAACACAAATGTTTACTGATTTGGGTTTCCGCAAACTAAACAAAGCACACACACACACACATGCTGGCTGTCACATTTGTCTCAGGTCTCAGAGAACCAATCCAGAAGGGTCTGCTCCTTTTGCACCCAGAGTACAGAGTATTGTCCCTTGAAACGTTGTCACTAGTGGCAAAAGGCCTAGAATCCGCACAAAGCAACAAAAAGGTAGCTCCTCTCATGATGGCCTCTGACACACCATATCTGCCCCCACCAACACAAAATCTGCATGTCTGCTACAACTGCCGAAGTCCTCGGAAGTTCACCCACAAGCAACCAGGCCCCAACTGTGGTCCACACGAAAATGCCCAATATCGGAGACATAACACTCCTCCTCCTCCTCCACCCCCTCCAGACCACATAGACCTTCTCTGCTAGGATTCCGCCAGATGCTGCCAGATCTGTGATTAGAGCAGAAGAACTACCCGATACCTCGTTCCTATCAGACATTGATATAACATGCGTGGGGGTGGATGGAACACCCAGGAAAAAACCCTTACCCACCCTTTACAAGTTGGCAATTTTCCAGATCTACTAGCAAGATTTGTGGTCTCGTCCACATGCCCCTTAAATCTGTTAGGAGCTGATGTCTTGTCCAGACTCCAGACTTCTATTTCTTTCCAACCCAATGGTGGTGTTCTGGTCTTCTCAAGGCTAGCCATCGATGGTGCCTCAGCACTGTGTTCTGTCCCCCTTTTATTATCGTTGGATGCACAAGGTGAGGTTGGAATCCCAAAAGAAGTCTTGCATCAAGTCCCTACATGCCTGTGGTCCACATGGCTTGAAGATATAGGACATCTAAAAGTGTTGGTGCAACTGAAGCCTGTGGCCCCCTTGCCCAGAAGGCCACAGTACCCCTTGAAGCCAGCTTAAGCTGCATCTATTTCAAAGCAATTTGAGGCCCTTCTGTCAAATGGAGCTCTGGTACCCTGCACATCCCCATGCAACACGCCACTATTCCCAGTGAAGAAATGAACCACGAAAGGAGAGCCAGAAAAATACAGAATGGTACAAGACCTCAGGGCCGTGAACAAAGCTACTGCACTGGAAACACCAATCGTGGCCAACCCACACACCTTGCTGGCAGGAATACCACCCACAGCAAAATACTTTACAGTGGTAGACCTAGCGAATGTGTCAGGGGACTTGGGTCGCCTCCGTCCGCTGGGCTCCGGGGCGCATGCGCGGTGGACTGGCGCTTCGGTGCACACCCCTTCGCGGCCCAATGTTGCGGCGTGTGCAGGTGCACAATGGTCTCCATGTGCGCGCTGTCGCCCGTGCGGGTGCTCGGTAGCGCGTCACACTGACGCGCTCCGTGGGGGCTACTTCTGACAACTCCAGCACCCAGTCGGGTTGCTGGTTTGTCGTCAGCTGTCCTGGTTCCCTGCTCCTCTGTGCTCCTTGTCTACTGCTTAAACCTGTGCTGACCCCTGGCTAGTTATAACGGATACCGCTCCCTGCCTGATACCCACTGACCTCTGCTTGCTAAACGGACTTGCTCTGCCTGATTACCCGGTTCTGATCCCTGGCTTGTTAAACGGACTTGCTCTGCCTGATTACCCGGTTCTGATCCCTGGCTTGTTAAATGGACTTGCTCTGCCTGATTACCCGGTTCTGATCCCTGGCTTGTTAAATGGACTTGCTCTGCCTGATTACCCAGTTCTGATCCCTGGCTTGTTAAACGGACTTGCTCTGCCTGATTACCCAGTTCTGATTCCTGGCTTGTTAAATGGACTTTCTCTGCCTGATTACCCGTTTCCTAACCCTGGCTTGTTAAATGGACTTGCTCTCCCTGATTACCCGGTTCTGTTTCCTGGCTTGTTAAATGGACTTGCTCTGCCTGATTACCCAGTTCTGATCCCTGGCTTGTTAAATGGACTTGCTCTGCCTGATTACCCGGTTCTGATCCCTGGCTTGTTAAACGGACTTGCTCTGCCTGATTACCCGGTTCTGATTCCTGGCTTGTTAAAACAGACTTGCTCTGCCTGATTACCCGGTTCTGATCCCTGGCTTGTTAAACAGACTTGCTCTGCCTGATTACCCGGTTCTGATCCCTGGCTTGATAAACGGACTTGCTCTGCCTGATTACCCAGTTCTGATCCCTGACTTGTTAAACGGACTTCCTCTGCCTGATTACCCGGTTCTGATCCCTGGCTTGATTAACGGACTTCCTGTGACTCAGTACCCTGATCTTGCAACGGCACCTTCCCCTGCACCTTCAGTCAGCATCTGAAGACTTCTACCAGGCCTTCAAGTCCTGCCTTCAGATCTCCCATCTACCGGAGGCCCGTGCCTCCGTGTGCCCCCTGTTCCCTGTATCATTTCCAGGGGTCTGGGTGCGCGTGGTCGTAAGGGCGAGCCGCTCTCGGCATCTTGGCCTCGGTGAGTATTAGTCGTGACAGTAAAAACCAGCCAGATGTCCGAGGCCGACAGAGCGCACTCTCCTTTGGAGATCCTGTGTCAGCAGGTTTCCGCTCTTGCTGACTCCGTTCAAAAGTTACAGGAGAGGTATACCCAGATTGACAGCCGCCTACAACAGATTACAGGGTCACTTCCTTCTGCAGCCGCAGCTCACGCACCCAGTAGTGGGGGTCCACTCCCTCAGGCTACCACCAGTCCCACAGTCGTAATAGCGCTCCCAGAGCCCAGGGTTCCTACACCGGAGCGTTTTTCAGGGGACCGTAAGAAATTTAGGGCCTTCAAAAATGCATGTTCCCTCTACTTTGCTCTTCAGCCCAGAACCTTCTCATCTGAGGTTGTTAAGGTGGGATTTGCGATCTCACTGTTGTCCGAGGAACCTCAAGCCTGGGCCCACGGCTTGATGGAACAGAGAAGTTCAGTACTAAACACGATAGACTCCTTTTTTGAGAGTATGTCCCAGCTCTATGATGATCCACAGCGCATGGCCACAGCTGAAGCAATTCTACACAGCCTGTCCCAAGGAAGGAGGCCAATTGAGGACTATACGGTGGAATTTTATAAATGGGCGGCCGACACAGATTGGAACGAGCCAGCCCTGCGTTACCAATACCGTCAGGGCTTGTCTGAACTTCTCAAGGATGAATTGGCCAGGATGGAAACTCCCACTTCCTTGGAAGAATTAATCCAAGCAGCCACGAAACTGCACAGGCGCCTACGGGAGCGACGCTCAGAGCATTTCAAAGTTCGCGCCATGCCTGGACATCGTCCAGACCCTTGCCTGCTCAGTCACCATCTCCAACGGCTGCTACTGCATCACCAGTCCCTGAGGCTGAGCGTATGCAGCTTGGCCTGGTCCATGCTCCGCTGACCTCTGAAGAGAGACAACGCAGACGGCAGTCTAACTTGTGCCTATATTGCGGGGGTGCCGGACACTTCTTGCACAACTGCCCAATAAGACCTAGTAAGTTCTTTTGGCCAAATCTGATGAACTGTCAAACCAACACTGCTCCAAAAACTTACGTGATGTTGTTTGTTTCCCTACAGCTACCGGAAGGGGAGACCCGCTTACCGGCCATCATTGATTCCGGAGCTTGCAGTTGCTTCTTAGACGCTGCCTTGGCCCACAGCCTGCATATCCCTCTACAAACCAAAGCTCAAGGTCTACGAATACATCTGGCCGACGGGTCACTTCCCCGTTCAGGTTCCATCACCCAGGAAACCCAACCTATCCTTGTGACCACAGATTCCGGTCATCAGGAATTTCTACGTCTGGACCTCATTCACTCTCCTATTTTCCCTGTTATACTTGGCCTGCCCTGGTTACAGGCCCATGACCCACAGATCAAATGGAGTACTAAGGCGGTATCTTTCTCCTCTCAGTATTGCTCTTAACATTGTCTTCCCACGGCTCTGAAAGTTTGTGCAGCGATTACCATTCCATCAGACAGTCTCCAACATGTTCCCTCTGAATACCTTGAATTCCAAGAGGTCTTTAACAAACAAATGGCTGACTGCCTGCCACCTCATCGACCCTAACGACTGTCCGATCGATCTCCTGCCCGGATCGGAAGTACCGTTCGGCCGTATATTTCCACTCTCGGAAACTGAGCTGATCTCTTGCTCCTTCTGGTGGCCTGGGTGGAGACGGAATTGTAAGGAGTATGTGGCCTCCTGTCCTCTGTGCCAGAGGAACAAGGGTCAAAACGCCAAGTCCCGGGGTCTGCTCAAACCCTTGCCCATCCCGGAACGTCCATGGGCCGATGTGTCCATGGATTTTATTGTAGACTTGCCTACCTCGGAAGGCTTTACCACCATTTTTGTTGTTGTCGACCGTCTCTCCAAGATGGCTCATTTTTTACCCATGAGGGGCACTCCTTCTGCCATAGACACAGCCAATATCTTTTTGAAAGAGATCAATAGGCTCCATGGTGTGCCAAAGAGTATTGTGTCAGATAGGGGTGTGCGATTTACGTCCAAATTCTGGAGGGAACTCTGCAAAACCCTGGATATCAAAGTCTGCCTCTCTTCAGCATATCACCCTCAGAGCAACGGCCAAACGGAGAGGACAAACCAGACCCTGGAGCAATACCTCCGTTGTTTCTGCTCAGGCTCCTAGAACGATTGGGCAAGTCTTCTCCCTTACGCGGAATTTGCCTATAACAATTCTGTTCATTTGGCTACCAACCAAAGACCCTTCTGGGCAAATTGAGGGTTCCATCCTACGTTCCTATCTAACGACATCCCCGAAACGGCAGTTCCCGCAGTTCAAGACAGGATAACTTCTTTGCAATCCAACTTTCGGAAGATCCAAGACATGCTACATAAAGCAAAGGGGGATAACAAAAAGCAGTATGATCGTTGCAGGAGGGAGAATCCAATGTTTGATATAGGAGAGGAGGTCTGGTTATCCACTACTAACCTTAAATTACCTCTGCCACCACGAAAACATGGACCCAGGTTCATCGGACCTTTTCAAACAAGAGAATCATTAACCCTGTGGCTTTTGAGCTAGCACTACCAAAAACGTACAGAATCCATCCTGTTTTCCATGTATCCTTGTTGAAGCCTGTTGTGCCCAGCCCTTTTCCTGGAAGAGGAGAACTTCCTCCCCTGCCAATCAGGGTGGATGGGGAGAATGAGTTCGAAGTGGAATCCATCCTAAACTGTAGAAAGAAGGGCAGGCAGCTGCAATACCTGATCCAGTGGAAGGGATACCCACCTGAGGACAATTCTTGGGAACCCGCTAAGAATCTGCATGCACCACGCTTAATTCAAGCCTTCCATCGAGACCACCCGGAAGTGATGTCCAGTTTGGGCGTCCAGTGTCCGCCCTTAGGAGGGGGGCACTGTCAGAGGACTTCAGTCGCCTCTGTCCGCCGGGCTCCGGGGCGCATACGTGGTGGACTGGCGCTTCCGCGCACACCCGTTCGCAATGGTGCAATGGCGCAATGGTGCGAGTGCACAATGGTCCCCGTGCGCCGTCGCCCGTGCGGGTGCTCGGTAGCGCGTCACGCTGACGCGCGCGCTGTGGGGGCTACTTCTGAGGACTCCAGCACCCAGTCGGGTTGCTGGTTTGTCGTCAGCTGTCCTAGTTCCCTGCTCCTCTCTTCTCCTTGTCTACTGCTTAAACCTGTGCTGACCCCTGGCTAGTTATAACGGATACCGCTCCCTGCCTGATACCTACTGACCTCTGCTTGCTAAACGGACTTGCTCTGCCTGATTACCCGGTTCTGATCCCTGGCTTGTTAAACGGACTTGCTCTGCCTGATTACCCGGTTCTGATCCCTGGCTTGTTAAACGGACTTGCTCTGCCTGATTACCCGGTTCTGATCCCTGGCTTGTTAAACGGACTTGCTCTGCCTGATTACCCGGTTCTGATAAAAAAAATCTCTCTCCTGCGCTTGAGTGGCTAAAACCTCAATGATGATAAGGCCAAAGTGCTTCAGTGGTATCTGCCGTCTTGCAGCCCTCTTCAGAACATTGGGTATTCATGGACTACAGAAGGATAAAAAGAAAAAGAGGGCGCACTAGATCGGTGCGCCCTTTTTTTCTTTTTATTCTTTTTATTCTTTTTACCCGGTTCTGATCCCTGGCTTGTTAAACAGACTTGCTCTGCCTGATTACCCGGTTCTGATCCCTGGCTTGATTAACGGACTTCCTGCGACTCAGTACTCTGATCCTGCAACGGCACCTTCCCCTGCACCTTCAGTCAGCATCTGAAGACTTCTACCAGGCCTTCAAGTCCTACCTTCGGATCTCCCATCTACCGGAGGCCCGTGCCTCCACGTGCCCCCTGCTCCCTGTATCATTTCCAGGGGTCTGGGTGCGCGTGGTCGTAAGGGCGAGCCGCTCTCGGCATCTTGGCCTTGGTGAGTATTAGTCGTGACAGAATGCTTTCTTTAGTACCCCCATTGTCAGTTCCTGTTCGCTTTCACCCACGAGGGGCGGGGTTATACCTGGACTATTATGCCACAAGGGGCCCAGAACTCCCCCTCTCAATTCACCAGAGCAATGGCCCTCATTCTGTACACCTGGATAAAATTACACCCTGACATTGTACTCCTCCAGTATGTAGATGACCTCCTGCTCTGTGCAGATACCGATGAAGACGCCTCAATCTTCTCCGAAAGTCTCCTCCACTACCTGGCCAAGCAAGGATGCAAGGCCTCAAAGCAAAAGGTCTAGTGGTGCAAAGAGAAGGTGTTTTTTCTATGTCTCTGCATCTCCCAAGACACTTGACATCTCACTGAAGAAAGAGTTGCTGCAATCAAAGCCATCCCCTTGCCTTAAGGTCAAAAGTCCCTACATGCTTTCGTAGGATTGATCTCCTATTGCCGCTACTGGATTCCCTCTTGATACAACCTCTCTATGATGCCCTGAAATCTGATCCTTTCCTGCTTTCCCCAGAGGCAATGAACAATTTTGAAGTTCTGAAGGAGATCCTCTTCACGGCCCCCGCTTTGGGCCTCCCAGACTATAGAAAGACTTTCAAACTTTTTGTCTCAGAGAGACAAGGACATGCCACAGGAGGTTTGGCTCAGGCCCATGGCAACAGGCTCAGACCCATTGGTTATTACTCCTGCCAATTGGACTCAGTGGCTATGGGGGGACCCTCCTGTCTCAGAGCCGTCTTTGCAGCCCAAGCTCTTTTGGACAAGACCGCTGATCTTGTGTTGGGCCACCCTCTGATCCTCCTTGCCCCTCACGACATAACTGCCATACTGAACCAAACACAGCTCAAGGACCTGTCTTCAGCAAGACAGCTCAGACTCCAGGGTGCCTTGCTTCTCCCTGATAATATCACTCTCCTCTGATGTGATACCCTCAACCCATCCACTCTACTTCCACTTCTCGAGGGGGGACCCTCTTTGGAGAATGAAGACCCACATCTCACCGCTCATGACTGCTTCGAAGTGATGAAAATGGAAACAACACAGCGCTTGAGAATCCCGACTTGCCAATTTTTGTGGATGGTTAAAGGTATGCAGACAACGCTGGACAGAACCACACAGGATATGCAGTCACCACTGAAGATACAGTTCTTCAGGCTTCAGCATTACCCTCCTCCATGTCTGCCCAAGAAGCAGAACTCCGGGCCCTAACTGTGGCATGCAAATTGGAAGAAGGAAAAAGAACCAACATCCATACAGACTCAAGATATGCCCTCGGCGTTGCCTGTGATTTCGGGGTCATCTGGAAAACCAGGGGGTTCCTAACAGAACAGGTACACCTGTAAAACATAGTCCAACTATCAAGGACCTAATGGATGCCCTACTCCTCCCAGCACAGGTGGCTATACTTAAGGTGAAGGCACACGGCAAACTGAATTCCCAAGAAACACGAGGCAATCACCTGGCAGATACTGCTTCAAAACAAGCTGCAAATGGAATGCGAGAAGTGGTCAGCGGAGTTAATGCACCCATCCTGGATGATCCACTGGACACCCCTGAAGAAACTGTACAGACCACCATGATTCTACGGAACCCTCCTGTGAGCAGAACCCATCTCAGGGAGCAACAAGAAGCAGCTGGCAAAGAAGAGAAAGAAGTGTGGATCAAGAAAGGAGCTAAAGAAACTGAAGGGCTCATGGAACTAAACAAGAGGCCGTGTCTACCACGACCAATGTTTCCTGCAGTGGTACAGTTGGCCCACGGTGCCTCTCACCTGTCAAAAACCGTGATGAACTCTCTGATCAACAAATACTACTTGGCTCCAGGAATTACCCCACTTACCAACAACGTCTGCAAGTCATGTACCATCTGTGCTAAATGCAACCTGGGAAGAACGGAGAAGGTACCTCTGAAGCATCTATCAAAGGCCCAGTACCCCTTCCAAAGGATATAGATCGACCACATCCAGATGCCAAAGAGTGGCTGATATGAATATGCATTGATTATACTTTGCATGTTCTCCGGATGGCCTGAAGGCTATCCCATTATCAACATGATGGCAAAGACCAGGGCAAAAAGACTTCTAACAGAAGTAGTGTGCAGATATGGCATCCCAGAGGTTATAGAGAGTGACCAGGGCCCGGCTTTCATGGCCTCAGTGACCAAAGAAATATGGACAGTTTTGGGAGTCACACTAGCTTTCCACACCCAATACCATCCTCAGAGCAGTGGGAAAGAGGAAAGATTGAATGGCACAATAAAGTCTAGAATGCTAAAAATGTCTCAGGAAACAGGAATGAGTTGGCCACTGGCCAGATAGCCTGCCCATTGCCTTATTCAGTGTTAGGTACACTCCAAGGGGAAACCATGGTCTGTCACCTTATGAGATATTGTTTGGCTCAGCCCCCAGATTGGGTTGTTACTTCCCGCAACAGTTACAGCTCCAGTCTGATGTGTTGACCAATTATGTGACTGCTTTATCTCGAGAATTAACCCGTATCCATTCACAGGTATTTTCTTCCATTCCAGATCCTGAGCTAGATACAGTAACACACAAGCTGGTCCCTGGTGACTGGGTCCTAATAAAGAAGTTTGTGAGCAAACACACCCTTGAACCCAGATATGATGGTCCTTTCCAGGTTCTCCTAACAACCACCACATCAGTCAAGGTGGCCGGGAAGAACTCGTGGATACACGCCTCCCACTGCAAGAAGGTCCCTGTACCCAAGGAAGAGGTCGAGGGGACCAAACCATGATCCTGTATATCCTTTCCATTATGATTATTGTTCAGGCACAGGAGGTAGCCATCAGGCAGAAAGATGGTATAACACAATTCTGGTATAACTCTTCTAATGCACATGTAGCTACCTTCGTATTTGACCACTGCATTATAGTCTCCTGCTCCCAAGTGGCAATGTCACATGTATTGGAACACCATCAACATAGGTTGTAGGTCCAGGTCCACATACATATGTGTCATGGATGACTACTGGGGCAACAACTGTGACTACTGGGGATCCATGGGATGGAATACAGGGGATGACTGGGGATATAGGCCACAGAGTGCTCTGGACAAGAAAGATAAAAATGGGAAATCCCTACTTAACAGAATGACATTACTAAAGACAGGTACATGTTTGAATAGTGGGAGGACATGACAAAGCATGGAATTCACCCTCACCATAGAAAATACCAGCCCTACAGATGCTTGTCCTGGAAACATGGTTGGTGGGGAGCACAGGAGGAATGACAGGGAAGTTCCAACTTAAAGACATGTATAATTCACCAGACTGGCAGCCCCCTCGGCCTATAGCTAACCCCCTGAGGCCCCATATACAGAAGTTAGGGGACATGGTGGCCATAGCAACCCTACCTTCGAGGACACTATGGCCGCAGAGACTGGGTTCTCAGATGTCAACCTGTGACTCAAGTGGATGAGGTACGGTGCAGGGAAACACAATAAAACCAATTGTTATGTGTGGGGGGGCTAGACCTCATTTGGGAGCAGTACCCCTAAACATACCCCCAGAACATGAGACATGTTTTCTCAGCCTATTTACCAACTCAACCACTAACCACTCTCTGTGTGAAAAATGGAAGAGAGAGTATCCTATATCACCAAGACTCCCAAGCCAGGAGAGGGTATCACCATATATCCTGGCAATTACACATGTTATGGATGATACCAGGGAGCAGGGAAATCTCTTGAGAACTTCACCACAGGTTACTGTGGATCTTATAGTGAGGTGTTAGTAGATCTGGTGCAAAATCAAACCCAGTCTTTGGGAGACGTGTACTGGGTCTGCGGAGACATTAAAATTAGGATTAGGATGACAGGACAGTGGACGGGGGAATGTGCACTGGCTAAGGCCATAATGCCTCTGCACATTTTCTCAGAGACCCCAGAACCAGAAGCAAACAACACACCTAGGCCTAACAGGAGGCGTAGGAGTGCCCCAGTGGGAAGCTTTGACCGTCATAGCTGCAACCCCCCCCCCCCCATATGGACAGACATAAGTCAGCTAAATCAGCAAAAAAACTTTTACATTGTCACAATAATAATATATTTTTAGCATATGCCTTGTCTTGCTTGTCTGACATGAATGTCTAGCTGCTATTATATAAACTGCAAAAAGAGGAAATAAAAACAGAAGTAACTTTACACTGAACTGTGCGTGTCAATTTGGCCAAGTGGCAGATATAAATATCTCGGATGATTTTGGTCCAGTCCAAAACAATATCATTATAGATGACAAAAGTGATAAAGACATTGATATTAATATGGATGAAAAAATGATATAGAGGACAGAGGACAAGAGAGATAAAGATATTGATCTTAATACAAATGACAGAAATAATAATTTTAGATATGTCAATATCAATACAACAATACAATATATATGCGTAGGACAGGGATATGATTGCTGTATGCAATTTTATTTCATTCATAGTAATAATATTGAAATCAAAGTTAAAATAGAATCCAAAACAAATTTGTTAAAATGCAGGGATTTTATAGATTAAACAACAGAACCAGAACTTTTGAATGTAATATATTGGGAAGGAGTTTCTGGTCAATGTTTGTAAAAGGTAATGATTCAACAATTTGGTCTGGAAATGTTGATAATAATATGTCAAGATCTGGGAAAACACTTTATCCTTTAGATCAATTTTATTATCTTTTTCAAAGTTTCATAAAAACATTAGATCGAGAACATTTAAATGTAATTGGAGATGAAAAGGGGGACATTGTAAGAATATGGGATTTTAAAGTAACAATAAAATTAGCTCAAATAAGGGTTAAAATTAGTATTTCTGTGGTAGCTATGATTGTGCCAGAAATTAAAATATCTCCACAATCTTTAAAAATCATTGAAGACAAAGATAATTTGCATTTGATATGTAATACAGAAATATATTTACCTCAAAGTTCATTATTAGTTTGGAAAAGGAATGGTTAATTTTTGGGTAGTTTTCTTCACAGTAATATCAATATAATTTATAGAGGAATTTTTGGTAGTGTGAATTGAATCAATGATACATTTGTTTATCAACAAATGAGTGTATTTTTGAATGATACTGGTATATATGAAAGTTGCATATCAATAGGAAATTATCCGGTGAAATGTGCTAAGACAAGTGTTGTTGTAGTGTCTCCAAGGAAAACTCCATGTATTAATAAGAAAAGTGTTCTTGCTAATCCATTTCAGATTAACTGTTTCCAATCCAGAACTCTCTTGAGAGTGGGAAAGTTTGTCATTATATTGTGGAATTTAAATTTTTCAGAATGGAAAATTTCTACAAGGTTTCCACAATGTCAAGGAC
Organism: Lithobates clamitans; assembly: GCA_037952925.1. Taxonomy (NCBI): domain Eukaryota; kingdom Metazoa; phylum Chordata; class Amphibia; order Anura; family Ranidae; genus Lithobates; species Lithobates clamitans. Next base: position 595,993 of record JBBGZY010001175.1, on the reverse strand, counting down.
ATTTAGTTAATATGGAATTGGGCATTAAAAGATGGTTTGAAATTAATAGTAGAAATCATAACAGAAATAAGCGCGGTATTGTTGAAGGTATTTAAGAAGGGATTGGCACAATTGGGAGCATAACAAATAGTATGGATATTAACACTTTAAAGTCTGATCTTGAAACAGCTGGTTTAGTGGGGAGTAAAGGTATCAAAATACAAAGAAATTTAAATGAGATATTAGAAGATATGATTATTACAACAGCTAATATAATGGGTCCATCTATATTACATCTTCAAAATATTACTCTTAATTTAATGACAAGTGAACAACATTGTCACATAGCCAGAGCATGTTTAGAGATCCAGACAGAATATTCCACTAATTTTAAAATTATTGCACAAGCATTTCAGAGTGGAATAACTCCTCTTGGCATTTTACAGAATTTACCTAGAGAATATGTATATGCTATAAATCATACAGATTTAGGATGCAATCAGGATGTATGTTATAGCTCTTCCATGATTACAATAGCAGGGAAAGAACAAATATTGGTTCCAATTACTGTCTTGGGATTACAAGATACACAATTATTATACTATAAATTACAGTATACAGATTTTGCTTTTAACAATGAAAATTTGTGTAGATCTGTCATCATGTTTACAATTCCAGTCTAAAGTTACCTAATCAAGACAAAAGTATATTTCATTCTTGTTATCATAATCATACATTATGTTCAGCAAGAATAGAAAAGGTTGAAAATATTTCTGAATGCACTACTCTTGTAGATAAAAAGAAAGTTTGTTTTCAGATTATGTCATACACAGAAAGGGTTAAAACTTTTTTCTCTTCTTGTACAAATACAGAAAACCTAAATCAAGGCTTGTATTGTATAGAAGGAGACATTGTAGCAATAAGTGTTAATGGGTTGAGAACAAATTTAACAAATATGCTTATGAACTTATAAGTGCTCTTCCCACACAATACAATATATCTCAGATAGATGAATTTCCATGGGAAAAATGGGTAAGGAACTTCAGAATGCAGAAATATTGTTTAAACATGAACAAGTACATTTACAAGAAATATCTCATCAATGTTCAGAGTTTTCAGGAAATAATTGGTGGAAAAAATTCAGTAAGTGTGTATCAATTTGGGGAAAAACTTCAAAAACTTCAGCAGCAGGAAATATTTTATCACATCCTATAGTTATTCTTTTTATTACTATTATGTTATCCATTACATTCCAGTTATGTTTAATGTTTAGAATAAAAAATTATAATATCGAATTAGAAATTAAATCAGGAGAGAAGATGATTTATTGCAAAATAAACTTAAAAGAAGAATGGGTTTTGGAGTTGCAAACTCAGTTACAAGTGAAAATACATCTGGAATGTATGGATGATTAGATAAGAAATATGGTTATTATTCATATTTCAGAGGGTATTGTTATATGTTATATTCTTTATATTCAAAATTTAATTTGGTTCTAAAAATATATATCTGAGGAGTTCTCCTTTAAAAATAGTGTGAATGTGAAGATTTCTGAGCTAATAGTCTACAGATGGTGACATTTGAACTGAGTTCTCAATTTCAAGAAGTTTTCAGATTATTTTTGATTGATATTAACTGATTGTATTTTAATGAAGGAATTCCTATGTAATGGATATTCTGTTTTAGAAATGATGTGTATACTCGGTCTGTGAAGGGTTGATTCCCATCCCCCCTCTCTTCCTGTGTCAGAGTCTGGAGCTAATTAGACATGGTCAAATGTTACAATACTCTTGACCACCACCTCTGGATGGGAGGAGAAGGGAGAGGAATGGGAGTGTCTGGTTTTTGGTGGAAATTATTTTTGAAATCAATTTTTGATTGATATTAACTGATTGTATTTTCATGAAGGAATTCCTATGTAATGATTTTTCAGCAAATGAAAGTAAACTGGAGTTTGAAGGTTTAGCCAATCATGTATCAGACACTATTTTGTGGAAGTCTATGTATGAGCAATGCTTACAGGCAAATACTGAAATTGATAAGGCTAGGTTCTCATTAGCTAAAACAAAAAAGAAATTGTGTAATGTAATGTTGTTAGTTACGGTTTTTGATTCAATGGTTTTTGATGTGCCAGAAAAACATGATTTGTGTAGCGAATAAGTCAGGAAGTCTAAATGTATCAGAAAATGTACAAACACTTCAGAATTTATACATTGAACATTTATTGACTGAGAAATGTGAATTGGAACAGAAAATGAATGAATTATTGTAACGGTTTAAACAAAGAGAAAGTTGTATTGCCTTTTTTGACTCAGAAAGAGGTTGAAAATGAGAATATTATCAATTTGCTTAGAAAGGAAATAAAGGAAGTTCTTCTGAACATGCTCAGTGTTTAGCACAGATGGAGGCTCTTGAATATGTAGGAAAGTCAGATATGAGTGTCAATGATGTTGCTATGGTGGGAATCAATGTTGTAGATTTGCTAAATAAAAGTGTAGTAAATGTGCTTGAAATTGATTCAGGAGTTGAAACAGTGGAGCCTTCTGATGAGTGTAAAGTGTGGAAGTCTATGTATGAGCAATGCTTACAGGCAAATACTGAAATTGATAAGGCTAGATTCTCATTAGCTAAAACAAAAAAGAAATTGCGTCATGTAATGAAGTTAGTTACGGTTTTTAATTCAATGGTTTTTGATGTGCCAGAAAAACATATGATTTGTGTAGCGAATAAGTCAGGAAGTCTAAATGTTACAGAAAATGCACAAACACATGAGAATTTATATATTGAACAATTATTGACTGAGAAATGTGAATTGGAACAGAAAATGAATGAATTATTGTAACGGTTTAAACAAAGAGAAAGCTGTATTGCCTTTTTGACTCAGAAAGAGGTTGAAAATGAGAATATTATACATTTGCTTAGAAAGGAATTAAAGGAAGGTCAGTCTTCTGAACATGCTCAGTGTTTAGCACAGATGGAGGTTCTTGAACATGTAGGGAAGTCAGATGCAAGTGTTAATGATGTTGCTATGGTGGGAATCAATGTTGGAGATCTGCTGAATAAAAGTGTGGTAAATGTGCTTGAAATTGATTCAGGAGTTGAAACAATGGAGACTTCTGATGAGTGTAAAGTCTGTTAATTTCAATTATAGTAATGTTTTGCAGAAATATGAGTTTTCATCGCCATATGCTCAGAGAAGGGTTTATGCAGGAAGACCAGCTCTCAAATGTTTTGTTTGCAAACGAGAGGGTCACATAGCCAGGTGATTTGATGACTAATAATGATATGCAAAGGAGGTTGTATTATCCGAAAACTACACCAAGACGTTATGAAGTTTATTCTGTGAGATGGTGTAGCAATTCAAGATATAAAGGACATAACAATCAAATTTGTTTTCCTTTTAAGATCGAAATGCAGAGATTACAAACTGAAAATAGTCCATCAAGATAGAAAAGGCATCACTGTGTTGAATATAGCACTGGGGGAAACAATGTTAGCAGTCCTTAATGAACTGCATGGATGGTAAGAATTTTCTGGTTAATGTTTCTTTGCTATGAAAAATATTATGATGTGAGTTTCAGAGATTTGGCTTCATGTTTGGAATATTATAGAGGACCTTAATATATTTTTAGTATTTTCAAGGATAATCCTTTGGATTATTATTTTTTTAAGTTTTCCTTGTTATGATTATTATGGTTTTTTTTTTTTTTTTGTTCAGGTGGGAAAATTGATAGGTTTAGTTCACCTGAAAGAGGGGGTAATTAGCAGCTTTGCCTTCAATTAGTAGCTCAATACATTTTGTTTAAAACAATAGTGAGTTAGCTGTAGGCAATAGAACAGCAGACACATTAGTAGGGATGAGCTTCGATTTCAAGTCGAACTCACGTTCGACTCGAACATTGGCTGTTCGCAAGTTCGCCGAACAGCGAACAATTTGGGGTGTTCGTGGCAAATTCGAATGGCGCGGAACACCCTTTAAAAGTCTATGGGAGAAATCAAAAGTGATAATTTTAAAGGCTTATATGCAAGTTATTGTCATAAAAAGTGTTTGGGAACCTGGGTCCTGCCCCAGGGGACATGGATCAATGCATAAAAAACTTTTAAAAATGGCTGTTTTTTCAGGAGCAGTGATTTTAATAATGCTTAAAGTCAAACAATAAAAGTGTAATATTCCTTTAAATTTCATAGCTGGGGTGTGTCTATAGTATGCCTGTAAAGGGGCGCATGTTTCCTGTGTTTAGAACAGTCTGACAGCAAAATGACATCTTAAAGAAAAAAAAGCCATTTAAAACTACTCGCGGCTATTGCTTTGCCGGTCTGACAATACACATAGAAGTTCATTGATAAAAACGGCATGGGAATTTCCCACAGGGGAACCCCGAACCAAAATTTAAAAAAAAAATGATGTGGGGGTCCCCTTAAATTTCATACCAGGCCCTTCAGGTCTGGTATGGATTTTAAGGGGAACCCCGGCCAAAAAAAAACAAAAAACGGCGTGGGGTCCCCCCAAAAATCCATACCAGACCCTTATCCGAGCACGCAACCTGGCAGGCCGCAGGAAAAGAGGGGGGATGAGAGAGCGCCCCCCCTCCTGAACCGTACCAGGCCACATGCCCTCAACATTGGGAGGGTGCTTTGGGGCAGCCCCCCAAAACACCTTGTCCCGATGTTGATGAGGACAAGGGCCTCATCCCTACAACCCTGGCCGGTGGTTGTGGGGGTCTGCGGGCGGGGGCTTATCGGAATATGGAAGCCACCTTTAACAAGGGGACCCCCAGATCCCTGTGTGAAATGGTAAGGGGGTACTTGTACCCCTACCATTTCACTAAAAAACTGTAAACAATGTTAAAAATGTCAAGAGACAGTTTTTGACAATTCCTTTATTTAAATGCTTCTTCTTTCTTCTATCTTCCTTCATCTTCTTCTTCTGGTTCTTCTGGCTCTTCTGGTTCTTCCTCTGGCGTTCTCGTCCAACATCTCCTCCACGGCATCTTCTATCTTTTTCTCCTCGGGCCGCTCCGCACCCATGGCATGGGGGGAGGCTCCCGCTCTTCTCTTCATCTTCTTCTCTTCTTCTTCATCTTCTTCTTCATCTTCTTCTCTTCTTCATTTTCTTCTCCGGGCCTTCCCTGTGATGCCAGGTTGCGTGCTTGGATAAGGGTCTGGTATGGATTTTTGGGGGGACCCCACGCCGTTTTTTTTTTTTTTTTGGCGCGGGGTTCCCCTTAAAATCCATACCAGACCTGAAGGGTCTGGTATGGAATTTAGGGGGACCCCCACGTCATTTCTTTTTTAATTTTGGCCGGGGTTCCCCTTTAATATCCATACCAGACCTGAAGGGCCTGGTATGGAATTTAGGGGGACCCCCACGTCATTTTTTTTTAAATTTTGGTTCGGGGTTCCCCTGTGGGGAATTCCCATGCCGTTTTTATCAATGAACTTCTATGTGTATTGTCGGACCGGCAATGCAATAGCCGCGAGTAGTTTTGAATGGCTTTTTTTCCTTTGAAATGTCATTTTGCTGTCAGACTGTTCTAAACATGGGAAACATGCGCCCCTTTACAGGCATACTATAGACACCCCCCAGCTACGAAATTTAAAGGGATATTACACTTTTATTGTTTGACTTTAAGCATTATTAAAATCACTGCTCCTGAAAAAACAGCCGCTTTTAAAAGTTTTTTTTGCATTGATCCATGTCCACTGGGGCAGGACCCAGGTCCCCAAACACTTTTTATGACAATAACTTGCATATAAGCCTTTAAAATTAGCACTTTTTATTATTCATGTTCGTGTCCCATAGACTTTAACGGGGTTCGCGTGTTCAAACAAACTTTTTTCCTGTTTGCATGTTCTAGTGCGATCCGAACAGGGGGGTGTTTGGCTCATCCCTACACATTGGCTAGGGAAGCAACTTTGTATGGAGAATTATTGATTCAACCTGAATTGGTATCAATTAATGTTGTGAAGAAAACAGGCACACAGATTCCATAATTTGCAGAGGAACATGAAGGGGGGTGATTTCTTTTGTCTTCTTCTCTGGGTGACATAAGATCTTTCTTTGTTTGTGAAAACGGGATCTTGTGTCATGAATTAAATGGCTTTCTGTGTCCTGCTATACCACAACACCTACAGGTAGAATTCACTAAAGATGATATTTTAACAACTTTTAGGATGTTGATTCATCATGTTTTTCCAGTTTGGGGTATACCAGCAAACCTCAGTAGTGACAGAGGATCCCATTTTACAGGTAAAATCATGCTGGCAATGTTTTTAAATCATAGGATTAGAACAGAGATTTCATGTACCATATCATCCACAGTCTGTAGGTATTGTGGAAAGAATGAATAGGACTATCAAATCCAGAATTGAAAAAATGTTGTTAGACTAAGGAAATACTTGGGTTGATGTTGTTCCATTTATTTCAATGAATGCAAGAAGTACAGTTTTCTTCAGCTAAAAAGTATCCTTCTTTTGAATTAATGACAGGAACGAAAATGCCACTTGTGTTTCCCAATTAATTTTTTTGTCTAAGCCACAAAGAGAGGCAATAGAGAAAACAAAATGGTTGCAGATGTTACAGAATAATCTGAACAATATTTTGCCACATGCAGCTACTTGTATGCAAAAAATGGCCCCTTCACATATTTCTAAGTTTGAGAAAGGAGGTCAACTTATGATAAAAAGTTTCAGGAAAAGTGGACCGTAGCAAAGTAATTGGGAAGGTCCATTTGACATCTTGGATGTTCAAGGTGTAATGGTACTAGTCCAAAAACCTCTCAATTCAGTGAAAAATGCATGTAGACAATAAAAAAACGTGGATACACACAGATCAATATAGATTGTATATACCAAGATAATGATGCTGCATTCCTTTTTTTAGGAATGAATTATAAAAATCTAACCTGGAGGAATCATGGATTTCAAAAAGAAGTAAAGATGACAGCACAACAAAAGAAAAGTTTTAAAGAGACTTATCATCATCAAAGGATTCATCTTTTCTCTAGTGACAATTTTATATGTGGTAAAATATATCACAAACTGTTCCAGCTATGCAGAGGTTAACCGGATTGAAGATTTACACAACAAAGACATTACATTATTCAGAAACAAAAGAGATGTAGACATTGATATCAATATGGATGACAAAAGTGATAAAGACATTGATATTAATATAGATGAAAAAAATGATAAAGACATTGATATCAATACAGAGGACACGAGTGATAAAGATATTGATCTTAATACAAATGACAGAAATAATAATTTTAGATTTGTCAATATCAATACAGATGAAGATTTGTATGGATATGTATGTGTAGGACAGGGATATGATTGCTGTATGCAATTTTATTTCATTCATAGTTATGATATTGAAATCAAAGTTAAAATAGAATCCAAAACAAATTTGTTAAATTGCAGGGATCTTATAGATTAAACAACAGAACCAAAACTTTTGAATGTAATATATTGGGAAGGAGTTTCTGGTCAATGTTTGTAAAAGGTAATGATTCAACAGTTTGGTCTGGAGATGTTGATAATAATATGTCAAGATCTGGGAAAAACACTTTATCCCTTAGATCAATTTTATTATCTTTTTCAAAGTTTCGTAAAAATATTAGATCCAGAACATTTAAATGTAATTGGAGATGAAAAAGGGGACATTGTAAGAATATGGGATTTTAAAGCAACAAGAAAATTAGCTCAAATAAGGGTTAATTAAGGTATTTCTGTAGTAGATATGATTGTGCCAGAAATTAAAATGTCTCCACAATCTTTAAAAATCATTGAAGACAAAGATAGTTTGCCTTTGATATGTAATACAGAAATATATTTACCTCAAAGTTCATTACTAACTTGGAAAAGGAACAGTGAATTTTTGGGTAGCTTTCTTCACAGTAATATCAATATAATTCAAAGAGGAGTTTTTGGTAGTGTGAATTGGATCAATGATACATTTGTTTATCAGCAAATGAGTGTATTTTTGAATGATACTGGTATATACGAATGTTGCATATCAATAGGAAAGTATCCGGTGAAATGTGTTAAAGCAAGTGTTGTTGTAGTGTCTCCAACAAAAACTCCATGTATTAATAATAAAAGCTTTCTTGCTAATCCATTTTAGATTAACTGTTTCCAAGCCAGAACTCTCTTGAGAGAGGGAAAGCTGGTTTAGTGGGGAGTAAAGGTATTAAAATACAAAGAAATGTAAATGAGATATTAGAAGATATGATTATTACAACAGCTAATATAATGGGTCCATCTTTATTACATCTTCAAAATATTACTCTTAATTTAATGACAAGTGAACAACATTGTCACATAGCTAGAGCATGTTTAGAGATCCAGACTGAATATTCCACTAATTTTAAAATAATTGCGCAAGCATTTCAGAGTGGAATAACTCCTCTTGGCATTTTACAGAATTTACCCAGAGAATATGTATATGCTATAAATCATACAGATTTATTGGAAAATAAATGGATAAGATGCAATCAGGATGTATGTTATAAACGCTTATTGCGATTTTTTTTACCAAAAATATGTCGAAAAAAAATGTTTTTTTTATATATTTTTGAGGAATATTTATTATAGCAAAAAGTCGCTATTTTTTGTTTATAGCGCAAAGAATAAAAACAGCAGAGGTGATCAAATACCACCAAAAGAAAGCTCTATTTGTTGGAAAAAAACGTCAATATTGTTTGGGAGCAACGTCGCACGACCGCGCAATTGTCAGTTAAAGCGATGCAGTGCCGTTTTGCAAAAAGTGCTCTGGGCAGGAAGGGGGTAAATTCTTCTGGGGCTAAAGTGGTTAATTCTCAGCGTTTTCAGGAAATAATTGGTGGAAAACATTCAGTAATTGTGTATCAATTTGGGGAAAAACTTCAGCAGCATGAAATATTTTATCACATCCTATAGTTATTCTTGTTATTATTATTATGTTATTCATTATATTCCAGTTATGTTTAGAAAATGAAATCAGGAGAAGAGATGATTTATTGCAACATAAGCTTAAAAGAAGAATGGGTTTTTGAGTTGCAAACTAATTTTCAAGTGAAAATACATCTGGAAATATTAGATCAAAGACAGAGTATTTGTGACAAGAATAATGTATGGATGATTAGATAAGAAATATGGTTATTATTCATATTTCAAAGTTGAATGTTATATTCTTTATATTCAAAATGTAATTTATTTTTAAAAAATAAATATCTGAGGAGTTCCCCTTTAAAAATAGTGTGAAGGTGAAAGTTTCTGAGCTAATAATCTACAGATGGTGACATTTGAACTGAGTTCACAGTTTCAAGAAGTTGTCAGATTATTTTTGATTGATATAACTGATTGTATTTTCATGAAGGAATTCCTATGTAATGGCTATTCTGTTTTATAAATTATGTGTATACTCAGTCTGTAAAGGGTCGATTCCCATCCCCCCTCTCTTCCTGTGTCAGAGTCTAGAGCTAATTAGACATGATGGTCAAATGTTACAATACTCTTCAAACAGAACATTATAGGGCGCATCAATGTGCAATATATTCCAATAATGCAAAAAAAAGTGCTATAGTGCATGAACAATGGATATGCTATTTTGCAATAAAGTGAATCCAATATGTTATACCATATATATAATATGTATCCATATACTGCAAAAAAAGTGCTATAGTGCATAAACAATATGCTATTTAGCAATACAGTGAATCCAATATGTTAGACCATATAATATAATGTGAACCCATATAATACAAAGAAAATGCTATGATGCATAATCGATACTTATGCTACATTGCATAAAGTGAATCCGTGCAGCAAATAAAATGTCCTCATATATTAAAGAACACACAGAGATTCTTCTTGTAATCTAATCACTATCTAATAAAGTTCACATGCATTCTGTTTCGTGCTTCACACGAAGTGGTATAACTAAGCGCTCACCAGATGGTAGTGGCCACAGAGTTACCCTCAGGCATATTGACCATATATCTTCAACAAGGAATCTTTCCCAAATCTCGGCAGATTAAAACTCCATTCACCAATCAGCAGATATTGTATGTGACTTTTATCTCTGAATCGCAATATTTAAATGCCTCCGCCAAATCTGCAAAAAGTGGCTCCCCAAAAAACCACAGAAAGCTTGGATAGTGTAAAAACGTCTTTATTCAACAAGCTAAAAGCTCTCAAACAACGTGCAGGTACAGGATGAAATGAACTAAGCTGCAGCTGAGAAGGAGAGACCGAGCAGTGTCTTACGTTCTATGGGTGTTTGTCATATTTCCTGAAGACGTGCACACAGCGTGAAATGTATTGAAAAAGGTGGCTCGATACACTGTCACGAGTCCTCCGTTCCTGGAACAGCTGGGACGATAGCCGAGTCGTCTGACAAACACCCATAGAACGTAAGACACTGCTCGGTCTCTCCTTCTCAGCTGCAGCTTAGTTCTTAGGTCCCATTAATTACTCATTCGTTATAATACTCTTGACCACCACCTTTGGATAGGAGGAGAAGGGAGAGGAATGGGAGTGTCTGGTTTTTGGAACAAATTTTGAGGAAAAAAACAGACTTGATATAAGTCAGAGTTTCGTTGAAAACGGTCTCTTTTGCTTACATCTTCTCACATACTTCCATCTACTACAAGACTCAGCATACAGATGATTTTACACATGCTTTCAGGTCAAAGGAAACAGCAGCCATTTTAACCACTTGCTTACTGGGCACTTAAACCCCCTCCTGTCCAGACCAATTTTCAGCTTTTAGCGCTGTCGCACTTTGAATGACAATTGCGCGGTCATACAACACTGTACCCAAATGAAATTTTTATCATTTTTCCCCACAAATAGAGCTTTCTTTTGGTGGTATTTGATTACCTCTGCGGTTTTTAGTTTTTGTTAAAAAAAAATGAAAAAGACCGAATTAAAAAAAATATTTTATTTTTTTTATATTTTGTTAAAAAAATTTGCAAACAGGTGATTTTTCCCCTTCATTGATGTACGCTGATGAGTTGGCACTGATGGGCACCGATAGGTGGCACTGATTCGCACTGATGGGTGGCAGTGATGGGCACTAATGGGTGGCAGTGATGGCAGCACTGCTAGGTGGCACTGATTGGCACCACTCGTGGGCATTGATAGGTGGCACTTGTGGGCATCGATAGGTGGCACTTGTGGGCATTGATAGGTGGCACTGCTGGGCACTGTGGGCACTGGCAGGTGGCAATGTCAGGTGGCACTGTCAGGCTCAGATGAGGCATATGTGCCTCCTTCCTCTTCGGGACCGATGTCCCTTTAACATGAGCCAGTGATCGACTTTTTTTTCTTCTCACGCTGTCAGCGTGAGGAGGAAAAAAAACCGATCACCAAGATTTTGTTTACATCATGTGATCAGCTGTCATTGGCTGACAGCTGATCACATGGTAAGGGGCCGGGATTGGCCCCTTACACGGATCTGTGATTATCTGAGCCTCCGTGACTTAGTGATCACAGCGCGCGCAGCGCACGCCCTGCAGGGTGCGCGTGCACAGGAGAGGACATCCCATGACGCGTTGTGGCTGTCATTCGGCTATGGCCCAGACCTCAAGTGGTTAAGCACATGCTTTGAATCTATATTTTGAAACAAACAAACTTTATCTTATATTTTTGATCATATTTGAAGCAACACTAATTTTGAATATGAATGTACTATTTTTGTAAACTTTTGTGTGAAAATAAATCACACAGTTTGATTCAAGCTGACTCAGACATATAATTCAGAAATTTGTCGTACAATCATCATTTCAAAGCTTTTGTGAATATTAAGCTATTTATTACAATAGCAGATTTACTGCTATTTATATATATATATATTAGACTATACAGAATAAAATCCATCTCTTTCCCTAGTAAGAGCAACAGTTAACTCTTTGATCACTCTAGATGTTTAACCCCTTCCCAACCAGTGTCATTGGTACAGTGACTATGCATATTTTTTAGCACTGATCACTGTATTAGTGTCACTGTTAGGGGGTTTTGGTGAAGTATCAGGGATCTAAACAAACCTCTGAAGTCTCACTTTTGAGACAGGCATTCCCAAATCTCCTGTTTATTCACAAGCTGAAGCATAGTAAACAAAGTTTACTATACTTCAGTTATGAATTAACAGCATCATTGGTCGGTACCGCTAGTAACTGCCCCCCCTTCCCCCACCACACTGATCAACCCCGACTGGTAGATTCCACCTGCTGCAGGAGGAACCCGGAGCCTTTCATGGGGACCCTTACTGGCCCAGGGCCCTGGGGCAGTGCGCTAGTACCCGCATGGTCAGTCTGCCCCTGGTACAAGTTAAGCTGTTTGCTCCTATTTCGTGTACCTTATCATAGAAGTCCTCTGTATGATACTTTACAAAGCTTTTGCTTTTTGGAAGAAAATGATATGTGAACCTCTTGTTGAAAATGCTTTTAATGTTCTTTTTTGTATAAACATGGTCTTCTCTTGGATATTATATATAGGTGTAAGTTCAATCTGTATACCAGGATGTGAGTGTCTGTCGTATAATCTGCTTAAGTATATCAAATTATCTCTTCACTGCAGTTTAAAGGACCCTGACAGGGCCCCTTTGCTTTCTTTTTAACTACTTGCAGACCAGCCACCGTCATTATATGGCGGCAGGTTGGCTTATTCCCGCGAATCCCCGTACTGATACGTCGGCTCCTTTAAGAGCCATAGCAGGCACATGCACCACCTGCACAGCAGGGAACCTGATGCACATGGCCAGCAGCCACAATGTCCGCCTGCCACCTGCAATTGCAGGCACAAGAGGCAGAACAGGGATTTGTGTATGTAAACACACAAATCCCCGTTCTGACAGGGGAGGAGAGACAGATCTGCTGTTCTGACTAATTAGTCTCCTCTTCCAGTCCCATCCCTCAACAGTTATAAATACACAAGAGGGAACACATTTGACCCCTTGATCGCCTCCTAGTGTTAACCCCTTCCCTGCCAGTGACATTTACACAGTAATCAGTGCATTTTTATAGCACTGATCGCTGTATAAAATGTCAATGGTCCAAAAAATTTGTCAAAAGTGCTCAATCTGTCTGCCCCAATCCCGCAGAAAAAAATAATTCGCAGATCGCCGCCATTACTAGTAAAAAAAATATATAGAATTTTTTTTTTTAGTAGTAATGGCGACCATCTGCAGATTTTTTTAAATTATAATAATATATATATATCTATATATAGATATATAGATATATATATATATTTCTATATAGCTATATATATATATATATAGCTATATAGATATATATATATATATATATATATATCTATATCTATATAGATATATATATATATCTATATATAGATATATATATATATATATCTATATATATATATATATATATATATATATATATATATACGCACACACACACACACACACACCATAAATCTATCCCCTATTTTGTATACAATATAACTTTTGTGCAAACCAATCAATATACACTTATTGCGATTTTGTTTACCAAAAATATGTAGAAGAATACATATTGGCCTACACTGAGAAAGAAATTTGTTTTTTGTTTTTTTAATAATTGGGGATATTTATTATAGCAAAAAGTAAAATATCTTTTTTTTTCAAAATTGATGCTCTTTTTTTGTTTATAGCGCAAAAAATAAAAACAGCAGAGGTGATCAAATACTACCAAAAGAAAGCTCTATTTGTGGGAAAAACAGACATCAATTATGTTTGGGTACAGCGTTGCACAACCACACAATTTTTGGTTAGAGCGACACAGTTCCGTATCGCAAAAAGATGGCCTGGTAATTAAGGGGGAAAATCTTCTGGGGTTGAAGTGGTCAAGCAAAAGAGAACTCCAGAGGCAAGACACTTAACAACCACCTGTCTTACAACATGAATATTAGGGATAATGAAGCCCTGATTGAAATAATGCAAATAATGCCTAAAGATGACACAGTGGGGACAAGCAGCAAATTGCATTACAGAAAGGAGAACCAGACCAAAACTGGATGAAAGAGTCCAAGATAATTTTATAAAAACATTCAAGGCATTTTAGGGTACTTTAAAGTACTTTAAAGTTTTATCCTGCATTGTTTACTGATGGAGGGGGAGTGGCGTTTTCCCTGAAAGCCATTGGCTGTTTTTAATTACTTTTCTTACCAACAATTAAAATGATCCTGGACCCTTTTATGCGATTTTGGTCTGGTACGCCTTTCTGTATTTCTATTGTTTGAGCTACTGTTGGGTGGCATTTTGAGGGAAGCCTGTGTGGGAGCTCCCTCACCAGAACTTTTGAGCTTATTTGAAGTTTTCTTTCATCTGACTACAAATCTAAACGTTGCAAGTGCCTCCTTAAAAATGTTGGTCTGTAGTCCTTGTTTATTTTGCAACTATTTTACTGTCTTCTTTAGAAAAGGTACCCACGGTGGATTGCTTTTAAGAGGTAGTTTACAGCTTACTCGTAGGCGATATGTCACCTCCTGCATGCTTGTTTTAACTGTTGGAAGTCAAAAGCACCATGGCACAACTTTCTTCTGTGCCAAGCCCTTCCATGTGTATCTTGCTCCAAAAATTAGTTATAAGTTGGGACAGTTGCCATTTTTGTTTAGCTTGCTGGATATCCACTTAAGCTCCGGAAGGTTTTACCCCCTTCATGACCAGGCAATTTTTTGCTATTCAGCACTGCTATTTTTTCTGGTAATTGCATGATTAAACAATGTTGTACCCAAATTAAATGTATATAATTTTTTTCACACAAATATAGCTTTCTTTTGGTGGTATTTCATCACCACTGGGTTTTTATTTTTTGCGATATGGATGAAAAAAGACAAAAAATTTTGAAAACAAAAAAATTATATTTTTTACATTCTGTGAAAAAACATATCCAATAAAAACATTAAAAAATGTAATTTCTTCATACAGTTTGGCCAAAATATATTCTGTTATATGTTTTTGATGGAAATTTTTCTTTTCTTTTTTTAAGCCAATAATGGCGGCGATCAGCTACTTATAATGGAACTGTTATACTGTAGTCGGGTGGCCAATCTGATACTAACTGATGCTCGGGGGAGCTGACTAACTGCCACTGACATCACCTGTGACATTAATACAGTGATCAGTAATACTTTACACTGTCACTGTACTAATGACACTGGCTGGGAAAGGGTTAACATCTAGGGCGATCGATGGGTTAAAAGTGTGTCTAACTATGTGTAATATGTGTAAAGTGTGCTGCTTTTTACTAAAGATCTCTCAGTTTCAGACAGATTGCTCCACCTGTACAGAGCTCTGTGTTGTTTACCAACACAGAGTTCTGGGCTGTGATTGGCTGTGTGCAATCAGCAGGTCCTGTCTGTGAATCATTGGCTGGGACATGCTGACAGGCAGGGACGTGCTTGCTTGCTTTCCCTACAGCGGCTGCCCTACCACAGCACATTGCGGGAGGGTGGTCAGCAAGTGGATATGGTGTGGGGACACAGTAGATACTTCAAGCTGCCTTTGTGCTCTCCTGGGCTTCTGGTGTGTCTCTGCACTTTTAAGCAGGAATGGGCTCCCTCCAGGCATACAGTGCCTTGAAAAAGTATTCATACACATTGAAATTTTCCACATTTTGTCCTGTTACAAGTCCCCGGGAGTGGACTGACTATCAGAATATTATAAAACATTGCAGACCGCTCTCACCCCATACTGCAAAAAATGATTCAAGGAAGCTGCAACCTCCGGTTCATTCCCTGAAGAAATGCTCAAAACCATTATCGTCACTTTGCCAAAACCAGGGAAGGAGCCAACAAATCCACAGAACTTCCACCCCAAATTTCATTCCTAAACACGGACCTAAAGATCTTCTCAAAAATTATAGCAAACCGATTGGCAGACATTACGCCCTCACTAATAAATATGAACCAAGTAGGCTTCGTAAAAGGCCGCCAAGCCCCAGATGTCACTAGAAGAATGATCAACCTCACAATAACAAAATCTAAAAAAGAATTGGCAGCCTTCTTAACATTAGATGCTGAGAAGGCCTTCGATTGGGTCCACTGGGGGTATCTCAGGGCCACCCTTAGTAAGTTTGGTATTCAAGGCCCTATAATTACGATTGTCTCAGCACTATACTCCTGCCCCTCGGGTCAAGTATATACTTCCAATACATAGTCAGATTCATTTAAGATAACCAATGGGACTAGACAGGGGTGCCCACTTTCCCACATAATCTTTACCCTTATAATAAAACCGTTTGCCGAAGCTATCTGACAAAACCCACAAATTCAAGGAATCAATACCGCAGAATACGCTCACTAAATTGGACTATTTGTGGATGACGTCCTTCTAACCCTAAAAAATGTGGCTCCTTCTGAGGGCGGAACAAAATAAAAATGAGAAATTTGGAAGGATCTCATACTATAAAGTAAACAACAAAGTCCTCAAACCTCCCCATTAACATCAACAAAACGGCATCAAACTCCTAAAAAGAGAGTTCCCCTACTCGTGTCACAACAAAATTGATTAGCTGGGCATTAAACTAACCTCCCCCACATCTGTGTTATACGAAACCAACTTCCATCCACTCCTATAAAGCATCAAACAGGACCTGCTTAATTAGAGAAAAACCAAAATATCCTCGATAGGTCGCATTCAAAATGTTGTCCCTCCCTAAAATACCTTTTATATACCTATAAAACTCCCAACCAGTTTCTTTACCACAGTATATATAAGTGCATACGTTTGGAACTCAGGCTGACCAAGAATAGTGCATAACATCCTCCATAGACCAAAACAGGGTGGGGTAAACATACCCAATATCCGACTTTACCATATGACAACGATATTAGACCAACTCAAATCCTGGTTTGAACCTATCCCTACCAAGTGTTGGGTCAACTTAGAAAAATGTATCTTACTATACAGAGATCTGACCTCATTATTATTAGCAAGCGCCACACATCAGAAAATATATGTAGGCCAAGCAGTCACTATCCTGGCATCAGTATAGGCTTGGAATTCCTCTCTCCAAGACATTCCCTACAATGATTCCCCTAGAGCCATAGCTATCCCTACAACACCTAATGAATACCTCATACCTTCATCTATCATCTTCACCTAGATAAAGCAGCCCAAATAAAACATTTCCATAGGACCTACCCCACTTCCTACGTAAAAGTGAACAATACAATTTGGTCATACTATCACAATATATTGCTAACTAAGAAAAGGATATTGTGGTTCTATAAATACTTAAACAACCAACAAGTTGAAACTAAACCTCCCCAAATAATTAGATGGTTAAAAGAACTAAACGCAGAATACTCTCTCACAAGATGGAATAAAGAACTTAACACAACCCTGAGCTCTTCCCACTGCACCTCTCATTGAGAAAATGCTATGAATAACCTATAATAGGTATATGACACCAGTCAAACTTACCCGCATATTTCCAGATACATCTTCGGGATGATGGCGCCAATGTGGACAAATAGGTGACTTATACCACATTCTATGGTCATGCAAGAACATAAGAAGCTTCTGGGAATCAATGTTTGCCCTAATTTCATGCATTACTAGAATGAGCGCTGAGCCATGCCATTCATTGGCCCTCTTTGGAATGCAACTAGACCACTTTCCCAAACAATTTTTGACGATAGTCTCACATATACTAATCCCCAATATCTCTGAAGTCATCTTCAGAGTAAATGTAAACTGCATTTGTGAAAAATACATTGCGGGTCAAAACAACTCAATACATTCATTTGATCAAAAATGGATGTCTTGGATCCAGGATTTGAATCTAACCCATTTCTGAAATACTCTTCACTTAATTTCCTCTGACCTACCTGTACAGTGTCTGCTCTCTGGCCCCCCTGACCACTAGAGAGATCGGGGAAGGCCGAAGAGACCAGATACATCAAAAATAAGGATGTACAGATGACACCTCAACTTCCAATGTTTGTAGATATTTAGACCTGTAATAAATACCATACTATTCAGTTGAGTGCAACTGCAAGACAAAGTTATATAATACCCCACTTTTTGAATTCCAAATGGACAAATGGATTGTAACAGTTGTATTTCATCTTGTTCATTACCTTCCTGTTGATTTCAAAAGCTAGGAACTACCTAGATACCTTATCTTATATTGTACTTATGCAATTACTTGCGTTTTATGAAAAATACCAATAAAAAAATATTTGAAAGAAAAAAAAGGAATATTTTCCACATTTTGTCATGTTACAACCAAAAACATAAATGTTTTTTATTGGGATTTTATGTGATTGACCAACACAAAGTGGCACATAATTGTGAAGTGGAAGGCAAATGATAAATGTTTTTTCAAAATGATTTACAAATAAATATGTGAAAAGTGTGACATGCATTTGTATTCAGCCCCCCGAGTCAATACTTTGTAGAACCACCTTTTGCTGTAATTACAGCTGCAAGTCTTTTTGAGTATGTCTCTACCAGCTTTGCACAGCTAGAGAGTGAAATTTTTGCCCACTCTTTTGCCAACTCTGCAAAATAGCTCAAACTCTGTCAAATTGCATGGATAGCATCTGTGAACAGCATTTTTCAAGTCTTGCCACGGATTCTCAATTGGATTTAGGTCGGGACTTGAGCAATTCTAACACATGAATATGCTTTGATCTAAACCATTCTATTGTAGCTCTGGCTGTATGTTTAGGGTCGTTGTCCTGCTGGAAGGTGAACCTCCGGCCCAGTCTCAAGACCTTAGCAGACACTAACAAGTTTTCTTCTAAGGTTTGTGGGCTCTCTAACGAGTCTGTGACCAGAGAGAGAGAGAGTGGTGAGGAGAAGACTGATTTTTCTGGCAGCGTTGTAAAGATATGCTGAGGAGCCCAGGAGCCTGACACTACTAAAGAGCCCAGAGGTGGTTCACATGCGTCTTTGACTTAGCTTAATTGCAAAGTTGCATGCTCTAAGGTGAGCGTTCACTACCTAAGGGGGTCACCCTAGCACGTCTTGGATCACATACCAATTTGTTTTTCAAATTACACGGACTATATTATCACGTTATTAGTGACGCAGCTGGATGCTACTCATATGCACATGAGCACCTTGTCATATGACCTGAACCAAACATTTTGCTTGTATTGTTTTTTCCAGCAAGGTCATTAATGACATTTTTGGACACTTTATAACTGCACAGGAGCACTTTGCTATATTTTTTCTATATGCCTTTGGTATTTTAAACACAGTTACGCACCAAACACTTTTAAATTGAGTTTACCACTATATGTTATATGCATTTATTTTATGTATTTAGTCATATAAGTATTTAATCTATTTAATTTTCATTTGATTCAATATTTATTTTGGAAGCAATATACACATTTTTTGGTGTACACTACAACTAATATCACTTTTTAGTGCAGCGTATATAATTTATTCACAGGTTTTCTTCTAAGATTGCCCTGCATTTGGCTCCATCCATCTTCCCATCATCTCTGACCAGCTTCCCTGTCCCTGCTGAAGAAGAGCATCCCCACAACATGATGCTGCCACCACCATGTTTCACGGTAGGGATGGTATGTTCAAGGTTATGTGCAGTTTTCCGCCACACATAACATTTTGCTTTTAGGCTAAAAAGTAAAATTTTGGTCTTATCTGACCAGAGCACATTTTTCCACATGTTTGCTGTGTCCCCCACATGGCTTCTTGCAAACTGCAAATGGGACTTCTTATGGCTTTCTTTCAACAATGGCTATCTTCTTGCCACTCTTCCATAAAGGCCAGATTTGTGGAGTCACCTCCCACCTGATCTGTGGATTTCTGCAGCCCCTCCAAAGTCACCATGGGCCTCTTGGCTGCCACTCTGATTAATGCTCTCCTTGCCCAGTGTCAGGGCTGCGCTCTCAGCCCTTCCTTCTCTGTGCTCAGCTGTCGGTTAATCGCCAGAACTCATCGTTCCACAGTGGCTCACCTGTTGATCATCTCCTGCTTGTCAGTCAAGCCCACAGCCAGCCCCTTCTGGCTATTTAAACTGCCTGGTTCATTTCATCAATTGCCTTCACCTTGGTCAAACATATGTAGGCACTCTCTGCTGTGTTCCTGTTGAAGACTTCCTGGCTGATGTCCCTTTTGGTTTCTGATGCTGTCTATTGCCTCTGACTACGCTGATCTTTGGCTCCCCTATTTCCTGGCTTGTTCTGACTACCCAATTTGGCCACCAAACCCTGGCTGTGTTTTGATTAAGTTTACCAGTTGTACCATTTTTACCATTTTATTAAAAGGTGTGATTTTTACTGCATTGTTTGTCTCCATCTGTTTCATGGTTCCTGACACCTAGCCTGTCAGTTTAGGTGGATGGCCATGTCTTGGTAGGTTTGCAGTTCTGCCATACACTTTCCATTTTCAGATGATGGATTGAATAGTACTCTGTGAGAAAAAAAAAAGCTTGGGATTTTTTTTATAACCTAACCCTGCTTTAAACTTCTTCACAACTTTATTCCTGACCTGTCTGATATGTTCCTTGTCCTTCATGATGCTGTTTGTTCAGTAAGGATCTCTAACAAACCTCTGAGGGCTGCACAGAACAGCTGTAATTATACTGAGATTAAATTACATGCAGGTGGACTCTATTTACTAATCAGGTGACTTCTGAAGGCAATTGGTAACACTTGATTTTAGTTAGGGGTATCAGAGTAAAGGGGCTGAATACAAATGCATGCCACACTTTTCACACATTTATTTGTAAAACATTTTGAAAACCATGTATCATTTTCCTTCCACTTGACAATTACAGTATGTGCCACTTTGTGTGGCCTATCACATAAAATCCCAATAAAATACATTTACGTTTTTGGTTGAGACATGACAAAATATGGAAAATGTCAAGGGGTATGAATACTTTTTCAAGGCACTGTATAAACATATCAAAGTTCAGCTTACCGATATTCCAAAACAAAAACTGATAAATAGCTATAAATCAGGGGTCTCCAAACTTTTCAGAATGAGGGCCACATCATATTCTACAAATATTCACGAGTTGAAAAAAAAAAACAGTTTTATGAATGAATGCATTTACTTTAAAAGCATAAATAACTTTTAACTTCAAAAACACAGTGCTTCTCCCCTAATACATGCATACATTTATGTGCTCTTATAAATAAATATACCAAAATTCATAGGTCCAAATAAATTAAGTGCACTAGTGCCAACCACAACTAATAAAGTCCATGAATCCACATATGAAAATGATAAGTGCAGTTTCAAAGTGCTGGTGCAAATGTTCCTTTCTCAGTGCAGGATCCACAGTGCTGAGCACATCAAAAGATTGAAACCAGCACATTGAGCTTTTAATGACACCCAGTGGAAGTGGTGAAACACGTCAAGTGGGGGATGTATAGTGACAAGATTTCCGGCAACTGGAAAGCATGCTGAGGCGGCGATTCAATTTGATAGCATATGCTCATACAGTCGTATTTGTAATTGCTTTTAATAATTTAACAAAGTCAAACAGTATTACGCTATGGATATCACTTCTATGATCCTCCTTTATGATACAAATATATTGCATTGATCCCAGCAGTCACATTGAAAGAGTGGAGGACAAAGGAAAAAAGCCATCCAATTTATCTGGAAATAATATGCCATTTTGACCCTTATGCCGCCTACACACGATTGCACATTCTGACAACAAAATCCATGTTTTTTTTCCGGTAGATGTTGGCTCAAACTTGTCTTGCATACACACGGTCACACAAATCTTGTCGAAAGTTCCGAACGTCAAGAACGCAGTGACGTACAACACGTACAACGGCACTAAAAAAGGGAAGTTCAATACCAAGTGCGCCACCCTTTGGGCTCCTTCTGCTAATCTCGTGTTAGTAGAAGTTTGGTGAGAGATGATTTGCGCTTTTCAGCCTCGTGCTTTTCAGATCATTACTGCTCTTCAGTTTGTGCTCATGGGTTCGTATCTGGTTTTCAGTGTGTGTAGTCAGTTCACATTTGTTTTTCAGTGCATATTTTATAGTAGGTATTTGATTTTTAGTGCGTTTTTGTCGGCTTGTTTCTGATGTTCAGCTCGCTCTTCTCAGGCCTTTCTGTTTTTCAGTGCTTTCTGTTAGTTTGTTCTGACCAGCCGACTGTTTTGAAGCCATGAGGACCCTCACCCCGGACCAGAGGGTTTTTAACTACCGGCTGGCCAGAGCCATAAGAGTGGTGGAGAATGCTTTCAGGATAATGGCCAGCCGGTTCCGCCTATTCCTTACGCCAATTAACATGGCGGAACATAAACTTAACCATATAATCCTTGCATGCTGCATTCTCCACAACTATTTAAGGAGAAATTCAATGAACTATGTGGCCTCAGTTGGGCCTGAGGCTGGACTTCAACAAGAAACCTTGATGGCACTTGAAGCTGGCCGTCCTGGCTTGCCCCCCCAAAGTGCCCGCAAAGTAAGACAGAAGTATGTTGAGTACTTTGCGGGTAGGAGGGCCATTGATATGCCAGAAAATGTTTAAGAAACATTTTAAAAATAAATATTTTAATTAAACTGAAATAAGATTTTCTTTGATTTACTGCTTGTGTTTCTTTTAGCTGTCTCCTAGGTTAGCCAATGGGCTTTTCTTTTTGGCCATTTTCTTCAATAGTGCAAATGTAATTTATTTGATACATGAGGTGACAATCTCTTCTTCAGCGAACTATTATGTTGTGGGTCTGCTACACACACCTTGTTTTTGTTGTTAATGTATGTAATGCATTACTGATGAAAATATTCATCATTTTCAGCATCATGAATTAATTTTTGTGAGTGACGAAAATGGCCTGTTTGTTGCAAATTATAAAGCACTGTGGCAGTTATTTTCTAAAGGCAAATCCACTTTGCACTACAAGTGCACTGCAAAAGTAGTAGTACAAAGTGGATTTGCCTTTAGTAAATAACCCCCATTGTCACTGTAAACACCAACTTAGACCAAAAACTGCTATTGAGTAGGGATGAGCCAAACACCCCCCGGTTCGGTCCGCACCAGAACCTGCGAACAGACCGAAAATTTGCACGAGCGTTAGAACCCCATTGACGTCTATAGGACTCGAACGTTCGAAATCAAAAGTGCTCATTTTAAAGGCTAATTTTCATGGTATTGTCCTAAAAAGGGTTTGGGGACCCGGGTCCTGCCCCAGGGGACATGTATCAATGCAAAAAAAAGTTGTAAAAACGTCCGTTTTTTCGGGAGCAGTGATTTTAATGATGCTTAAAGTAAAAAAAAGTGAAATATTCCTTTAAATATCATACCTGGGGGGTGTCTATAGTATGCCTGTAAAGTGGCGCGTGTTTCCTGTGCTTAGAACAGTCCATGCACAAAATGTCTTTTTTAAAGGAAAAAAAGTCATTTAAAACTGCTTGCGGCTTTAATGTAATGTCGGGTCCTAGCAATATGGATGAAAATCAGTGAGACAAACGGCATGGGTACCCCCCAGTCCATTACCGGGCCCTTTGGGTCTTGTATGGATATTAAGGGGAACCCTGCACCCAAATTAAAAAAAAGGAAAGGTGTGGGGCCACCAGGCCCTATATACTCTGAACAGCAGTATACAGGCGGTGCAAACAAGACAGGGACTGTAGGTTTGTTGTTAAGTAGAATCTGTTTGTAATTTTGAATGGGTACATTTTTTAAGCTTTTTGGAAAACATCACCCCTGTGACATTTGCTTTGCTGTCTGTGCTCTTGTCCCAATGACAAATGTTTTTTGAAAATGTGGGTTTTTTTGTGAAACAAGAATTGGTGATAAAGCATAGGTGGAAAGGAGAAATGTTTTCCCATATTAACTCTTACAGGAGAGAATTTCGCTTCCTAGGGGTAGATTTCATTTCACTTCCTGTTGTCTCCTTCCGTTTGCAAGTAGGAGTTGTTTGTAAGTTGGATGTTTGAAAGTAGGGGCCCGCCCTATATACTCAGCAGAAATTTGGGCCTTAGGTGTTGTTGTGGCCACAACACTGTAAGCCCTCACAGGGCCCTGCTGTGAAATATTAGATCAAGAATTGTAATTACATGCCCCTGTTGAACAAGGGCTGAAAAATTGGGCCTTTGGTGGTGGTGTTGGTGCTGGTGCCACAACACTGTAAGTCCTCACTTGCTCTTGGTGGGCACAGAAACGGGCCCTGCTATGAAATATTAGATCAAGAATTGTAATTACATGCCCCTGTTGAACAGGGGCTGAAAAATTGGGCCTTTGGTGGTGGTGGTGGTGCTGGTGCCACAACACTGTAAGTCCTCACTCGCTCTTGGTGGGCGCAGAAATGGGCCCTGCTGTGAAATATTCTTCCAAGCAAACGGGGTATAGAACATATTATGCTGCCGAGAAAAAAAAATTAAAAATGTAAACTACTGCAAGCAGGGGCACAAACCTTAAACGTGTAAAACTTTGTGTGTTCCTGGTACAGTAGTGGCAGCCAAGGCGTGCCTCCCCCCCCTCAACCGTCATCATCCTGAGGTGGTAAAAAAAAAAAAGGGGGGGAGGGGTGGATTAGAGGAAAAAAGAAGGGGGGGAGAGAGCCACACACTACAAGGCAGTCCACGATCAAGTAACCGGAGGTATTACACCTCACCTTCCCATCAGTCAGCGGTGGGGTGGCAGGGTGTCTATCCAGGCTGAAGCCTCCCATGGAGAGGTAAAGAAACGAACCGACTCTCTGTCTTGAACCCTCAGGCGAGCGGGAAACAAAACGCTATACTTAATATTGCGGGCCCGCAGTGTTGCTTTCACCTGGTCAAAGGACTTCCTGTGCTTTTGTGTTTCGATGGAGTAATAAGGAAATATAAGCAGCTTGTCATTTTGGTACCGAACTTCTCCTTGTATTCTAGCGGCACGAAGAACCTCATCTCTGTCTCTGAAGTTCAAAAGCCGCAGGATGAAGGTGCGTGGTGGGGCCCCCGGGATACTCGGTTTGGGGGGACGCGGTGTGCTCTCTCTACCGTAAAGTAGGGGGAGAAGTGTGCATTAGGCAGCAGACTGCACGGTAACTCCTCTGCAAACACAGCTGGGCTGACACCCTCCGCTCCTTCAGCCAAGCCCACTATACGGAGATTGTTTCTCCTGTTGCGGTTCTCCGCGTCGTCTGCCTTGTACTCCAGCACCTTCATCTTTGTTTGTAGGTTACAGAGCGCCGATGAGTGCTCAGCGACCGTATCTTCTGTGTGACTGATTCGCTGCTCCGTCTCTGAAACACGGGATCTGAGCTTGTCCACATCCTGTCTCATCACCCCCATATCAAGCTGTACAGCTTCTATTCTAGTTGTGAGTGTGGCCTGACACACAGCTATCACTGACATTATGTCTGCAACGAAGCTGGGATGATGGGAGGAGCTGGGATGAGGGGGGACATCTAGCTCCTGTGGCTCAGGAGGCTCTGTCTGTGTCACCATACTGTATTTCCTCTCAGCACGGCGCTCCACACGTGGGGGGGCAGGGTTTCCACCTCCTCTGACTGTGGGAATCGGAGCTTCTTCCCCTTACCCACGGCTGCCCTGGATGAGCAACGTCTCATCCGAGTGATGTCACCGCCGCTGCTCCACACCGTTCCTGGACGGGACAGTGTGATACTTTGCCTCGTGGCGCTGCTCTCCACACTAGCGGGCAGGGGGATGGGGATCTCACTTCCTCCTTCTGTGAGAGACGGATCCTCACCCACGGCTGCCTTGGATGAGCGGGTTCTCACCCAAGTATATTCTCCTCCTCTTCACTGCTCACAGTGCCCAGGGGAGACAGGATTTTTTAACCTGTGCCAGCAGAGCTCCGGTATATGCGACCTCTCAGATGGCCATCTTGGACACGCCCACCTGCTGTGAAATATTAGATCAAGAATTATAATTACATGCCCCTTTTGAACAGGGGCTGAAAAATTGGGCCTTAGGCACTGGTGCTGGTGCCACAACACTGCAACGTCTTACAGAAACTCTAGTTGGAACGCAGGAACGAGCCCTGCTGCAAAGTATTGCATCAAAAATTGTAATTACACACCCCTGTTAAACAGGGGCTGAAAAATTAGGCCTGAGGCACTGGTGCTGGTGCCACAACACTGCAACCCCTCACAGATACTCTAGTTGGAACGCAGGAACGAGCCCTGCTGGAAAGTATTGCATCAAAAATTGTAATTACATGCCCCTGTTAAACAGGGGCTGAAAAATTGGGCCTTAGGCACTGGTGCTGGTGCCACAACACTGCAACGTCTTACAGAAACTCTAGTTGGAACGCAGGAACGAGCCCTGCTGCAAAGTATTGCATCAAAAATTGTAATTACACGCCCCTGTTGAACAGGGGCTGAAAAATTGGGCGTTAGGCACTGGTGGCGGCGCCCGGAACCAAAAATGTGCTTACAAGCTATCAGCATGATCATTGAGGAGGAAGAGGATAATTACTCAGGATAGTCACTCAGCATCAGCATAGGCAGTCTTTGAAGGGATCTGAGATTTCAAAAAAAATTATTCGGTTACATCAGCATCAGGTGCTTGGTAGCTGGTGGTGATCCAAGACTGATTCATCTTTATGAAGGTCAGTTGATCGACCGAGTCGGTGGGCAGACGCACCCTGTGATCGGTTACAAAGCCTCCAGCAGCACTGAATGTGCGTTTCAAAAGAACGCTGGATGCAGGACAGGCCAGTAGCTCAATTGCATACTGTGCAAGCTCTGGTCAGTGATCCATCCTCAAGATCCAGTAACCCAGAGGATTTTTGGTGGGAAAGGTGTCCAAGTCAGATCTTGGCCCTAGGTATTCTTGCACCATGTAAAACAGACGCTGGCGATGGTTGCTGGAACCGATCATACCTTGGGGCTGCGGACTAAAAAATTGTCTGAACGCATCGGTCAGGCGGCCACCTTCTCCACCGCTCCTTCTGTGACTGACCGAAGCCTCAGCAACACATTGTCCAGAAACAGGAGTTTGTAACCTCCCAGTCTCTGGGAACGCGTTGCACAGACCTTTCTGCAAGGCCTCCTGAAGATGTTTCATCCTCTGCTCCCTCTGCGACAGCAAGATAAGGTCCGCAACCTTACCCTTGTAACGTGGATCAAGGAGGGTTGCCAGCCAGTATTGGTCCTTCTCCTTGATACCACGAATACGAGGATTCTTACGCAGGCTTTGCAGGATCAGGGAGGCCATGCAGCGTAGGTTTGCTGAGGCATTCGGTCCGGAGTCCTCTGGGTCACTAAGAACGACATGGTCCGCAGTCACCTCCTCCCAGCCATGTACAAGTCCATGTGTTTCTTGGGACTGATCCCTTAAAGACTGCTGCTGATGCTGAGTGCCAGGTTCCACCTCCATACTGACACAATCCTCCTTCTCCTCCTCCTCCTCTTCCTGTGCGATCGGCAGGCACGCAGGAACACTGTCTGGATAAAGGGGGCCTTGAGAGCTAAGGAAGTCCTCCTCTTCCTGCCTCTGTTCTTCCTCAAGTGCCCTGTCCATTATTCCACGCAGCGTGTGCTCCAACAGGTAGACAAGGGGGACAGTGTCACTGATGCATGCACTGTCACTGCTCACCATCCTCGTGGCCTCCTCAAATGGTGACAGGACAGTGCATGCATCCCTGATCATGGCCCACTGGCGTGGGGAAAAAATAAAGCTCCCCTGACCCTGTCCTGGTGCCATAGTCGCACAGGTACTCATTGATGGCCCTCTGCTGCGTGTGCAGCCGCTGCAGCATGGCCAACGTTGAGTTCCACCTGGTGGGCATGTCACAGATTAGGCAGTTCTTGGGCAGGTTAAACTCCTTTTGGAGGTCCGCCAGCCGAGCACTGGAATTATATGACCGGCGGAAATGCACACAGACTTTCCTGGCCTGCCTCAGGACATCCTGTAAGCCCGGGTACCTGCCCAAGAACCGCTGCACCACCAAGTTAAGGACGTGAGCCAAACAGGGCACATGGGTCATTTGTCCCTGTCGGAGGGCAGAGAGGAGGTTGGTGCCATTGTCGCAAACCACCATTCCTGCCTTAAGTTGGCGTGGCGTCAACCACCTCTGAACCTGCCCCTGCAGAGCTGACAGAACCCCTGCCCCAGTGTGGCTCCTGTCCCCCAAGCACACCAGCTCAAGCACCGCATGGCATCTTTTGGCCTGCGTATTTGCGTAGTCCCTTGAACGCCTACGAAGCACCGCTGGTTCCGAGGACAAATCACAGGAAGAGGCCATGGAGGAAGAAGAAGAGGAGGGGGTGGAGGAGAGAGGTGTGTCACAATCATTAGTAGTGGCATTTTGGAGGCGTGGTGGCGGAACAACCTCCAACACTACTGCACCTTGTCCTGCATCCTTCCCAGCTGCCAGCAGAGTCACCCAATGCGCGGTGAAACTTAGGTAACATCCCTGTCCATGCTTGCTGGACCATGAGTCAGCGGTAATATGCACCTTACCGCTGACTGCCCTGTCCAGCGAGGCCAAGACATTGCCTTCCACATGCCGGTAGAGAGCCGGAATTGCCTTCCGTGAGAAAAAGTGGCGTTTGGGTACCTGCCACTGAGGAACCGCATATTCCACAAACTCACGGAAGGGGGCAGAGTCTACCAACTGAAAAGGCAGCAGTTGAAGTGCTAGCAATTTTGCCAAGCTAGCATTCAACCGCTGGGCATGTGGATGGCTGGGAGCGAACTTCTTTCGGCGGTGCAGCAGCTGGGGCAGGGAAATTTGCCTGGTACAATCTGACGTTGGTGTACCGAAAGAAGATTGCCCACAAGTACTTGGCTGTGACACACCTAATTCTACACCTTCATTCCTCTTAGTGCAGGTCTCAGAGAGGACTGAAGGTATAGTGGGGTTGGAGATCTCAGCTGATGAGGAGCATGGAGAGGTCCTCTTTGTTCTTTGGTGTGGGTCTTTTAGATACGCTTGCCAATGAACTGCATGGCAGGTCAACATATGTCTGGTCAAGCATGTGATGCCCAAGCGGGAGATGTTTTGGTCACGCGAGATACGCTTGAGACATATGTTGCAAATAGCAGCGGTGCGATCTGATGCACTCATCTCAAAAAAGGCCCACACCAAAGAACTTTTTGAATAACGCGCAGAGACTGCAGCGCCCTGCACATGCAGAGCTTTGGGGTGTGATGCAGTCAGTGTGCTGCCCTTAGGCTGGCCCCTGGAGGGCATCCTGCCTCTTGGTGATGTGCCTCCTCCTCCTCCTCCTCTCTCCTATCAGGCACCCACATTGAGTCAGTGACCTCATCATCCCCCCCATCACTGGAGCAAACCTGGCAGTATGCTGCAGCAGGGGGAGCATGACTGCCAGATTGCTGTCCTTCTTGGGCACCCCCTCTGTCCGTGCTCACGTTACTGCCTTCATCTAGCTCAGTATCATCATCAGAGCCTTCCAAACGCTGGGCATCCTCCTGGAGCATGTACCCAACACTGTGGTCAAACATTTCGAGGGACTCCTCAGGAGGACATGGTGGGGCTAGGGAAGGAGTCACTGATGACATTGAGCCGAGGGAAGAGGCCGCTGCTTTGCCAGACAAAGTACCCTGAGCATGGGTGAGAGAGGATGAGGAGGATGAGGACGGCTTGGTCATCCACTCGACCAAGTCTTCCGCATGTTGCGGCTCAATACGGCCAGCTGCCAAAAAAAAGGCCAAGCGTGTCCCACGGCCACGTGCTGATGAGGATGCACCGTCTCCACGACCAGCACTGTTGCCTCTAGACACAGAGCCTGCTTGCCCTCTTTTATTGGCTTGTGACTGTCAAAGCCCACCCTGGCTTTGGCCAATTACAGCTGTCTCTACCAACGGCGCTGTGATTGGCCAAGCAAGCGGGTCATAGTGCATGCTTGGCCAATCATCAGCCAGCAATGCACGGCGATGCCGCAGTGAATTATGGGTCGTGACCCGCCACACGAATTTGGCACGAACGGCCCATATCTTTCGCAATTCCATGCTTCCCATCATAGTCGACCCTCTTTAAGATGTCCACCATCTCCACCATCTCAACAAAGGACATATTTGACGCCTTAAATCTCCTCCGAGATCGGGACATTCGTGGCTCAGGGCTTTCGTCGTTGCTACTGCTGTCTGCATGCATTTGCTCTTTCTCCGCCTTGTGCTCTCCCACTGTGCCGAAAGAACAAGGGGCGGGAATAGACTAGAAAGAACGTCATGGGGTGGGTGGAGTTTCACTCATGTGCAGTGTATATAAAGCCTAACACGCACGCGTCGTACGTTCGATCTGTGAGCGGAGGAAGGAGTATTGAAAGCGCCAATCTTTAAACAAAGGTACAATTTTAACTTGGTGCATCAGTGGCCTATACTGCTTATAGATTGAGGCCTATATTGGGACAAGATTAGGAAAGTTAACCTGACATTAGGGTTTGTCTTGTGTTGTGTCTTGCAGAGAAAATGGATCTATTCAATGATGAGGACCTTATCCCCATATT
The DNA here is from genome assembly GCA_037952925.1 of Lithobates clamitans. Lineage (NCBI taxonomy): Eukaryota > Metazoa > Chordata > Amphibia > Anura > Ranidae > Lithobates > Lithobates clamitans. The sequence goes on along the minus strand of JBBGZY010001175.1, from coordinate 565,652 downwards.
CCTTGATATGTACAGGGAGATTCCCTGTCTGTGGCAGGTAAACCACCCCTTTTATAACAATAAACCAAAGAGGAAGGCAGCGCTGGATCAATTGCTGGAATTTGTAAAACAGGTGATGACCACGGCAGACATCTGCTATTTGAAGGCCCTAATTAGTGGCATGAGGAGCACTTATAATAGGGAGCGTAAGAGAGTCCAGGATTGCCAGAGATCAGGAGCTGCAGCAGATGACATTTATGTACCCAGGCTGTGGTACTATGACAGACTGCATTTTCTGGCAGGCCAGACTGCACTCAGGCCAGCACTCTCCAGTTTTCCTTCAAGGCTTCCTTACACCTCAGCTGAGGCTTCCGATGTCCAAAATGGGCCCGACAGCCAGGAAGAAGTGGAGGAGCCCAGCTTGAGACAAGTAAATCATTGTTCAACATATTTCTAGTCAAATATTTAATGATGTTAACTATTATGATGTTAACTGTTATTATTGATCAGTAATTTCTGATTTTACAAAGTATTTTACATATCAATAGACAGTAGTGGCCACAAATGATTGGGACAAGAGTGAAAAATGCTGGTTTCAGAATGTTAGTCTTTTCTATTTTTTTAACATTTAATTTGCAACAGTCATGAGCTAAAAATTGTGCGTATTTGATGAAGCAAAAACTAAAACTATGTCCCTTTTTTTCATACACAGGAAATTCTCAGCCAGGAGGAGGCCGTGGAAAGTGGCAGCCAGGAGGTGGCGGGGGTAAGTGGCAGCCAGGAGGTGGTGAGGGTAAGTGGCAGCCAAGAGGTGGCCGGGCCCAGTAGCCTGCCGAATCCCAGGTCCCTCCCCTCCGCCTTCCAAAGTCCCAGGAAGAGAAGTAACCTGGAGGAGGCAGCACTTGGCCTATTTCAGAAGGCTACTGCGGCCCTCAGAACCCCCCTCAATAATCAAGACGACTATGCCTACATGGCAGCCTACAAAATGCAGGAAATGGAGGAGGGCCAACGCCTCTTATGTGAGGAAGTCACAACTACAACACCAGAGCCACAGCCTGGAAGCAAGCGTGGAAGGAAGCGTGGAAGGAAGACAAGAAAATGATGGCCTGGGTTCAGTCTGGTCTGATAAAAGACCACAGCCTGGGGACAGATATGTCATCTGCTGCTGTTCGTGACCTCTTGAAGTCCTGGACCGGATTGTGCTCACTATTATAAGGACTCCTCAGGCCACCAATTTTGACTGTAAAATAATTGATGTCTGCCCTGGGGTACAAAGGCTTTGCAAATGTCACCAGTTTATCCAGCATTGCCTTCCTCTTTATTTTGTTATGACCCATAATAAATGGCTATTTATTTTTCACAAATATTTGCCATGTGTTTTACTTCTAAAAGGACAGTTTGTTTGTGAGTAGGCAGGTACATTTCAAAAATACAATGTCAAATTAACAAGGGACACCAACACCAACCTCTTTGAGGTTAAAAAATACAAGATATTAATGGTGTTGTGGTAACTTGACACAAAACAAAAGAAAAAAATATGGAGATCACTATAAAAAAAGGAGATCTGGATAAAAAAAAAAACACTATAAACAAAAGTTCTAAACATTATTATGGAGATCTGATGAAAAAAAAAAATATTCATGAGATCACGAGAAATAATAAAGAAATCAGGTTGTCAGAACTCTGAGTGAATATCAGCAGCAAAACAACTTCATCATTCTAGCATTATAAAGAAGAAGAGAACATGCGAACAGGCAAAAAATTTTTTCGAACATGCGGACACCGTTAAAGTCTATGGAACACGAACATGAATAATCAAAAGTGCTCATTTTAAAGGCTTATATGCAAGTTATTGTCATAAAAAGTGTTTGGGGACCTGGGTCCTGCCCCAGGGGACATGTATCAAAGCAAAAAAAGTTTTAAAAACTGACATTTTTTCAGGAGCAGTGATTTTAATAATGCTTAATGTGAAACAATAAAAGTGTAATATTCCTTTAAATTTCATACCTGGGGGTACCTATAGTATGCCTGTAAAGGGGCGCATGTTTCCCGTGTTTAGAACAGTCTGACAGCAAAATGACATTTCTAAAGGAAAAAAAAAAGTCATGTAAAACTACTATCACTAGCGCCGCCTATAATGAATTGTCGGTCCAGCAATACGCATAAAAGTTCATTGATAAAAACGGCATGGAATTTCCCCACCGGGGAACCCCGAACCAAATTTTTTTTTAAAAATGCATGGGATCCCCCTAAATACGCCAAAATAAAAAAAAATGGTGTGGGGGTCCCCCTCAAAATCCATACCAGACCCTTCAGGTCTGGTATGGATTTTAAGGGGAACCCCGTGCCAAATTTTAAAAAAATGGCGTGGGGTCCCCCCAAAAATCCATACCAGACCCTTATGCGAGCATGCAACCTGGCAGGCCGCAGAAAAGGGGGGCACGAGAGAGCACCGCCTCCTGAACCGTACCAGGCCACATGCCCTCAACATTGGGAGGGTGCTTTGGGGTAGCCCCCCAAAGCACCTTGTCCCCATGTTGATGGGGAGAAGGGCCTTATCCCCACAACCTTTGCATGGTGGTTGTGGAGGTCTGCGGGCGGGGGGCTTATCAGAATCTGGAAGCCCCCTTTAACAAGGGGACCCCCAGATCCTGCCCCCCCCGTGTAAATTGGTTATGGAGTACAAATGTATCCTTACCATTTCACAAAAAAGTGTCAAAAAGGTTAAAAAACACAAGAGACGGTTTTTGACAAGTCCCTTAATAACTCCTTCTTTATTCATCTTCATTCTTCTGGTCTTCCTTCGGTGTTTTTCTTCTTCCTCCATCTTCTTCTTCTTCATCTTCTTCTGCCTCCGCTCTTCTCGTTCCGCATCTCCCTCCGGCTTCTTCTCCACTCCGTCCGCACGATGTGCCTCAGTGGGAGTCTTCCGCCGTGTGACGTTTCGGTTCTTCTGACGCTTCTTAAATAATGGAGGGTGGGGCCACTCGGTGACCCTGCCCTCCTCTGATGCACAGGGACTTCACAGGGGACTTCCCTATGGCTTTCCCCATGTTGTCATAGGGGGCAGGGTCACCTGTTTAACAATGAACTTTAATGTGTATTGCCTGACCGACAATTCTTGGGTGGACCCCACGCCATTTTTTAAAAAATTTTGGCACAGGGTTCCCCTTAAATTCCATACCAGACCTGAAGGGTCTGGTATGGATTTTGAGGGGGACCCCCACGCCATTTTTTTAAAATTTTGGCACGGGGTTTCCCTTAATAGCCATACCAGACCTGAAGGGCCTGGAATGGAATTAAGGGGGACCCCTACGCATTTTTTTTTAAATTTTGGTTCGGGGTTCCCCTGTGGGGAAATTCCATGCTGTTTGTTTTGAACTTTTATGTGTATTGCCGGACCGACAATTCATTATAGCTGGCGCTAGCGATAGTAGTTTTACATGACTTTTTTTCCTTTAGAAATTTCATTTTGCTGTCAGACTGTTCTAAACACGGGAAACATGCGCCCCTTTACAGGCATACTATAGACACTCCCCAGGTACGAAATTTAAAGGAATATTATACTTTTATTGTTTCACTTTAAGCATCATTAAAATCACTGCTCCCAAAAAAAGGCCGTTTACTTTTTTTGCATTGATACATGTCCCCTGGGGCAGGACCTAGGTCCCCAAACACTTTTTATGACAATACCATGCATATAAGCCCTTAAAATTAGCACTTTTGATTTCTCCTATAGTCTTTTAAAGGGTGTTCCATGGCTTTTGAATTTGCCGCGAATACCCCAAATTGTTCGCTATTTGGCGAACGGGCGAACAGCTAATGTTTGAGTCGAACTCATGTTCAACCCCAACATAAAGCACATCCCTAGTGTACACATGATCGGAATTTATGAGAACGGATTTTGTTGTCGAAAAATTTGAGATCCAAATCTCAAATTTTGTTTGTCGAAAATTCCAACTGAAAATGTCCAATGGAGCCTACACACGGTCAGAATTTCCGACAACAAGCTCCCATCGAACATTTCCCATCGGAAAATCCGACCGTGTGTATGCGACATAAGTGTCAACAACCGTTGGTGAGTGGGGAACACAGAAGGGGAGCAGATCACTGTGGACCCTGCATAAGAGCACAGAAATGTACACATGTATTTAGGAGCATATTACCATAAAATTAATAAATAACTTCCCCCTTACATCCAGGACTGCCCAACAGAGTCCTCCATTACATCCAGCAGTGTCAAAAACAGTCTGCCCTTACATCCAGGAGTGCCCAGGAGAGTCCCCCTACATCTATGTGTGCAGCAGAGTTCCCCCTTACATCTCAGGTCGCAGAGCAGCAGGGTTGAAGTCAGGAGGTGGGGCAAATCTGGATAGAGGATGTCTAGTCCTCCTGTAATTTCTGGGGGTGTGGCAATTGCATCACTGGTTGTTAGGATGCTAGTGGTCCTAGCAACCAACCACAGCAAAGGAAGGGGGGAATCTACACTGATGACTGGGGAAGGGTCACAGATTGCTGGTTTGCAAAGGATGCATCGGTCTCTGCATTATTATACAGACTTAGTAAACTCTTGCAGCAGGATGATTTCACGTTCAAGCTGTAGTTTGGAACCCCTGCTATAAGTAAGTTATTATGCTTTGCACTTTGTGCTATTCAATATAATGGTTTGAAAGTTACATGATCAACATAAATAGTTTCTTAGACTACATAGGCTGTGTTTGTAGAATCTAGAAAATTAAGATTCATACCTGAAGTATCCAATGATGAAGATAGCAACTGCTAATGAGCAAAATGAAATGGAGTATCCAACTGTGTACATAACATAAAGTCGTTCAAAAAATTCTCTCTGTTGACAAAAAAAAAAAAAAAGATATGTTAGACATATATTTTTTGTGTATACAAATGTATATTACAGTTGTAAAATGTGAGTCAATTACAGGTCCGAAGGTTGCATGCCGTAATGTAACACATGGCATGGAACTTAAAAGTAGTGTCAAACTTTCATTTTTCCAGATTCTATTTGAGATGCGCTGTCTTATGTGTATTTTGCATATATCTCCATTTAGTTGATATTTGCATTTTTTGTAGGGTATTGTACATTGTATTTTAAAACTTTAAATAGAGGACTTAGTTTAAAAAACTGTTGCAAGTATCTTCATAATATACAGCATTGTTGTATTATTATTTATTACATTTTAGCTTTTGACAAAAGATGAATAAGAACTACCGGTACATCGAGCCACACCAGAAAGGCAGAGGGAGATTAGGGAAGTAAACAAGTGGCTGAAGAGCTGGTGTAGTAACGAAGGGTTGGGGTTCCTGGAGGACTGGGCCGACTTCTCAGTCGGTAACCGGTACTATAGAAGGGACGGACTGCACCTAAATGAGGAGGGTGCAGATCTGCTGGGAATGAAGATGACCAAAAAGTTAGAGGCGTTTTTAAACTAGGCGATGGGGGGGAGGGTCCAGAGACAGAGATAGCCAGCGCGGAAGATATTCCAGAGGGTAGTATTGGGGGCATTAGTGGTAGGTTAACCAAAGCACAAAAACACAAGGTGAGTACAGTAGCAAGTCCTAGTTGCAATCTCGAAACACTCAATACGAGGACAATATGTGACCGGTCTAAACTATGTGGCATGTTCACCAATGCCAGGAGCATGGTGGACAAGATGGGTGAACTAGAGATACTGTTGTACAAGGAGGATTTGGATTTTGTGGGAATTTCAGAGACCTGGTTCAACAGCTCTCATGATTGGCTGGCAAACATTCAAGGGTATACCCTATACCGCAAGGATAGAGAGGGTAAAAAAGGGGGAGGGGTATGCCTATATATCAAGAATAATGTACAAGCGAATGTGAGAGATGACATCACTGTGGGAGCTAGAGAGGAGGTGGAATCCTTATGGGTAGAGCTCCAAAGGGATGAAGCTAAGGGGAAAAGAATACTGGGAGTATGCTATAGGCCCCCTAACCTGAGGGAGGAAGTGGAGATGGATCTCCTATCACAAATTGGATTAGCAGCAAGGATGGGAAGTGTTATCATAATGGGGGATTTTAATTATCCAGACATAGACTGGGCGGAGGGAACCGCGCATTCATTTAAGGCTCGCCAGTTCCTTAATGTCTTGCAGGACAATTTTATGGGTCAGATGGTAGACGCACCAACTAGAAATTAAACATTACTGGATCTACTGATTACCAACAATACAGACCTGATCACGGATGTGGAAATACGGGGCAATTTAGGTAACAGTGATCACAGATCAATTAGTTTCAGTATAAATCACACAAATAGGAAACATGAAGGGAACACAAAGACACTGAATTTCAAAAGAGCCAACTTCCTTAAACTATAAACCTTGCTAAAAGGCATAAATTGGGTTTGCTTTAAGAGCATATTAAATAAGGGCATTAGCCAATGTATCCCATTGGGTTATAAATTAAAAAGAGCGAACAAAAATCCTGGATGGCTTAACTCCAATGTAAAAATGCATATAAAAGCAAAGGAGAGTGCCTTCAAAAAATACAAGGTTGAAGGATCATCCTCAGCATTCAGACTTTATAAAGAATGCAACAAGAAATGTAAGGGTGCAATTAGGACAGCTAAGATAGAACATGAAAGACACATAGCGGAGGAGAGCAAAAACAATCCCAAGAAAATATTTAAGTATGTAAACAGTAAAAAAGGGAGGACAGACCATATTGGCCCCATAAAGAATGAGTAATGACATCTGGTTACAAAGGATGGGGAGATGGCGAAGGTATTTAATTTATTCTTCTCCTCAGTCTTCACAAGTGAATCGGGGGCTTCAGAAACCAAAAATGCAGTGTTTATTCTCATGACACAACACAGGAAGCACCTCCATGGTTAACAGAGGACAGAATTAAAATTAGACTTGAGAAACTTAACATTAATAAATCACCGGGACCAGATGGCTTGCATCCAAGGGTACTTAGGGAACTCAGTCAAGTGATTGCCAGACCGTTGTTCTTAATTTTTACAGACAGTCTATTGACTGGAATGGTACCAGTTGATTGGATAAAAGCCAATGTAGCACCAATATTTAAAAAGGGCCCAAAATACATCCCTGGGAATTACAGACCAGTTAGCCTAACATCAATAGTATGTAAACTCTTAGAGGGGATGATAAGGGACTATATACAAGATTTTAGTAATAAGAACAATATCATTAGCAGTAATCAGCATGGTTTCATGAAGAATCGTTCTTGCCAAACCAATTTATTAACCTTCTATGAGGAGGTGAGTTGCCATCTAGATAAAGGAAAGCCCGTAGACATGGTGTATCTGGATTTTGCAAAAGCATTTGACACAGTTCCCCATAAACGTTTACTGTACAAAATAAGGTCCATTGGCATGGACCATAGGGTGAGTGCATGGATTGAAAACTGGCTACAAGGGTGAGTTCAGAGGGTGGTGATAAATGGGGAGTACTCAGAATGGTCAGGGGTGGGTAGTGGGGTTCCCCAGGGTTCTGTGCTGGGACCAATCCTATTTAATTTTTTTATAAACGACCTGGAGGATGGGATAAACAGTTCAATCTCTGTATTTGCAGACGATACTAAGCTAAGCAGGGCAATAACTTCTCCGCAGGATGTGGAAACCTTGCAAAAAGACCTGAACAAATTAATGGGGTGGGCGACTACATGGCAAATGAGGTTCAATGTAGAAAAACGTAAAATAATGCATTTGGGTGGCAAAAATATGAATGCAATCTATACACTGGGGGGAGAACCTCTGGGGGAATCTAGGATGTAAAAGGACCTGGGGGTCCTAGTAGATGATAGGCTCAGCAATGGCATGCAATGCCAAGCTGCTGCTAATAAAGCAAACAGAATATTGGCATGCATTAAAAGGGGGATCAACGCAAGAGATAAAACGATAATTCTCCCACTCTACAAGGCTCTTGTCCGGCCGCACCTGGAGTATGCTGTCCAGTTCTGGGCACCAGTCCTCAGGAAGGATGTACTGGAAATGGAGCGAGTACAAAGAAGGGCAACAAAGCTAATAAAGGGTCTGAAGGATCTTAGTTATGAGGAAAGGTTGCAAGCACTGACTTTATTCTCTCTGGAGAAGAGACGCTTGAGAGGGGATATGATTTTAATTTACAAATACTGTACTGGTGACCCCACATTAGGGATAAAACTTTTTCGCAGAAGAGAGTTTAATAAGACTCATGGCCACTCATTACAATTAGAAGAAAAGAGGTTTAACCTTAAACTATGTAGAGGGTTCTTTACTGTAAGAGCGGCAAGGATGTGGAATTCCCTTCCACAGGCGGTGGTCTCAACAGGGAGCATTGATAGCTTCAAGAAACTATTAGATAATCACCTGAATGACCACAACATACAGGGATATACAATATAATACTGACACATAATCACACACATAGGTTGGACTTGATGGACTTGTGTCTTTTTTTAACCTCACCTACTATGTACACTATGTACACTATGTAACTGTTTTACATGCCAAATAATTAGAATTTCTGTCTATGTAGTGCAGAAATTTACATTGTTTTATGAAAGAGCAGAGCCTGCACGAAGAACTAACTTTTCTGAACAGAATCAAATATTACAGCTTGATCTTTTCTCTTACCTCAGCCAGTGATTGAACAATTTAAGAGAAGCAGCAGACTGATGAGCTCATTTGTCCTTCATTCTGCTCTATCCGTCTGTCAGCATGCTCCTTTTTTACCACATGAGCACTGCAGTACAACTGAGTGGTTTTTTGTGCTGATTCTCCCTATTGCAGTCCTGCTGTGCAAAGGGCTGCACTATCCTATTACCCAGTCAAAATCAAGTAATTGAACTAGCTGATTTAAACAATTAATGTAATAATTGAACACATACCTGTGTTGATTGGTGTTTTTTTTGCATTTTGTCATTTCTGGGGGATGAGGTTTGAGTTCACCTTAACCTTATTTTTGAGGTAGATCCCCAGGATTCATGTTCAGCCTGAATCACTAACTATTGGTTGATAGTTTGCAATAGATAACCCAGCCCTACTTACAATAAAAGGGCCAGCATGGTCATTGGCCAACTCATTCAGTCCAGGAGCAGGTCAACTCTTTCTAAAGAGTACCCAAAATTGGTGTCCAGGAACAGCTTGCTGATAGCAAAGCATGATATACACACAGTTCTGGTGATGACAGAAAATTCTGCATGACTTTGAACTTAGATGCTCTGAAGGTCATCTATTCTATTTGAAGAGGCTAAAGGGACATGTGCAAATGCATAATTCATAGTGAAAATGTATTTATCCTTTAAGACAGCAGTAAGTCTAGCTCTGAGATTAGTTACATTGATTATGTGACCCATGTCATATATCAGTTGAGCTATCTTGGTTAACATCTTGGATTTGAAACAATCCTGTGTAATTAAATTGTCAAAGGCTTTATAAAAAATGAACCACAAAACAAACTGGCAATATGTTTATGTTCATCTATTGGGGGGACTCTAAACCTAAAAGTGTGGCATAATTTGTATTAGAATATACATTTAAGCAAAAATATTTAATCAAAATATATCATGTAATGTTATGTAAATTGACATTAAAGTGCAATTTACATATATGTTAACTGCTTTATATTGTCAAATGATTGTTAAAGTAATCAACCATTATAGTCACAATAAAGTATCTTTATCAATTTCATTCAATCAGCAGGGAAGTGACTGTGAAAGCAGGATTTGAAGAGTGTTTATTTTTTCTTTTGTAGTAGGTTTTTTCTGTGTAGTTGTTCCATGAAAAGAACGTAAAGGGTTTGTAGAACTTTTAATGTGTATGTATTTGATCAGTACCTTCATTGTTCTACTTCAAAGCTAAGTTGATCTTATTCCATTTAGTTAACGACATGATGTAATACATGTTAAAGCTAATAACTATATTAAAAACTTTAAAACAGTCGAACATTATACATTTAGAAAATAAAATGTAGAATTTTACCATATTTAGTAATATAATAACCTTTTTCAGAATACAAACATTAGATGACCAATGATTCTATGTATATTTACAAGCCTTCTTAATTTGGTCATACCGTAAAACATTCAAAGAAGAACATAACATGAAAGTATAACTATAGGAAAAACATGTTTTTTAGATTTTGGATAGAGGTCTGAGTGTTAGAACCCTGTCATATTTTTATTGTTGTCTGTGCCCCCATTAGGGAGTAGAGTTTTTGGTTTGATATTAAAACAAGAACTTAAAAATCATATACATAAACAAGAGTTTTAGATTTTAAAAGGACAGATTTTGCTGAAATGGGGATATTTCTAAAAAATGAACTGAAAGGTTGGTGTAAAATGACAGGAGTATGTAATCAGTGGGCACTTTAAAAGTCTACCACCCTGGAAGCAACTAGATTATATGCCAGGCAAGTTAGTAAGAATAAAACGGAAGAAAAAAACAATATGGTTCACTAAAGAGGTAAGTAGGATAGTAAACAAAAAAAAATAGCATATAGAAGATTCAAGGAAATAGGAGGTGTAGCTGACAGAGAGGAGGATAAAAATTGACAAAAGGAGGCCAAACACATTATCAGTGCTGCCAAAGCACAGAAAGGAGGAGGAAATTGCTAAGTCTATTAAGAAAGGAAATTTTTAGGTACATTAGTGATAGAAGGAAAAAATACAATGGGATCACTAAAATGGAAACTGTGCACAACACATATGTTGAGGGAGACCAGGATGTAGCAAACCATTTAAGCTTGTTTGGCTGGACTGTTCCTAAGGGTCACAGGAGTGCAATTTGTTTTTTTTTTGTATTTCAGCAGAGAGTGGTCTGAAGTCCACTCTCTGCTGACGTCACTGGAATCGGTCCAGGCACCACGCCATCACGACAATGAAGTCTGGATCCGCCAGGTGCCTGGACTGATGCCTGTCTCAGCCTCTCAGCGAGCCGCTGAGGCGGCCGATCCCCGTCCCTCCACAGCTTAGCGCTGCAGTAAGCATGAAGGAGCAAAGAGTAGAGCTGCTAATTGACAGTCAACAGCTTTCCTCTCAGGGATCTGTGAGAACCTGAGCCATCGGAGGTGTTCGATGGCTCGGTTCTCAGTGTAGAGACGCTGGGAACAGATGCAGCATCCAGCTAGGTAAGTATAAGAGGGAAAAAAATTCTCTTTCAAACAATTACTTCTGTTCAGTCTACTCAGAAAAAAATTGCACTAACGATAACAAGTTGGAGAATCATATTGGTTCTAGTAATGATAGTTCTGGAGACAGAGGTAGCAGAGGAACTGGCTCTGTTAAAGCTAAATAAAGCAATGGGTCCTGATTGTATTCATCCCAGAGTTCTAAGAGAACTTCAAGATATAGTAGTTGGACCATTAACTGCTCTTTTTAATCAATCTCTAACAGGAGATGTTCCCCATGACTGGCGGACAGCCAATATTGTACCTATTCACAAGAAGGGCAGCAAGGTAGAAGCTGGCAATTACAGGACAGTGAGTTTAACATCAATTGTAGTTAAGTTATTGGAATCACTCCTGAAAAGGAGGATCATGTCAGACTAATCTGAATTTTTTGACTATATTACCAGTGTTTTGGACCAGGTTGGTGCTGTGGACATAGTATATCTTGATTTCAGCAAGGCATTTGATATAGTTCCACATAATGATCTAATACAAAAGTTGTACAAGCTAGGACTTAACCCTTGGGTGGTTCAGTGGATATGCAGTTGGCTAAAGGATAAATACCAGATTGTGGTTGTAAACGGGGTTCACTCAGAAAAGAGATCAGTCACTAGTGGGTTACTACTAGGGATGGGCGAATGGTTCAGCCCGAGCATAAGTTCGGGCCGAACTTTGGTTGTACAGACGTTAGGTGAACACAGAACAATTTGCGGTGTTTGCGGCAAATTAAAAAGGGCTAATTAATAAAGGACTTGTCCCTAAGTGTCTTCTGTCTTTTTTACTATTTTTGTAAAATGGTAGGAGTACAATGTACCCGTTACCAATTCACATAGGGGGGCCAGGATCTGGGGGTACCCTTGTTAAAGAGGCCTTTTAGATTCTGATAAGCCCCCCAACCACATACCCCCACAATCACCAGGCAAGGGTTGTGGGGATGAGGCCCTTGTCCCCATCAACATGGGGACAAGGTGCTTTGGAGGGCTACTCCAAAGCACCCTCTCCATGTTGAGGGCATGTGGCCTGGTACAGTTCAGGAGAGTGGGCCCTCTCTCATCCTGCCAGGCTACATGCTCGGTTAAGGGTCTGGTATGGATTTTGGGGGGACCCCTATGCCATTTTTTTTTACATTTTGGCGCAGGGTTCCCCTTAAAATCCATACCAGCCCTGAAGGGTCTGGTATGAATTTTAGGGGGGCCCTACATCATTTTTTTTATTTGGTGCAGGGTTCCCCTTAATTTCCATACCAGACCTGATGGGCCTAGTATGGATTTTGGGGGGACCCCCACACATTTTTTTTTTGGTTCAGGGGTTCCCCTTAATATTCATACCAGACCAAAAGGGCCTGGTAATGGACTGGGGGGAAGGGGCACCCATGCCGTTTTTTCAATGAGTTTTATCTATATTGCAGAGACCCAACAATTCATTACAGCTGCTATTAGTTTTAAATAACTTTTTCCCTTTAGAAATGTCATTTTGCTGCGGTACTAAACATGGGAAAACTGTGCCACTTTACAGGCATACTAAGGGAACCCCCCAGGCATGATATTTAAAGGAATATTTCATTTTTATTTTTTCACTTTAGGCATTATTAAATTCACTGCTCCTGAAAAAAACCTAAGTTTTTAAAACTTTTTTTGCATTGATACATGTCCCCTGTATGACCCGGGTAAGACCCGGGTCCCCAAACACATTTTATGTCAATATCTTGCATATAAGCCTTTAAAATTAGCACTTTTGATTTTTCATGTTCATGTCCCATAGACTTTAACGGTGTTCATGTATTATTCCGAATTTTTTGCCTGTTCGCATGTTCTGGTGCGAACTGAACTGAGGGAGGTGTTCCGCTCATCCTTAGTTACTACAAGGCTCTGTACTGGATCCTGTTCTATTTAATCTATATGCAAGTGATATAGCTAAAGGTTTGTTGGGCAAGGTATGACTGCAGTTAGATATTTCTAAATATAAAATAATGCACCTAGGGAAAAAAGAATCCCCTGACAGAGTATAACATTTGAGGTACAGTGTAAGCCAGCACTACAGAAGAAAAAGATTTGGGGGTGCTTATTTCAGATAAATTACAAAATGAGCAAACAGTGTGACCAGGCAGTGGTAAAAGCAAATAGATTTCTAGGATACATTACTAGAGGGATGGCCAGCAAGAGGAAGGAGGTCCTGATTCCCTACATATAGATCTTTAGTGAGACCTCATCTAGAATACTGTGCCTAGTTCTGAAGACCTCACTTACAGAACGATATTGATAAAATAGAATGAGTCCAGCGACGGGTAACAAAAATGGTAAAAGGTGTGGATAATAAAACATATCGAGAGCGACTTCAGGAACTTAATATGTATAGTCTGGAGGAAAGAAGGGAAAGGGGAGACATGATTGAAACCCTTAAAGGGTAAGTTCACCTTTACAGAAAAATCTGTAAGGTGAACTTACACAGGATCCCCTCCTCACCCCCCTCTCCCGGTTCCGCTGACCTGGACCATGGTCATCTCCCATTCTAAGCCCCGGTATATCCGCGTCAGGGGTCTGGGGCTTAGAAATCCCCTCAGCTGAATGTCCACTCCCTCATCAGGAGTGATGTTTCGGAGCATTCTAATTGGTCAGCGCCATCACATGGGCAGCGCCGACCAATCAGCAGCCACATAGCCTGTCCTGTCAGCTATGAAGAAGATTTGTGGAAGCCCCGGACTCCTGACGTGGATATATTGGGGCTTAGAATGGGAGATTGCCACGGTCCAGGTCAGCGGGACCAGGAGGGGGGGAGAGGAGGGGGTCCTGTGCAAGTTCGCCTTACAGATTTTTCTGTAAAGGTGAACTTACACTTTAAATACATCAAGGGGGTGTATAAGGTTAAGGAAGGCAGTCTTTTCAATATAAAACCAAAATCAAGAACACGGGGACATGACCTCAAACTAACTGGAGAAAAGTTCAAAACAAATCTTAGAAAGTATTATTTTACTGAAAGGGTGGCTGATGATTGGAATAAACTACCAACAGAGGTAGTAAACAGTCAACAGTAAATGGCTTCAAACATGCTTGGGATAAACATATACAGTATCTCACAAAAGTGAGTACACCCCTCACATTTTTGTAAATATTTTATTATATCTTTTCATGTGATAACACTGAACAAATGACACTTTGCTACAATGTAAAGTAGTGAGTGTGCAGCTTGTATAACAGTGTAAATTTTCTATCCCCTCAAAATAACTCAACACAGCCATTAATGTCTAAACCACTGGCAACAAAAGTGAGTACATCCCTAACTGAAAATGTCTATATTGGGCCAAATTAGCCATTTTCCCTCCCCAGTGTCATGTGATTTGTTAGAGTTACAAGGTCTCATGTGTGAATGGGGAGCAGGTGTGATAAATTTGGTGTTATTGCTCTTGCTATCTCATACTGGTCACTGGAAGTTCAACATGGCACCTCATGGCAAAAAACTCTGAGGATCTGAAAAAAAGGATTGTTGCTCTAAATAAAGATAGCCTAGGCTATAATAAGATTGCCAAGACCCTGAAACTGAGCTGCAGCACGGTGGCCAAGACCATACAGCAGTTTAACAGGACAGGTTCCACTCAGAACGGGCCTCACCATGGTCGACCAAAGAAGTTGAGTGCATGTGCTCAGCGTCATTTCCAGAGGTTGTCTTTGGGAAATAGACATATGAGTGCTGGCAGCATTGCTGTAGAGGTTGAAGGGGTGGGGGATCAGCCTGTCAGTGCTCAGACCATATGCAGCACACTACATAAAATTTGTCTGCATGGCTGTCATCCCAGAAGGAAGCCTCTTCTAAAGATGATGCACAAGAAAGCCTGCAAACAGTTTGCTGAAGAAAAGCAGACTAAGGACATGGATTATTAAAACAATGTCTTCTGGTCTGATGAGACCAAGATACATTTATTTGGCTCAGATGGTGTCAAACATGTGTAGCGGCAACCAGGTGAGGAGTACAAAGACAAGTGTGTCTTGCCTACAGTCAAGCATGGTGGTGGGAGTTTCATGGTCTGGGGCTGCAGGAGTGCAGTCAGCACTGGAGAGCTACTGTTCATTGAGGGAACCATGAATGCCAACATGTACTGTGACATACTGAAGCAGAACATGATCCCCTCCCTTCAGAGACTGGGCCCATGGGCAGTATTCTAACATGATAACGATCCCAAACACATCTCCAAGACGACCACTGCCTTGCTAAAGAGCCAAAGGTAAAGGTGATGGACTGGCCAAGCATGTCTCCAGACCTAAACCCTATTGAGCATCTGTGGGGCATTTTCAAATGGAAGGTGGAGGAGCGCACGGTCTCTAACATCCACCAGCTCTGTGATGTTGTCATTGAGGAGGGGAAGAAGACTCCAGCGGCAACCTGTGAAGCTCTGGTGAACTTCATGCCCAAGAGGGTTAAGGCAGTGCTGGAAAATAATGCTGGCCACACAAAATATTGACACTTTGGTCCCAATTTGTACATTTTTACTTAGGGGTGTACTCACTTTTGTTGCCAGAGGTATAGACATTAATGGCTGTACGTTGAGTTATTTTGAGGGGACAGCAAATATACACTGTTATACAAGCTGTATACTCACTACTTTACATGGTAGCAAAGTGTAATTTCTTCAGTGTTGCCACATGAAAAAATATAATAAAATATTTACAAAAATGTTAGGGGGGGGGGGGGTTCTGTGAAATACTTTATCTATAGTAAGACAACAAGGTTAATGAAAAAATTAAATAAATAAATAAATAAAATGGGCAGACTCGATAGACTACTTAGCCTTTTTCTGCTGTTGTTTCTTTTCTATGTTTCTAGAGATGGGCTGAACGCCCCCCCCCCCCCCCCCCCCGTTCGGTTTGCACCAGAACTCCCAAACAGAGAAAAAGTTCTGACCTAATCAGAGAACTCTATTAAAGTCTATGGGACCCAAACTTGAAAAATCAAAAGTCTGACACACCGCAACATCGATCTCGGTAAAGAGTCTCTGACGGAGACTCTTTACCCCGTGATCAACCGTGTCCAATCACAGTGTAAACAGGAAGAGCCGTTTATCAGCTTTTCCTCACTCGCGTCTGACAAACGCAAGTAGAGAAGAGCTGATCGGCAGCTCTCCTGACAGGGGGGTCTGCGCTGATAATCAGTCCCCCCACTGACATCCACACTGGACCATCAGGGATGCCCACAATGGATGGCCACCAGGTATGCCACCCTGGACCACCAGGGATGATGGTCAGTGCCCATACAAATGTCAGTGCCCAGACAGATACCAATCAGTGCCCAGACAGATGCCAATCAGTGCCCATTAGCAATGCATGCCAGTGCCATCAGTGATGCCCATCAGTGCCACCCATCAGTGCCCATCAGTTCTGCCTATCAGTGCCACCCATAACTGCCCATCAGTGCAGCCTTTCAGTGCCCAGTGTCGCCTATCAGTGCCCATCGGTGCCACCTATGAGTGCCCATCAGTGCACATTATCAGTGCCACCTCACCAGTGCCGCCTCATCAGCACCCATCAGTGAAGGAGAAAACATACCTTTTTACAAAATTTTATAACAGAAACAAAGAAAAACATTTTTTTTTCAAAATTTTCGGTCTTTTTTTATTTTTGTAGCTTGGGTACAGTGTAGCATGACTGCGCAATTGTTATTTAAAAAGTGACAGCGCTGAAAGCTGAAAATTGGCTTGGGCAGGAAGGAGGGGAGTGCCCAAGCCAATTGAAGTGGTTAAAGTTCAACAATAAAAATGCTGAATTTATAAAAATGGTGTCTGGGGGGGTCCCCTTAGTGTGTGTAGAAAAAGGGTGAAAATGCTGCGCTAAACCCAAAAAATATAAAAAATGAAAGCAGCTAACAAACAAACAAACCAAGTCCACTGAGAAATTATAAAAATAAGTGTAGTTCTAATAACGCCCCCTTTGAAGACTTTTTAGTTGAAACGCGTAGGGCTAGTACCTCCAGCTTCCCACATTGCCATTTTATCTTTATTTGTGATCACTTTTTATATTTTTGTATTTTATGGTGTTTTACTCCAATAAATCCTTTCTTGGTTGACCTGCACCATGTGGAGTTCCCCTTTTCTTTTTCCCATGCTCAAGTGCTGATGACTACCCCTGGACCATCTCCTCCTCGGAAACGTTTGTTGTGATCGACAGCCTTCAAATCTCCGTTTGAGACCACCTTCTATCTTGTGTCCATTGGAGTTTGCGGCTTGCAGGATATCGTCCAGTCTCTGCATCATCACATCACAGGAGATCTTCCCAAAGTCTTTTTGATGCACTGCCATATGGTATGTGCGTCCTACTGATCTGGTAAGGGTACCTACCTTTTCCTATTGAATGCCTTCATGTCTTTTGGTACTTCCCCTTTGATTGAAAATTGAGAAGAAAGTTTCCCATCATTTGATACTTCACATGTGGATTTTCAGTATTTTGAAGTTTACTTTGCTGTCACATATTTTATATATGGACTTTTGGTCCTCCTTATATATATTTATACTTATTTATATGCATTCACCTTACTCATGCACTTGAAGTGTTTTTCGATTCACATTTATACATTCACATATTGTATATTTGGTCCCCTTAGTCTGCCTGTAAAGTGGCGCATCCGTAGCATGTATAGCACATGCTGCTGCAAAAATGAAATTTCTACAGAAAAAAAATGCATGAAATGACATTTAAATTGCCAGAAATACAATACCATTCCCTTTGGGTCTGGTATGGACTTTAGGGGGGAATCCTATGCCAAGCGCCCCCCCCCTTTGAATCATACCAGGCCCCATCCCCACTACATGGGGAGGGTTGGTGCTTTGGGGCAGGGGGTACTATGTACCCAATACTCATTCACATAAGGAGGGGTGGGATCTGGGGGCCCCTTGTTAAAAGGGGACTTCCAGATTTCGATAAGCCCCCTGCCCACAGACCCCCACAACCACAGCCCAGGGTTGTGGGGAGGAGTGCCCCAAAGCACTCACCCCCCCATTATGAGTGCATGTGGCTTGGTATGGTTCAGGAGGTGAGGGGGTCGCTCACTCGTCCCCCCTCTTCCTGGCCTGCCAGGCTGCATGCTCAAATAAGGATCTGGTATGGACTGGAGGCGGACCCCACACTGTTTTTTTTTTTTTTCACTTTTTAATTGCCAGCAATGTTTATTTTTTTATTCAACTGTCAGCGGGGAAGCCCATTGACAATTGATGACTCATCAGTTGTTAAGGATGCTGCGGCTGGCTTCCTGGCCCCTCCTTAACAACCAGCTATTCACTGCACCCTGATTGGGCAATGCTTTGCCTAATCAGGGCTCAGAATGCACTATGCAGCGCTCAGTGCATTGCAGGGCGTTCAGCAGGACAAACACCCGCCGAACGCCCTGCAAATTTGGGCACTCACCGAATGGGAGAACAGGCAATGTATGGACTAAACTTTTGCTCAGCCTGAACTGTTCACCCAACTCTGTTAGAGGGTTGAGTCTATAGGGCAGGGAGTGGGGGGAGGAGATTCCCTAATAAGATACAGGTGGCAAACAAAAAAATGGACGGTCTTTAGCCTTCCCCTACTGTACCCAAAATGAAAAAAAAAATTTTTGCTTAGATATTTTAATTTTAGTTTGTAGCCTCCCACTGAAAAAGAGAGTAAACAATGAAGTGAAAGATAAATGACCTTAAAGTATATCTAAAGGCATTTTTTTTGTATAAAGTTTTATAGGTTTAAACCCTAGCTCAACTTACCAACCAGCCTGCAATCAACCAAAATTATCCCATCTAATACTATGCATTAAAAACATGGGTTTAGTTTGCGCACATTGACGGGGCTCTGTAGCTTACATATGTTTTTGTACATGTGTGCAAACGAAACCCCTGTTTTTAATGCATACTGTTAGACAGGACAAGTCGATTGGTTGCAATTACTTTGGTTTTGTTTTGCTTGTGTTGCCCTTCCATAACAATACCAATAGCTATAAAGTTATGCAGGAAAAGAATAAGCCACATTCAGAAGAAGATATATCTCTGAAATTAAGTTAAAAGACCATAACCAGTGGTTAAAGAGATAGATTCAGACTCATACTGGTTGTGTTATGATGTCCTTATAATAGGATGAAGATGTGAATTTTATCCAGGGTGCCCATGTTAAAGAGTGTCTCTGGGAAGTACCTCTGATGCTATGAGTTATGTCTTCCATATGGTGAATCTCTGCGACCCTTTGTAACCAATTTTTTATGGATGGGGTTGTTTGTTGACCCCACAGAGCGGGGAATGAGTGAACATTTATAGGTACCAATTGATTTCTTAGCAGCATGAAATAGGACGGCCCAGGGATCATTTGGGAGGTTGACATCTGAAATCTGTAATATAAGATTGAGAACATTGGTCCAGAAGTGACGAATGAATGGGCAGCGCCTCCAAATGTGAGCGTGAGTGGCTTTGTTCCCACAGCTCCTCCAGCACAATGGGGAGCTGTCATGGAACATTTGGTGCAATTTGGCTGGGGTATAGTGCCATCTGGTAAGTAATTTGTTGTTGACTTCTGCCATTTTTGAAGCGGGTGAGGAGACATGGGTGAGTTTAAGGACTTTATCTTTCAGTGTGTTTGTAAGGGGGGAGTCTAAATCTATTTCCCGAAAAGCATGTAAATAGTCCAGCGCTCAGGCTGTTGTTGAGAAGCAAAATTGTGACAAGCATAAAAGTTTATGGTTGTTTTAAATTGTTTTAATAAACCAGTCATGAGCCAATACTGAACAGTGGTCTGATTGGTGGTCTGACTGTGTTCATCACACACAGTGTACCCCGTCATTTCCTGCGTTTCCATGACAAGGACATTAGACTTTTAGAGGTCTTTGTTATCGAAACCATCCCCAAGGGCACGCTAACCAATAATGAAAGATTCTCCCTGTTGTGTAAGCGTGAGGTTTTTTGGATCTACATGTTTGACTCGCTTGCCCCTAAGGGGTTGAACGAAGAACTAGAAACATGTAGTTTTGTGTAAATTCAATGAGAGTGTGTACATATACCTTTTAGAACATTTCTGGGTCATTATTGATTTTCAATATGTTTTTAATACGTTTGAATATGGTTTTTATACTAAAAATGTTAAGTGTCTATTATTGAAAATAATCTCTATACTGTAGTGTAAACTATGTGTTCCTTGGATTTATATTTTGTTCATTTTAATATTTTTATGTTTAGTATGGCATGTATACCCATTGGTAAATTGTTTGGGACTGTGGGGGGTTAACATTGGAGATCCTTGTTTCCTCCTGGTGTTTTCCTCCCTTTCCCCCTCCCCAATGGGTTAATCCTGGTGCTTCCCCTTTTTTTTTTTTTTTTTTTCCCGCCCATTATGTCTCCCTCCCCCTTAATTCCCACTCACCTATTTAAACCCTGCGAGTTGCCTGTACCCTTGACTATGACAAAGCGCTCATGCGCGAAACGCGTCGTCAAGGCAACCTCTCTCCCCCCCCCCCATATGGCAGAGGCCTCAGCTTGAGCCCCTCACTGCGAGTTTTCATCCATTCATATTTATCCACCTTTTTTATGAAGCCGCCTTTTCAACCAGCAAGTGTTTTCTTCAACTCCATCATCCCCATCACCCCATCTGGGTTTGGCGTCCTGTGACCAGTTGAATTTTGTTTTTCATCATATTTATTTTTACATCATTTATTCATCACTTTTTATCCATTTTAACATCCATCTCTCCACATGATTGTTGGCTATCTTCCCAGGCTGGTCAGGCTGATGTGAGCTCCATCAGCCTGCCACCTCAGATTCCCCCTTTTAGATGGCCTCCCAGTGTCAGTTCCGATTTCAGCGCAGTGTCACCGTATCTCACAGATGAGATTTCACCTCTGTGGAGACACTTCCCAGCTGATCAGCGGTTGTTTCACTTCTCTGACACTCCAGCGGCTCCCCCGTGCTGACGTCACTCCTCACCGACACGCAGCTCCGGCCAGACTGTTCTCCGCATGGCGGAGCTTCACATCTTTACTGCGGCCATCTCATATCCATCACAGCTTGTCCATCCACCTGCATGGCGCCAAGGTTCCCAGCGTATGAGGCAGCCTAGAGCTCTTCAAATTGACTGTGAGTACTTTTGGCATATTCCCATCTCCTTGCCCACTTTCACCTGCTTTTAGCTACAGTGTTTGCTTCCACACTCCACTCAGCAGGCTCTATACATCTTCATTGGATGGATCTCCTGTGTTAGCCTCTTGCTAGTCCATGTTTTTGTTCCCTTATTGTTGTTCAATTGATCACCAACAACTACTATCAAGAGACTGTGTTTTTTTTTACAGTTTTATTGTGTGCTTTCTTGCTTTTAAAACAGAGCCTCTGAACCAGGTCCTTTTTGTAGTCACTATTGTTACTTCAGACCACTGTTCAGTATTGGCTCATGACTGGTTTATTAAAACAATTTAAAACAACCATAAACTTTTATGCTTGTCGCAATTTTGCTTCTCAACAACAGCCTGAGCGCTGAACTATTTACATGCTTTTCTGCTCTGATCTGTTTTCCACCAGTTACAGTTCGTCTGGCAGCACGGGTTGTCATCATTATCATTATTATGTTTATTGTAGTTTTTGGTTTCCTGTTTCATTTTTGCATATGTATTATGTATTATGCTATATAAACTTTGGTACAGCTAATACATCTATTTTATAAGGTTTGTCCTATATTCTCTGGGTGGCCTATCACTGGCGCTAGGTTACTCTTCTGTGTTTAAATCTATTTCCCATTTAGCCAGGAAGTGCAGGTATGAAGAATTAGGGAAGTCAATAAGAGCTTTGTAAAATAGCGAGATAGCATTTAGGGGGGGTCTTTTGGGTAAAATATTTCTTCTATGCTATTTAGATCCTGTAGGCCTCTTAACGGGTGAGGGAAGGATCGAAGGAAGCGTTGTAATTGGTGAAATCTCCACTTATATAGAAATGTGATCGGTTTAGTGCAAAGGATCTCAGATAATGATGTTTATTTTCCCCAACCAGGAGTGTGATAGGCTAGCCCATTTTCTTAGATCCTCTTTGATACCATTTAACAGTGGGATATAGTTATACTTGAAAAGGGAATGCAGTTTAGGTGTGAGGAATACCCAGGTATTTCATGTGAGTCTGTTCCCATCTGAAGGGAAAGAAGGGTTTTAGATAGGCCGCCTCTGGTCTGGGAAGGTTAATGTTCAAGATTTCGGACTTGGAGAGGTTTTTTTTGAAGTTTTATATCGTTTGGAAGGTGGAAAAAGCTGACATTAAGTTGGGAAGAGAGATACGTGGCTGTTGGAAAAAAAAAGTATGTCACCGACATAAGCGGCATATTTGTGAATTCTGTCACCTACTTGAATGCCGTGTATATTAATGTTATGTCTAACCGTGGTTAGGAAGGGTTCCAAAGTAATAGCAAAGAGGAGGGGGGATAAGGGACATCCCTGCCTAGTGCCATTGTGTAGGGTAAAGGGGTCGCTCAGTGAGCCGTTTATGCGAATCTGTGCAGAGGGAGCAGAGTAAAGACAAGAAATGTAATGATACATCTTTGGGCCTAATCCAAAGTGACGTAGAGTCATCTTAAGGTAGTCCCAGTCTATCCAATCAAATGCTTTTTCAGCATCAGTGGAAAGGAGCAGGGTGGGCTTGGAACACCCTTGAACATACTGAATTAAGGAAATTGTACGTAAGGAGTTATCTTTAGCCTCTCTATGTGGTATGAAACCTGTTTGAAACGCCAAGTTCCAACTAGGCAATAGGGGGAGTATGTGGTTAGCCATCACTTTGGCAAATAGTTTAACGTCAGTGTTGATCAATGAAATTGGTCTGTAACTGCTGCAAAGGGCGGGTCTTTGCCGGGTTTAGGTATAACAGTAATGTGGGCTGAAAGGGATTCTGGGCATAGGCCTGAGGATTGGGAAATTGAGTTAGCATAGGCTGTAAGGCGAGGGAGTAAAATGTCTTGGAATGTTTTATAGTATAGGATAGTGATCCCGCCAGGTCCGGGAGCCTTACCTGAAGGGGAGGATTTCAAAGCGGCCTGGAATTCTTTAACTGAGAAATCCGCTTCCATTTCCTCAAGGGCTGACCTAGATAATTTAGGGAGATTTGCCGCCTTCAGATAAGAAAGCATACGATTACGCCTCTCTGTTGGAAAAAGGGGGGATAGGCCATTTGTGACATTATAAAGATCTGCATAAAATTCCCTAAAAGCTTTGGCAATGTGTGGGGTTGCATGGACAAGCTCCCCTGTTGGGAGTTTAATTTTAGGAATAAATGACTTTGTTTGTTTAGCCCTAAGGGATCTAGCAAGTAGTTTGCTTGGTTTATTGCCCCATTCGAAAAATTTCTGTGATATGCGTTGAAATTTCCATTTAGTGTCTAAGTCTAGAAGATTTTTCAGTTCTTCACGCTTAAGTGTGAGGGCATTGAGGTGTGTGCTATGGAGGGAGAGTTTATGTTGTTTATCAAGGTCTGTTATTTGCTGCAAGACCTATGCAATTTGGTGACCATGCTCCCTTTTTTTCCTCACACCGAGCTCAATTAATCGGCCTCTCATAGTGGCCTTATGAGCCTCCCACACAAGTGATGGAGAAGCTACAGAGGGGATGTTCTCTTTAAAGTAATGTGTCAAGTGGGAGGCTAACGTGGATACTTCAGTCGGGTTAGAGAGAAGAGAATCGTTAAGTTTTCAGCTATTGATACTACGAGTCAAGGTGGGCATGGTCATGCGCATTGTCACAGGTGCATGGCCAGATATAGTTCCGGTTCCTATATGAGTAGATTTGAGGAGAGGAAGATGAAAGTGGTCTAAAAAAATATTATCTAGGGGGCGTGGCTGGACCTCATAGAGAATGGCCGCTTGATTTCAGAGCTCCGCTGACAGGGATAGAAATCTGCCTTCTACAGACGGTAACCGGCTTCTCATACACCTGAAAAACGATGGGTACTGCCTCTAGAACATCGTCAACCTCCCGGTCACGTTCTCCCAGTGAATTACTGGCAAGATCCAGTCAAAACATCCCGGAGATGGGAAGTTTGGCGCCGGCTCCCACCTCACAGAGCCAGCATCAGCACCCTCCTAACCCTAATGGCACTGCTTCTCCATCTCACAATGGACACAGCGATGGGGGGATTCTCCTCACCCCTCATCAACAACCGAGCTTGATCGATCTTAGATCCGTAGCTGAAGATATTAAGGACACCCTGACAGCAGCAATCTCGGATTTGAAAATTGAAATCCAGGCTCTTACTGGCAGAGTCCAGGCAGTGGAACAAACAACTGCCCTCCATTCTTCAAAAATCCTTCACCAACATCTGGCGATTGACACACACGGCAACTCAGAGATATCAATCGCCACTTGGAAGATTTGGATAACCGTGGCAGACGCCATAACCTCAGGCTGAGAGGTTTGCTTGAAGCCGTGGATGCGGAACACCTTCAAAGTGAAGTTACCCATATTTTTAATAATCTACTCGGCAGACCCAGAGATGTTCCCATTGCGATGGAAAGAATCCATCGTGCTCTGAGACCGAAGGGAAAAGACTCTGACCCTCCTAGGGATGTGGTATGCTGCATTATCGATTACCGCTTGAAGAAGAAATTCTGAGGAGAGCACGAACCCTGACTCCTTTAATGCATAACGGCACAGAGCTTCACCTATTTCAAGATTTATGGAATATAACCTTACAGCGCAGAAGGGAACTGCAACCCCTTCTGGCAGTACTTAGGGCCAAGGGTATAATTTACCGCTGAAAATTCCCCTTTGGCTTGGCGGCAACAGTACAAGGACGCTCAGCTCTCCTCAGAGTCCCTGAGGATCTACACTACTTCTGTGACACTCTCGGCATCCCTCTCATGGAGGTACCAGATTGGTACGCGGAATTTCGTACCTCTACATCACCTGCGACACCCTCCAGAAGTGAATCAATGGAGACCCAGAACGTAAACTACCGAAGACATCGTTCACCATCGGAACCAAGATTTCTACAACCCGATCCACATTCTCCTTCAATCTACAGCCCGACGAAACCCCCGCACTCTAGAAGAGCTAGAAGGGATCGGTGATTGCAGATGGCTTCTATAACACAGGCTGAAAGCTATTCTCTGACTGTTCAATTATCGTTTTTTATAGCACTGTAAGTTCATGCCCCAGCTGGTAATGTTTTCCTTCAGTCTTTTATTCTTTAAAGCTTAGTTCGTGTAGGTCATACTTTCTACATATAGGCATATCTTTGTGTTTCTAAGCGCTAACTAACCAACGCAGAGTCCTGCCTTCATGGCTTGTCCTCTCATAACACAGTAACAGATACGGCTCCATACTATCAGTATGAAGTATTCATTAGGGCTAAGTTATACCTTAACTCTTATGTTGTTTTACTTTCCAATCTAATGGGGTAACGGACCATCAGAGAAGTCCACTTAAAAAAAAAAAAAAAAAGAATAAAGCCCTCCTTTAGCTGTACGTTACGATGTCAGCCTGACACTGATACACCCTGCTCCTAGTACACTAATTGATGATTCTAACTGAAAATATGCCCCTCTTCTAAACATAACAGGCTGCTGGTAACATTATTTGCTATCCCTGTAATGATCCTGTTTATATTCACTGTATTTTCTAGCTGGCATATATGTTGACAGTTAATAGCTTAAGCTTACACAAACCTTGCTACCATGACAACCAGCTTTACATTACTCAATTGGTTGCCTTCTTTCGGTGCGAATAACTGGGAGGAGCCAATGTCTGCTGTAACAAGATCTCCCTCAACATGACTCAAGAAGCCGTTCATTATTCCTCACACGGACCGGGCTCAGACTTGTTACCTTGGTGATACACTGCAGCCCTTCCTTCTCCTGTATTCACACTCGCATCTCTCATATCACGGTGTATGAGACCTTTCACCCCTAGATAGTTAGGTACATGAATAGTGCCCTCAGCTGTTCTAACATCACACTGTATACAGAAAAATAAAACGACTAGGGTACTTGTCATCTTGTATGCTTAACCATACCTACCCCTCACGAATACCTTTCTCTAACTGTAATGCTGTCTTATTGCCAAAACAGAACTGGCAGGCTTTCCATACAAAAGTATTCTAAGAGAAGCTCAAAAACGCTTACCATTCACTTATAGGACCTCCTCATATCCATTGTAATATGTTCCCTATTAGCTTAATGATCTACATAGATGTTTTGCTCTAATGTCTTTATAACAAGCTTCCTAATCGCCTTCAGGGGTAGTTAATTAATTAATGGCTTCTGTCTGGTTTAACTTTCTTAAGAGGTACTGCTTTATACCTATGATGAATAATCTGTTCTTCATACTGTTCAAGTTTTCTTGATAAATGTTTAATTGTTCCATCATATGGACATCTGCGACTCAGGAATCAGACCTTTCCCAGATGTCTAATATGATTGTTACTTATGGTTATTTTTTTTTTTTGCGACCGCCCTGGGAACGAATTCAAAAATATGACATTTCCTTATTGATTTATCTTACCGTACACCAGGTTCTTCAACTGCTCTTCGCACAATGATCTACGCTCTTTTCAGCACCCACCTAGAACGTTACAGGACAGCATTTACAGTACTCTCAGAACATCCATATCACACATGGAGCGTCTTCAGTCCATGCCATCTTCTTATATCTATCCCACATGTCCGCGGACCTCGTCCCTTGCTGACAGGTTTTTCTATTCTCTACACCTTTTTCTAAACCGCCACTGACCCTTTCCGGTACCATCTACCACGAGATTATACTCGTCTACAACCTAGCGAGCAGGTATCGCTAGCCCCCGGATCATTTCCCTTTACCTATAATCCCTATCAATACGACGCATCTGACACCAAAGTATTCTCATTTTCACCTCCCCAGTTCCCCTCAACTCATTCCCTACTTTTAAACAAACTACACTCATCCTGAATAGACTTTCACTAATCTCCTAGATCGTAGCTTTCACACATAATAACACGTGTCACGAGTCCCATTACCAATCTATCTCTCTCACTCATATATCTGGAACATGGAAGCTATTCAGTGAAGACCAATCCAGAATAATACACAACGCCTTCCAAAATACAGAATGTCACCTGTCTCACATGATTCTACATCAACATCTCATCACAAAACTACTACTAAACTTGTCTCGCTAAACGCAAGGGGACTCAATGTTCCTGAAAAACGTACACAAGTTCTCCTGTCTATGCATAAACTTAAGGCAGATATTATATACATCCAAGAAACTCATTTCAAAACAGAATCTGCCGACAAATTCTCCAACTTACACTATCCAACAGCTTATCATGCTACCAACAAGCAATAAAAAACAAAAGGAGTCTCTATCCTTATCTCAAAACATTGTCCAATCATAATCACAGACACTTTAGCGGATGTCGATGGAAGAAATCTATTTGTCAAGGGTTCGCTATTCGGTAAACATCTAACCTTAGCAAACATATATGCCCCCAATATTAAACAAGTCCCCTTTTTCCGATGCACACTGCAATTACTCGCATAGTTTCAAGAGGGTATCTTAGTAATGGGAGGAGATTTTAATGTTCCCTTAAATTCCTTACAAGATACCTCTTCGGGATCGTCCAATTTACCCTTTTCTGTGCTACGAGCAATTAAGAAGTGTTTTCAAGAATTGACATTACATGATGCGTGGCGTACCTTAAACCCCACAACTAAAGATTATACTTTTTTCTCCAATCCCCATGGAAGCTACTCCAGACTTGACTATTTTTTTATCTCACAAAGAGACCTCACCATGCTCAAAAACACCTCCATCGAACCAATGTACATATCGGACCACCACCCGATAACCATGTCCATGGAATTCCTATCCAACCACACCCACTCACAAATATGGCGCCTTGATCCGTCACTACTTACAGACACTTCAATAGTGTCCACTATACACGACAGTCTCAAACTTTATTTCCAAGATAACGACTCTCCTGAAATATCCCCTATGATAAAATGGGAAGCTCACAAATGTACCATAAGGGGGAAACTAATAGCTATAGCTTCCAAAAGAAGACGAGAAAGACAAGCACATATTTACATCCTCTCCAAGCGCATACATGACTTAGAAAAAACACATAACAAAACACAAGCTATCTCCACACTCAAAGAACTCACTCGGGTGAGGACAGAGTTGATAGAAGTGTTACACAAACAAATAAAACGCAATTATATATTATCACAAAAACTATTCTACGAACATGGCAACAAATCCGGTAAAATTCTAGCCAGAGCCCTTCGTGCAAAAAAATCATCTACAACAATTCATTCTATCAATGACCCTTCAGGATCTAAAGTAACTTCCAATAAACAGATAGCAGACCAATTTGTAAACTATTATTCGCAACTATATAATATAAAACCACAAAATCCCGCGATAAACGGTGATCATAGAACACACTTGATTAAAGACTTCTTAGCCCAACACGGTCCTAAACCCATTTCTGACACAGAAGCATCACACCTAGAACGTCCCATCTCTAAAGATGAATTAGATACTGTGCTCAAACAACTCAAAATAGGCAAAAGTCCAGGACCGGATGGTCTAACAGTAGGGTACTATAAGGAGTTCATCGATACGCTTCATCCTCACTTCTTAAATGCTTTCAACTCCCTCTCATCCGATAACCCCCCTCCCAGAGATCTTCTCACGGCTCACATTGTGGTTATACCAAAACCTGATAAAGATCCAAATGTAATTCCCAACTATAGACCAATATCTTTACTAAATGTTGACCTAAAAATCTACGCTAAAATTTTAGCTAATAGACTTTTACCCCTCCTCCCTGGCCTTATCTCCTTGGACCAGGTTGGTTTTGTCCCAGGAAGAGAGGCTAGGGACAACACCCTAAAGGCAATCAGTATTCACAAATGGCTGACTTCAACGAAGCAACCGGGATTCCTTCTTTCCTTTGATGCGGAGAAGGCATTCGACAGGGTGGCTTGGGACTACCTCACGGAGGTCCTAACACACATAGGCATACGAGATCGTATGCTACAATTTATACTTGCTCTCTACTCAACCCCAACAGCCAAAGTCTGGATAAATGGACACCTGTCGGATGCCTTCTCCATATCCAACGGTACAAGGCAAGGATGCCCACTCTCTCCGCTTATTTTTGTCTTGTCACTAGAACCATGTCTTACACGTTTAAAAGACAATCAAGACATTAAAGGTATAACATCACAAAATCTACCTATAAATTAGCGGCGTTTGCGGATGACATCCTATTATTTCTAAAAGAGCCGCACATTACGTTGCCCAACCTCCTCAAAGAACTTACCCTGTTTGAAAATCTCACCAATCTTAAAATCAACTTTGCTAAATCAGAGGCCTTAAATAGCACTCTACCACCAGACATAATGATACGATGTCAAAATAATTTTCTATTCAAATGGAAACCAAATGCCATTAAATACCTTGGGATTTATATTCCGACCTCACTATCAGATTTATACAGCAAAAACTACACTCCCATTATCCAAAATATCCAAAAAGACCTCAAAGCTTGGTCGACAGGTGTGTTCTCCTGGTTTGGTAGAATTTCTATTATAAAAATGACCATACTACCAAAATTTCTATACTTGCTTCAAACAGTTCCAGTGTCATTACCCCATACTTTTTTCAACTCATACCGCAAATCCTGTATGGAATTCATATGGAATGGTAAGCGAGCTAGAATGAGTTTCAACAGAATGACCATACCCAAAATGAAAGGTGGTTTAGGTTTACCTGATATTCGAAAATACTATTGGGCCTGTCAACTTTCCAGAATAGTTGATTGGAATGTACACGCTGACACCAAAGCTTGGATTGCCATTGAACAAGCCTTCTCACACCTACCGCTACATAATCTACCATGGATCCATCCTCATCACATCTCACCACAATGCAAACAACATCCCCTCATCGGTAACACGCTGACTTCTTTCAATACGACATGTAAACAATTTCACGTTTCATCCTCTCCAGGCCCTCTCATGCCAATTAAACATAACCCAGACTTTCTACCATGGCTTCATGAAATGGGATCCCAGACAAAACTGAAAACGGGAGATTTCTTCGCTAAGGGGAAAATCAAACCGCTTTCTTCATTGAACTCCCAAGGAACGAACCGCCAGATTCCTTTCTGGTCATATATGCAACTCAGACATTTTCTCCTTGATCCCCTAATATGCTTTCTCAAGAAATCAATCACACTTTGAATCCCTTTGTTCTGCCGCTGAACCACAACGTCACCTAATATCCATCCTTTATTTGAACCTCTTTCATGAGCACACCCCCAAATCAAACATCGCCAGTACAAAGTGGGAAAAAGACCTTTCCATCAAACTCTCTAATACAGATTGGGGAAAGATATATTCTAATATTCACAAAGGCTCGATTAATGTAACAACTCAGAAAAACGGATATAAACTTTTTTCCAGATGGTACAAAACACCTCTCAAGTTACACACAATTAATCCGGAGATTCCACCCAATTGTTGGAGATGTAATGACAAAAACGGATCAGTCCTTCACATATGGTGGGACTGTCCTGCGATCTCTACCTTCTGGATTAAAGTTTTTCACCTCACCTCCCAAATCACCTCACTTTTCTCTCCAGCCCAAGTCCTCCTACACCACTCCTCCCTACCGATGAAAACATATCATAAATCTCTAGCTCTACATCTCATCAATGCCGCCAAACTTTGTATCCCAGTTCTCTGGAGATCACCTAAAGCACCCACAATCGCAGACTGGATCAAAAGAGTAAACAAAATAGCCGAAATGGAAGAACTTGTGCACCAAGCACACGACTCTTCTCCACATACAGAAACAAATGGGCCAGTTGGCAACATTTACACACAACATCTGAATGTGCCCAATTACTCAGTTAAGAGTCCTCCTCCATTAAATCATAAGACTCATCATGCACCCCAACTATACCCCCCCGCCATAGTCTTTCATGAAACAAAAAATACAGGATGCGACAATATCAATATTCCTGCAGATATTATTTTCATGATAGATTACGCTTACATTCCTGGGACATGGTTCTTCTGAAAAGATACTTCCCGTTAGACCCATGGCTGAGCCAGGGACGGGAAAGATCTTTCCCCTATATTTTCTCAATTTTTACTGTACTTTGGTCCACATTTACTCAACACTTTCCTATGATAGGTTTCAGTAGTTCTATGCTATGATTTTATCTCAGTTTACACATAATATCCTTCATCTGGGCAACATACGCCAGGATTACTATTACATTTTAATACAGACATAGTGATAAACTATTATCCCAGACAGAATCCAACAACAATCTTTGACCCATATAATATTGCTGTGAACAGGTATTTTATTATAATGTTTTTTGTTTTTTTTCCCCTAAAGATCACCATGCTTACAAACTATTTTACTTGCTTTGATCTATAATCTGTACATTTTACGTTCTCACTCATCTGCAATCCCATAAGCCCACTCAAGATGTATTGTGTTTTTCAACAACTCAAGAGTATTATATTTCACTAACTGTTAAACTATACCATTGTACTTTCTGGATTGTTTCCTCTGTATAACGCTGTTATCTTTTTATCTATTACTACACTTTTCTGTATTACATTTCTGTATGGATTTAATAAAATAAAGATTTATTGGAAAAAAAATATATATATATTATCTATTCTAGAATAAGACTGGTGTGTCACGGAGAAGTGTGAGAAGTCTTTATCCCTAGGGTGGAGCAGGCGCCCGACATCTATTAATTGATAATCTAGGAGCCTTTTTTTAACAAAAGCTAAGTGTTTAAATGATATGTTCGAGCGGCCCTGGGATGTATCCATTGTTGGGTCGAGAGGCATGTTTATGTCACCTGCAAGGACAATAATACCTTTGGCAAATTGTGATAATTTAGTGAGGGTTTGTGAAAAAAAAGTTGGTTGATTATGATTTGGACAGTAGATGTTTGCAAATGTGCACTGGGTGTTGCCTATGAAGCCCTTAAGAAAAAGAAAACGACCATAGTCATCTGCAAGCATATCAGATAAGGGAAAAGACACCCTACTGCTGAACCCAATGGCAACTCCCTTGGCCTTGTTAGTGTCTGAGAGGCTGTAGTACCACTGTGGAAAGTGGGGTGAGGTCAATCTGACCGGTGTGGGTTAAATGCGTTTCCTGAAGGAAGGCAATAGAGCAGGCTGCTTGCCTTAGCTCACGTACTACTTGGTGCCGTTTAGCGGCGACATTAAGACCCCGGACGTTATAAGATGTAATTGTCAGAGTAGCCATTGGTACAGCAGAGTGGGAATCCTCTGCTAATGTTTCCACACATGCCAATGGGGAGGGGGGAAAGAGGGGGGGGGATGGGGAAAGATAGTTTGGAGAGGTATAAGAAGAGGGATTAAGCACATACAAGAAAACATGTATATGTATTAACACAATTGTGGGAAATACAAGTGAGACACGCAGAAATCTGCAGTGGTCCCTGTGGGGAGAGAGAGAGTGGGCGGCCATCCAGTACTCCAGTAAGAGTTTGGATTGGAAACCCTGTGGGCAGCCCGATCTCACCAACCACAAAAGGGAGTGGGGGGGGCGGGATGTACTGAGGAAGAGGCGTGAAGGAGCAATGCGCCCCGCCAGCCTTCGGACTGTTAATAAAATACATTATAGTTATATGAACTGAGCTCCAGCAAAAAATTAAAAAGGGAGAAAGGGAGTTTATAAGAACCAAGGCAATAACAATATCAACAGTAACTTGAACTTTACAAAACCTGTAAGAAAGTGTGCAGCTGAACCAATCGAGCCCAGTGAAACTGAATTTGAAAAATGAGATACCCAAAAGAAAAAGAAAAGAATGTCAGGTCAGAATCCTCAAAGCCGATGAGGCTGATAAAGAGTTCCAAGAGTCCGACCAGGGCATATAGAACATTGAAAAAGTGAGTATCAGCATACAGAGAACGGGGATGAGTAGAAAAAGACATTTCTTAGCCATGCTTTTGTGTGGATCCTGGGATTGATGTGCGCTGTTTCTTTGACTGAGTTTTCAAGAGGGGTCAATGGGGTTCGAGAATTTTGGGATGGGGTCCTGCCATCCCGGGAGCTCTACAGGTGGAAGATGGAGATCCTGTAGAAATGTAGGAAGTTCCTCATGAAAGCAAAGAGTGTGGGAACGGCCATTTTTGGTGGCAATCAGGCAGGCCGGAAAACCCCATCTGTACGTAATCCTGTCTGTGCGCAGATGTTCAAGGAGCGGTTTTAGAGCTCTGCGGCGATCGAGGGTTTCTTTGGACAGATCGGGGAATATAGTAATGACTACTCCGTCAAAGTCAATGTTAGGAGTATTACGCATTTTTGTCATGATGGCGTTTTTGTCTTCGAAATAGTGCAAGCGACATATGACGTCCCTGGGCTGGTCTGAGTTTGCGTTGCGAGGGCGCAGAGCACGGTGTACACGATCAAATCACAGTGGGTCAGTGACTGGATTTCCCATTATTGTGTTGAAAATACCTCGGATCGATGGCTCTAGATCATTGTCTCTGGTTGCTTCTGGTAACCCTCTGATACATAAGTTATTTCTACGGTTACGGTTCTCGAGATCCTCGAGTTTGTAGAGAAAGGCACGGTGAGCAAAAGCAAGCTGGGTAACAGTCTCCTGCAATTCTTTTATAGCTGATGCTTAGGAGTCATGACGATGTTCCGTTTCTTCAACTGTGACCAGGAGGTGAGACATGTCAGTTCTCACCACTGTAATTTCTTTCTTAATGGATTTCTCCAGGCTGTGAAACATTCCAGCAAGTTCTTTTTTAATTTTGTATAAACCTCGCGCCACTAAATTAAATTATATGTGAATACACAAATATAAAGCTGCTATCCCCCAAACTAGATGAATGTTCTAGGACAGTGAGAAAAAATATATATAATGAGGGGCGCTGGGTTAGTGAGCAAAGTTGCATAAATAGTATTAATATTTTAAATAAACAACTGAGTGACATACAAGAATCCTAAGTAGTATATAGATTCCAAAAACCGTGGTTTACAATCATGCAGTTCCTGCAAAGAAATGTAAGATTAGAGTGTCCTGTGAAAAACCTTATAAAAATTATGTTTTTTTCTATACAAATGTCATAACATACATAAAAAAAAGTCCATGTGCAAAAAAATTGTGATATAAATTCTGATGCAGGTCAATATATATAAATTCTCCACGTTAAAAAATTAAGTTCCTTAAATCAAATAGATGTGAGATGTCTTGCTGTGTTGATAGATAGAACACCTTCACCAGCTGTAATAAACACCCAATGTGCTCAGTATATGGATATCCGCTTACCAGATGCTGTTGACCTTTTTAATTAAAAAAGAGGTCAATATGAGCCTTTAGCAAGATATGGCTTGCCGTCATGGTATGGATAAGCCTTATAGGTATCTTTTCCTCTCCCCCAGTATCACGTCAGAAAATATAAACAGGGACAAAAAGAACTGGAATAGTGTAACCGCGTTTATTATAAAAATGTTAAAAACAAAAAGCCAATTGGCTGCTTACATGAGAAGTGCCCTCGCCCGGCACTGAGGCTGTGAGGCCGCTCTGCGCGTGGCGGTTGGCGTGCACTTCACCATCCGCCGCCAACAACCACTTTTGGGTACCCCTCCCAACCACTGTGGGTGATGACACATGTGGGTTGGTACAAACCCATTTCTGTCTGTCACTTTAAAATGGGTCTTGGTGCCAATTCTGTCTTTATCTTTAGTAAGGGTGAGACACAAAAAATTAATAGTGTCCACACTGGTTTCCGCTGTAATTTTGAGGCCATAGCTATTAATATTCATGTTTGCTAGAAAAGTTTTCAATTCTGCATATGGGGCTCCTCATAGTAAAATAATATCATCAATGTTTATTTTTATTATTATTTTATTTTTATTTTTTATTTTTCTCATTTTTTATTTTTCTAATTTTTTATTTTTTATTTTTATTTTTCATTTTTATTTTTTATTTTATTTTTAATTTTTATTTTTATTTTTTGTTTTATTTTTAATTTTTTAATTTTTAATTTTTAATTTTCTATTTATATTACTTTTTTTACTTTATTTCATTTTATTTTAATTTTACTGTGATCTTTATCCTTCATTTTCAATTTTCAATTTTAAAACTTATACGGTATTTTTACTCGGTCCAATAACGTATAGTTTTAGGTCTAACATTATATAAATCAGCCATCTTAATATGTATGGCCAATCCAGTAGATGAGTGATTCTTTATATTTATATTTTTATATTTATACTTATATATTTTGTATAATTAATGTCTGTAGTTTTTCGTCTCTGAGATTGTACATACCAATTGTTGTCCAATCATGCCTAATATTGACACCGAGGCCGTTAAACTACCCAGCTAAAATGTTCCTTATTGGCTATATTTCCTGATTACCTAAAACTACCCAGCAACCATTCCATCTATTTTCCTATTGGTCAATTATTTCACTATTTTAATATGCGTGTTCAGTAACCAGGCACGCCTCCTGAAGACGGATATCGAAACGTACGTCGAGGCGTGCCTGGTTATGCATTCCCTGAATCACATTCCGGTCACTGTGGTTGTCGGTGGAGGATGGTGAAGCGCACACCAATCGCCACGCGCAGAGCGGAACGACAAGACCCATTACGAGCATCACAGCCTTAGTGCCGGGTGAGGGCAATTTTTGTTTTTAACATTTTTATAATAAACGGGGTTACGCTATTCCAGTTCTTTTTGTCCCTTTTTATATTTTCTGACGTGATACTGGGGGAGAGGAAAAGATACCTATAAGGCTTATCCATACCATGACGGCAAGCCATATCTTGCTAAAGGCTCATATTGACCTCTTTTTTAATTAAAAAGGTCAACAGCATCTGGTAAGCGGATATCCATATACTGAGCACATTGGGTGTTTGTTACAGCTGGTGAAGGTGTTCTATCTATAAACACAGCAAGACATCTCACATCTATTTGATTTAAGAAACTTAATTTTTTTAACGTGGAGAATTTATATATATTGACCTGCATCAGAATATCACAATTTTTTTGCACATGGACTTTTTTTATGTACTTGTATCGTTTTTGTATATATATATAAAAAGAAAAAAATTTTATAAGGTTTTTCACAGGACTCTCTAATCTTACATTTCTTTGCAGGAACTGCATGATTGTAAATCACGTTTTTTGGAATCTATATACTACTTAGGATTCTTGTATATCACTCAGTTGTTTATTTAAAATATTTATACTATTTATGCAAGTTCTTTTTTAAGACCACTCATCAGCGTCGTCGTTTCAGAGCCAGCGGGGGATCCGGGATCATCCATGAGATCTGAGCAGTAAGAAGAGGCAGGGGAGCTTTCCCTCACAGAAGCAGCATGGGAGGAGGGAGAGACACTCGGTCTTGAGGTTCTGGCCTGACCACTGCGTTCGCAAGCTAAATATTGCTGGATGGAGCCGGAGGCAAACGTGTGAGATTTTAACCCTTTTCCGGATTTTTTACCTAACGTGGAGAGGGTTTTAACCACTTGCCGACCAACTCACGCCTATATACGTGAGCAGGGCGGCGCGGGCAGGCAAAATCACGTACCTGGTACGTGATGCCTTCCCGCGGGCGGGGGGTCCGCTCGGACCCCCCCGGTGCCCTCGGCGGTCGGCTCTTGTTCGCGGGCGATTGGGGGTCAGGGGGAGGCCATCCATTGATGGCCACCCCCTCCCGATCGCTCCCAGCGAATCAAATGCTTCCTCTCCCTCTGTAATGTAAACAGAGGGAGAGGAAGTGATGTCATCTCTCCTCGAGCCGGTCTTTTTGATCCGACGCCGAGGAGAGAAGACATCCAAGTAAGTGCACCAACACTACACGCTCAGTATAACACGCAGGCACACTTTTCACCCCCCTGTCACCCCTCGATCACCCCCCGATCACCCCCCTGTACCCACTGTCACTCTGACACCAATAGCAGTGGTTTTTTTTTGCATTGGTGTCAGTTTGTGTCAGTTATAAGTGTTAGGGCAGTTAGGTTAGCCCCCTTTAGGTCTAGGGTACCCCCCTTTAGGTCCAGGGTACCCCCCTAACCCCCCCTAATAAAGGCTAACCCCGTGATCACCCCCCGTCACCAGTGTCGCTAAGCGATAGTTTTTCTGATCGCTGTATTAGTGACACAGGTGACGCTAGTTTAGGGAGGTAAGTATATAGGTTCGCTGTCAGTGTTTTATAGCGACAGGGACCCCCATATACTACCTGCTAAAGGTTTTAACCCCCTGATTGCCCCCTAGTTAACCCTTTCACCAGCGATCACCGTATAAGTGTTACGGGTGACGCTGGTTAGCTAGTTTGTTTTTTGTAGTTTATTATAGTTTATTACAGTTTATTATAGTTTTAGGGCACCCGTCGTTTATTACCCTATAAAGGTTTAACCCCCTAATTGCCCGGCGGTGATATAAATTCCATTTTTAGGATCAGATAAGGTCTGCGTCGCCCCAGGCAGCGTCAGGTTAGCGCCAGTACCGCTAAAACCCACGCACGCAGCATACACCTCCCTTAGTGCTATAGTATCTGAGCGGATCGATATCTGATCCGATCAGATCTATACTCCCCAGCAGTTTAGGGTTCCCATAAACACAGTGTTAGCGGGATCAGCCCAGATACCTGCTAGCACCTGCGTTTTGCCCCTCGGCCCAGCCCTGCCCAGCCCACCCAAGTGCAGTATCGATCGATAACTGACACTTACAAAACACTAAGCACACATAACTGCAGCGTTCGCAGAGTCAGGCCTGATCCCTGCGATCACTAACAGTTTTTTGGTAGCGTTTTGATACAGTCGCTGACAGTCAGGAGCTTTTTTGCCTGTGAGTCTCACTAGTGTACCCCTAAATTTAGAGCCCAAAATGGCAAATCGAAGGTACACTAGTGAAGAGGCCTACACGTTTCTGAGCATGACAGATAGTGAAGAGGAAGTCACTCATCTGTCAAGTTCAGGCTCAGAATACGAACCTGTAGAGGACAGCGGCTCCATGACAGATAGCTCTGACGACAGAGTTGTGGTCCCTGCTAGGGTCAGGCGTACCAGACCCCGAACTTCTTCTTCTGTCCTTGAAGTGCAAGAACCGCAGGGCTCTCGTATGGAGCAGAGAAGTACTAGCGCCGCTATTCCTTCTGGTGAACTGGCAAGCACCAGCGGCCTAGTACACCCTGGTCGTACATCCAGCACTGCAGTAACACTTGGTGACGTGGCGAGTCCCATAAGTGCAGTTCAAGCTGGCGAGGTGGCAAGCACAAGTAGTGTCCCGCTGCCACCAAGAAGACGAACACAGGCCCGTCGTGCCCATAGTGCCCTTCCTGCTGCATTCGCCAATCCGAATTGGGTACCCACCACTTCTGCAGCACCCGTACTTCCCCCTTTCACTGGCCAACCCGGAATTCAGGTGGAAACAGTTGACTTTACGCCACTGGATTTTTATTCGCTGTTTTTCACCGAAGATCTCTATAGATCTATTGTGGACCAAAGCAATTTATACGCTGGTCAATACATCGCCACTATGCCCCAGTCCACCCTTGCCAGAGATTGGAGACCAATTACGGTCTCCGAATTTAAGATCTTTCTGGGCCTTTCCCTCCTCATGGGGTTGAATAAAAAGAGTGAGTTGCGGTCATATTGGTCCACTGACCCAATTTACCATTCACCCTTGTTCTCTGCCTCCATGGCCAGGGCACGATACGAGCAGATTTTGCGGTTCATGCACTTCAACGACAATGAACTCTGTCGTCCTCGTGGAGACCCTGCATACGATCGGCTCTACAAAATTCGGCCCCTCGTAAACCACTTCAAACAACGTTTTGCAGACTTGTTTACCCCCCATCAAGTTGTCTGCGTTGATGAGTCCCTGGTTAAATTTTCTGGCCGCTTGTCATTCAAACAGTACCTTCCCAGCAAGCATGCCAGATACGGGGTAAAGATGTATAAGCTCTGTGACAGGGCCACAGGCTATACATATAGTTTTATGGTTTACGAGGGCAAAGATAGTCACGTAGAGCCGACAAACTGCCCTGACTACATAGGAAGCACTGGCAAGATAGTGTGGGACTTGGTGTCACCCTTATTCGGAAAGGGGTACCACTTGTACGTGGACAATTATTATACGAGCGTGCCACTTTTTAGCCACCTTTTTGATCATCAGATTGGAGCATGTGGCACCGTGCGACCTAATCGCCGGGGCTTTCCCCAGCGGCTTGTAGATTCCCGTCTTAGGCTGGGGGAGAGAGCCTGCTTGAAGTATAATAATTTGCTCGCTATGAAGTGGAGGGATTAGAAGAATGTTTTCGTTCTCACCTCCCTTCATGCAGACACGATAGTCCAAATTCCTACGGCGACTGGTGTTGTGGAGAATATAACCTTAATATGGGAGGGGTGGACCTCAACGACCAGTTGTTGGCGCCATACCTAATTGCCCGTAAGGTACAAAAAAGTGTCTGTTTATTTATTTCAATTGGCTTTGCTGAATGCTTATGTGCTATACAGAGCTTCAGGACGGACTGGATCCTTCCTTAAATTCCAGGAAGAGATCGTCAGAGCCCTTCTGTATCCAGACGGTGCTCCACCTCACCATCCCCAACCAAATGCAGTAAGCCGGCTGCATGAGAGGCATTTTCTTTATGCCCTCCCGAGTACCCCTACCCAACGAACCCCCCAAAAAAGATGTCGTGTCTGCAGCAAGCGCGGATTTAGGTGTGACACCCGGTATTGTTGTCCCCTCTGTCCTGGCAATCCTGGTCTTTGCATTGGTGAATGTTTTGAACCACACACTAGTGGAGTATTAGCGTACGGTACAGCACTGCACAGACTAGGCACACTTCCACAGGGTCTCCCAAGATGCTGTCGCATTTTGAGAGACCCAAACCTGGTACCAGTTAAAAAAGTTAAAGTTACAAAAAAAAGTGTAAAAAAAAGAAAAAAAAAGAAAAAAACGCAAAAAAAATATAAAATAAAAAAAACAAAAATAGTTGTTGTTTTATTGTTCTCTCTCTATTGTTCTGCATTCTATACTGCAATGTTTTATTGTTATGTTTTTATCATGTTTGCTTTATAGGTA
This sequence comes from Lithobates clamitans, assembly GCA_037952925.1. NCBI lineage: Eukaryota > Metazoa > Chordata > Amphibia > Anura > Ranidae > Lithobates > Lithobates clamitans. Next base: position 525,454 of record JBBGZY010001175.1, on the reverse strand, counting down.
TGCAATTTTTTTATACTTTGTTTTTTTTATTGTTAACCATTTTTGTGTTTTCAGGTACGCCATTCAGCTGCAGAGCGGATTTATTTATCTTGACAGCAACAGCGTTTGCTCCCACGATACATAAAGCCGTGACTCCAGCGCTGTCGGAGGTGATTTCACCACCACAGTTACATACTTCAGCATATATGCCGAAGCGTGGGGGCAGCAGTGGGTGGAGGAGCGATTTGCTCCTGCCTTTTGCGGGAGGATGCCCCCATGCTTCGGCATATATATTTTTTAGGTAGGCACAGGTTGCGTTAAATGTTTTATTTTTTAATATGTTTTTTTTGTATTTTGCTTTGAAGGTATGGTAAGTATTACTGTTATACTGTAATGTTACTTTGTTTTTTAGTTAACCATCATTTGCTTAGCAGGTACGCCATTCAGTTGCAGCACGGATTTATTTATCTTGACAGCAACAGCGTTTGCTCCCACGATACATAAAGCCATGACTCCAGCGCTGTCGGAGGTGATTTCACCACCACAGTTACATACTTCAGCATATATGCCGAAGCGTGGGGGCAGCAGTGGGTGGAGGAGCGATTTGCTCCTGCCTTTTGCGGGAGGATGCCCCCATGCTTCGGCATATATATATACGGTGCATGTATGCCCATCATTAGAAGTGGGTGGATGAAGGGAGGTATTCTAATGGTGGGCATACCCACCGATCAATATCTTTTTTTCGTTCAGCCCACAGGCTGCATGAAAAAAAAGTTTACAATGTATGCCCAACAAGGACCAGCAACATACTGGTATGTTGCTGGATTTTGAGTGGTTATACCAGAATGATGCCTGCAGGTTTAGGTATCATCTTGGTATCATTCTTTTCAGCCAGTGGTCCGCTTTCTTGTAAAAGCAATCCTAGCGGCTAATTAGCCTCTAGACTGCTTTTACAAGCAGTGGGAGGGAATGCCCCCCCCCACACTGTCGTCCATGTTTTTCTCTGGCTCTCCTGTCCCAACAGGGAACTTGAGAATGCAGCCGGTGATTCAGCCAGCTGACCATAGAGCTGATCAGAGACCAGAATGGCTCCAAACATCTCTATGGCCTAAGAAACCGGAAGCTACGAGCATTTCATGACTTAGATTTCGCCGGATGTAAACAGCGCCATTGGGAAATTGGGAAAGCATTTTATCACACCGATCTTGGTGTGGTCAGATGCTTTTAGGGCAGAGGAGAGATCTAGGGTCTAATAGACCCCAATTTTTTCTAAAAAGAGTACCTGTCACTACCTATTGCTATCATAGGGGATATTTACATTCCCTGAGATAACAATAAAAATGATTAAAAAAAAATAAAAATGAAAGGAACAGTTTAAAAATAAGATAAAAAAGCAAAAAAAAAAAAAGCACCCCTGCCCCCCCCCCCTGCTCTCGCACAAAGGCGAACGCAAGCGTCGGTCTGGCGTCAAATGTAAACAGCAATTGCACCATGCATGTGAGGTATCACCGCGAAGGTCAGATCGAGGGCAGTAATTTTAGCAGTAGACCTCCTCTGTAAATCTAAAGTGGTAACCTGTAAAGGCTTTTAAAGGCTTTTAAAAATGTATTTAGTTTGTCGCCACTGCACGTTTGTGCGCAATTTTAAAGCATGTCATGTTTGGTATCCATGTACTCGGCCTAAGATCATCTTTTTTATTTCATCAAACATTTTGACAAAATAGTGTGTTTTAGTGTATTAAAATTTAAAAAAGTGTGTTTTTTACCCAAAAAATGCGTTTGAAAAATCGCTGCGCAAATACTGTGTGAAAAAAAAAATTAAACACCCACCATTTTAATCTGTAGGGCATTTGCTTTAAAAAAATATATAATGTTTGGGGGTTCAAAGTAATTTTTTTGCAAAAAAAAATAATTTTTTCATGTAAACAAAAAGTGTCAGAAAGGGCTTTGTCTTCAAGTGGTTAGAAGAGTGGTCGATGTGTGACATAAGCTTCTAAATGTTGTGCATAAAATGTTCAAATGACCCCATTTTGGAAAGTAGACACCCCAAGCTATTTGCTGAGAGGCATGTCGAGTCCATTGAATATTTTATATTGTGACACAAGTTGCGGGAAAAAGACAAATTTTTTTTTTTTTTTTTGCACAAAGTTGTCACTAAATGATATATTGCTTAAACATGCCATGGGAATATGTGAAATTACACCCCAAAATACATTCTGTTGCTTCTCCTGAGTACGGGGATACCACATGTGTGAGACTTTTTGGGAGCCTAGCCGCGTACGGGACCCCGAAACCAAGCCCCGCCTTCAGGCTTTCTAAGGGCGTAAATTTTTGATTTCACTCTTCACTGCCTATCACAGTTTCGGAGGCCATGGAATGCCCAGGTGGCACAAAACCCCCCCAAATGACCCCATTTTGGAAAATAGACACCCAAAGCTATTTGCTGAGAGGTATAGTGAGTATTTTGCAGACCTCACTTTTTGTCACAAAGTTTTGAAAATTGAAAAAAGAAAAAAAAAATACGTTTTTCTTGTCTTTCTTCATTTTCAAAAACAAATGAGAGCTGCAAAATACTCACCATGCCTCTCAGCAAATAGCTTGGGGTGTCTACTTTCCAAAATGGGGTCAATTGGGGGGGGGTTTGTGCCATCTGGGCATTTTATGGCCTTCAAAAATGTGATAGGTAGTGAGGAGTGAAATTACAACTTTACGCCCTTAGAAATTCTGAAGGCGGTGCTGGGTTTTCGGGGCCCCGTACGCAGCTAGGCTCCCAAAAAGTCCCACACATGTGGTATCCCCGTACTCAGGAGAATCAGCAGAATGTATTTTGGGGTGCAATTCCACATATGCCCATGGCCTGTGTGAGCAATATATCATTTAGTAACAACTTTGTGCAAAAAAAAAAAAATTCTCACATTCCCGCAACTTGTGTCAAAAAATAAAATATTCCATGGACTCAACATGCCTCTCAGCAAATAGCTTGGGGTGTCTACTTTCCAAAATGGGGTCATTTGGGGGGGTTTTGTGCCATCTTGGCATTTTATGGCCTTCAAAACTGTGATAGGTAGTGAGGAGTGAAATTACAACTTTACGCCTTTAGAAATCCTGAAGGCGGTGCTGGGTTTTCGGGGCCCCGTACGCAGCTAGGCTCCCAAAAAGTCCCACACATGTGGTATCCCCGTACTCAGGAGAATCAGCAGAATGTATTTTGGGGTGCAATTCCACATATGCCCATGGCCTGTGTGAGCAATATATCATTTAGTAACAACTTTGTGCAAAAAAAAAAAAATTCTCACATTCCCGCAACTTGTGTCAAAAAATAAAATATTCCATGGACTCAACATGCCTCTCAGCAAATAGCTTGGGGTGTCTACTTTCCAAAATGGGGTCATTTGGGGGGGTTTTGTGCCATCTTGGCATTTTATGGCCTTCAAAACTGTGATAGGTAGTGAGGAGTGAAATCAAAAATTTATGCCCTTAGAAATCCTGAAGGCGGTGCTTGGTTTTCGGGGCCCCGTACGCGGCTAGGCTTCCAAAAAGTCCCACACATGTGGTATCCCCGTACTCAGGAGAAGCAGCAGAATATATTTTGGGGTTCAATTCCACATATGCCCATGGCATGTTTGAGCAATATATCATTTAGTGACAACTTTGTGCAAAAAAAAAAAATTGTCACTTTCCCGCAACTTGTGTCAAAATATAAAATATTCCATGGACTCAACATGCCTCTCAGCAAATAGCTTGGGGTGTCTACTTTCCAAAATGGGGTCATTTGGGGGGGTTTTGTGCCATCTTGGCATTTTATGGCCTTCAAAACTCTGATAGGTAGTGAGAAGTGAAATAAAAAATTTATGCCCTTAGAAATCCTAAAGGCGGTGATTGGTTTTCGGGGCCCCGTACGCGGCTAGGCTCCCAAAAAGTCCCACACATGTGGTATCCCCATACTCAGGAGAAGCAGCTAAATGTATTTTGGGGTACAATTCCACATATGCCCATGGCCTGTGTGAGCAATATATCATTTAGTGACAACTTTGTGCAAAAAGAAAAAAAATTGTCACATTCCCACAACTTGTGTCAAAAAATAAAATATTCCATGGACTCAACATACCTCTCAGCAAATAGCTTGGGGTGTCTACTTTCCAAAATGGGGTCATTTGGGGGTGTTTTGTGCCATCTTGGCATTTTATGGCCTTCAAAACTGTGATAGGTAGTGAGGAGTGTAATCAAAAATCTATGCCCTTAGAAATCCTGAAGGCAGTGCTTGGTTTTCGGGGCCCCATACGCGGCTAGGCTCCCAAAAAGTCCCACACATGTGGTATCCCCGTACTCAGGAGAAGCAGCTGAATGTATTTTGGGGTGCAATTCCACATATGCCCATGGCCTGTGTGAGCAATATATCATTTAGTGGAAACTTTTTGTAAATTTTTTTATTTTTTTTGTCATTATTCAATCACCTGGGACAAAAAAAATAAATATTCAATGGGTTCAACATGCCTCTCAGCAATTTCCTTGGGGTGTCTGCTTTCCAAAATGGGGTCATTTGGGGGGGTTTTGTACTGCCCTGCCATTTTAGCACCTTAAGAAATGACATAGGCAGTCATAAACTAAAAGCTGTGTAAATTCCAGAAAATGTACCCTAGTTTGTAGGCGCTATAACTTTTGCGCAAACCAATAAATATACGCTTATTGACTTTTTTTTTACCAAAGACATGTGGCCGAATACATTTTGGCCTAAATGTATGACTAAAATTGAGTTTATTGGATTTTTTTTATAACAAAAAGTAGAAAATATCATTTTTTTTCAAAATTTTCGGTCTTTTTCCATTTATAGCGCAAAAAATAAAAATGGCAGAGGTGATAAAATACCATCAAAAGAAAGCTCTATTTGTGGGAAGAAAAGGACGCAAATTTCGTTTGGGTACACCATTGCATGGCCGCGCAATTAGCAGTTAAAGCGACGCAGTGTCAAATTGTAAAAAGTGCTCTGGTCAGGAAGGGGGTAAATCCTTCCGGGGCTGAAGTGGTTAAGTGTCTTGGCGGGCATAGCTGGAGCTGTAAGGCCAGTAGCTGGACAGGGTTCCCCTTACTTAAATCTGATTACATATATATTGCAGCCGTATTACGAGAACCAAATGTGGTAGTGAGTTGCAAAGGAGACCCTGTAAGTTACAGTGGGAGATGATTAATAGTCTCCCTGTGCTCTAAATCCAGAGGGGAGGGGGCTGTGCGGATGGAAGATTAAGGTGGAATAGAGTGGAAGTGAGTGTATCTGGAGTAGCAAGATGGCCGCCTACTTCCAGGACTAGGCCGAAGCCGCAGACTTTCCTGATGGGGACAGCCTGGCGTTTAAGCTCCGCTCCTCACACTATATAAATTGTGCTTTCAGGCTCAGGCCTCGGGACCCCGGTAATGCTGCAGAGTGAGGCCTCTACTCGGGGCATCAATGAGGGGGGAGAGCTGTTACTCACAGTGTCCGGGAGGCGGAGGGGGTCGGGCCGGCAGGCCGCAGGATAGCATCAGGCCGCAGGGATCCGGAACAGAAGAACGGGATCTGCAGGCAACCCTCCTCCCTCGCTCTCCTGTCTCTCAGTCTCCGACAACGCGGCTACCAGTCAATCAGGGCAGAGCGTCCGCTTGTTCCTCTGATCCCTGGAACCAGAGGCGGAGGATTCTAAACAGCCAACAGGCCCAAAGATGGCGCCAGGCATCTTCGGTGTGGGTCGGGCCGCAGGCGTTGATAGAGATTAGGCAGCCAAAACTAACAAAGACCCCTCCGGGATTGTAGCAGAGGGGGTCCAGGAGGCAGAGCAGGTGTGCTGGAGTCTCGCAAAGGAGGATTAGGACATGGATGGCAGTGGATTTAATGTGCCTATGTGGAGCTCAGCATTCAGACGTCCTCCCTGATACACATCCGATTGTAAGCTCTAATGAGCAGGGCCCTATGATGCCTCCTGTATTGAATTGAATTGTAACTGTACTGTCCACCCCCAAGTTGTAAAGCGTTGCACAAACTGTTGGCGCTATATAAATCCTCTATAATAATAATAATAATAATAGGTGAGGGCAATGTCCATTTGTTTGTAGGGCTTAAACCCCAGCTATCTGTATCTTGTTGAGGATAATTCCCTTTACTTCCTTGCCTATAGACTCCACAAGAAGTGAAAGAAAATCTTTCTAATGTGAGATCTCCTCTTAGATAATGGTCATGAAAACAAGTGTCCCAATTACAAGATTTCTTCCATTATTCCTGTTCTGATGGCAACTCAAAATGCAATCCCAGGGAAATTTGTAATCAGGACAGTAAGAGAGAATAAATATTCTTAATGTGGACAAAGACAGCAATAAAACCTGACAATGGAGGTAAATGGTCTGGGGAATAGGGATGAGCCGAACACCCCCCGGTTCGGTTCGCACCAGAACCCGCGAACGGACCGCAAGTTCGCACGAACGTTAGAACCCCATTGACGTCTATGGGACTCGAACGTTCGAAATCAAAAGTGCTCATTTTAAAGGCTAATTTGCATGGTATTGTCCTAAAAAGGGTTTGGGGACCCGGGTCCTACCCCAGGGGACATGTATCAATGCAAAAAAAACTTTTAAAAACGGCCGTTTTTTCGGGAGCAGTGATTTTAATGATGCTTAAAGTAAAAAAAAAAAAGTGAAATATTCCTTTAAATATCGTACCTGGGGGGTGTCTATAGTATGCCTGTAAAGTGACGCGTGTTTCCCATGTTTAGAACAGTCCCTGCACCAAATGTCATTTTTTTTTTTTTTTTTTTATTTAAGAAAGAACATGTTTATTCGTATTCATGGCAGACATAGAAATCTTGTACAACATATAGTTACAGATGTGAAAAGCACTACAGAATAAACAATGATGTGCTCACAATGTGTCTAAGAGTTGTCATTAGTATAATATATTCCATACTGCACCCCGACACAGGAGCTGTACCCACGTTTGCTAATCCTATTACGATATCACAGCGTACATTGGAATATGAAATTAATATAGAATAGCATATTTGCACTATACCCCTGTGACACGCCCCCATCAAGCTATTCCGTACAGGTCTCACTAGTCTCAAGCCATTTATCCCACACTCTGTTGTATTTGCTTGGGCAGCCTCTATGCTTATAAAGCAATTTTTTGTTGGGCAGTGATTTATTAATTTCAGCAAACCAGCTGTGAGTTGAGGGAGCTTGGGATCGCATCCAATGTTGAGCGATTACTTTTCTGGCACAGAAGAGAGTTTCCTGTAAGAATGTGGCTTGGTATTTCTCAATTGTGACATCTGGGAGCAGTCCCAGGAGGCACAGTTTGGGATCCACCTGTACTGGGGAGCCCATTTGGTCGTGTAGGAATTTGATAACTTGCGCCCAATAACTCTGGATATGTGGGCAGGACCAGAGCAGGTGGAAGAGAGAGCAGGGGTTGTCTGCACACCTTGGGCAGTCGGGACTTTGGTCTGGGCGAAATTTCGCTAGTCTGGCCGGCGTAAGGTAAGATCTATGGACTATGTAGAGTTGGGTAAGACGGTCAGACAGTTTAGGAGATGCTTGTTTAATATTTCCCAATACCTCATCCCAGTCCGAATCATCCATGGGTCCAATATCTACCTCCCATCTGAGCTTAGCTGTGTCAACTACCCTGGCCACCGTGCGTGTGCGAATAATTGTATATAGAGTGGATATTAACTTCTCGGGATCCTCACCCATAACTACGTCGACCATAGGTAGCATTTGGATATTGGGGAATTCTGTCGCAAATTGGGTGTTTAAGGCGTGTCTTAGTTGGATGTATTTAAATTTCATGAGTGGGGATAGTTCAAACTCTTCTTGTAGCGATTGAAAGCTTCTTACACCCATGGGAGAAATCACCTGGAACAGGTATATTATACCCTTTGTAGCCCATGTAGTCGCTCCTGGCAAATGCTTCAGTTCTGGTAATTGTGGGTTGTGCCATAATGGGGTATGTGAGTGGAAAAAATCCGCCCCGACAAGTTTGAGTGCGCCCACCCATACGCTCTTGTGTTGGTGCAACAGGGGGTTCCGAACAGCCCAGCCCCCCCCACTGCCCCTGCCTCTGAAGATCACCTGAAGGGGGGAGTGAGCAGCTGAGTTTGGTTTCTTGCAGGTCAGAGTTTGATATCTAATGGTGTCAGTTTTGTGGAGATGGTATAGGTGTGAGAGTTGTGCCGATATATAATATGCATGAAGGTCTGGGAGGGCTGCCCCTCCCGAGGAGGTCGGGTTCTTCAAAGTAAGCCATGCCAACTTGTGTCGGCTGGTTCCCCAAATAAATGAGTTTAATATATGTTCAATTACTTTGAAAGTTTTAAGAGGAATAAGAACTGGCGAGTTCCACATTATATATAGGAATTTTGGGAGGAGCACCATTTTGAATAGATTAATCCTACCCATAATTCCCAGTGGGAGTTTTGCCCAAGCTCGTGTACGCAGTTTTAAATATACGAGTAGTGGTTCAATATTATTGGGGAGGAATTCTAGGGGCTCCTTGGTGATCTGTATACCAAGATATCGGAAAGACGCCACTCTCTGTAGAGGAAGGGATGCGGAAATTTGTGTAGGTGCAGTTGGGTCCAGTGGCATAATTTGCGATTTGGTCCAGTTTATGCTCAAGCCTGAGTGTTTGCCAAAGTCTTCTATGGTCTGTAGGGCAGCCTGGAGAGACGGGCCCGTATCCTGCAAGTACAGCAGCATGTCGTCTGCATAGAGACTCACCGTCTCCACCAGGCTCCCCACCCTAAGACCCTGAACGTCTGGATGCCCCCTGAGGGATATAGCCAGAGGCTCAGCTGCCAAGGCATAAAGAAGTGGGGAGAGTGGACACCCCTGTCTGGTTCCTCGTTGTAGTGGGAAGGGTGTCGAGGTCCTCCCGTTCACAAGTACAGTGGCCTCTGGAGAGAAGTACAATAACTGGACCCATTTGGTGAAATTGGGGCCAAAGCCGAATCCCCTAAGGCACTCCCAAAGGTACTCCCACTCCACGGAGTCAAAAGCCTTGGCGGCGTCAAGTGCCACCACTGCTCTGTCTCCTACTGTGTCATGTGCCGCTTGAATATTAATATAGAGCCTACGGAGATTCATGGCTGTATTTTTCCCAGGCATGAATCCCGTTTGGTCGGGATGGATTATGGATAGGATAATACGGTTCAGGCGGATAGCAAGTATTTTGGCTAAGATCTTGATATCTGCCTGGAGGAGCGAGATTGGACGGTAGGACTCTGGGTATTGGGGGTCCTTGCCAGGTTTGGGAATCACTACGATTACTGCTTGCCTAAGGGATTGTGGAAGAGATCCAGTCTCAAAGATATGTTTGTATAGTTTTAGTAGTTCGGGCACTAGGACTTCGGAATAGGAGGCGTAGAAATCCAGGGGAATACCATCCCGCCCAGGGGCCTTGGCTGGGGCTAACGAGGCTATCGCAGCTACTATCTCATCAGGCGATATTGGGGCCTCCATTTCCTGCATCTGGGACTCTGACAGTTTGGGAAGGGGTATATTTTGGAGAAAAGCCTGGGTCTCGTGCGCTGCAACCCCGACCTTAGAGGAATAAAGATCAGCGTAATAATTACGAAATATGTTTGCCACTGTATCTGGGTCAGATGTTATTGTGCCCTGAGGGTCCCTAAGAGAGACCACCACCGGGGGGTTCGTGTCTTGCCTTGCTAAGTATGCCAGGAGTTTGCCCGCCCGTTCCCCCTGCTCAAACACCCGTTGTTTAGAGAATAGAAGCTTCTGGTTGGCTTTTTCGAAGAGGAGTTGGTCTAGCACCCTCGTTCGTAATTTAAGAAGAGATGCATTGGCGGGCGTGGGGTCTAGGTTAAATTCTCTGGTGTCTATGTCTAGTTGTACAGTGGCCTGTGTCAGTTTGATTTTGGATGAGGTTTTTAGCCTGTTAATACGATGGGAGATAATTGTGCGGACATGCAGTTTGAACGATTCCCATACCATATCCATAGGGGCGGTGTCGCGGTTCGTGTTAAAATAGAATTGCCATTCCGAATTAATGTCATCCTGGTCCTCAAGTAGTGAGAGCCAAAAGGAGTGCAGCCGCCAGGTACGGGGTCCCGCCGGGGGGGCAATGCGCAGGGTGGCCCAGCAAGGGGCATGGTCCGATAGGGATCTAGTGTGATATCCAGATTCTGTGAGGGATGGTATAAGTGTGTCTGAGAGCAGTATTAAATCTATTCGGGACATAGAGGAGTGTGTGGCTGAGAAGCATGAATAGGCTCGTGTGTGGGGGTGTCTGCAGCGCCACGCGTCGGTCAGAGAGAAGTCACGCAGCAGTCGCCCAAATCTAGTGGTGTCCGGGGACAGGCTATCCTGCTGCATGCGTAGTCTATCTAGTGAGGGGTTCACAACTTCGTTAAAGTCTCCCAACCAGATAGCTGGTGTTGCTGGGTACTGTGCCATGTATGTTAAACCTTCAGTAAGAAGGCTAGAGTTGTATGGTGGGGGAATATAGAAGGCCATGAGTAGGTATTGCGAACCACATATTGTACACTGCAGAAAAATGAACCTGCCCTGGGGGTCAGTCCGCACCGACAATATGCCAAACGAGACTGATTTGGCAATGAGTATTGATTTTTAAAGGAAAAAATCTCATTTAAAACTGCTTGCGGGTTTAATGTCATGTCGGGTCATGGCAATATGGATGAAAATCAGTGAGACAAACGGCATGGGTACCCCCCAGTCCATTACCAGGCCCTTTGGGTCTTGTATGGATATTAAGGGGAACCCCGCACCCAAATTAAAATAAGGAAAGGTCCCTATATACTCTGAACAGCAGTATTCAGGCGGTGCAAACAAGACAGGGACTGTAGGTTTGTTGTTAAGTAGAATCTGTTTGTAATTTTGAACATTTTTAATGTGTTTAGCTCAGGCCAAAAAATCTTTTCTAAGCTTTTTGGAAAACATAGGGAAGGGTTATCACCCCTGTGACATTTGTTTTGCGTCTTTCCTCCTCTTCAGAAGATTTCACCTCACTTTTTTGTCCCAATGAAAAATGTTTTTGGAAAATTTGGGTTTTTTTGTGGAACAAGGATTGGAAAGCATCAGTGGAAAGGAGAAATTGTTTTCCCATATTAACTCTTACAGGAGAGAATTTCCCTTCCTTAGGGGTAGATTTCATCTCACTTCCTGTTGTCTCCTTCCGTTTGCAAGTAGGAGTCGTTTGTAAGTTAGATGTTTGAAAGTAGGGTCCTGCCCTATATACTCAGCAGAAATTTGGACCTTAGGTGTTGCTGTGGCCAAAACACTGTAAGCCCTCACAGGGCCCTGCTGTGAAATATTAGATCAAGAATTGTAATTACATGCCCCTGTTGAACAGGAGCTGAAAAATTAGGCCTTAGGCACTGGTGCTGGTGCCACAACACTGCAACCCCTCACAGACACTCTAGTTGGAACGCAGGAACGAGCCCTGCTGCAAAGTATTGCATCAAAAATTGTAATTACACGCCCCTGTTAGACAGGGGCAGAAAAATTGGGTCTTAGGCACTGGTGCTGGTGCCACAACACTGCAACCCCTCACAGACACTCTAGTTGAAACGCAGGAACAAGCCCTGCTGCAAAGTATTGCATCAAAAATTGTAATTACACGCCCCTGTTAGACAGGGGCAGAAAAATTGGGTCTTAGGCACTGGTGCTGGTGCCACAACACTGCAACCCCTCACAGACACTCTAGTTGAAACGCAGGAACAAGCCCTGCTGCAAAGTATTGCATCAAAAATTGTAATTACACGCCCCTGTTAGACAGGGGCTGAAAAATTGGGTCTTAGGCACTGGTGCTGGTGCCACAACACTGCAACCCCTCACAGACACTCTAGTTGGAATGCAGGAACGAGCCCTGCTGCAAAGTATTACATCAAAAATTGTAATTACACGCCCCTGTTAAACAGGGGCTGAAAAATTGTGCCTTAGGCACTGGTGGTGGCGCCCAGAACCAAAAATGTTCTTACAAGCTATCAGCGTGATGATTGAGGAGGAAGAGGATAATTACTCAGGGATAGTCACTCAGCATCAGCATAGGCAGTCTTTGAAGGGATCTGAGATTTCAAAAAAAATTATTCGGTTACATCTGCATCAGGTGCTTGGTAGCTGGTGGTGATCCAAGACTGATTCATTTTTATGAAGGTCAGCCGATCGACCGAGTCGGTGGACAGACGCACCCTGTGATCGGTTACCACGCCTCCAGCAGCACTGAATGTGCGTTCCGAAAGAACGCTGGATGCAGGACAGGCCAGTAGCTCAATTGCATACTGTGCAAGCTCTGGCCAGTGATCCATCCTCAAGACCCAGTAACCCAGAGGATTTTCGGTGGGAAAGGTGTCCAAGTCTGATCTTGCCCCTAGGTATTCCTGCACCATGTAAAACAGACGCTGGCGATGGTTGCTGGAACCGATCATACCTTGGGGCTGCGGACCAAAAAATTGTCTGAACGCATCGGTCAGCTGGCCACCTTCTCCACCGCTCCTTCTTTGACTGACCGAAGCCTCAGCAACACGTTGTCCAGAAACAGGAGTTTGTAACCTCCCAGTCTCTGGGAACGCGTTGCACAGACCTTTCTGCAAGGCCTCCCGAAGATGTTTCATCCTCTGCTCCCTCTGCGATGGCAAGATAAGGTCCGCAACCTTACCCTTGTAACGTGGATCAAGGAGGGTTGCCAGCCAGTATTGGTCCTTCTCCTTGATACCACGAATACGAGGATCCTTACGCAGGCTTTGCAGGATCAGGGAGGCCATGCAGCGTAGGTTTGCTGAGGCATTCGGTCCGGAGTCCTCTGGGTCACTAAGGACAACAACGTCCGCAGCCACCTCCTCCCAGCCACGTACAAGTCCATGTGTTCCTTGGGACTGATCCCTTAAAGACTGCTGATGCTGAGTGCCAGGCTCCACCTCCATACTGACACAATCTTCCTCCTCCTCCTCCTCCTCCTCCTCCTCCTCCTCATCCTCTTCCTGTGTGATCGGCGGGCACACAGGAACACTGTCTGGATAAAGGGGGCCTTGAGAGCTAAGGAAGTCCTCCTCTTCCTGCCTCTGTTCTGCCTCAAGTGCCCTGTCCATTATTCCACGCAGCGTGTGCTCCAACAGGTGGACAAGGGGGACAGTGTCACTGATGCATGCACTGTCAGTGCTCACCATCCTCGTGGCCTCCTCGAATGGTGACAGGACAGTGCATGCATCCCTGATCATGGCCCACTGGCGTGGGGAAAAAAAACCAAGGTCCCCTGACCCTGTCCTGGTGCCATAGTCGCACAGGTACTCATTGATGGCCCTCTGCTGCGTGTGCAGCCGCTGCAGCATGGCCAACGTCGAGTTCCACCTGGTGGGCATGTCACAGATTAGGCGGTTCTTGGGCAGGTTAAACTCCTTTTGGAGGTCCGTCAGCCGAGCACTGGCATTATATGACCGGCGGAAATGCACAGAGACTTTCCTGGCCTGCCTCAGGACATCCTGTAAGCCCGGGTACCTGCCCAAGAACCGCTGCACCACCAAGTTAAGGACGTGAGCCAAACAGGGCACATGGGTCAGTTGTCCCTGTCGGAGGGCAGAGAGGAGGTTGGTGCCATTGTCGCAAACCACCATTCCTGCCTTAAGTTGGCGTGGCGTCAACCACCTCTGAACCTGCCCCTGCAGAGCTGACAGAACCTCTGCCCCAGTGTGGCTCCTGTCCCCCAAGCACACCAGCTCAAGCACCGCATGGCATCTTTTGGCCTGCGTACTTGCGTAGCCCCTTGAACGCCTACGGAGCACCGCTGGTTCCGAGGAAGAGGCCATGGAGGAAGAAGAAGAGGAGGGGGTGGAGGAGAGAGGTGTGTCACAATCAGCATTTTGGAGGCGTGGTGGCGGAACAACCTCCAACACTACTGCACCTTGTCCTGCATCCTTCCCAGCTGCCAGCAGAGTCACCCAATGCGCCGTGAAACTTAAGTAACGTCCCTGTCCATGCCTGCTGGACCATGAGTCAGCGGTAATATGCACCTTACCGCTGACCGCCCTGTCCAGCGAGGCATGGACATTGCCTTCCACATGCCGGTAGAGAGCCGGAATCGCCTTCCGTGAGAAAAAGTGGCGTTTGGGTACCTGCCACTGAGGAACCGCACATTCCACAAACTCACGGAAGGGGGCAGAGTCTACCAACTGAAAAGGCAGCAGTTGAAGTGCTAGCAATTTTGCCAAGCTAGCATTCAACCGCTGGGCATGTGGATGGCTGGGAGCAAACTTCTTTCGGCGGTGCAGCAGCTGGGGCAGGGAAATTTGCCTGGTACAATCTGACGTCGGTGTACCAAAAGCAGATTGCCCACAAGTACTTGGCTGTGACACACCTAATTCTACACCTTCATTCCTCTCACTGCAGGTCGCAGAGAGGACTGAAGGTCTAGTGGGGTTGGAAATCTCAGCTGATGAGGAGCAAGGAGAGATCGTCTTTGTTCTTTGGTGTGGGTCTTTTAGATACGCTTGCCAACGAACTGCATGGCAGGTCAACATATGTCTGGTCAAGCATGTGGTACCCAAGCGGGAGATGTTTTGGCCACGCGAGATACGCTTGAGACATATGTTGCAAATAGCAGCTGTGCGATCTGATGCACTCGTCTCAAAAAAGGCCCACACCAAAGAACTTTTTGAATAACGCGCAGAGACTGCAGCGCCCTGCACATGTGGAGCTTTGGGGTGTGATGCAGTCAATGTGCTGCCCTTAGGCTGGCCCCTGGAGGGCATCCTGCCTAGTTGGTGATGTGCCACCTCCTCCTCCTCCTCCTCCTCCTCCTCCTCCTCTCTCCTATCAGGCACCCACGTTGAGTCAGTGACCTCATCATCCCCTCCCTCCTCATCACTGGAGCAAACCTGGCAGTATGCTGCAGCAGGGGGAGCATGACTGCCAGATTGCTGTCCTTCTTGGGCACCCCCTCTGTCCGTGCTCATGTTACTGCCTTCATTGAGCTCAGTATCATCATCAGAGCCTTCCAAACGCTGGGCATCCTCCTGGAGCATGTACCCAACACTGTGGTCAAACAGTTCGAGGGAATCCTCATGAGGACATGGTGGAGCTAGGGAAGGAGTCACTGATGACATTGAGCTGAGGGAAGAGGCCGCTGCTTTGCCAGACAAAGCACCCTGGGCATGGGTGAGAGAGGATGAGGAGGATGAGGACGGCTTGGTCATCCACTCGACCAAGTCTTCCGCATGTTGCGGCTCAACACGGCCAGCTGCCGAAAAAAAGGCCAAGCGTGTCCCATGTCACTTAGTATGGTACACAGGAATACCGCCCTCTCCTATGTGCCAAACGCTGCGCTCACAGACCTACCCCTCACTGACAGCTGCTGCTTAAATTAAAACAATACAAAAATAATGATAAATGATTCACTAGTGCCTGCCCTCCCTCCAAGTGAAATCAGATAGCAGCGCTAATTATAAAAATGTGCATACATATGTGACTTAATCACAAACAAGCGTGTCCCATGGCCACGTGCTGATGAGGATGCACCGTCTCCACGACCAGCACTAGACACAGAGCCTGCTTGCCCTCTCTTATTGGCTTGTGACTGTCTGCCTCTCCTTCTTGGCCTTCCAGACATACTAATGGCCTGTAGCTGCACTAAGCTGGGATAGAACACCTGTAATTTTCTTCAGGTAGCTTTATATACTGTAACCAGACAAGCCTGCCTGTCAGTAGGAAGATAACAGGAACGGATCTAGCTGAACACTGTGAGCAGGACGTACTGCACTAAATGTATATAGCAGGAACGGATCTAGCTGAACACTGTGAGCAGGACGCACTGCACTGAATGTAAATACCAGGAACGGATCTAGCTGAACACTGTGAGCAGGACGCACTGCACTGAATGTAAATACCAGGAACGGATCTAGCTGAACACTGTGAGCAGGACGCACTGCACTGAATGTAAATAGTCTAGCTGCCTGACCGTGTTACTAATAGGATCAAAAAGAACACCTGTAATTTTCTTAAGGTAGCTTTATATACTGTAACCAGACAAGCCTGCCTGTCAGTAGGAAGATAACAGGAACGGATCTAGCTGAACACTGTGAGCAGGACACACTGTACTAAATGTAAATAGTCTAGCTGCCTGACCGTGGTACTAATAGGATCAAAAAGAACACCTGTAATTTTCTTAAGGTAGCTTTATATACTGTAACCAGACAAGCCTGCCTGTCAGTAGGAAGATAACAGGAACGGATCTAGCTGAACACTGTGAGCAGGACGTACTGCACTAAATGTATATAGCAGGAACGGATCTAGCTGAACACTGTGAGCAGGACGCACTGCACTGAATGTAAATAGCAGGAACGGATCTAGCTGAACACTGTGAGCAGGACGCACTGCACTGAATGTAAATAGCAGGAACGGATCTAGCTGAACACTGTGAGCAGGACGCACTGCACTGAATGTAAATAGCAGGAACGGATCTAGCTGAACACTGTGAGCAGGACGCACTGCACTGAATGTAAATAGCAGGAATGGATCTAGCTGAACACTGTGAGCAGGACGCACTGCACTGAATGTAAACAGCAGGAACGGATGTAGCTGAACACTGTGAGCAGGACGCACTGCACTGAATGTAAATAGCAGGAATGGATCTAGCTGAACACTGTGAGCAGGACGCACTGCACTGAATGTAAACAGCAGGAACGGATGTAGCTGAACACTGTGAGCAGGACGCACTGCACTGAATGTAAATAGCAGGAACGGATCTAGCTGAACACTGTGAGCAGGACGCACTGCACTGAATGTAAATAGCAGGAACGGATGTAGCTGAACACTGTGAGCAGGACGCACTGCACTAAATGTAAATACCAGGAACGGATCTAGCTGAACACTGTGAGCAGGACGCACTGCACTGAATGTAAATAGCAGGAACGGATCTAGCTGAACACTGTGAGCAGGACGCACTGCACTAAATGTAAATACCAGGAACGGATCTAGCTGAACACTGTGAGCAGGACGCACTGCACTGAATGTAAATAGCAGGAACGGATCTAGCTGAACACTGTGAGCAGGACGCACTGCACTGAATGTAAATAGCAGGAACGGATCTAGCTGAACACTGTGAGCAGGACGCACTGCACTGAATGTAAATAGCAGGAACGGATCTAGCTGAACACTGTGAGCAGGACGCACTGCACTGAATGTAAATAGCAGGAACGGATCTAGCTGAACACTGTGAGCAGGACGCACTGCACTGAATGTAAATAGCAGGAACGGATCTAGCTGAACACTGTGAGCAGGACGCACTGCACTGAATGTAAATAGCAGGAACGGATCTAGCTGAACACTGTGAGCAGGACGCACTGCACTGAATGTAAATAGCAGGAACGGATCTAGCTGAACACTGTGAGCAGGACGCACTGCACTGAATGTAAATAGCAGGAACGGATCTAGCTGAACACTGTGAGCAGGACGCACTGCACTGAATGTAAATAGCAGGAACGGATCTAGCTGAACACTGTGAGCAGGACGCACTGCACTGAATGTAAATAGCAGGAACGGATCTAGCTGAACACTGTGAGCAGGACGCACTGCACTGAATGTAAATAGCAGGAACGGATCTAGCTGAACACTGTGAGCAGGACGCACTGCACTGAATGTAAATAGCAGGAACGGATCTAGCTGAACACTGTGAGCAGGACGCACTGCACTGAATGTAAATAGCAGGAACGGATCTAGCTGAACACTGTGAGCAGGACGCACTGCACTGAATGTAAATAGCAGGAACGGATCTAGCTGAACACTGTGAGCAGGACGCACTGCACTGAATGTAAATAGCAGGAACGGATCTAGCTGAACACTGTGAGCAGGACGCACTGCACTGAATGTAAATAGCAGGAACGGATCTAGCTGAACACTGTGAGCAGGACGCACTGCACTGAATGTAAATAGCAGGAACGGATCTAGCTGAACACTGTGAGCAGGACGCACTGCACTGAATGTAAATAGCAGGAACGGATCTAGCTGAACACTGTGAGCAGGACGCACTGCACTGAATGTAAATAGCAGGAACGGATCTAGCTGAACACTGTGAGCAGGACGCACTGCACTGAATGTAAATAGCAGGAACGGATCTAGCTGAACACTGTGAGCAGGACGCACTGCACTGAATGTAAATAGCAGGAACGGATCTAGCTGAACACTGTGAGCAGGACACACTGCACTAAATGTAAATAGTCTAGATAGAAGATAACAGGAACGGATCTAGCTAAACTGAATACAGTGTATATATATATATGCAACACCTGGGATGCATATATATACACAATACACTGTAAGTGCAGCTAACTGACTGACTGTTCTGCCTAATCTATCTAACTCAAATCAAATGACACTGTCTCTCTCTCTATCTCTCAGCACACCGGAACACACACTACACAGGGCCGCCGTGCAGGCGGCCTTATATAGTGTGGGGTGTGTACTAAATCCCCTGAGCCATAATTGGCCAAAGCCACCCTGGCTTTGGCCAATTACAGCTCTCTCTACTGACGGCGCTGTGATTGGCCAAGCATGCGGGTCATAGTGCATGCTTGGCCAATCATCAGCCAGCAATGCACTGCGATGCCGCAGTGAATTATGGGCCGTGACGCGCCACACGAATTTGGCGCGAACGGCCCATATCGTTCGCAATTCGGCGAACGACCGAACAGCCGATGTTCGAGTCGAACGTGGGTTCGACTCGAACACGAAGCTCATCCCTACTGGGGAATGAGAAATGAATCCTTGTCTCCAATACAGCAGGCTCCCAGCAACTCACAGTAACTTTTGGCAATCACTTCTCCTTGTTGGTGTGATCCTGTCTTAAAAATGCACAAGTGTTATTCTATGAAGGGGCAGCCCTGCAAACTGTCAAATTTCTTCAGTCCTGCAGAGCTTCAAAAACTCCAAAAATGGTGGCGGGCCAGCCAGCAGTGGCATGAGTGCCCAGTGGAGGGGTAGCTACAGAAGCAGCTGTGAGAAGACCAGGATCATCAACATTGGTAACATGTGTAAAACGTTTGGTGAGTAAAAAAGCTAATACATTAAATACAAGACAGACTGCGCAGCCACAATTAACCCTATTTGTGGGGAATTCACTACTTACTTATCCTGCCTCTTATACTCCAGCTACTCACACATTTAAAGGAGATGCTTTTATTTTTTAAATTTCCTCTGCAGGATGATTCGGCTAATATTATAACCCATGTACAAGGTTTAATTGCCCATTTAGGGGAACATATAACTCATAGAGGCCCACATCGAGTTAGTGGACTCTCATACTGATCATGGTGACCAGTAGGATGACATTAGGTGGATTAAAGATATGATTTAGAGAGATCCCACAGAAATATTATTAACACACGTCGAGTGCCATAGTCGATTACACAGGCACAGTTGGTTTACTATCTGACTCAAAACTTTAAGACTATGTTGACTCTACAATCCCTTTGTAGCTTGCTTATTTATTGACTGGGCGGGCACATAAAAGTTCCAAGGCCAAACACCTTTTAAAAAGTGTGCCTAGACACATTTTGGCAAGGGTGCATATTTACCATAATAAAGAAAGTCTCATGTCAACAGCAAGGAAAGTGGGCACACTTTCAGATTCTTACACCTCAGTGACATTGTTTGCTGACATCTCTGCTGCAACTCGACAGATTAGAAAAAGTTTTCTACTGTAATGAAAATCCTACAAGACCATCGAATTCCCTCTAGGTGAGGGTTTTCTATTTAACTGCTTGTCACTTATAAATCATCTTACTCTGTTGTATCCCCTGAAAAATTCATAGCTATGCTGTGTTCCTGGGGAATGGCATCTCAAATGAAACGCTTTTCTACACTGAGAGCTGTGCCAGTGCACGTTACCAATGATTGGTCCTGATATATCAGCGTGAATCATTTTGTTATTTCTACCTTTTCTTTTTTATTGTTCTCTCTCTTCCCAGGTGTCAATAGAAATTGGACTGACCTGTGAGTCATGCAAATGTGTGCCTTGACTGGCTCTTCCTCTGTCTGTTTACCTTGCAAGATTACATGCTCTGTGATTATTATTACCTTCTTGCACTAATATTTTTCATGTTTCATCCTGGCATCTGTGCCTATGGTTAAATATTTATGCCTTATTAGGGTGTCCTCCTTAAATGTTATAGGACTTAATAAGCCCCTATAAGCCCCTCTTAAAACAAAAAGAGGCACTGATACAGAGATGTGACATAGACATGGGACCCCAACACTTGCACACCTTAAATTTCTTCATATTATTACTGATTATGTTCAACATCCTTGTCGCAATTCTCATAGCATTTAAAGATTCCCTCCCACTTCATTTGCACTATGCGGTAGTAGACCCCCAAGACCGTTTCATTTTGGTAGTAGCAGATAAAGCATACATTAGTATGCTTGTATGTACCTCATACCAATCATAAAAACCTTTTTAGGAAAGTATTGGGCATTGCCAACCAACATTTTAGAGGATATTTGTTAGTTTGTGGTAACCTTAACAATGTTGTTGCTACAACCTTAAACTTGAATAACGCTGGCAAATGACTATTCAGAATATTAAAAAAAAATAAGATCTGCATGAGGCTTAGCAGTGTCAGCATATTTATTTCTAACCTGCATGGATTTTACTCAGGATCTGTTTCATTTTTAGTATATAATGATTGTGCTTTTTTTCTCCATCGGTACAATCACATGTTCTGTACATGCTCCAGTGCCCTTGGAGATTAGGGATACCAATATCACTAGATCTCCTGGTCTTTCAAGGTTGAATGCCTATATGCTGAATGATTTCCTATGTACATCATATATTGTATATAGGAAGAACTCAGTAAATGTTTTCAATAAAACGCTACAGATTACTTTTTTAGCTTTGTTTTGTGGAATAGACATAAAGCATACATGCAGGGTATTTTGTTGAAGTTGGTCTCCTACCAAAAAAGGGATGCCTCCAGGCAGTTATGAATATCACTCAAGAAATAAGGTCTTTGAAACAGCTGAATAAGGCTGGCCATACACAGCAGGATAGGAATTTGCCTGATTTCCCCATCAACACAGACAGTGCGATAATCACAACAGAATTCAGCAAGCTGGTTGCATCCAAGTTGACCGATCAATCAACTTGGTACATTCAGCCTGACCATTAACGGTTCAAATCGTGATTTGAACCGTGTATGGCCGGCCTAAAGTCTTCTACACACGATCAGATTTTCCGCAGACAAAACCTCTGACTTTTGTCTGAAGGGTGTTGGCCAGGAACTTGTCTTGCATACAAATGGCAAGGAATTGTCGGCCAACAAACACGAACGTAGTGACGTACCCTTATGCTAATTTCGTGTTAGTAGCAGTTTGGTGATTGTTTATTTGCGCTTTTCATTTCACGCTTTTTCAGTGTGCGCTTTTTAGTTTGTTTCTGAATGCCTGTTCGTCAACCAGCCATGTTGCGGAATCAGAGGAGATAATGTGTTATTTATTATTGGCTGTGGGGTTATTGCTTTGACCCAAGTCCAGTCCAGGACCATGAAGAGGAGAATTTCTTGGTTGCTTTATTAATCGTGACCAAATATGTCATATGCCTTTGCTGTGGGAGCTCCAGGAGAATAATCCAGATGATTTTCGGAATTATCTCTGAAAGACGGACCCCTGATTTCACCAACTCTTGGCATTGTTGACCCCCTATATTAAGCAGGACACATGCATGAGGCTTTTATTTTATTTTTTGGTTGCATAATGATTTGATTTGGTAGATTTTCTATATTTTTGTATGCATAGAATGCACTTTTTGGTTAAGTTCTATTGGCAGATAGCTATTCTACTTTTATTTGTTTTTTTTGTTTAAATGCACAATAAAAAAAAATGTGGAGAATAATACCTGGCTATGTGTTTTACTTCTAATGACAGTTTGAGAGTAGGCAGTTACATTTTAAAAAATACAATGTAAAATTAACAAGGGACACCAACATAGTTGTATCTTTGATTTTAAAAACTACGGGATAATGGTGTTGTGGTAACTTGCACCAAAAAAAACAACAAGCATAATAATATTATTCTTGATATCACTAGGAAAAAAAGCTTTTAAAAATTTGTTTGCAATAACTCCATCAGTATCACTAGCAAAGCAGCTTCATTATATCCCATTAAAGAAGAAGAGAATGTGCGCTGCATTTCAAGACCGGCCGCTTCTGGCTCGTCCTTGCTTCCGAGCATGCGTGTTTGTACTTTGGACATTTGTCCGACAGACTTGTCCAACAAATCCGACAACAGACATTTGTCCGCAGAAAATTTTAAAGCCTGCCATCCAACATTTGTCTATGGAAAATCCGACAACAATTGTCATATGGAGCGTACAACTGGTCCGATTTTCTGCCAACAGCCTGTCACACAATTCCCGTCGGAAAATCTGATCGTGTGTTTACGAGGCTTTAGTCTTATTTGGCAGGTATCGCCCTGTACTCAACACCCAGTGATAAAGGTTTTAACTTCAGATTACTGCTCAAACAGAACAAGGTAGGCATGCTTCTCTCTCCTCGCTACTTTTGCAATAGTGATAGAGCAATTTGTTTAGTATATTAGGAATCACCCTAATTTACAATACATGGAGTTACAGAGGGGGAGGGAGGTTCACACCAAAGGACTACAGTATATGCAAATTATGTTATTTTGGCAATTACTAGACTGCATGATTCCTCCAGGGGATTCAGGAGGCCTCAGAAATCAGGAAAATATTATATTAGAAAGTTATTGACACTAATACATCTTTCCTACTTAACCAGATAATTCCAGACCCCAGAAATAAGCTACAAAAATTCCCTTTGTCAGGTTAATGGGTCTGTGTCATCTTTGGGCATTCAATACCCAATCCTAGATAGCTTACATTAGGGCTGCCATTCTACATCAAAGGAAACACAGATGGAACAAAAAGGATACAAAAAATAGATGAATAGAAAGTAACCTTTCTTCTGTATCTGAACCTCTCTTCTCAACTCCGCCACCTCTTTATCTTCTATACAGGCCTTACTTGAGGCTTGGCAATCTTTTCATATTTTATACTGAATGCTATTGTGGCTGCTAGAAGGTGTACCACTAGATTGTGCAAGCAACCAGAACAACCATTCCTTCAAATAATATTTGGTTTTCCTAATAAAAATACATACTCTGAATTGATGTTAGCAAGAAAAAAATCAGTCCCTACATAATTTTACTCTATATGGGTAATACAGCTTTATCACCTTAAATGTATACTATACTCTAAAATGTACCGTATATACTCGAGTATAAGTCGTTCCGAGTATAAGTCGAGGCCCTAATTTACCACAAAAAAATGGGAAAAACTTATTGACCCGAGTATAAGACGAGGGTGAGAAATGCACTGCTACTGTAAGTGGAAAAGAGGGTCAACAATGCCCATTTGCAGCATCACTGTGCCCATTTGCATGCCTCACTGTGCCCATTTGCAGCCATAGGTCCCCTGAACTTCAAACTCTGTAGTTAAGGGTTCCTAGATGCCTCCTAGCTGCAGCCAAAATTTGGGGTCTCTGAACCCAAAGGTCCCGAAATGACATTGCTGCAGATGGACACAGTTGACCGAATTTTGGGGCCCCGTATCTCTAGGCCACTTAGTGCTAAGAACCCCAAATTTGGTGTACCAACCCAGTAGAATTAGTACCATAAAATTTCCAAAGCTGGGGTTTCTAGCACTAAGTGGCCCCAAGATACAGGGCCTCAAAAATCAGTTCAGAAAATGTCAAACACTTTTCTGCAGCAGAGAATGAAATTTTCCGAACCGATTTGGGGCCCCGTATCCCAGGGCCACTTGGTGCTAGGAACCCCAGGTTTGGATATGTTATGGTACCAGTTCCACTGGGTTTGCACACAAAATGTGGGTTTCCTAGCACCAAGTGGCCCTGTGATATGGGGCCCGAACGTTGGTTCAGAAAATGTCAAGCACTTTTCTGCAGCAGAGAATGACATTTTCTGAACCAAATTTGGGGCCCCGTATCTCGGTGCCACATAGTGCTAGAAACTTAAGCTTTGAGTATGTTGTGGTACCAGTTCCACTGGGTTTGCACACTAAATTTGGGGTTCCTAGCACCAAGTGGCCCTGAGATACAGGGCCCCAAAATCGGTTCAGAAATGAAATTTTTTGCTGCAGAAAAGTGCTTGACTCCAGTATAAGTCGAAGGGGCACTTTCAGCACAAAAAATGTGCTGAAAAACTCGACTTATACTCGAGTATATACGGTTTTTGGTTGTCTGATTGCTTAAAATTCATTTTACACTTATTTTGAAAGTGCCCGAAAGAAGGTTTTTCTCAGGCTTTATATATGGTTTCACTTTTCTTGTAATAGTATCTCTATATGCTTTTATTTAATATGTCAATGTTTCTCACATCAGATCGTCATTGGCATTATTTCTTTAATATCTCATATTTGTTATGTTTGCTCTGTTTTTTTTTATTATACTGTGTATCCTAAGATACTGGTTTATATTTGTTACAGACCAATGAATTTTCATGCATAACTCCCTAGTATTGAAGCATAATGCATCATATTTGACATTTCTGGATCCTTATTGCTATGCTTATCTTGCAATAGATTGATATATAATGTTAATAATATGATGTTGCTGCAAAGGCCTGTGTATGTTCAAATATGGGAAAACCAATAAAACTTTAAAGGGTAACTCCACTACCGTGGAAATAAAAATAGCAAAAAATAAATAGAATATAGAATATACAATTGCGACTCAAGTCATATTGTAATTGAATGTTATACAAATGACCTTTCTTTTTCAATCTGCAGCTCTGTAATTTTCTGTAAAATGCAATATGGCTGCCTGGAGGTATTCTTTACACAGAATGTGTACAGAACGCCCCCCATAAACATAATTTCCTGCTTGTGTGATTGCTCATTGATTTTCCCAGAAGTCTATACTAAGATACAAGTTAGATTTCAGGCATCCCCTGCAACAAAAAGGTCATTTTTGGTGAGATACTCCCAGTAGGAAATCACATCCAAAAGGATGCAATTTTTCTAATTAGAGCTCTGCAGGTGCAGCAGCTGGTTGATAAATATGAAACCACTCCCATACAGATTCACTTACCACAAGGACACAGACAAACACACAGGGATTTTTCAGAATAACAAAAGGTAGGAATCTGCAACAAAGTTTGTTGAAATCCTTGCAATGTACATAGATCACCCAGCAGGGAATGTTTTTTCCCCTCAACAAAAGTGGAGTTACTCTTTAAGTTCAGTAAAACCTGACAATTGTTCTAACCACTCTATCCAAATCTAAAAAGAAAGGTTTGCCTTTAATTTAATTATGTTCATAACGCTTATGATTTGTAAAGTTTATTAACATAAACTAGAAATAGTTACTTTCCCGTGGCTCATTTCAGGTTCCAAAAAGCGAATGCATTCAGAATAGTTGGAAAAAGAGCGGTTAGAATTTTGTGCAAAATCCCAGGTTCCATTGGAATTACATCTTCTAAAGACCATTCCTGCAGAAAAAAAAATATGTACACAATGGAAATTAAGTATGCAACGTTTCCAATAATCTGACAAATGTTTAAACATTGTAGAGTCCATAACTTAATGCGTGGATTGCAAATCATATTTTCAACACCTGTAAAGCAACCCTTCTTCTAACCACTGCTCTGAACCTCTGTACATGTGGCTGCATTCCATAATTATTTTGCCTATTTCAATCATACACCTATTGGGCATGCCAAACAGAACTTACAAAACCTTGGTCCTGGAAGCTCTTTACCTCCAGTGTTCATGTGACCACAACCTTTATCAATCTAGCACTTTGTCCATGGAGAGAAAAATAAAAGATAGTGGCTAATCTCCACCACCCACCCCTTCCAAAAGCATACCTTTCTATTGAGCTGCTTGGAGCAGAGAAAATGTCAGTACTTCCAGGTATAGAGGGGCATGTTACTCACTCAGTGTGGTCAGTTACCAAGCACCAGTGCTGTCATATGGGGATGGGGCATAGGGGTGATAAAGTAAGCCTGTTTTGCCCTGCATTAGTAAAGCACATGTTCTAGATATCAAAATCGGATCACTACACAAATGAATGAAACCTTTGTGTTTAACTTGATACTTTCCCACTCTTTTTAGCATATGCTACCTTAGTTTTGCCCAATCAGACCTTTATAGATCAAAAATCGAAACAATACATTTCAATTTGCAGTGTTACATTTATTACCCACCAAGTTTTTTTTCAAAGATAGTCTTTATATTATGTGAACTGAATGTTACACACAATCTGATATCTGGCAGGTTTACGGACAGTATATGAAAATATATATATAAATAGCACTGCCTTAGAATTACAATACTAAATGAAGGGTATTGGAGCTATTATGCAGGATTGTTCTTTGCTATTTTAACCAGTAAATAAAGTATACAGAGAAAAACTGGAAATAAAATGAACACAGGAAGATAGAATTTTAAATGCAGGGAACATTTTTGTTGAAAATATAATATACAGATATAGGTTACTGTCTGTTTTACAAGAAGAAATAGAATGAACACTGAGGCTAAAAACAGCAGCTAGGAACAATAAATTCTGACAGTGATTTCTAAGAAGATGAATAAATCAAATATTTTTTCCAATTTGTATTCCCAAAATACAGAAATGTAGCTATCTAACCATTGTATTACGTTAATGTTCCAATATTCTCTTTTAAATGCAATTTATATGCTTTTCTTTTTTTTAAATCAGAATTTGAGTTCGAGTTCTTTTTTTTTGGGCCATGAGAACATACAGTTATATCTCTGTATGTGCTGCATGGAACTCACAGCAAAATGTTATTAACAATAAGGTAATACTAATAAATGTTTTAAATGTGTATGAAGCAGCAGAAGCACGAATAATTACTGTACATTGTACTGAAATAGAAACACGCATAAAAAATATTTTATTTGAAGGGAAATTTCTCTGTTGAAATTGCTCTCCACGGTCCAGTTGTGAGCCACCTGTGCTGTGTTGTGGAGGACATCTACAAAATCATGTACCTCAATCACTTGGGAATGAGTATAAACTAGGAGCGCAGGCTTAGGTCACACCACGTTTGGAGGCTTAGGCAACAAAGAATCATTCATAAAATAATCCACTCTGCATATTTTAGATTTAGTAATATAATAAAGGAATGATGCACTGAATATACTTATTAAATTATGTAGGGTTGTATTTAGATATGCAAATGTAGGAAGGAAATGTAAATGTATTTCCATATCCATATAGTCATGTGGGAAACAGTGATGTATGTGATTGTGTGCTTGAGAACTCAATACCTCTGTGATTAAAGTCATACACATACGGAGGACAACTGACAGCAAGTATCTTCCCCGGAGTTCCTCTCGGCCAGCATACCAATCCATCCCATTCTGGCAAACAACTTCCTTCTGTTCCTGTGTCAAGACAGAAATAAGTAATCAGCAATCTGGCTCAGCTTATCAGAATGGCAAAGCTGATTAGCAAACATTTGCCTGTTTGGGAAAAAGAGGGAACGGAGATGCAATGGTATTTGTGACACATGTAAATAAGCTTACATTATAAAGTCAACTGTCGAAAAAAAACAGCACAATCTAAAGAGAAAGCATCTGTCCACAGAAAATTCTCTCAGGGCGTGTTCATTTTAATATAAAACAGCCGTGTTTTCATCTTGATTGACTTTATAATATTTTATTATATGTGTTAAAAATTGTGTTTCAGTATATGGGTAAGAATAAAGTTGTTGGTGCTGTGTGTAAATATATTAGTGATGAATGTTCTATGATACAAGATGTCGGGTTGAAAGATGCTGTCAGTACTGGGCAAAAGGGTTTATTACAGGAGGATGTGGGTGGTTGTGAGGGGCGATAGGGTGAGTGGTTTTTGGAGAAGAAAGAAAATACAAACACATTTCCAATTAAAAATTACAATTACCATCATAATTACCTGTTAAAGTGATTGTAAAGTTTTTTTTTTTTTTAATAAAGACGTTATACTTACTTTCTCTGTGCAATGGCATTGCACAGAGTGGTAGCTAACCTCCTCTTTTGTAGTCCCCGCACTGCTCCTTCCCTGTAAGTGCCCCAATAGCAAGCTGTGTGCTGAGTGGGCACCCATGTGGGCATGTTAATGAGCTGGGCTGTGTGCGTTCATAGACACACACAGTTTGGCTTTGTCACACCCCTCTCTCTCTCCTCACAGGATATGACTAACAGCAGCAGCAGCCATTGGCCTCTACTATTCTCAGTGTATCCTGTGAGAGCTGGAAGAGAGAGCAGCAATGGGCACAGTGCTAGATTGAGAGGGTACACAGGTAAGTGTTTTAAGGTGGGGGGAGGGGAGTGTGTGTGTGGGGAACAGGCAGTGGAAGATTTTTTACTTTAATGCAGGGAATGCATTAAGGTAAAAATACCTTAAAGCCCCATACACACTACATCACACTACACCATACATACATCAGATTTTCTGCTGATTTTTTCCTTCAGATTTACCAAAACCATATAATATGAGGTCAAACCTTAGGAGTTTCAATTTGTATGCAATCAGGCAGGCCCTTGCACTACATCGTTTTGGTAAATCTGAAGACAAAAATCAGCAGAAAATCTAATAGTGTGTATGGGGCTTTAGAGTTTAGAACATGTTTAAGTTTTCTGATTAGTATATAAATTAAAAAAATGTTGTTTGTATACTAAGTGATACCTTCACCCTATAAACCATTTATACCAGTTTCCACAGTTGCAATATCAGCAGTAGGAATGAGGTTCAGGTTTGACACTTCCTTGGGTTTGAAGCAAATGCTGCAGGTCTCATAATTCATAATAAATTTCGCCATACAAATTCTATTGCAAACAGTAATTTTAGCTAGCCTAAAAGAGACAATAATGAAGGTTATTTTCATGTGCCATCCCTTTTACTATAAAAGGGGGGTTACACAGAGCAGCCATAGTGTAAAGCCTCATACACGCGATCAGATTTTCCACAGACAAAGCATCAGACTTTTGTCTGAAGGGCGTTGGCCAGGAACTTGTCTTGCATACAATTGTCGGGCAACAAACACGAACATAGTGACGTACTATGTGTTTTTTCAGCTCTTTAGCGCCACCCTTTAGGTACCTTCTGCTAATGTTGTGTTTGGTGATCATTGATTCTGAGTATGCGTGTTTGTACTTTGGACTTTTGTCTGACGGACTTGTGTACACACGATCAGAAAATCCAACAACAGACCATTATCCGCGGAAAATTTTAAAGCCTGCCATCCAACATTTGTCGGATGGAGCGCACAAATGGTAGGATTTTCTGCCAACAGTCTGTCAACACACAATTCCCGTCAGAAAATCCAATCGTGTGTACGAGGCTTTAGTGTATTTTAATCTGTTGTAGAGAAAGCTGACAAAGCATATAGGGAGAGAGTAAGGTCAGTTAGAAAACTGTACCTTAATTCTGATTGTTAGCCTTTTGGAAAGTCAACCCCTTTGCTGCTTTTGGGGACTTTGTCTTAATATTTTGTGGCTTTTGTCTTATTATTTTGTGGTTGATTTGAAATCAGTGGTCACATTTAGCTGCTGTCCCATACATAGCAAGCTTTTTGTTGTTGTTGCAAAGATTCACTTTAAAAATGGCGTTTGTTTGTGGGGGCAGTATTTTGGGGGTTCTTATTTATTTAGGGTATATTTTTTATTTTATTTTCATTTGGCCTATTTTTGGTTAAACTGATTTTTTTTTGTTGCCACAGGGCTTCCCTTTAAAAAAAAAAAGAAAAAAAAAGTGGACTCTTAAAGTGGTTGTAAACCCTTACAGACCACTTTTGACTAGAGGTAAGCCTATAATAAGGCTGACCTTTGGGTACCGTGGATATCTCCTAAACCTGCATGGTCTAGAGAGATATCCACTGTATCAGAATGTGCCAACATCATCGGCACATGCGCACTGAAGAAACAGACCGAGCGTGACGTTTCTTCAGCTGATGTGCCGTTAACGGCGGCTCCCACGGGCATGCGTGGGAATGACGTAATCACGGCTCTGGCCAATCACAGCGCTGGAGCCCGCGATACCCGGAAATAACTCCAGGAGACATGGCCAGAGCAGTGTGCCGGGACCGCTGTGGGGGCTTCAATCTAAGGTAAGTATTTCATAATGAGCTAGTATGCTATGCATGCTAGCTCATTATGCCTTTGTCTTGCAGGGTTTTTCTTTTTCGTGGGCTTACCACTTTAATAAAGATAAAAGTTAGGCATACACTGGTTACCTCTAATAAACCATATTAAAATGGTCCTGCTGCTGGCCAGTTTTATACACTTTATTTTTTTTCAGTATCTTAATTCTTGTAGTAAAACCTCTACCTGTTCTTTGTCCCTAGTAAATTTGGGTCAAGCCTTTCTCATTAAAATTACTGCTGACTAATTTTACAGCACTGCATCATTTGTGATCTTTTAATTCTTGTAGCAAAACACCTGCCTGTATTTTTTGTCTCTGGTCCACATAAAGGCAGTGTACACGTTTACATTTTTTGTGTTTTAACTAGGTATTTGTGTAGTTAGTCCCTTTGTTTGTTTACCCTAACTTGTAATCATGGGCTCGCATGTTCTGGCTGAAGTTTGCACTGTCATGGCTGATCTTTTTTCCTATCTCCATGGTTCGTTACAGCTAACTTGTCCTTAATCATCAAATGGACGAGACCATTTCCTGTTCCGGGTTACACAGCATCCAGTGCATGCGTTGCCACATGCTCTGCATCCCATCACAAATGTTGGAGTGCTAAAGTAATAAAAAACATTTCCCAACTGCCTGGTGAGTTCTCTGTGTGTCTGAATGCTCTCCCTGCAGATCTAATTAGCTCTTACCTGTACCAGCACTAGACTGAGAAACCCAGGGACTGTGGGAAATGTTGTTTCTTTACAGGAAAATGCAATTCTCAGACTACAAACAGAGGTCATGCAATTAACATGTCCAGTGCCATGTCATATGCTTCATGCTTCTACACCAGTGGTGCTCAACTTCTGTCCTCAGGACAGATTTTTGGTATTATCATGGAGAGATGCAGACTAGAATACTGCAATCACTGAGCAGCAAATGATACAACCTTGATGTATTTCAGTTATCTTGCAAATCTGGCCTGTTAGCGGGTCCTGAGGACAGGAGTTGAGAAGCACTGTTCTACACAAACAAAAATTGCACAGACAAAGAAATGTGAATATGTACCGTACTATAGGCCAGTGTAATAACTAACACCATGGAACTACAAAATCAATGTACATCTTATGCAAGGTGCAGATAGAAAGATTTATAACACCTTTAAGCCAATTCTCCCTCACCAAAGATGTACAATATGCAATTTTTAAATTCCTAAAGTGATTGGTAAACATTTAATTATATCCATTGAGGTGACCTGTGTCAGATGATACATACAGATGTACATGTTTATCTGCAGCAATCTCTTCCCTATATCCATTTAAAAAGTCTGAAATTCACACAGATTGTCTGTCACGATCAGGGGTCAGGCTCGAAGACCAGTTGCTATAGTAGTTGCAAGACTACCACCAACCAGCAAGATAGGTACACAGGCAGTCACCCTGGCAGATGACGCAGGCTCACCTGAGGTGCGGTGTCTAAGCACTAACCAGTGTTGTTCACCAGATCTCCTGATGGTGAAGATTTTTCTGCGTGTTAGTACCAGGTTGCGGTCCTCAGGATCGCCCCATGAGGAGGCAAGCAAACTGGGAACCAGTAGCAGATAAGCAGATAAGAATCAAATGGAAGCGTGGTCAGTAAACAAGCCAAAAGGCCGGTAATGAGTATTTGAAGGTTGGGATCAGGCAGAAGAGTAGTCGAGAAACAAGCCAAGGGTTGATAATGAGTGGTAGCAAAATATGGAAGGCAGCAGGAAAGACAAAAGCAAGGCACTGGCTGAGAAAGCACAATAACCTGGCAAAGAGGAAGTGCAGAGACAAGGCTTATATAGGAAGTTCATGGGAGGAGCAAGGAGTTCAAGGTTCAACAGCAATCAAGACACAAGGCAGGGTTGTTCAATGGATCAGGCAGGATTGTCCAATAGACCAGGCAGGGAGCTGTCCAGTATTCCAGATATCTCAGTGAGAAGAATCAATGCTAGATACAGCTGAGGTCCCAGGTTCAAGTCCAGGTCCTGACAGTACTCCCCTCCTCCCAGGACGTCCCCTGGACTTCTTAGGCCCCGGTTTGTGAGGGAAGCCCATATCCTTCCCATTGAACCAGATATTGTAATTTGTTCCTATAGATCCTGGAATCAAGAATTTTCAACACCATATATTCTTCTTCACCCTGTACCTCAACAGGTGGAGGGGGTGCAAGAATTCTTCCAGAAAAAGTATTTTCGTGAAATGGTTCGAGTAGCGATATGTGAAACACAGGGTGAATCTTTATACTGTCTGGAAGTTTTAGATGAAAGGTGAGTGGGTGGATCTGGGCTGAGATCTGGAAAGGTCCACACAAACTTTTGTCCCAACTTTTCAGATGGAACATGAACCTTCAGATTTTCAGTAGATAACCAAACTTGATCACCCACATGAAAAATAGGAAATGCTCTATGATGTGTATCTGCAGCCTTCTTGTAACTTTCCTG
Organism: Lithobates clamitans; assembly: GCA_037952925.1. Taxonomy (NCBI): domain Eukaryota; kingdom Metazoa; phylum Chordata; class Amphibia; order Anura; family Ranidae; genus Lithobates; species Lithobates clamitans. Next base: position 492,866 of record JBBGZY010001175.1, on the reverse strand, counting down.
AGCTTCCCTCAAAGTCTCAATCAATTTCTCCTGGATCTTCTGTAAAGCAGTTAATCTGTTGGTAACAGCAGGAATTGGAGTTAAGATAGGGAGATCAGGGATAAAAGCTGGACTATCCCCGGTATTTAGGGGAAAAGGCATCTGAGAGGTGGAGCTATGTTTAGAATTGTTATAAGCAAGCTCTGTTGTAGGAAGATAGTTATCTTCAGGTTGACTGGGTGTATAAAGACTAAGGACTAGAAAAGTGGACTTTTAAGGCACACGGTACACCATCTAAAAGTAATTAGGGTATTTTATTTATAGAAAAATTGGTTAAAAACATTATTAATACATAACATTTATTTTAAAAGGTTTTGCTATTCTGTGACCCACACATGGATTCTGACAATACTTCCAACATAGGCAAATTGTATTGATACACCCAGTGGTAAAGTACTTGGAATCTCAGTGATGGTAACCGATTCAGGATGTACTGTACAGGTGGAGTAGTCAAAGTCAGGGTATGAAGCCAATTGGAGAAAATGTTCGCTCTACATGTTACACGTAAGGGTATGCTTCTTCAGGAGAAAATAGGTCTATTAAATATATATGAAAAGAACATACAATGAATATACAATTGACAAAACAGAGGATCTCAAAAGTTCTAAAAAAAGAAAAAACAGTTACAAAAGAAACTCCAGAGAGTTCTGCAAGCAGCAACAACCACCTCCCCCCCTCCCGTGTGGACCACCCAAAGGCAAAAAGCAAAGCCCATCAGTTGGGACACATAAATGTAGGTGTGATAAAAATGTAGGAATGATCACTAGGGGTTTTTATATTATAATTTGATGTCATTTTGTCGATCCAGTATAGCAGCATAAATATTAGTACTTACAACAAAGGTGTTGTATATAGACAAAATTGTCGCCGGACTTGAGAGAGGCAGATAGCTAACTGACCAGTCCGGAATGTAAAGTCTGAAATTAGAAGGAAAAAGCTGCAGTACAGTTATATGCAGTTGAAAATAGCTCAATAATATCCAATGCATAAATGTGTTTAAAAAGCACATGCAGTATAGGCTCAAAAACATATCATAATTAAACAAATAAATTCTGGTTTAACAAGAAAGAGACCAGCAAAGCTTACCATAGAATCAATCGCAGAGATTTGACGTTTATAATATGCTAATGAGCAAGATAGTTTTTTATATATATATATATAGCACTCTAACCAGGAGAAGGTTGTAGAAACACCACTAAACAAGCATAGGTACTGGTAAAGCGAGAAACAGCCTGAATATATCAGAGTAACAAGGCTGTCCACAAAGTAGCTTTATGCTCAAACGACAGAGGGGGTAATACCTAGATAGAAAGAAAAATAATGTAGTATCAAAGAGATGGTAACAATATATTTTGTCCATAAGGAAAATGTCTAAATAGAGACAGATGCTGTTGTTACCTCAAAGTTCAAAGACGTGCTTGGGTGGCATGTGTATCTCCTGGGGTTCAGTGAGGGTCTGCTGGAGAAGACCAGCAGAATATATATATATATATATATATATATATATATATATATATATATATATATATATATATATATATATATATATATATGTGTGTGTACCGACTTGAAATGTGTCATCTCCTGGCGGAAACGGCGCTATCCGGCCCGACCACCGGCTGCTGCTCATGCGCCGAGTGACGCCGTAATGATAGCAACAATCGGCCAGTGCAACGGCAGCAGAGGCGGTGCTCGAGGAAGACTGCCACCCCGTATCCCCGCTAATCACCGCACATCCGGTCATTGAATCACTGGTTAAGAAAACCTCTGTAATGGCGACGGTCTCCATTAAACTTAGAGAGAGCTGAGATAGAGAGGACTAGGGGTGGGCCAACATCCCTGTGTACAAAATACAATGAACAGGGTTCCACCTTATGGGATTTTAATGGCCCCAGTGCTAATATAACAACTACAAACAAAATACGTATTATATATAAAAATAGAAATGTATTATGCTATAAATGATTACAAAAAATACATGACATACAGATACTTGCTGCAAAAAAGAAGTGGCTAAAATAATTTCATGACAACATGACATAATAACTGGATGTTATAGGGGTCCTGAGACACCACATTATAGAATGAAGGCTTCACACCCAACACATTTCAGAAATTACTTCCTTCTTCAGAGGGTGTATCAATAGATGCAGGCATTCATACTATAAAAATAGATAAGGTTTAAACCAATGCAGCGTATCAAGGCAAAAACATTTTAATTTAAAAAAAGGACATTTTTGTTTGTGTGTGAATGGGGAATGTGCAAGGGGTACTAATGTGCCCTTGTACTTATCCTCCTTGAAGAGAGGAGAATATTGCCATCTCCCTATTATAATGGGTGGGTTACATGTTCCATCATAAGCCCCCCATTAAACCCCCACCTCTTTCTTGGGGCACCAAAGGTAGAGAAGACAATCTTTCCCATAACACTGGGAAAAAGATACTTGTGCAAGAGGAGGAGGCTTTACTACCTCCCTTGCAAGGTACCCCCCCCCCCCCACTCTGGCATTCAGCCTGGTCTGGTCCCTTCCTTTACTTCTAGCAACTACATTCAAACTGTAATGAATCAGATTGTCGTGTTGCTGCTGAATGTAAAAGAGAATAATTAATTCCAATGCCAAATTTGCATAGTCAGAGTACATTGTGGTTGAGAATGTCAAGTACTGTTTTGTGTCACTTAAATTGTTACTAAACCCAGGACCCTGCATTCACTATATCTGGTCTCCCACAGAACACAGAACATGGAAATCCAATAGTTTTAGTAAATATAAGCTGCCTAATACATTTTCTTATCAGCAATTAGAGCAGTCTTGTGACTTCTATCAGTGTCTGGTTAAAGCTTGAGAAGTTTTCATTCTCCTCTGACTGTCCTATGAGGCTTCAGGACCCCTGACCCTCTGTCTGGACAGTGCCAATTGTAGGGTGACCACATTTCCAAACTGCCATTAAGGGGAACCCCCCCCCCCAAAAAAAAGTTTGATACCTTTTTTTGTCATTATTTGGGGCGGGGGTGTCACATCTTCAGCTTTGAGGGGTTCATGCTGGGACCTGTAGTCCTTAACTTTTTTCACATCCCCAAAAGTGAAGGACTACAAGTCCCAGCATGAACCCCTGATATCTAAGGATATGACTCCCCCCAAAATGGATGGGGGGGTGTCATCTTCAGCTCCAAAGCTGTCAAAAAAAATGGCAAGTACAAGGGGTGCAGCAGCAGCTTACCTGGAAGCTGCTCCCTCTGAGTTTCTGCCCATTCAGGAAGCCCCGTGGAAACAAAGGTCTCGGCTGTGCTGCACCAACACACACATACCGGGGTGGACAACAGTGAAGCCTGGTGGGCTGGGAATGAGAGTGCTGTGACTGGTGTCATACAGTGGCTCTGCTATGGCCAGAGTGGCGGTGTGAATGGAGGACGTGTGTGTGCGGCTGCTCATTGTCAGTTACATTTGCACAGTGGGCTGAAACACAGCGGGTGGGGCTGACAAACAGTGGGTGGGCAGGGCAGCCCTTCAGCCTCATCGCCAGTGACAGCTCGGATCCCCACTGTATCCTGGACTCTGTATTGTCCTGGAGTGAAGATACCCGGGACCCAGGACAGACCTGCAAAATGCGGGACTGTCCCAGGCAATCTGGGACACGTGGTCACCCTAGACGATTGGCCCTGTGTCGATCACATGCACTGTCCCAAGAAAAAAAGTCTCTGTCTTATCAGGAGATGATTTGAGGACAGTAGAAGAAGAGGCGGTTTGGAAAAGACAGGATCAAACAGCCTTTTTACACAATGTGGTGGATTACCCCTTAGGTTCCACAGTGTGTATAACCAGCATGCTTTACTGCATATACAGACTGATTTTACTGTTGTGGGTTTAGTAACACTTTAAAGAATTCCAGCAGTGAGTAGTTTATCAGTTCTCAGAGCTATCTGTTTGGTATTAGTTTTCATGAGTCAGCTCTGGGCACTGATCAGGAGTTATATCATCCCTGGCTGACCATGTGAAATGGCCAATGATGCAGAATCCAGAAGAAGACAGAATCAAGTAGTCAGTGGTGGCAACTGACTAATGAGGGAGATTGTGTTGATGGTTGTGGCAGAAGAGGGCCCTTTGGAAGGTAACTCTGTCATAATGGGCAAATATGCTGTGCTTTTTCCCTCCTGCTCGAAGCACCAGTCCCATATGAGGATCCTTTTTTGCGATACAGCACTGCGTTACTTTAACTGATAATTGCGTGGCCATGTGAAGCTGTACCCAAATAAAATTGATGTCCTTTTTTTCACAAAAATAGAGCTTTCTTTTGGTGGTATTTGATCACCTCTGTGGTTTTTATTTTTTGCTCTATCAACAAAAGAAGACCGTCAATTTTGAAAAAAAACAATATTTTTTATTTTCTGCAATAAAACATACCCAATAAAAAAAATTTTAAAAATTGAATTTCTTCATCAATTCAGGCCAAAATGTATTCTGCTATTTTTGGTAAAAAAACCCCAATAAGCGTATATTGATCGGTTTGTGCAAAGGTTACAATGTCTACAAAATAGGGGATAGATTTATGGCATTTTTATTTATTTATTCATGTTTTTACTAGTAATGGCGGTGATTGGCGATTTTTAGTGCGACTGCAACATTGCGGCGGAAAGATCAGATACCTAACTGACATTTTTGACACTTTTTTGAGAACCAGTGACATTATTACAGTGATCAGCACTAAAAATATGCACTGACATTGTACTAATGACACTGGCAGGGAAGGAGTTAACATCAGGGACGATCAAGGGGTTAACTGTGTTCCCTGGGTGTGTTTACTAACTGTATGGATGGTCTGCCTGGGATAACTCACAGATCCATCTTTCTGCATAGCAGAAAGACAAGATCTCGGTGTAATCCCCTGTCCGAACGAAGTACTGCCTTGTTTACTTTGGCAGATCCCCGTTCTGTCTCTGTGAGGAATGATCGCGGGTGGCCGATGGACATCGAGTCCGCTGGATCTGCTTATTGGCTCCCCCGCTGGGCAATCAGAGGTGGCATGTGTGCGCCCACACAGGGCCGCGCATGAATCTATGTACTCCTATGGGGATTCGCGCAGCCGAGCCACCTTGCCACAGTTTACTGTAACTGCGGTGGGTGATCGGCAAGTGGTTAAAAGAATGCAACTGAATCAACATGGGTGTAGACAGCTGTAAATGAATGATCATCCATTTACTGTAAATCCACAAGCTGGTAGAATGAATGAATTGTTGTCCATTTTTTATCTATAAAACAGACAGATGAAAAACTGATAAACACAACAGCCATATGAAAGAGCCCAAAGGGATCAGAAAGGATGACCACATGGTTTTTAATTCTCCAGCTACAATGATATCATCCCTAATGTCTTGTATAAACTTTAATTTATCTGCACTGCAAACATTGGATTATGCAGTTGTGGGGTAAATTTTTTACGGTCTACTTGTGAGACATTTACTCCAGGAAGTACTTGATCCATGGAAATACAGCATTGCTTAGGCTGCACGATGTAGTGAATATGTTAGATTCAATGTATCACTACAATTCATTGGAGCTTAGTGAAGTTACTTTAATGATGCAAGATCTTGCTATTGCCACCCAGTCTTACTCTGACTGATTGCTGTTGCTGGAAATGCTAAAAAATGGCCACAAATAAGTGGTGTAACCTGAAACACAGGCAGAGTGATGATCATATCAAAATAATTTGCTTATCTGTAGAGGGCTACACAATACAAGGAATCACGCAACCATGAATCATCATACGACTCTCTGGGAGCTGGGAAGATTTACATGCATACTCAAAGGGGAAAAAAAAACAATTTGCCAATTCACCTGCTCTGCAAATGGAATTGCTTATCACTACACAGATGTAATATTCACCATATCTTATCTTCACTTTAAATATCCATATCTATTTCATGGTTATTAACAAATTTACTTTACTTGAAAAGGATGTATGAGTTTAAACTCATCTTCTACATCTCTACACTGGAAATAAGCTTTCAGTTTTGTTTATTTATAATTTTTTTTCAAAATGTGAAAACGAAACGTGCACCCCTATAGAAGTAGTATTTAGCATACCACATACAGCAATGCAGCATTACAGGGTTACACATGGACAAAAGCGTCATCTAAACCGTAACACTTTCATATTGCCAATTGAGTTCTCGTATTCAATTAAAAAAAAAATTATATATATACTGTACAAGCACTTTCTTAAATTACCCTGCATACACCTGCTTTTAGCACCATAAAAATGGTAATATTGGCTACCTGGAAAACCAGAGCTGTTTAGTGTTTCCCAGCCAACTGTATAAAAGATGCACTTTACGGGGGCGTGGCCTGACCTCAACGGAGAATGGCAGCTTAATTTGACAGCTCCCGCTGACAGAGAGATTCATCTGACTAAAACTGAGGTTTTTAACTCACCAATACCCCCACACGCTATGGGGACCTCATCCCGAAGCTCCTCTACCTCCTGCTCCAGGTCTCCCCGTGATCTAACTAGACGGGTAAGCCAGAACATCCCGGAAACACAGTCCAGCAACATGGTGTCTTCCCGAGGCCTACCCCATCCCACAGGCCCATTATCTAGCCCCGACTCACAGATCCATTCGGATAATGCAGGGATAGTCCTCTCACCACAACCGCAACCCAGCCTCCATGATCTCCATTCTGTGGCGACAGACATAAAGAATACCTTCACGGCAGCTCTTACAGCCGCGATCTCAGATCTCAAGATTGACATTCAATCGATCGCCGGAAGAGACCATGAGGTAGAAAAAGTTACTGCTACCCACTCCTCCATACTCCGTTGCTCATGCCAAGTCATAGACACTCACACCATGCAACTGCGCGATCTCAGTCGTCACATTGAAGATTTAGACAATCGCGGTAGACGCCATAACCTCCGCATTCGAGGCCAACCGGAATCAGTTGACGCAGAACACTTACAAGCAGAGGTGGCAGGCTTGTTTAATACCCTGCTGGGGAAACCCGCCACTACACCAATTGGTATGGAATGCATACATCGCGCCCTTCACCCAAGGGGAAGGGAATCTGATCCTCCCCGAGACGTGATATGTTGTGTGATTGACTATCAACTAAAGGAAGAGATCCTGCGGAATGCCCGTGATAATGCCCCACTGACACACAACGGTACAGACATCCGCCTCTTCCAGGATCTTTCCACCATTACACTACAGCGTCGAAGAGAATTGCGCCCTCTACTGGAAGTTCTACATACCAACGGAATCCCCTATCGTTGGAAGTACCCCTTCGGCTTGTCAGCCTCCAATCAAGGGCGCTCTGCACTCCTCCGAGTGCCGGAAGATCTACATCGATTCTATGAGACTCTGGATATTTCCTACACGGAAGTAACTGAATGGTATGCGGAATATCGGCCCCCCGCTAACAAACCTGTCTCTCCTCACAGCGAGCCCATGGAAACTCAAGCACTTCATTTCAGGAGGCAAAGATCACCGTCTGAAACCAGGGATTATCACCTAACCCCTAGCCAGAATAACAGATCCAGCCCGTCGAAAGCCCCGCAATCCAGGAGAGCACGCCGCGACCGTTAACCGACAGTATGCAACTCAACACCCTCAGCTAAGTTCTCCCTGGATTCCTCTTTTGTCTCCCCTGCTCCTTCCCACAGCCTGCATGTTCTCCCCGATGCCACATTGTCCTCCTATACATGTGATGTTGAACACATGCTCCTAAGATCTTCTATTGTTGACTACAGCAGAATACTGATGTACCAGCTGGTAACCCCCACTTCCCACTTAGGAATCCTTATTGTGCTCTGCTTTTTTTTCCAATTCTCTCTTAACTGTTTAGTCCCCCCCCCCCCCTCCTACCCCCCCCCCCTTTTTTTTTTCTTTTTTTTATGTAGTTTTACATTCAAATATGCCTATCCTAGTGTTTACTTCTGCAGCACCTCTGTTGATGATAAATATATGAACATGTTTGTTACCTTTCTAGCTAACCCTAGGTTAGCTAGATGATGATCCGTTCGGAGGTTGGGATGATGATCCGTTCGGCAATTTAAATTTGTCCAACTCTACCTAAATAGACTTCCCTCCCCGCCTATAGATCCAAACGGTAATAAGTCCACCTACTCTGATTACCTGATCATTCGCTAGATCACCTGGCCACATCATTTCACACGAGCCTCATACCAGACTTGGTCACCCTCTTTATTCCACCATCAATTTGCTCTACATTTTCAATCCAGACTTCCATACATGGGGAATATGGCAGAGTGACCGCAATGGATCATCATCTCCTCACTATGTGAACATTAAGACTAAGGGAATCACGATACATAACGCTTACGATAAACCTATATTTCCTAGCGCTTAATGTCTCCCATGTAGATCTAAACTTTATCTATACATTCTTAGTTCCAAGGTACAATTTAAGTTTCCTGATCCCAGATACGTTGTGCATGCAATAAGACCTGAGCCTGGTTGGTACCATTCACACATATTTTGAATATACGACAATCCTCGTCTACCGAGCACCATAATGCACTATTTCACTCAAACACAGGATCTTCCACTCCAATCAGATCATGTGGTACTCTTATAGGAATAGCACAGATCCTGAGACTGTTGAACTACCCCTCAAAAAAGGGACACATATATTACAATTCCAAAACTACACATATGTATTACAAAAAAACACCACATTCTACCACACTCACAACTTAAAGGGCACACAGCTTACGAGCAACTGTACACATGCATGTCCTACATTATTTCTTATTCAGACAACCTTTCGTGTTCTATGACACGGATAGACCTTTAGCTCGTACACAGACATTGAGTTTTTAGAATATTAATTGCTTGATTCTATAGCCGCTATGGCATACGAACTCCGAAACCAACCTGTCAAGCTCACCAGGTGTGTTTTATTTATTTATTTTTTGTTCTGTTTTTTTGGACTCTTCACCCCACCTCCTCATCGTTAACATAAACATTAGATATACCTCGATTTAATTACCAGGTACGATCCATTGCTGCTCCGCCATGGCTCCGAGCAAACATTTTTTGGTTCGCTCTCCCCTTAACCCAAACACGCTCTGAAGCATTTATAGCAGGCTAAGAAGGCAATTCTCACGTCATTCCTAGGGGATAAAGTTTAGTTTGTTTATACAATGTTTATTTCCTTGGGTCTTTCATAATTGGTACCTCTTTTGTTATGGGTACATTATGTTATTTATTGTTATATGTTTAAAATGACATTTTGCTCCGATAGTTCAAACTTTTTAAAGGATCCCACTATAACCCCTACACCTCAAACACATACACTGGAAGAGAACACAGACTACTACTCCTTTTCCCTATCGATAAATTATCCCTCGTGGGGACCGTTATACCTTTCCATTTTAGCAATCTTTTACACTATTATATCCCACCACACATCCTTTTACCCATTTGCCTTAAAAATATTCAATACAACAATTAGAACTCATATGTGACCTCCCCCTCCCACATTCCCACTCCTCTCTCTCTGTATGGCGGGTAGTAATTACCCTTTGGACCTCTACACTCTCCGTCATCTCAAGTCCCACCCCACTCAGTGGCTATTTACATTCATTGGTTCTCCTGAAAAACACTTATTCATTCACCTACCACCACTGACCTACTTCGGTTATACCTGGATACTGACACACAGTATCCGTGGATTAGCAAGCAGGCTCTTGCTAATCTCCGAAAACGACCACCTCTAGACAACAGCCCTCCCATCTTTTATTGTTACGGATTCCCCCCAAGCGAAACACCTACAATATCCCTTCCATAACTATCTCCCTTAGTACCCACCCTTTTTTTTTTTTCACGTCGCTAACACATTCTCCGAAGACATTGCCCATTCATCTTCCTCCTAACCCTAATCGGCTCCCCTCACAGTCCCTCTCCTCATCCACACCAAGTATCTATACCTGTTCCTTTATCTTTCCCTGCTAAATCAGGATTGGCACCACCTTCATAAAATGTCACGACCAACAAACAAACCAAACAAATCTAAAACTAACATTATTTCCCTCAATGCACGTGGACTTAATCTCCCAGAAAAAACGCTCCCAAGTTCTACTCCCCCTAAACAGAAACAAAGCAGACATTGTATTCCTCCAAGAGACACACTTCAAAACAAACTCTATCCCAAAACTCTCCAACCAGCGATTCCCAATAGTTCTTCATGCAACTAACCACACCGCAAAAACCAAAGGGGTATCTATCCTCATTGCCAAACATTGCCAATTTCAAATCAACGAAACCTACATCGACGAGGAAGCAAGGTTCCTCTTTGTGAAAGGAATTCTATCTGGCAAGCGGGTCACCCTCGCCAATATATATGCCCCCAGTACTTGCCAAGTATCGTTCTTTAGAACCACATTGCAAAAACTCTCCACGTTCCAAGAAGGCCTTCTTGTTCTCGGAGGGGATTTCAATGTCCCCCTTAATCCCTTACACGATACTTCAATGGGTACCTCTACCATGCCATATAAAGCACTAAGGGCAATTAAAACGAAGTTACAGGAATTATCATTGCACGACTCTTGGCGCACGCTCTACCCAGACGTGAAAGATTATACCTTCTATTCAACCCCACATAACCGACACTCGAGATTGGATTATCTCTTCCTCTCACAAAGAGATTTACCATTTCTAACTGCGGCCTCTATTGACCCCATGTATCTTTCGGACCACCACCCCATTTCTATGACTTTAGAACTCACAGACAATCCTCCCAGAGTCCCAATCTGGCGCCTAGACCCCTCTCTTCTCACGGACACATCCATCGCTTCTAGCATAGACGAACGACTGGTACTATACTTCCAAGAAAACCAATCCCCCGATATATCACCTATGCTGAGATGGGAGGCGCACAAAAGTACCATACGCAGTGAACTTATAGCAATTTCAGCCAAACGCAGAAAAGAAAGAAATGCTCATATTGTAAAACTGACAACCCGTATTCAAGAGTTAGAATGAACTCACAAAAACTCCCAAGCAGTAGGGACCCTTCCAGATCTGATCCAAGCTAGAAATGATTTATTAGAGATACTCAATAAACAAATAAAAAGAAACTACATACTCTCCCAAAAAACTTTTTATGAATACGGCAACAAGTCCAGCAAACTCCTGGCAAGGGCTCTATGAGCAAAGAAAACCTCCATGACTATCCACTCACTTACCGACGCTAAGGGACAAAAAATAATATCAAATGACCAAATAGCAGACCAGTTTATTCTCTACTATACCCATCTGTACAATTTACACCCCGACGACCCTCAGACTGATAACACCGGTAGACTACAAATAATTAGAGATTTCCTCAGTAAATACAGTCCGGAGCCCCTATCGGATGAATCGGCCAATGACCTGGAACAACCTATCTCATCCACAGAAATCGATCTGGTTCTTAAACAACTGAAACCCAGTAAAAGCCCAGGCCCAGACGGACTAACGACGGGTTATTACAAAACTTTCATTAACACGCTTAAGCCACACTTCTCGTCTGCATTTAACTCATTATCCTCCGAAAATCCCCCCGCGAGATCTACTAACAGCACACATCACGGTAATCCCTAAGCCGAACAAAGACACGTCCTTAGTGACTAATTACCGCCCGATCTCATTATTAAATGTAGACCTCAAAATTTACGCCAAAATCCTGGCCAATCGTCTCTTGCCTCTATTACCCAATCTCGTCTCTTTAGATCAAGTAGGCTTTATACCAGGTAGAGAGGCAAGAGACAACACGATCAAAGCCATTAACATTCATAAATGGCTAACCTCCACCCAGCAACAGGGGTTCTTTCTATCCCTGGACGCGGAGAAGGCGTTCAACAGAGTGGCCTGGGACTACATGAATGAAGTGCTCAAAATGATAGTTATTCGAAACCGTATGCTTCAATTCATTATGGCCCTGTACTCTTCCCCAACCTCGAGAGTCCGGGTCAATGGTCACCTGCCTTCTCCATATCCAATGGGACTCGACAGGGTTGCCCGCTGTCCCCCTTAATAATCGTCCTTACCCTAGAACCACTACTTCAGCGCTTAAGGTCCAATCCGGACATCAAAGGAGTGTCAATTTCAAATACTACATACAAGCTCTCTGCCTTCGCAGACGACATTCTCCTATTTCTGACAGACCCGCACATCATTTTACCAAACCTACTTAAAGATTTTGCCACTTTCAATACCCTCTCGAACCTACAAATCAATTTCAGAAGCCCTAAACATATCTCTACGTAAAGAGACTCTTATACTCTGCCAAACCAATTTCCCGTTTAGATGGAATCAGAACACCATCACGTATTTAGGAATCAATCTACCATCCCAACTTTCCGACCTATATTCTAAAAATTACCTTCCTATTCTCCAAAAGATTCAAAAGGACCTAAAGGCATGGTCGACGGGAATCTTCTCCTGGTTTGGTAGGGCATCCATTCTTAAAATGAACATTCTCCCGAGAATACTATACATCTTTCAAACCATTCCAATAAAACTACCGAAAGCCTTTTATAATTCGTACCGCAGAGCCTGTAGTGACCTCTTATGGGGCAAAGACCATCCCAGGCTCAGCTTTGAACGACTGACTCTGCCCAAACTAAAAGGAGGCATTGGTCTACCAGACATTGCTAAATATCACGAGGCTTGTCAACTGACAAGAATAGTAGACTGGTGTGTAGGGATGAGCCGAACACCCCCCTGTTCGGTTCGCACCAGAACATGCGAACAGGAAAAAAATTCGTTCGAACACGCGAACGCCGTTAAAGTCTATGGGACACGAACATGAATAATCAAAAGTGCTAATTTTAAAGGCTAATATGCAAGTTATTGTCAATAAAAGTGTTTGGGGACCCGGGTCCTCCCCCAGGGGACATGAATCAATGCAAAAAAAAGTTTTAAAAACGGCCGTTTTTTCAGGAGCAGTGATTTTAATAATGCTTAAAGTCAAACAATAAAAGTGTAATATCCCTTTAAATTTCATACCTGGGGGGTGTCTATAGTATGCCTGTAAAGGGGCGCATGTTTCCCGTGTTTAGAACAGTCTGACAGCAAAGTGACATTTTGAAGGAAAAAACACATTTAAAACTACCGCGGCTATTGCATTGCCGACAATACACATAGAAGTTTATTGATAAAAACGGCATGGGAATTCCCCACAGGGCAACCCCGAACCAAAATTAAAAAAAAAAATGATGTGGGAGTCCCCCTAAATTCCATACAAGGCCCTTCAGGTCTGGTATGGATATTAAGGGGAACCCCAGCCAAAATTTTTTAAAAAAATTGACGTGGGGTTCCCCCTAAATTCCATACCAGACCCTTCAGGTCTGGTATGGATTTTAATGGGAACCCCGCGCCAAAAAAAAAAAAAAAAACGGCGTGGGGTCCCCCTAAAAATCCATACCAGACTCTTATCCGAGCACGCAACCTGGCAGGCCGCAGGAAAAGAGGGGGGGACGAGAGTGCGGCCCCCCCCCCCTCCTGAACCGTACCAGGCCACATGCCCTCAACATTGGGAGGGTGCTTTGGGGTAGCCCCCCAAAACACCTTGTCCCCATGTTGATGAAGACAAGGGCCTCATCCCCACAACCCTGGCCGGTGGTTGTGGGGGTCTGCGGGCGGGGGGCTTATCGGAATCTGGAAGCCCCCTTTAACAAGGGGACCCCCAGATCCCGGCCCCCCCCCTGTGTGAAATGGTAAGGGGGTACTTACCCCTACCATTTCACTAAAAAACTGTCAAAAATGTTAAAAATGACAAGAGACAGTTTTTGACAATTCCTTTATTTAAATGCTTCTTCTTTCTTCCTTCATCTTCTTCTTCTTCTGGTTCTTCTGGCTCTTCTGGTTCTTCCTCCGGCGTTCTCGTCCAGCATCTTCTCCGCGGCGTCTTCTATCTTCTTCTCCTCGGGCCGCTCCACACCCATGGCATGAGGGGGGAGGCTCCCGCTCTTCTCTTCATCTTCTTCTCTTCTTCATCTTCTTCTTCATCTTCTTCTTCATCTTCTTCTTCTTCTTCTTCTTCTTCTTCCTTCTTCTCTTCTTCCTGTCTTCTCCGGGCCGCTCCGCAGCCATGCTGTGGCATGGAGGGAGGCTCCCGCTGTGTGACGGCGTCTCTTCGTCTGACGGTTCTTAAATAACGGGGAGCGGGACCACCCGGTGACCCCGCCCCCCTCTGACGCACGGTGACATGACGGGACTTCCCTGTGGCATTCCCCGTGATGTCACAGGGAAGTCCCTCAAGTCACCGTGCGTCAGAGGGGGGCGGGGTCACCGGATGGCCCCGCCCCCCGTTATTTAAGAACCGTCAGACGAAGAGACGCCGTCACACAGCGGGAGCCTCCCTCCATGCCACAGCATGGCTGCGGAGCGGCCCGGAGAAGACAGGAAGAAGAGAAGAAGGAAGAAGAAGAAGAAGATGAAGAAGAAGATGAAGAAGAGAAGAAGATGAAGAGAAGAGCGGGAGCCTCCCTCCTCATGCCATGGGTGCGGAGCGGCCCGAGGAGAAGAAGATAGAAGACGCCGCGGAGAAGATGCTGGACGAGAACGCCGGAGGAAGAACCAGAAGAGCCAGAAGAACCAGAAGAAGAGGAAGATGAAGGAAGAAAGAAGAAGCATTTAAATAAAGGAATTGTCAAAAACTGTCTCTTGTCATTTTTAACATTTTTGACAGTTTTTTAGTGAAATGGTAGGGGTAAGTACCCCCTTACCATTTCACACAGGGGGGGGGCCGGGATCTGGGGGTCCCCTTGTTAAAGGGGGCTTCCAGATTCCGATAAGCCCCCCGCCCGCAGACCCCCACAACCACCGGCCAGGGTTGTGGGGATGAGGCCCTTGTCTTCATCAACATGGGGACAAGGTGTTTTGGGGGGCTACCCCAAAGCACCCTCCCAATGTTGAGGGCATGTGGCCTGGTACGGTTCAGGAGGGGGGGGGGCCGCACTCTCGTCCCCCCCTCTTTTCCTGCGGCCTGCCAGGTTGCGTGCTCGGATAAGGGTCTGGTATGGATTTTTGGGGGGACCCCACGCCGTTTTTTTTTTTTTTTTTTTGGCGCGGGGTTCCCCTTAAAATCCATACCAGACCTGAAGGGTCTGGTATGGAATTTAGGGGGAACCCCACGTCAATTTTTTTTTTTAATTTTGGCTGGGGTTCCCCTTAATATCCATACCAGACCTGAAGGGCCTTGTATGGAATTTAGGGGGACCCCCACATCATTTTTTTTTTTTTTTTTTTGGTTCGGGGTTGCCCTGTGGGGAATTCCCATGCCGTTTTTATCAATGAACTTCTATGTGTATTGTCGGCAATGCAATAGCTGCGGGTAGTTTTAAATGAGTTTTTTCCTTCCAAATGTCATTTTGCTGTCAGACTGTTCTAAACACAGGAAACATGCGCCCCTTTACAGGCATACTATAGACACCCCCCAGGTACGAAATTTAAAGGGATATTACACTTTTATTGTTTGACTTTAAGCATTAATAAAATCACTGCTCCTGAAAAAACGTCCGTTTTTAAAACTTTTTTTTGCATTGATCCATGTCCCCTGGGGCAGGACCCGGGTCCCCAAACACTTTTTATGACAATAACTTGCATATAAGCCTTTAAAATTAGCACTTTTGATTTCTCCCATAGACTTTTAAAGGGTGTTCCGCGGCATTCGAATTTGCCCGCGAACACCCCAAATTGTTCGCTGTTCGGCGAACTTGCGAACAGCCAATGTTCGAGTAGAACATGAGTTCGACTCGAACTCGAAGCTCATCCCTACTGGTGTGTACAATCCCATACAAAAGCCTGGGTTACAATCGAACATAAATTCTCCCAAATCCCAGTTCGACAGCTACTCTGGATCACCCCACACAATATCCCTCCGGCCTTCACACAACACCCCTTAATAGGTTGCACTCTCCAAACCTTTCAGAATGCATGTCGAAACCTCCACATCTCCTCCACACAAGGCCCGCTGATGCCAATCCGAAACAACCCGGAATTCCCAACTGGTATGTCCGATACATTCCTTAAAGATTTTTGGCCTCACATTGACATACGCGCAGAACACTTCTTCTCCGGAAACGCCTTTCTATCTCTCTCCAATTTACCTAAACAAACGAATGACTGACCATTCCCGATGTGGACATATTTCCAAATCAGACACTTTCTCAACCACCCCCACAAACGTTCCAAATACGCTAGACAACTCACACCTTTTGAACAAATGTGTACCAAAACAGAACCACAAAGACACATGATCTCAGAAATATACTCTCTCCTATTTTCTGACCACAATCCTAAGTCAAATATAGCAACCCGTAATTGGGAAAGAGAGTTGTCAATTGACTTGTCGGAAGAAGAATGGGAAAATATCCACACATATATTCATAAGGGATCAATTAATGTCTCTGCACAAGAAAATAGCTTTAAAATATTCTCTAAGTGGTACAAAACCCCGGCAAGATTACACAAAATTTCCCCCGCCATACCTTCTAATTGTTGGAGATGCTCTGATGAAGAAGGTGCTCTTTTGCACATCTGGTGGTCATGCCCATCTATCCAACCTTTCTGGAAAGAAGTTCATCGCATCACCTCCAACATCACCACCTACAAGATAGAATTTACCCCAGTACAAATGCTTTTACACCACTCCTCTATCCCAAAATGACACTACCATCGTTCCCTGGCGCTACATTTATTGAATGCTGCAAAGATGTGCATCCCATCCCTCTGGAAATCCCCCAAGCCCCCTACCACCGCTGCTTGGCTCAAACGTATATCAAAAATAGCAGAAATGGAGGAATTGATACATCAATCCAGAGACACACCCACAAACTTCAGGAAAATCTTGTCTTGCTGGCAACACTATCAGACAACAGACGAATATGCACATCTACTCTCACAAGGATAGGATATGGCCCAAAAGGCCCCTCAAAAAGAGAAGGAGGCACAATCCATCACTCACAACCTTCGCTTTATACTCCCTCACATCCTGACCAGTCGGTTTAAACATCATCATATAATAAAGAAGGTCGTTATACAACCCCTGAAACCTTAATACCTCCATTCACTCCAAACCCTTCCCTAATTCACTCTTAATCTCAAAATCACATTCTACGAGTCTCCTTTTACCTCAGACTTTCTACCAGCCAGTTAAACCTCTCGTATGGTTTGCTAGTGGCCCAGAGACCGCAAACCAGACATCTTTTGAGATATCATGTAAATATTGCCAATTGACAGTTGTCACCCTTGCACAACCACATAAAAACCCCAATTAAATATCACCCATCTTTACATCCCTGGCACTGAGCTCACACTCTCAAGCTACGGTCACCATATTTTCAATAGGCCTAAGATCCCCAAACTCGCCATTAAGGCGGATTCAGCCCACACGATTAAAATAACACAGATAGTCTAATAAACTATATACAACGTACCAAGGTATTTCGCTACAGACAATACACATACCAAACAAGGAATCCTTGCATTGATTCATCTATTTAGCTAAATAAAGGGCTCAATGGCCCGGTTGAGTTTTTGGTTACTGGTTATAGGTTTAGGATTTCTTTTTTTTCTTAAACCAGCTTTATACAAATATGCATTGCTGTTTAATCATATTTATAAAATGTTAACTGTACCTAATACCATATATTAACATGTTTCTCTAAGCTCGCAACACCTTTCTTATATATCGAGATTGTGTACTTCAACGTGTATTTCAACTTGTATGAACAATAAAAGTTAACTTGGTTTGCCTTCAGGGAAGATGGCTGCTTAAGGCTCGAGCTCCATCGGACCATAGCCCACACTAAACCCAATACAGGGGAATACAATCGACAAACGGTTTTCCATCATGGGGACTTCCTCCCGTGGATCCTCAGCAACAAGATCCCGCTCGCCGAGAGAACCCAGCGGACGTATCAGCCAAAATATACCGGAGATTTTCAGAACCCAGAGAACCAACATGGTGGCTCCCGCCCCCACCTCATCAACCGCTCATAGCCCTGAGGGGATAACTCTGACTCCTACGGAACAACCTCCAACTCCAGTCGATAACAACCCGGCTCTGATTCAACAACCAAGCCTGCAAGATCTAAGAGCAGTTGCAGCGGACATAAAGGACACGCTATTCGCGGCCATTACAGACCTCCGTCACGAAATACAAGCCAAAGCGGGAAGAGTACAGCGTGTGGAAAACAAAACGGCACAACATAATACCGCCATACGGAAAGTTCATCATAAGGTGGACACTCACACCCTGCAATTACGAGATCTTCAGCGACACGTTGAAGACCTCGACAATAGAGGGAGAAGACATAATCTGAGAGTGAGAGGCCTCCCCGAATCTGTCGACAACGACCAGATTCTCCCTGCTGTATCAGACTTATTTAATCGCCTCCTGGATCAACCTCGCCACACTCCTATTGCCATGGAACGCATACACAGGGCTCTTAGGCCTCGTGGCAGAGATTCGGACCCGCCAAGAGACATTGTTTGCTATATAAACGATTTCACCCTCAAGGAAGATATCCTAAAAAAAGCCCGCGACAAACAACAACTAACCTTTGAAGGCCGCCCAATCCGCATTTACCAGGATCTTTCGGCAATCACACTCCACCATCGGAAAGACCTGCGGCCTCTACTGGATGTCCTCAGGAACAAGGGAATCAGATACCGCTGGAAGTTCCCGTTCGGCCTGCAGGCCACACACCAAGGTAAATCGGCCCTATTGAGAGTACCTGAAGAACTGGAGAATTTTTGTCAAGCCCTAGACATTCCCTATGTTGATGTGCCAAATTGGTATGCAGACTTTACCTTCTCCAATCTGGAAAGCTCTCTCAGAGAGGAACCGATGGAGGCCCAAAACTCGAGCTTTAGGAGACAAAGATCTCCATCGGATCACAGATCGAGCTTCGATGCTACACCTCAGCGGCTACCGACAAGCCCAATGGCTGCTCCCCTGCCCCGTAGAGCACGCCGTGACTACTGAGAGGTACCACGCTAAACGGCCTCCTTACTAAGTTATGGAACTCTTGCAACATCCTTTTTTCCCCGTGCCTTGAATTTTTTTTTTATATTTTTATTTTTACTTTTAAAGATCCCTACAATGCTCATTCTCTACAGTTCATACTCCTCCTCCTTTTACATACCCCCCCTATACCTCCCGCTAATGATAGAGGACACAGAACCCTCCACTCTAACATGGAAGACATTGCCGAACACGAAGAACACGCCAAATATACAGCCCCAACCACGATTCTTCCAGGATCAATCCTCCTACCAAAGCCAGAACTCCAGCACACGATACCCGCAATACGACAGAAGACCTAGGAAGCAGCGGGACAACATAGTCTCTTAGTGAATATCTATACCATTGCGGGACGGTTCTCCTGAGAAAAACCGAACGTAACCTAGAGAGCAGATCTCAATCGAATTCCCTTCACCGATCATATCGATCGTAGGAGCAAACCAAAGTTAAGCCGTCCCTCTGCACAATGTCCGGAGATCAACAAAAATCTTGGGACTCACTTTTTTCACCAGCAGATGTTAATTGGGGTAAATTTTCTTTTTTCCTCTTTCTTTTATCTCTTCCTTTTTTCCTTATTTATCATTATTTTTCTTTACTTTTTTCGTTTTAGTTGTGCTCTTTGTTTTTACTTCAGGCATGTTTGTTTTTTTTTGTTTTGTTTTTTTTTATCCTATGAATAAGCTCGGTTACCTGGTTATTTCTTATATTGTAAAGCTTATTTGAAATGATCTCTCACTACTTGTCATATATGCCTAGCGATGTCCAGAGCTCAGAGGCGATATAGATAAAGACCATCCCAGTAACCCCTCCTATGTCCTCATTTGAGCGCAGCACAGTTGCGGTATCCCTCTGTGGATCTACATGCTCTGATGTGACCTATCTCTATTACACAGAGAGAATCGTACATATCACCTCTATAAACCAACTCACCAACGACACCTCACATACTCCACAGCTGTACATCTCCATGCCGCTGCCGCTATTATAATTATTTCACAACCGGGCTGAAAATGTTCAATTATCTCTTAATACCCCTTAAACACCTCTGAGCTCTGCCCTCATAGACATTCTTCGGAACATGTGTCTATAACCGGTATCCTGATTTAAGCAACTACCGTTAAGTTAGTGAATAACAACCTATGCATAAGAGAGAGCAATAGGGAAGGAAGGAAGAATATATACTCTAACACAGAGAACGATACAGAGGGAACAGGAAAGCATACGAAAAAGAGACAACAGTCCTTCCCCCCCTCTATTGCTTTTACTCCTGTTGTAGAACCTATTCTCGGTCATACTGCTATTCCAGAGAAGGGTAAGATAAGATAAGATAAGATAGAATATCTTAACAATTGAAACCTTGTTAAAGTTACATTTTGCAAGTTGAATGTTCACATGTTTACCGATTATCTACAAGGTTCATAATACTTGCCACACGAGCCTTAATTTACACCAGGCAAACTCATACATATACACTCTCCCCACAGTGTTCCATCACTGACGCATAGTGGAAAACACCCCTACAATACACGTTCTCGGTATCCCATCATCCCATCTTCTCATACTCCAAGGTATAACCAACACCCCAACAACCTACAGGTCCACCTCAGAACCTTAAACCCCAACAATTCACCTATTTGCCTGATTGGGCTATGAGTCCGATGGCTCAAACTGAATAACTTGTCGTACATCTCTCTTTTGACAGATCAACCCCCACACAGTGGTACAATACGGTTTTACCTCCTCACATTTTAACGCGGATAGCACACACCACTGATACCTTCCGGACTATCCACATCTGTGGATCCTACCCATCGAGACAGGTGAGCCGGTTGAGGCTCGCCCCCGAAATACCCCCACTCCCCTTCCACCGTGTCCTCTTTACTCACCCTTTTACCCCACCACAACACCACACGCAACATAATTGCTCTCGGGCCACCACAAACTAAATTCTTTCTCCAACTTTTGCCCAAATCCAATGTCTCCAACATCCCTGTCTCTCTGCCACAGCCCCTCAAACGCAATACACGTTCCACCAAGTAATCTCGATAACAGGTCTGCAAGATGAGCGCTTCGCCAAAATCTACCATCATACCTACTCTTAAAGTTATATCAATTAACGCTAAAGGCCTCAACACACCAGAAAAACGCTCTCAACTTCTCATGTCCATGCGCTGAAATAAAGCTGACATTATCTTTATACAAGAAACTCATTTCCGCTCCGACTTCACACCAAAACTACACAACCATCACTACCCAACAGTATACCATGCAACCAACCCATTATCCAAATCTAAAGGAGTGTCAATCCTTATAAAGCAACAATGCCCTTTTCAACTAAACGACTCACTAATTGACAAAGAGGGCAGATTCCTCTTTCTGAAAGGATCATACCTCAATAAGAAAATTACACTCGCCAACGTATATGCCCCTAACAGTGGTCAGGTTTCCTTCTTTCGCACAATTACTGACTTGCTAACCACCTTCCAGGAAGGAATTCTCCTTCTTGGCGGAGACTTTAATATTCCACTTAACCCAACACAGGACACCTCAACGGGAACATCCTCTCTCCCCTATACAGCCCTCCGAAAAATAAAATCACTCCTTCAGAACCTGATACTCCACGATACTTGGAGAACACTGAACCCCAATGGCAAAGATTTCACTTTCTATTCACCGCCACACCGCCGTTACTCCAGGATAGACTACATATTCATGTCACAGAAAGACTTGCCCATGCTCAAACACGCATCCATAGACGCGATGCTCATCTCTGATCACCACCCTGTTTCTGTGACATTGACCCTCCCCGATACCATTCCTCGTTCACAGATATGGCGACTAGACCCCTCCTTACTTACTGATCCCACTACTACAGCCGAAGTCGAAAACCGTCCCAAACAATATTTTCAGGAGAATAAGCCCCCCGACACCTCCCCACTTATTAATTGGGAAGCCCACAAATGCGTGATCCGTGGCCTTTTCATCGCAGCAGCAGCTAAACGTAATCGTGAATGACGACAACATTATAAAACACTCACAGAACGGATACAGAACCTAGAAAAAGCACACAAGCACACACAAGCCGTAGATACCCTAACTGAGCTTATTCAAGCTTGACAGGAACTGTTAGACCTTCTAGGAAAACAAATACGTCGCAAATATATACTATCGCAGAAAACATTCTATGAATACGGCAACAAAGCCAGTAAAATACTTGCGAGATCCCTACAACACAAAAAAGCGTCAACAACAATACACTCCATAATAGATGCCTCCGGGAAAAAATGAGCTCAACACCAGACATAGCTAAACAATTTGTCAAATACTACACTAAACTATATAGCCTCTCCCCCATGACCCCCACAGCAAATGAGGGAACAAGAAAAAAACTAATCACTGACTTTCTACGAAAATACAGTCCTACCCCTATCTCCGAGTCCATGGCAAGAGAGCTTGATAACCCCTTAACCATAGAAGAAGTTGTCCAAGCATTGAAACAACTAAAACGGGCAAGAGTCCTGGACCGGACGGTCTGACTGTAGGTTACTACAAAACATACACAGATATCCTTACCCCCTTTTTCCTATCTGCCTTCAACTCGTACACGTCCTCCCTAACACCCCCTAGAGATCTCTTAACCGCCCACATTACTGTAATCCCTAAGCCAAATAAGGATCCAACGGTAGTTTCAAGCTACAGACCCATCTCACTACTCAACGTAGACCTCAAATGGTACGCCAAAACAATAGCAAATAGACTTCTCCCTCTTCTCCCCCAATTGGTACACCTCGATCAAGTTGGATTTGTCCCGGGCAGAGAAGCAAGGGATAACACGCACAAAGCCATAAACATCCATCATTGGCTTACCTCCACCAGACAACAGGGATTCATACTGTCCCTCGATGCGGAGAAGGCATTCGACAGAGTGGCCTGGGACTACATGACGGAAGCTTTACGGGCCATAGGCCTCCCTTCACAAATGCTAAACCTCATACTGACGCTATATACTAACCCAACCGCAAGAGTCCGAGTTAACAGCTGCCTGTCGGATGCCTTCTCCATATC
Organism: Lithobates clamitans; assembly: GCA_037952925.1. Lineage (NCBI taxonomy): Eukaryota > Metazoa > Chordata > Amphibia > Anura > Ranidae > Lithobates > Lithobates clamitans. Next base: position 469,731 of record JBBGZY010001175.1, on the reverse strand, counting down.
GAATGGAACACGCCAAGGTTGCCCTCTCTCCCCTATAATATATATCCTCACGCTTGAACCACTTCTGAGAAGACTAAGGGAGAACCCAGACATCAAAGGCATAGAGATTAAAAACCGCACATACAAATTAGCAGCCTTTGCGGACGACATACTCCTGTTTCTTACCGACCCACTCACCACTATCCCAAATTTACTCAAAGACTTCGACACCTTCAAGATTCTAACGAACCTACAGATCAATTTCACAAAATCTAATGCCTTAAATGTTACCCTACCATCCACAACACACAAACATTGCCAAACAATATTCCCATTCACCTGGAATGATCGCGCAATTACATACCTAGGCATACAACTCCCAAGATCCCTTAACCTCCCTGGCGGTATTCCCGAGTCTGGCTCGGGTTGGATTTTTCATACCAAAAGCGGTATCCCCGAGCCAGACTCGGGCTTGCATCGCAGGATCCAGGAAGAGCATACTTACCTTGTCCCCTGGATCCTGCGATGTCTCCCCGCTGTGATCGGCGAGCCGCTGTGTCTCGTTCGATTCACAGTGCCGAGCTCCGTTCCCTGCGAGCGTTGCGACGCACGGGGACGGAGTTCGGCGGTAAATTCAAAAGTGAAACACATAGTATAGATACAGCATACTGTAATCTTACAGATTACAGTACTGTATCAAATAACTACACATCCCCCTTGGTCCCTAGTGGTCTGCCCAGTGTCCTGCATGCAGTTTTATATATATAAAACTGTTCTTTCTGCCAGGAAACTGGAGATTGTCCATAGCAACCAAAACTGTCTCTTTACATCAAAAGTGCTTTTAGACCAGCTAGAAAAAAGCGATAATAAATTAGAATCACTCGCAGAATTGATCGATAGTGATTTGTGGGGAAATCCGTCACCAAACACTAAAAGTAACAAAAGCGACAATTCTGCAACTGAGCAAATTTCAGTGTTTTTGATTTGATTACATTATTATATAATTTTTATTATTATTATATTATTATTTGTTATAATTATTTATAGTTATTTATTATATTATAATTTTTTATTTCGTTTTTCAAACTTTACCATACCCGGGATGTCTACTAGACTCTTGTTTGGACAGATTTAAGTGAACTATTCCTAAGAATTACAGGCCTACAATATAAAACGCCAAATTTCTGTGCAAAATAATTGTACCGCTTTCAGCACCTAAAATCAGAAAGAATCATACCGCCAGGGAGGTTAAGGACTTATACTCCCTAAACCACCTACCACTGATACATACCATAATGAAAGACTTAACAAACTGGACCACCGGGTTTTTTTCCTGGTTTGGAAGAGCTGCAATCATTAAAATGAACATCCTGCCCAGAATACTGTACCTTTTGCAAACGATCCCAATCAAAATCCCGCCTGCTTTTTTTTCTACATATCGCACAGCTTGTATAAAATTTGTATGGGGTAAACTCAAACCAAGACTTAACTACATTAGGCTCACATATCCCAAACTTAAGGGAGGAATAGGACTGCCTGATATAAAAAAATACCAACAAGCATGCCACCTTACAAGGATCATCAACTGGAACATACATACCAAATATAAAGATTGGATCCAATTGGAACAGCAATGTCACCCCTCCCGTTAGCTCAACTCCCCTGGACCACACCTCAACATATCCCCCCAGAATGTAAATCTCACCTACTCATTACTCCAACACTGACGTCCTTCCGAGATGCATGCAACAAACATAAGATTTCTTCCATACTAGGCCCAATGACACCACTAGCACATAACCCAGAGTTCACACCAGGCACATCTCCTTCCTTTCTAACCGAAGGTTGGCCCCACCCAAACATTCGAGCAGAACACTTCTTTACTGAGGGCCATCTTCTAACTCAAACAGAACTGGCCACCAAAATGAATACAGCCACATTTCCATTCTGGACGTATATACAACTTAGGCACTTTTTTAATAAACCCAAACCTCACCCAGAATGGGCAAGACATACCACTGCCTTCGAATCCCTATGCCTGACAGAGGAACCTCAAAAACATTTAATCTCTCTCACATACACCATGCTTTTCTCGAACCAGACCTCAAACTTACTCTGGAACAACTATAAATGGGAACAAGAACTTGCCATCAACCTCACAGAAAAAGAATGGGAAAATATCTACACGCTTATACACAAGGGAACCATTAATGTCCAGGTACAGGAGAATGCATTTAAAATACTATCCAGGTGGTACAGAACCCCTCTCAAACTACACCACTTTAACCCCGCCCTCCCCAAGCAATGCTGGAGATGTAACACAGACATCGGTTCCCTCATACATATATGGTGGACATGCCCAAAATACAACCGTTCTGGAAAGAAGTCCACAGAGTTATCAAACAAGTAACCACTTACACACTAGACTACTCCCCAGAGCAATTCCTCATCCACCATTCCACAATTCCAATACGTTCCTACTTCCGCTCTCTTGCTATGCACATGGTAAACGCAGCCAAGATGTGTATCCCATGCAAATGGCGATCTCCTGACCCACCAACTATAGCAGACTGGTGTAAACGTATACAAAAAACTGCTGACATGGAAGAACTCATACACCAAATGAAAGACACACCCGCCAAATTCAATAGCACATGGGCCTGTTGGATACATTTCTGTACCACGGACGAATATAAAACGAATCTACCCTGAGAGAGATGGGGGAGCTGTGGCAGAGAGAGAATAAGGAGTCCCCCCCCCCCCAAAAAAAAAAAAAAAACAACAAAAAAAAAAACAAACAAAAAAACATATACCTATACTCCTACAGGCCCTATCTAGACCCCGTACCACTAACCGGTTTAAATAACATAAGAACACAGATCTTTTAGGGTTATATAATTACTGTAGGTACTACTGTAAAGCAACTCTATCCCATTTTTCTTAAACTCCGATATTTCTTTCCATCAGTTTGTTATCTTCGGATAGAAGTACACTTCTATAACTGCCAAGGGTACAATGACTATCCGTTTACTGAAGTTAAACAATGCTTGCCCATGTACTCTTACAAGTTATATTGAGATGTGTAATAATAACTACCAAGTATTATATGCCGAAACCTTTTTCGATTTTAAGCAATTGCATAACATGTACTGTACCATTATCTTCAATAAAAATTTGTTAAGAGGAAAAAAAAAAAAAGAATAGAGGGTGTCGCCTCTCTCCCCCGGGCACAGTTTGTACCCATTGGGGGTGCTCGGGGCTGACAGAAGGCACTCTGAGCTATATCTATGGAATCCACACGGGTATCTCACTGTTGAATCTCTCTACATATGTATTTGTCTTAAAATGTCATACTTGCCTGTACAATGAATCGTGTACGAATGAATATAATTGTATGACAGTATTTATGATCTATATTTGTACTCTGTTACAATTCAATAAAAACGTTGAATAAAAAAAAAAAATAAAAGTTAACTTTGGAAAAAAAAAAGATGCACTTTACAAATATTTTAATTAAATATCTCTCCAATTAAAACAAAATTGGTAGTTGTACCTTTTTATGCAAATAATGGTCACAATGGCATATTAAAACTAAATAAGCAATCACAGCACACACATTTTTTTTATAAATTCTAGTTAGCATCTCTCTACTAAAAATGTAAATCAATTGGAAAAAGTTTTATTGCATTAAATGCTTAAATACTGAATATAAGAAAGCTGAGCATTTCTTAATGTAGCACATCTGATGTTATATGCATCCACCATGTCACCCTGCTGCCAGAACTTCATCTATCACTTCTGAGAAGTCATTTTGCATTGGTTTTGTTTATTGGGGAATATAACTTGGTTGGGGGAAAGTAAATATGGGATACCCATAGAACAATTGCTTTGCCATCATATTTAACCCTTTCATGACTAAGCCTATTTTTGACATTTGGTGTTTACAAGTTAAAATCCATATTTTTTGCTAGAAAATTACTTAGAGCCCCCAAACATTATATATATATATATATATATATATATATATATATTTTTTTTTTTAGCAGAGAATCTAGAGAATAAAATGGGGATTGTTGCAATATTTTTTATCACACGGTATTTGTGCAGCGGTATTTTAAACGCAAATTTTTGATAAAGGGACACTTTCATGAATTAAAAAAAAAACAAACAGTAAAGTTAGCCCAATTTTTTTGTATAATGTGAAAGATGATGTTACGCGTAAATAGATTAAATAGATACCAAACATGTCACACTTTATAATTGCACGCACTCGTGGAATGGCGACAAACTACGGTACCTAAAAATCACCATAGGCGACGCTTTACATTTTTTTTACGGTTACCAGGTTAGAGTTACAGAGGAGGTCTAGTGCTAGAATTATTGCTCTCACTCTGACGATTGCGGTGATACCTCACATGTGTGATTTGAACACCATTTACATATGCGGGCGCGACTTCCATATGCGTTTTCTTTGCTGCGTGAGCTCGCGATGACGGGGGCGCTTTAAAAAACAAAATTTTTTCTTATTTATTTTATTTATTTTTATTTTTAGAAATTGTGTTTTTAAAAAAAATATTTTTTGATCACTTTTATTGCTGTCACAAGGAATGTAAACATCCCTTGTGACAGTAATAGGTGGTGACAGGTACTCTTTATGGAGGGATCGGGGGTCTGAAAGACCCCCGACCCCTCCTTTGCACTTTACAGTATTCAGATCACTGAAAACAGCGATTCTGAATACTGTATATTTTTTTAAAACCGGCGCCATTGGCAGCCGAGTAAACGGGAAGTGACGTCATGACGTCGCTTCCGCGTTTACAATTAGAAGGCTGGAACGAAGCCATACACGGCTTCGTTCCAGACTGTCAGCAGCCGCCAGAGGCAGCGGATCATCGATCGGGCCTCCTGGTGGATCAGGAGGCTCGTTAAGAGTGGCGGGAGGTGGCGGGAGGGGGGACGTCCCCTCCCGCTCCTCCGGTATAACAGCCGAGCGGCTTTTAGCTGGATTGGTTGTTATACATGGATAGCTGATCGCCCGCTCTACAACATGGTACATGGCCTGCAGCTGTGGGCATCATCCCGGTATAACCCCGGAAAGCCAAGTACGCACATCTGCGTACGCTCGGTGGGAAGGGGTTAAGAATTAGAACAAAAGGTTAAGCCGTGAAGTACTGATGTGCACATAATATCTACAAGCTCTTCCCCTGCATAACACCATGCAGAATATTTCACTTTCTCTGCGTATCTCCTGCAGACTGTTGCTCCCAGGACTTCCACCCTCCTACATAAAATTCCACTGTAGATCATTATTCTTCCTGTCACATCATCCTCTTTTGACAAAAGAGACCACTCTGAACAGTCTCAGTTGCTGGCCAGAGGTCTGCAGTACCTCTCCCCGGCGGACATACGTTCCGGCAGCTTCTCCCACCCCTCTGTTCCAGAACACTTCATCCATGACCATGTAAAGATCCTTCCCAGCTCTCCCGGGCTCCTCCGCTAGGCCTCACACCCCCTCAGATGGGGATGGGGCCCCTGCTGCTGCCTAGTACTCCATTCTCCACTCATCCCAGCCGACAACTCCCCCCAGTGGCCTGTTACCTCAGCTTATATGGGAGGCCTGCCCCCTGCCAATTTCAGTTGGGAATTCATCAGGACTCCTCACATGAGCTGCCTGCCTTTCCAGTCCTAGGCCCTGCCCCTCTTCCAGATCATTCTCCCTGGGAGCAGGGGAGGTGACTCAGTACTAAAGCACAGGTGGTCACACCCACAGCTACACTAACCACTCCCTGCCCCCAAATCAAAACAAGCAGGCCTAGCCTGAAGCATAGGCCTGCCCAAATGTACCTGTACTGACAGTTTCCCTTACAAAATCCTCACTCTAGCACCTACCTGTGGTAGAGGGTGTTACACATAAAAAACAAGTGATTTTATATAATGAGCTATAAACTATTTAGGCTTAAATGTACTTATATATAGGGTTCATTGAAAAGACATGGGGAAACGCTAAAAACAAATGCGGGGAATCCACGTTGGCTGAAAGAATCCACATGGACACAAAGATGGACAAGTATGCAACCCAGAGCCGGCCACTGACTCACATCCGCAAGGGACGCCCTGATGTTAAACCAGCAAAGGAGTATTGCTGTCTGAAAGGTTATAAATAAACAAAGGAAATTCAATTAATGTTTTTAGAATAAGGTGTACAAGCATAACTAGTGTGTTGTAACAACAAGACAAGGGCATGTGTTACCCAGAATTGCCCATATAAACTAGTATGTTACCTTTCACTGTGCTGATAGAGGTGCAGACATCAGAGCAGCAGTCCTCAGACTGAGACATGCCAGCTGTGTCTGAATGCTCTAAATAGTGAGTCAGCTGATGAGAGATCCAATCCTCACAGGTTTTTCGGGTAATGCTGGTTATTCTGCCCTTCGGGGCGTGATGACATCCCGCCCATCATCGGCAAAAGGAAAGTCCCCACCCGTGTTAGAAAAACACAGTGGGGACAGGTTGGAGCTGGGGGCAGGGCTACGCTGCGCACCTCTGAGTCAGAGAGACGCTCTGAATTCTGGCCTCAGCTGTTTTTCATACAGCCAATGGGGCAGAATAAACAGTAGATACTGTGTACTCAATAAAAAGTGGCACATGGTTGCCTTTTATTTACTCCATTACCTTTATTTTTGCCTTAAAAGTCCAAGGGGGCAGCCCCTGTTGCACTTGTTGCATGCTCTTTTTTTCTTATATGCAGAGATGATTATCAACTCCGAGACTACTGACTTCAGATAACACTAAAGAAAAAGAGTGGCGCTAGGTCTGGAGACATAAGGGGCCAGTCGACTGGACCTTGCCTTCTGAACTACTAATTTAGAAACTTTTATTTAAACATTTATACCAGCAATAGCAAAGTGTGGTAGGGCATTATCTTGCTGAAACAATGAGACAATGACCTCTAGCTATCCAGTTTGGGTTGTTTTCAGAGGAATAATGTGATTTGTTCCAGTTGACACTAAAATTGAGATCAAATGAAGCTTCATCACTATAAAAAAACAATAATTTCCACTGTTTTAAGAATCGCTCACAATATTCCATACGCCTGTCACTGACATCACCATGCAGTTCCTGGACCAGCTGTACTTTATATAGGGTTGGAAATGAAATCTATAGATCCAGGCTTTTTAGGACAGTCCCCATTAGTAATGGTAGGCAAAATACTGCCACATTGTAGGTCACTCACATGGTGGTGTTTATTTTTAGAAAATAATTACTACAGGGGCAGCTCCAGACAGAAGGTGAGTATTGCAGCAAAATATGTTATTTATTTTTATTTTATTAGGCTATACATTTTTCATACTATGTATGTTTGAGCTTTGAGTTCTGCTTTAATCTGTTAGGTTTACCATATTCTAAATAGTGTATAAGAAAAGCATGGGGATTCTTGACAGATATCTATGTATCTTCCATAACAAATGTTGCTTTCACTGTCAAGCATGTTTAGATGAGATTTACTAAGAAGAAGGCACTGCACCAGTTCATACATTAATTGGTGCGCTGGAAAAGTCATTTATTGAACGTACGAATAGGCGCACATTGAAGCACAAATTGCGTTAATAAATACCCGCATATGTAAACCGCATACCCGCATATGTGACCGTACACTGCAAAGAGTTAGATCTTAAATAAATTAGATTTAGTGTAAGAGCCTGTTTGCTTTCCTATAATTTGAATTAATTGTTCAAGTGCGTCTTCCTATTACTTATTTTGCCTAAATATTGAGTTGTACAGAGATTGGCTAATCAGATTGCATAGAGCATGACCAAGTGCCAAATTTGGAATGTAGATGTGCCATGACCCACTTGTATTTTCCAAACGATATTTCTTGGGCATTATACAAGGCACGTGAAAAACCACCTTTTTTCAAGACATGCTGGAGTGATCATGAATCTTCAAACTACAGCTCCCCAGCTGTTGCAGAACTACACACCCCATGAGGCATTGTAAAACTCTGACATTCACAGACATGACTAGGCATGATGGGAATTGTAGTTCCTGAACAACTGGAGGGCCGTAGTTTGAAGACCCCTGTGCTAGACCATTATTATGCCTCCAGAATTGGGAGTGTGGCATCTACCCAACTTCTCTCTGCTGGTGGACTCAAGAACCTACATCTATAGATATATCTATATATAGATATATCTATATATACATACACACTGAAGCAGGAAGCAATATACATTGGCCTGGAAGTGAATCTGTATACAGGAAGTAGGTGTGTGTTTTGAGGCCAACTAATTTAGACATTCACACATGACCCACACAAACACCACCCCATGTAAAAATAAGTAAAAAATATCTTAATTTGCAAATAAGGATCATCTCTTCCTCAGAGAACAGTGAGCAGGGCATGGTGGTGGGAAGAAATTAGCAGCAGTACAAGCAACTTCCTGGAGTGGCGTGATGTCATTCCTGCGTGCTGGCCAACGCTTCTGAGGACCAGATATGCGCCATGGGTACATACCTCCGTGCACACAGCAGTTGCGCATCTCACATACACAGCGGTCGCGTATCTAGATGCATTTGGCGCATCTAGCTGCAGGAACCCAATTTTTATGGACACACAGGTCAATCTAAATAGTTTCCCCATTTTATAAATTGCACTCTAGCATTTTGCTGTGTACACCCCAAATTATTAGGTATCTTGGACTTTAGGGTTTATTTACTAAAGGCAAATCCAATTTGCACTACAAGTGCACTTGGAAGTGCAGTTGCTGGAGATCCAAGGGGGACATGCAAGGAAAATTAAAAAACAGCATCTCTGCTTCTACATAATTGGATGATAAAATCACCAGTGCTTTCCCTCAGATTTACAATGAGTACATTTGTATTGCAGAGTGGATTTGCCTTTAATAAACCCCAAAATACCTAATAATTTGGGGTGTACACAAAGTGCTAGAGTGCAATTTGCTTAATATGGACACTAGTTAGATTGACCTGTCTGTCCCCAAGGAAAGACATCAGTAGGGTTTTATCATCACTTCTGGTTTGGCTATGTGACAGGAAGTGAAGCCAATTTTAAGAAAAGAGACACAACGCCCAACCTCAAATGCCCACAATTAGAATAGGATTGTCTTGAACTAGATTTTAGCTCAGTGTTCTAAATCAGTGGTTCTCAACCCTGTCCTCAAGTACTCCCAACAGGCCATGTTTGCAGGTTTTCCTTCATCTTGCACAGGTGCTTTAAATCAGAGTCAATGGCTTGGTATTTTGGACAGCTATTTTAGCTAAGATAAATTCCCAAAACATGTCCTGTCAGGGGGTACTTGAGGACTGAGGCTGAGAACCACTGCACTAAAATGAAAAATCGAATACTTACCTCTCTGTAATTTTCCTTTCCTGGTGCCTATCCATGGCAGCATACGCACAATCCATGTGTATGCTGCCATGAAGGCACCAGGAAAGTAGCTTTTAGACAAATCACACCTACACATTTTTTTGTTTTGCCATGCCAATCAGCTTAGTTAAGCTGCACCTGGGAAATCTGTTGAAAATGAAAATTGTTTAGGAGGGGAGCAGTGCATAATAGGACATGTAGTCCTGGAAGATCTACAAAGAAGTCTGTAAAGTGTAAAGGAAGGCTTCCTCTGCTGTGCCCAGCGATTGCAGGTATGTTCAGAGGGAGAGGCGGGTGAGTGAGCCTGTTACTTTATCAGTTAGCAGCAGCCAGCAGCAGGACAGAATATCTGTTTACACTGCAGGCTCCTCAGTACAGCCCGGGAATGAAGGGGGAGAGGGAGAGTGAACATACCTGAGCTCCTCACTGACTCCCCCCTGACTTGCCCACCCTTATCAATAATGTAGAAGGCTGTAAGAGGTGAGCAGTAGGCTGACACATAAGCAAGTCACTCAGCTTGTCCACCTGACACTCCCCCCTTACAGACAGTGGGGTGTAAGACGTAAGTCACACACAGCATGCTATACCATCTGTGCAGACTTGAGGGAGAGCCAGGAGTAGAGAAAAGTCTCTATTGGGGTAATTTAAGGGGATAGTTTGTACTGGGAATGGGGAGGCAATATTTGCTGTACACTGGCCAGTGTGTTACCTCTGTGCTATGTGCATGGCACACTCCTGAGCACTGTCTGAAACACACACTTGAACCCTCTACTCCATGCACTCCTCAGCCCAGCAAAACAATCAAACCTCAGCCCAACACCTGTACAATACACATTTCTGAACTCTCTGCTTACTGTGCGTATCGCACTCCTGTGCCATCTGTGAGTCTCTTGCACCATGTTTGCAGTCTCTAACCATCTGCTTTAGTATGTTTGCAGTCTCTGATAATCTCTTGTATCATGTCTGCAGTCTCTGACCATCTCCTTTAGTATGTTTGCAGTCTCTGATAATCTCTTGTATCATGTCTGCAGTCTCTGACCATCTCTTGTATCATGTCTGCAGTCTCTGACCATATCTTGTATCATCATGTCTGCAGTCTCTGACCATCTCCCGTAGTATGTCTGCAGTCTCTGACCATTTCTTGTATCATGTCTGCAGTCTCTGACCATCTCTTGTATCATCATGTCTGCAGTCTCTGACCATCTTCCGTAGTATGTCTGCAGTCTCTGACTATCTCTTGTACCATGTCTGCAGTCTCTGACCATCTCTTGTATCATGTCTGCAGTCTCTGACCATCTCCTGTATCATGTCTGCAGTCCCTGACCATCTCTTGTATCATCATGTCTGCAGTCTCTGACCATCTCCTGTAGTATGTCTGGGGGCTTTTTCTACCAGGCTCTCTAACAGAAATTCCCTCTTTGTCCATCAGAGAGCCCCCCCCCCAGGTCCCATTAGTGTACTTTCTTCCTGTAATTTGTTTATTGTTAAGGGATCATGGGAGGATCCCAGGGTAACGAAGACTCCTTAGGGGAGCATCTCTGTGTTTGAGTCATTGACATAGAAACATTTGTAACAGGGAGGAGTTAGTAAGATGACCACGCCCATGTGGGGGCACCAGAAATATTTCTGCACCCAGGCGTCGGTGACCCTAGGATCACTCCTAGTAGCATGCATCCAAAATGCTGCTTCAGAAATGTACGGCTTTAGAGAAAACTTACAAATCTACATTGCAGCTGCAAGATTTCAACCCAAAACAAAAAATAGCCTGACTCTCCCAATACATACAAGGCCATTTGGGTCTGTTAAGGATTAAAATGAGAACCCCCTAGTGAAAAATACCAACCCAAACTAAAAAAATATTATGCCCCTCCCACACACTAACAAACCCCTAGCCAAACACACAGCAAGCCAGCCCATGAAAAAGGGGTGGATGCTTGGGGGCAGGAGGGGCTCGGGCACCCCAAAAGTCAACTACCTTGTTCCCATATTCAGGGGGACAAGGGCCTCTTCCACACAACCCTAGACTGGGGTTGTGGGGGGCTGCAGACAGGGGGCTTTAGGGAATGTGGAAAGCCCCTTTAAACTAGTGGGTGAAAGGTTCTTTGTGGTTGATATTGGGCTGAGCCCAACATGCCCCAAAGGCAGGCAGCTATGTTGAGTGTATGTGGCCTTGTATGGTTTGGGGGGGTCGGGCGGTCGCTCTTCTCACCCCTTTCCTAGCTGGCCCTGTTGTATGCTCTGAAAAAGGATGTGGTTTGGATTGGTGAAGGCAGGTCACAGCCTTTTGAGAATGGAGTGGAGTGCGGAGTTCCCCCTTAAAAGCAAAGGTTAGCCCATGCAAATCCAATGGATTAGAGGGGGGAGACAAGAGCATTGGAGAATGGAGTGTGAAGTTCCCATTTAAAAGCAAAAGTTAGCCCATGGAGATCCAAGGGATTAGAGGGGGAGACAAGAGCATTGGAGCATGGAGTGTGAAGTTCTCTTTTAAATGCAAACGTTAGTCCATGGAAATCCAAGGGATTAGAGGGGGGAGACAAGGGAATTGGAGAATTGAGTGTGGAGTTCCCCTTTAAAAACAAAAGCCCAAGGAAATCATATGCATTAGAGGGGGGAGGTTAAATGCCCTTTTAGGGGGAGCTAGAGTAGCGAGGGACTTTTTACATAATTTTTCAATCTGATTTGAAATCTGAAACAGATCTCATGGTGATTGATTCATGGAGGTACATCCAGTTGTCGCTTTTTGTTGAGAAACTTCCGAAACCAATTAGAGGTGAAGAAGAGTACAGGCCGCTTGAGCTGCTCTGCAAGAGAGAAAAATCAAGAAGTACTATTTCTCAACTCTATAGAATTTTAATGACTAGGGAGGAACTGGATGTGCCTCCTTATATCAAGTAATGGGAAAGGGAATTAGGGACAGTGTAGTAAACTCACATTAGGTAAAATTTTGAAAATGATTCACGGTTCTGCAGTTAATAATAAGATGATAGAAACAAACTTTAAATGTTTAGCAATGTGGTATGCCACACCAGACAAAATGAGCAAAATCCAACTGGATAAATCCGAGAAGTGCTGGAGAGGGTGCACAAATATTGGAACGATGGCTCATATATGGTGGGAGTGCTCAATTATTAAAGCATACTGGAAGAAAATTACACAACTAATAAAGGAAATTACCAATAAAACTATATCGGACGACCCTTGGACATGCCTGTTCCATGGGACAGAAGAGCCATTTAAGCAGTACCAAACATCTATAGTTCCTCTACTACTAGACGCTGCTAAGAGTCAGATTCCAAAGAAGTGGTTGGAACCTGAGAGCCCTAAAACTCGGGAGTGGCTCATTTGTGTAAATGAAATTTATAATATCGAGTGTCAGGATGGTCTTGGATTGGAACCAGATGAGGGTTCTGCACGACAGGGTGGCGAATGTTTAAGAGTTCATGGAGTTATGTAGAGGAGATTACTGGTTAAATCTTAATGAGTTTTAATTTAGGATATTAACCACTTGCTTGCTGGGCACTTAAACCCCCCTCCTGCCCAGACCAATTTTCAGCTTTCAGTGCTCTCACATTTTGAATGACAATTACTCAGTCATGCAACACTGTACCCAAATGATTTTTTTCCCTTTTTTTTCATACAAATAGAGCTTTCATTTGGTGGTATTTGATCATCTCTGGGTTTTTTAATTTTTGCGCTATAAATGAAAAAAGACCAATTAAAAAAAAATGCTTTTTTCTTAGTTTCTGTGATAAAATTTAGCAAATTAGCAATTTTTCTTCATAAATGTTGGCCACAATTTATACTGCTACATATCTTTGGTAAAAAGAGCCCAAATTAGTGGATATTATGTGGTCTGTGTGAAATTTATAGAAACTACAAGCTATGGTGCAAGTCATAAAAAAATGATCACATCTGATCACACCTGATGTACTGAGGCCCATCTCATTTCTTGAGACCCTAACAAGCCAGGAAAGTACAAATGCCCCCCAAATGACCCCTTTTTGGAAAGTAGACATTCCAGGGTATTTAGTAAGAGGCATGGTGAGTTATTTGAAGTTGTCATTTTTTCCCACAATTCTTTGCAAATTAAGGATTTTTTTATTTGTTATATTTTTTTCAGAAAATTGTCATTGTAATAGCTTATTTCTCTCACATGGAATGTGCATACCACAAATGACACCCCAAAATACATTCGGCTTCTCCTCCTGAGTATTACAATATCACATGTGTGGGACTTTTTCACTAACTGGCCACATACAGAGGCCCAACATGCAGGGAGCATCATCAGGTGTTCAAGGAGCATAAATTACCCATCTAACTTGTTGACTACCTATTACACTTTTGAAGGCCCTAGAGCACCAGGACAATGGAAACGCCCACAAAATGAACCTATTTTGGAAAGCTAACACCCCAACGTATAATCTATGAGGCATAATGAGTCTTTTGAACGGTTCATTTTTTTCCAGAAGTTTTTGGAAAATGTGGAAAAAAATGAAAACGCATTTTTTTTTACACAAAGTTGTTCGTTTATAAGATATTTCCAACACATAGCATTTACATAGCAAAAATAAAACCCCAAAATACATTCTGCTACTCCTCCTGAGTAAAACGATACCACATGTGTGAGACTTTTACACAGTCTGACCACATACAGAGGCCTAACATTGAAGTAGCACCTTCAGGTGTTCTAGGAGCATAAATTACACATTTCATTTCTCACCCACCTATTACACTTTTGAAGGTCCTGGAGCACCAGGACAATGGAAACGCCCACAAAATGACCCCATTTTGGAAAGCTAACACCCCAACGTATAATCTATGAGGCATAATGAGTCTTTTGAACGGTTCATTTTTTTCCAGAAGTTTTTGGAAAATGTGAAAAAAAATGAAAACACATTTTTTTTTACACAAAGTTGTCCGTTTATAAGATATTTCCAACACATAGCATTTACATAGCAAAAATAACACCCTGAAATACATTCTGCTACTCCTCCTGAGTAAAACGATACCACATGTGTGAGACTTTTACACAGCCTGACCACATACAGAGGCCTAAAATTGAAGTAGCACCTTCAGGTGTTCTAGGAGCATAAACTACACATCTCATTTCTCACCCACCTATTACACTTTTGAAGGTCCTGGAGCACCAGGACAATGGAAACGCCCACAAAATGACCCCATTTTGGAAAGCTAACACCCCAACGTATAATCTATGAGGCATAATGAGTCTTTTGAACGGTTCATTTTTTTCCAGAAGTTTTTGGAAAATGTGGAAAAAAATGAAAACGCATTTTTTTTTACACAAAGTTGTCCGTTTATAAGATATTTCCAACACATAGCATTTACATAGCAAAAATAAAACCCCGAAATACATTCTGCTACTCCTCCTGAGTAAAACGATACCACATGTGTGAGACTTTTACACAGCCTGACCGCATACAGAGATCCAACAAGCAAGGAAAACCATCAGGTATTCCAGGGACACATAGCATGCACATACCAAGAATTACACCCCAAAATACATTATGCTGAGCAAAGAGAAACAAAAGATTACCTGTGGTTTTAGTAGTACAGTTGTCCACAGGAGGATAGCACTGATCCAGGCAGCAGGCAGGGACTTGGTCAGCAACAGCGAACACAATTTTTCAGGCAGCAGGCAGAAATACTGTCCATAGTCAGTACAGGCAGCAGGCAGGGATACTGTCCATAGGTCAGTGCAGTGCAGGGTCAGTGCAGGCAGAGATTGTCAGCAGTGCCAAAATATTGGTCTTGGTAGTAGGCATGAACATGGTCCATGTGCTGTGGTCAGTGCGACAAACAGAGGCATGACGGCAGTAAGTCCTACAGGCAGCAGGCAGAAGTAGGGCCTCGTTCAGGACAGAATGGGGACAGGGGTAGAGGCTTCTCCCACCCAAATCTCTTTGAAGCCGCCGAGTCTCCAGACCCTAATCTAGGAATGAGAAAACAAAGAAAATTGTTTTCTTCATCCAGAAAAACTATTCTGGAGCCCCTCACATATGTGAGACCCCTGTGTTGAATCCCACTAGTCCAGTTGCAGGGTACAAGATCAGTCCAAGAGGCAGGCAAGAGGCATGGTCAAACAGTCCAAGGTCAGTTCCAGATCAGGCAGAGGTAGGTACAGAATCGTTAGGCAGAAGCATGGTCGAATAACAGTCCAGGATCAGTTCCATATCAGGCAGAGGTATGTACAGAATCGTTAGGCAGAAGCATGGTCGAATAACAGTCCAGGGTCAGTTCCAGATCAGGCAACGGTATGTACAAAATCAGCAGGCAGAAGCGTGGTCGAATAACAAGCCAGGGTTAGTTACAGAACAGGCAGTGGCATAAGGGGTGTGAAGGCAGGAACTGAGCATTACGTTTACTATACTTCACTGATAATTTAGTGAAGTATGGTAACGGCGGAAACATTCACCTATGCAGAGGCCTGGTTGGGAAGGACATTGTGCACAATAATAAGATGTGTCTCTTCTGACTCCTGCTCTGGTACACACCTTACATCTTTTTTGACGTCTTTGGCCTGTTGGTTTGGGAGGGAGTTTATCTGGAAAGTGGCGTTCGGAGATTCGACTAACAACATCTGATCGGATGTTTTCTGGTGGGCCGCTCGGGAATATAAGGGCAGTGTAAATTTCCTCCTGGTAGCCAAGTAAGGGTTGGGGGTTTTGGGTGGAGTTGCGGTAAATGATATAGGAATTGAATATGGCCAATTGAAAAAAATAAATTGCTACTTTTTTGTACCAATGGTATGTCCGTTTCGTAGCAAGATATGGTTCCTACATTTGATCGTTGAAGTCGACTCCCCCCATAAACGAATTGTATTCATGGATGCATGTGGGTTTCTGGATGGGGCCATTCCTTCTGGGGATTTCCACATAGGTGTTATTGTGGATGGAAGACAACATGTACACATCCCTTCTGTCCCTCCACTTCACTGCCAGAATCTCTTTGTTACGCAGACTTGCCGTTTCTCCTTTTCTCAACTTCTTATTAACAAAACTTTGAGGAAAGCCCTTCCGATTCTTTTTTATGGTTCCACATGCTGGCGTCTTCTTCCGATGAAGGTTGTGGAACAGGGGCAGAGGAGTGTAGAAGTTGTCTACATACAGGTGGTATCCTTTGTCGAGTAGGTGGTATATGAGGTCCCAAACAACTTTCCCGCTGGATCCCAAGTAGTCCGGGCAATTAGGTGGCTGCAGCTGGGTGTCCTTCCCTTCATACACTATGAAGGAATATGTGTACCATGTGGCTCGGTCACATAGTTTGTACACCTTCACCCCATAGCGGGCCCTTTTGCTGGGGATAAATTGCTTAATTATAAGCCTGGAATAGTTCAGAAAAATAATTTAATATTGGCCGAATTTTGTAAAGCCTGTCATAATTTGGATAATTTTGGGGAGGGCACTGGGTATTGTCGCTGAAATGTAGGAACCTCATTATCATCAGATACCTGGTTCTGGGCATTACCGCGGAGAATGGAATTCGTTTTTTTTGGTGAGCCCCATATTAAATGTGAGGCCCAAAAAAACCTTGAACTCCTCCACTGTCAGGTCTCTCCACTCATAGGGACGGGCACAATATGATGTGGGATTTTGCAAAATAAATTGCTGTGCATACAGGTTGCACTGGGTAACAATTGACGCCAACATGTCCTCCGTAAAAATTAAATTAAAAAAATTAATTGGGGTAAAGTTCTCTGTATCCACCTGAACTCCTGGCTGGGCAGCGAAAGGGGGAATGCTAGCTTCTCCTGAATTAGGAGGAAGCCACAAGGGGTTCTGGAGGGCATAGGGAAGGCTGGCATGGGACCTAACCCTTTGGGGCTGAGGTGACACCCCACTGGTACTTGGCCTTTCTTGCCGAGGTACTGCAGTGCTGGTGGATGACACTGCGGTGCTGGTGGATGGCACTGCGGTGCTAGTGGATGCCACTGCGGTGCTGGTGGATGCCATTGCGGTGCTGGTGGATGCCACTGCCTCCTCACCAGAACGCCTTCGTTTGGCGGGTCGAGTTTCTTCCTCCTCTGAGTCTGTTAGTGTTCCACTACTGAGGACTGGCTCATAATTTACGTCAGAATCCGAATTGGAAAGGGAAATCGAAAAAGAGAGCTCCCCATTGCTCTCGTCGGCCATGGAAAGAATTTGGTATACCTCCTCGGCGGAAAAGCTTTTTTTGGACATGGCTGCTGGTGGTTATGAGATTGCACAGGTGTGTGCTAAGCCTGCACTGATGAGGTGGCACTGATTGATGGCACAGATGTGCACTGATGAGGCGGCACAGATGGGCACTGATTGCACAGATGGGCACTGATGAGGCGGCACAAATGGGCACTGATGAGGCAGCACAGATGGGCACTAAGGCAGCACAGATGGTCACTGAGGAAGCAGCACAGATGTGCACTGATTGATTGCACATCTTTACACTAATGAGGCGGCACAGGTGGGCACAGATATGCACTGATGTGGCACTGGTGAGGTGGCACAGATGGGCACTCATGAGGTGGCACAGATGG
The DNA here is from genome assembly GCA_037952925.1 of Lithobates clamitans. Taxonomy (NCBI): domain Eukaryota; kingdom Metazoa; phylum Chordata; class Amphibia; order Anura; family Ranidae; genus Lithobates; species Lithobates clamitans. The sequence goes on along the minus strand of JBBGZY010001175.1, from coordinate 451,834 downwards.
GCACTGATAAGGCAGCACAGATGGGCACTGATAAGGCGGCACAGATGTGCACTAATTGCACAGATGTGCACTGAGGTGGCACAGATGGGCACTGATTGGTACAGATGTGCACTGATGAGGTGGCACAGATGGGCACTGATGAGTTGGCACAGATGCGCACTGATTGCACAGATGCGCACTGATTGCAGATGGGCACTGATGAGCACAGACGGGCACTGATGGGCACAGATGGGCACTGATGGGCACAGATGGGCACTGATGGCACAGATGATGCACTGATGGCACAAGTGGGCCCTGATGCACACAGGTGGACACAGATGGCACCAGATAGATGTCACTGTGGGCACTGTTGGGCACTTTTTGGGCACACTTCACTTTAAAACTGTCACAAATTTACTCATAGAAGCTCTCTTTCCTCACACGCTGTCTCTGTGTGAGGAGAGTGATCCGGCAATGAGAGATGATCTCAATTGTTTACATTTCAGAACATCTCTCATTGGAGGCGGCCATCGCGCTGTAAATGGCCGCTGTGATTGGCCATTTACAGCGATCTGTGATTGGCTGTGTCCAAGGGACACGGCCAACACAGATTTTCCCCGAGGCACGCTCATGAGAGTGCGCTGGGAACGAGGAAAGGGGACGACGTCAATAGACGTCGTCCCAGTAATGTAGATCCGTGCTGTTGCCATCATTTGGCAATGGCCCGGATCTGAAGTGGTTAACCACTTCAATACCAGGCACTTAGACACCTTCCCGCCCAGCCCAATTTTCACCTTTCAGCGCTGTTGCAATTTGAATGACAATTGCGCGGTCATGCTACACTGTACCAAAACAATTTTTTTATCATTTTGTTCCCACAAATAGAGCTTTCTTTTGGTGGTATTTGATCACCTCTGCGGTTTTTATTTTTTGCGCAACAAATAAAAAAAGACCGAAAATTTTGAAAAAAACCAAGTTTTTCTTTGTTTCTGTTAAATTTTTTTGTAAATAAGTACGCTTTCTCCTTCAATAATGGGCACTGATATAGCTGCACTGATGGGCACTGATACGGCGGCACTGATGGGCACCGATGAGGTGGCACTGATGAGGTGGCACTAACGGGCACTGATGATGGGCACTGATAGGCGGCACTGATGGGCACTGATAGGTGGCACTGATGGGCACTGATAGGTGGCACTGGTATGTTGCACTGATGGGCACTCATAGGTGGCACCGATGGGCACACATAGGCGGCACTGATGGGCACTCGTAGGTGGCATTGATTGGTATATATGGGTGGCACTGATGGGTACTTATGTGTGGCACTGATGTGTGGCACTGATGGGCACTGATAGGAGGGCACTGATGGGCACAGATGGGCACAGATGGGCACTGACAGGTGGCACCGATGGGCAATGACAGGTGGCACAGATGGGCAATGACAGGTGGCACTGATATAGCATTGCTGGGCAGATCTGGGCACTGGCATAATAGATCATTGGCATAATAGTGCCAATCAGTGCCCATTTGTGGGCACTGATTGGCACAGATTGGGCACATGTGGATGGCCATGGGGTACATACCTGGCCATCCACGTTGCCCCTTCCCTGGTGGTCCTAGTGGCATCCCTGGTAGTCCAGTGGGGTGACCTGCGGGGGGGCTGCGCTGATAAACAATCAACGCAGACCCCCCTGCCAGGAGAGCCGCCGATCGGCTCTCCTCTACTTGCGTCTGTCAGACGCGAGTGAGGAAGAGCCGATCAACGGCTCTTCCTATTGACAGCGTGATCAGCCGTGATTGGACACGGCTGATCACGTGGTAAAGAGCCTCCGCCGGAGGCCTTTTACCAAGATCAGTGTAGCGGTGTGTCAGACTGACACACCGCTCCACCGATCGCCGCGATGCACGCCCCCGGGGGCGCGCTGCGGCATGTTATCCTGCTGGACGTCATATGACGCCCAGTCAGGATAACAGAACCACTTCCCGGACGTCAATCCGCTATAGGGCGGGCGGGAAGTGGTTAAGGAAGGAGATCTGTTTTCTTGTATGTACATAAGAAACACCTGCGGGTAGGGGAGGGGAGTGGGGTGCTGATGGGGGGGTTATTAATTAAAGTGTGATTTTCAAGAAGTACTTAGGTATGCTGTATTTTCTATGCATGGTTTTAGTCGTTGTATTTGTAAAACATAAATAAAGAATTTAAAAAAAATGCCCTTTTAGGGGGGGCTAGAGTAGCGAGAGGCTTTTTACAAAATTTTAACAAGGTGCATGTCACATGTTGGCAACGTAACATGCTAACATGACCTGTGTGAAAATCTCCTTAAAAAAATACATAAAGGTGAACCAGCGTAAAAAAAAATTGTCAAGTTTAGAGGTGCGCCCATTCAACCCATGCAATTGTTTGTATGTTGCTTAACATTTACTATAATTTTGGCTGTGCAGTGAACAAACTCATGTGAACGAGAGCGCTTGCGCATGCGCACTGCTTATATTGATCTCACACAGTTCTAAACGTACTTGCAGGCACAGCAGAATTTCTCTGAAAAAGTTACTTTCTGGGGCGTGGCCTGACAGCGAATGGAGTAGGACGCTTTCACAAGGAGCTCCGTCCATTACTCCTGTTTCATAGTAATCCTGTGCCCATAGACGATTCTACACGTCTGCTGGCTTGCCTCTCATACACCCTGAGGACCCGATCATAATGTCTCCCTCAAAGGCACAGAAATCCACGACGGCAGCGAAACTAGCGCAGTACCGTCGGCAGGAGGGAAAGGAGACGGAGGAAGATGGCGCCGCGGAGAAGCCTGAGGGGGAAAGAACGGCGGGAGACACAGAGCGGCTCCTTGAAGCAATCACCTTCTGCCATACCTCACTCATGGCTCAAATAGAGGAGGTTAAGGTAGATATATCCCTCATAAGGCAAGATCTGCACAAACTCAGGGACCGAGTGAAAACAGCGGAGACCAGACTCAGCAACATGGAGGACGCCATCCCATCCCTGAAAGAGGGCACAGACCGCATGCAGCTCCAGATCCAGCAACTGTTCTCCAAACAGGATGACATGGAGAACAGATTGAAGAGATGTAACCTGCGATTTATCGGCCTCCCTGAGGGTGCAGAGGTTAAGGACCCCACCACATTCCTGGAGCAGTTGCTCATCGCTACTTATGGCAGAGAGTCCTTCTCCCCCATGCTGACCATGGAAAGGGCTCACCGCATGCCTGCTAGACCACTCCCACAAGGAGCACCCCCACGCACCTTCATAGCCAAGCTCCTCAATTACAAGGGAAGGGATGCGGCCCTGAAAATGACCAGAGAAAAATGCAATATACAGCTGGGAAACAACAAAATTGCCATCTTCCCGGATTTCTCGGCAGAGATTCAACGCCGCAGACAAGGGTTCATGGAGGCAAAACGCAGGCTGAGAATACATCACATCAAATATGCCATGCTGTTCCCAGCCCACCTCAGAGTGGAACAAGATGGCCAAGTCTTTTTCTTCGAGGACCCTGAAGAAGTGATAACTTGGATGGAACACAGAGCAGCCCCAGAGAGAGCTGACTGAAGCTGCTGTAAGTACATTTACTTACACACTTTTAACGAACACTACAGCGTGCGACATATACTGCCTGTTACCTGACTGTTTAGGGTCTATACGCCATATTTTGAGCTTTGAATTGGGCATGCACAGATCCAACCCTCCCATTCAAAATACCCTTCATACTGGCCCACTGTGATGTAGGGCATGCCTGATGATGGAGTGGATAAGAAGCGGAGACACAATTAATCTTCTACGAGAGTCAAGTTAGGAGTTAGAACTTTAATGTTAAACGTCTGGGGGTCTTATTTTTCCTCTTTTATTTGAAAAAGAAAGAGTGGGGGAGAAAGGAAAGGGGGGAACATTTTTGTTTTTTTGTTTTTTCTTCTTCGATTGTTTTTTTCCTGAGATCCTCAGTGGCCCAGTATGCGTTCTCGGAGGATGGAACCTCAGAGTTGGCAAGGTCCTGCTCCTTAAATGCAAAGTGCAGCGAGACTTACCCCCACCTAACACTAGAGAACACTGTTGTGAAGATGGGTGCTACTACAAAGCACAAACATGTGCCTCTGATTTAATGTGGAGCTCGCTCCAACACTGCTCTGCAATGCAGTGGCTCCAAATATTCATTCTTTATTGGTCTTGCCATGTAATGTTTTTTTTTCTCTTGTTAGGGGTTTTCAAATGGTTTGGGGATGATGCCCGCAACAGTTGGAAGGGTTGCAGGGCGGGGAGGGGGGTGGCGGAAGGGGAAGTTTATTCATTGAATAAATTTGTATATGATGTATTTCAACTGCATACAAAGCAACAAAAAATAATACTGGTTCAGGTATTAAATACTGCGCTTCACTTAAAATTGAGTATTCTGATTATGCTATATGTGTTCCTACGTAACTTAACCAAGGGAGCTGACAGGCCTAGGGTAGCTAGAGCACGTAATCACTTAATGGAAAACCCATGGTGTCCCTAAAATTCCTCACCTGGAATGTGCGAGGTCTACGTGAGAGGGTAAAGCGCTCGGCAACTCTCGCTTTCCTCAAAAAACAACACGCTGATATTATAGTCTTAGTAGAGACTCATGTAGAGGGGAGACTACAGATGGCTCTCTGTTGCCCTTGGGTAGGGTGGGCATTACACTCAACCTATATGTCCCACGCACGAGGTGTATCTGTACTGGTGGCTAAATCTGTACGATTTGAACTCAGCGAGGTCTCCACAGACACACAGGGACAATATGTTTTTATATCGGCTAGATTGTATGGAGAACCTTTCCTCATATTGGCCTTTTATGTTCCTCCCCCGTTCTCCATACCTATAGTCCTAGAAGGATTCACATTCATGGCAAGATATCCCACAGTCCAAGCAGTTTGGCTGAGGGATTTCAATACTATGCTAAACCCCTCGCTAGATAGGCTTCAACCCTTGAATCCAACTTTGGGAACAGACAGGGACACTAAATTCTCCAAAGTGATCTCCTCCTTCCACCTTGTGGATTCTTGGAGGCATAACTTCCCCCACAAGAGAGCATTCTTCTCCTCTGCTCATAATTCTATGTCTAGAATCAACCTTATACTAATATCACAGAGCCTTATATCACGACTGCTGGAGACAGTGTTCTCTCCACGGTTGCTATCTGACCACAGTCCATATTGGATTACAATAAGTGTACCCACAGACAAACCAATGCGGACCTGCCGATTGAACCCATTCTGGCTCTCGCTGCTCCCTGAGGACGATGAACTTACGAATGGAAGGTATACTTCAGAAATAATGACCATTCTGCCCCCACGGCGACAATCTGGGAGTCTTTTAAATCACATGTTCGCATGACACACACATCCCGCATCAACAGAATCAAATTAGATTCTGATGGAGCGTTTGACAGAGCAGCGGCTGAATTGTCCCTAACAGAACAGAATTATATGAATGATCCCTCTCCAAAAAACGCAAGCACACTTAAGCTCCAGACTAGAGTAGTGACTCAACTTCAGTATGAGAAAGCCAGGCAAAAAATGTTCTTTGCTAAACAAAAGTTGTTCGAGCATGGGGAAAGGGCTGGCAAACTCCTGCCATACCTGGTCCACTGCGAGGATAGACCCCCAGTGGTAATTTCCCTGCGTGACTCTGATGGCCAATATATCACTGACCCCTGTACAGTGACCTCTATGTTTAGAGATTTTTTCGCTGACCTCTATACATCTAAAAGTCCTGAGGACATGGGTCCGATGAATTCCTTTTTAGAGGAGACAGTACTTCCCCAATTGACTAAAGACCAGATCAACCCCCTCGAGGCACCTCTCACCGAGGAGGAAATAGCGGAGGCTATTGCCGGATTTGCCAGATCCAAGTCCCCAGGCCTACCTATTGAATTCTACTCCCAATACAGTGAAACTGTGATCCCTAAGCTGTTAGCCTTATACAACCACCTATTCGAGACACTCACACTTCCCACCTCTATGAGGGAGGCGACAATAGTCCTCATACCCAAACCGGGAAAAGATCCTGGATATCCCTAATCCTACCGCCCCATCTCCCTACTACAGGTGGACATTAAAATACTAGCCAAAGTCCTTTCCCTCCGACTTAATCAAGTCATACTCTCATTGATCCACACAGACCAGGCGGGGTTTATGCCAGGCCGCAATACCTCATTCAACCTCCGGAAATGATTCATTAATCTACAGGCCACACATGAAAACATAGGATCCCGGGTGATAGTGACACTAGACACGGCAAAGGCATTTGATTCAGTAAAATGGCGATACCTGTGGAGGTGCCTGGAAAGCTATGGTTTTGGCCCTAAGTTCCTCAGGTGGGTTCAGTTACTTTATCAGGCTCCTAAAGCTAAAGTGGTGGCGAATAGATGGCCGTCTCAGGTGTTTGACCTCAGTAGAGGCACGAGGCAAGGCTGTCCTCTCTCCCCACTTTTTTATGCCCTTGCCGCAGAACCTTTGGCCGTGTCTATTCATGCAAATCCTGAGATCACAGGTTTACAGATGTGACCCTTAATCGAAAAATTTAGTTTATATGCGGATGATACATTATTGTATCTTGCTGACTCAGGCCCTTCCCTCCAGGCTGCACTTCAGTTGATTGAACTTTTTAGGAACGTTTTCCGGACTGAAGATCAATTGGGGGAAAATGCCAAATCCTCCCGATAGATAGTTTTCCACCACCAGAGTCCCAAACGGAAATTCCACTTCAAAGAGTAAACACCATCAAATATTTAGGAATTCACATATCCAGAAACCCAGCCGACTACATCTCCCTCAATATTGAACCCCTCTTCTCTCTAGTCAGAGCCAAAATATACGTATGGGCCCGCCTACCCTTAGGGGTATGGGGCCGCATAAATTTGATAAAAATGATCCTTCTTCCCAAAATACTGTATGTATTATGGCACTGCCCAATTTACCTTCCATTAAAACACTTTAAATGACTTGAAGCCCTTCTTAAACCTTTTGTCTGCGGGACTGGCAGGCATAAACTTGCCTGGCAAGCACTTAAAAATCCAACAGATATGGGGGGCATGGCCCTACCAGATTTTAATCTTTATTACATCGCATCTCAACTGTCATAATTATTTCATATAGACAAGACAGACAACACATGTTTTCGGGTCCTACTTTGCTCAAGAGGAGCGCAGCTCACTGGGGATTCGCTGTATGCAATATCGGTGGGCTCCAGGGGAACTGAGTCAAGAAGAGATGCGAAGTCCCTGGTATATCATTACAGACGCATCTGGGACCTCGCCTCTACTAAATTAGGGATACCCCAATACAACGACTACACGCCAATATGGCACAACAGAGATCTGACAGAATTTCTACACATCCCAGATCCCGAGTTGTGGGAAACAAGGGGTGTATACTATTTACACCATTTGTTCTCAAACGGAACTCTCAAACATGCTCAAAGAGGAATTCTCACTCAAAAATTGCATGTTCTTTAGGTTTTTGCAAAAAAGACATGCGGCCCAAATACAATTTCCACATGCCCACCCCCCACCCACACTTCATCCTATTATGGCCATAGTCAAGAGCACAGATTCACGCAAATTGATATCTGCATTTTATAACATGCTTTTGGTTCCCACTTCTTCTAAAATAGCATTTGACTTGAAGCCTCGCTGGGAAAGCCTAGGTGGGCCCCATGGAAAATGAGGAGTGGGAGGAGGCTCTAGAGACCTGTAAAGTGGTGTCCCCAAGACTTTCAGATAAATTATCCCAGATTTATATAACACATAGGACATACCTCACTCCTATTCGGGTAGCCAGATATAAACGCAACCAGTCCACCCTTTGCCCACTGTGTGGACAAGAAATGGGCACGTTTTACCATTTAATATGGACCTGCACTAAAATTCAACAACTTTGGAAACAAGTTGTAACCTTTTTGCAGACACCATGGGTTCTCCAGTAGCGCTAGAACCAAAATAATGTCTTCTAGGGATATTCTCGGACACAGTAGACAAATTTACTAAAATATTTCTCCACAAAACTTTGTTTTCTGTTAGGAAAATAATTGAAAGAAAGTGGATGAGACACTCTCCCCCTAGTTTTGTGGAGTGGAAGATAGAAGTCAACACAACATTACCATAAAAAATACGTATATATTAATAGAGGCTGCACGGCCAAATACAATAAGATATGGCTACAGGAACCAGAAACTTGCAGTTAATTATGATTCTGACTAGTAATGTAAAAATTCAGATGTCTACACATTAGTTTTCATTACTGTTGTATCTAGCGAAAACACATATAAAGATGTAAACCTGAATATACAATTCCATAATAATTGTTATACCTGAATTAAATGTACTACTCATTTTATGGACCTCAACACGTGCTTTATGTATGCAGATATTTTGTTATTCATATGTACATCATCTGTATTCAAATAAAAACCTTTGTTCAACGAAAAAAAAAAAAAGTTACTTTCTCATTCTATTTTGGGCATATTTGTTACTTGGGCAGTTGTTAAACCCCATAATATTGGCACCTCCATCTTTTGCTAATATTGATTTGGAGATGCCGTGCGACATGTCCATAGTGGCACACAGATTGCATTTTCCCGTGCGCCAAGATCGCTATAGTAAATGGGGGATTCAGGCTCTGTTACCGGCGCACCATTTTGTAAATATGGCAATGTGCGTTGTGCCTCACCATGCGCCTCAACTGATGGCACATGGCTATCGCAAATCACCCCTATGTAATGTAGACATGTTGCCAAATGTGTATGCTGCTTTTGGTCTAAACATAGACTTTGATTTTTATGTTATTTGTTTTACTTACCTTCATTTTTACCATCATGACACTAAATTGATTCATAAAACTGGCTAGGTTTATCAGCCAGCTAACAACTGTGTTTTCATGCTAGGAAAATAAAATACAATATTTAATCCTGAACCTAGAGGCAGTTTTGAATTGAGTCCAGCTTACAAATGCTTAGTAGCAAAGTCCAAAAATTTAAAAGTAGAGGAAAAGATATCACCGCTCCAGGGGTATACGACAGCCAGGAAGTAAAATACTTCTCTGTTTGGAGGCCGTAGGTGCTGGCAATTGCTGATAGCAATGAACAGGCAGAGATTCTGGACAGCCGTACTCTTGAAAATAGCCTTGTTTATTTGGAAAGATTCACATCAAAGTCAATGGTAACAGCAGACAAAAAAGAGCTGACGTTGCACACTAACGTTAGTGCGAAACGTCAGCTCTTTTTTGTCTGCTGTTACCATTGACTTTGATGTGAATCTTTCCAAATAAACAAGGCTATTTTCAAGAGTGCGGCTGTCCAGAATCTCTTCCTGTTCATTACAAATGCTTAGTCTTATGCCGCATACACACAGTCGGACTTTTCGTCTACAAAAGTCCGAGGACGCCGACGGACCAAATCCGGTGGACAATCCGATCGTGTGTGGGCTTCCCCGGACTTTCAGCGGACTTTTCCAGCCACAAATCTGACGGACTTTAGATTTGAAACATGCTTCAAATCTTTACGTCGTAACTCCGCTCGTCTGTATGCTAGTCCGACGGACAAAAACCCACGCTAGGGCAGTCATTGGCTACTGGCTATCAATTTCCTTATTTTAGTCCGGTGTACGTCATCACGTACAAATCCGTCTGACTTTTGTGTGATCATATGTAGGCAAGTCCATTCGTTAGAAAGTCCGCCGCAAGTCCGCCAAAAGTCCGTCGAAAGTCTGTCGGACGGGCTGTTGGACTTTTGTAGCCGAAAAGTCAGACCGTGTGTACGGTGGCATTAGAGCAGTATGGATGATATTTCTGTGGTATGCTGCTTTGAAATAAAGAAAAAGGGAAACACACAATATAAATTCTAATTAAAACAACTTTTATCAATACACTAATGCCGCGTACACACGGTCGGACTTTCCGGCATACTTGGTCCGGCGGACCAAAGTCTGCTGCACAATCCGACCGTGTGTAGGCTCCGGCTGACTTTTTTTTCCCAAAAGTCCGCCGTACCTAGATTTAAAGCATGCTTTAAATCTTAGTTTCTGACGGAAAGCCCGTTTGTCTGCATGCGTCTGTATACTGGTCTGACAGACCAGATACGACGCAAGGGCAGAGTACTGCATCTCGTGCTCGCTGCAATAGGAAAAACAAATTTTCCTATTGCGGCGAGTGCGGGGCATCCCAGGCCCTTAGGTCTGGTATGGATCTTAAGGGGAACCCCCTACGCCGAAAAATTGGCGTGGGGTCCCCCCAAAATCAATACCAGACCCCGATCCGAGCATGCAGCCCGGCTGGTCAGGAAAGGGGGTGGGGATGAGCGAGCGCCCCCCCCCCTCCTGAACCGTACCAGACCGCATGCCCTCATAATGGGGGGTGGGTGCTTTGGGGGAGGGGGGCACCCTGCGGGGCCCCCCCCACCCCAAAGCACCTTGTCCCCATGTTGATGAGGACAAGGGCCTCTTCCCGACAACCCTGGCCGTTGGTTGTCGGGGTCTGCGGGCGGGGGGCTTATCGGAATCCGGGAGCCCCCTATAATAAGAGAGCCCACAGATCCTGGCCCCCCACCCTATGTGAATGAGTATGGGGTACATGGTACCCCTACCCATTCACCTAGGGAAAAAGTGTCAATAGTAAAACACACTACACAGGTTTTTGAAGTAATTTATTAGACAGCTCCGGGGGGGTCTTCTTCCGGCTTCGGGGGTCCCTCCGGTTCCTCTTTTCCCGGTGTTCCAGTTCTTTGGCCGGCTCCTCCGCTGTCTTCATGCCGCTCTCTTGCCAGCGGAGGTCCGGACTTCTGGCTTCTTGTCTTCTTGGCTTCTTCCCTCTTCTCTTCTCCAGATATTGACACAACGGTCTCTCCGGCTGGACTGGTCTCTGAGCGCTCCAATGTGACTTATATAGACGGAGACCCCCCCCCTTATGCCGTCACAGTCCCTGGGCATGCTGGGACTGTGACGTTTTAGGGAGAGTGGTCACCGGATGATGTTGACAGTCCGGCGGGAAGAACAGCAGACCAAGTATGCCAGAAAGTCCGCTCGTGTGTACGCGGCATTAGGCCTCATGCACACTGGTTTCTTGTAAATGCTGTTTATACTGACGGGAGAATATCAGTGTTATAAACTCATCTAAGTTGCATTTTTTCAAAACAGGTTAGCTGAGTTTAGCAGAGTTTAACAGAGTTTGGTGTTTGGGCGTTTATTTATTTCATTGGGCAGAAATCCAATTTATTCTGGAATATTGAAATAAATAAACGCTGATGTGCTAAACACACCTAGAGTTTATTGTGCAGAGTATTGCAATTAAGCGCTGGAAGCGTCTTGGATACAACAGTACGCTTTGCTTTTATGGAGTATGTTAGCTTATGTCTTACAGAATTAGAAACATGAACAGGAAGGGAGCACAAACAAGTGCTAACACAATAAGGATGGTACTTCCTCGGATTACCTTACCATAGCTAACACACTATAATACTGCAGTGCCACCTGCTGGAAAAGAAGGTACAATTCACACAATACATAGTTTACAGTATATATAAGCAGATTCCTGTTGTTCTTCCAACTGAGTTTAGGCAAGTTTATGCAAGTCTATGTGTGTTTAACAGTGTTTTTAGTGGTCAAAATTGCCTCATTTAAATGCGATTTTAGGGAGTTCAGAAAACATCCTCTAAACTTCTGTGCTACTAAACTGCTAAAAAAGTGTCACCTTATCCCATGCCCACTTCCAGGACTTTTCCAGAGCCTCTCCCATCCTCTGGAACTCTCTACCCCAAGCTGTCTGACTATCCAATTTCAGACGATCCCTGAAAAACTTATCTCTTCAGAGAAGTCTATCTGACCCCCACCTAACAACTGCACATTTATTATCTCCATCAACCCATACCCCACATTTATTAACCTTTCAATCTCTTGACCCTCCCTCTTAGATTGTAAGCTCTAACAAGCAGGGCTCTCTGATTTCTACTGTATTAAATTGTATTGTAAAGTGCTGCGTAAACTGTCGGTGCTATATAAATCGTGTATAATAATCATAATAGTGATAAAAAGGTTTATATGTGCATGGACACATAGGATAACATAGAGGGTATATGATCAAAGGGGTGAACAGCGCTGATCAGCAGACATAAATAGGACCCTCAGAGGCAAAGTGAAAACTTTTTATTATTGTTAAAAAAATAATAAAATGTTCACCAAAGCATACAGCAGTTAATTGATGGTCATGTAGAGACTTGGATTAAAAAACTGACAGTACCTGGAGGCTGGAGCCGCATGGATGACACAAGGGCTTAAGAAAACTACTGTCAGTTTTCCATGCGGCTCCAGCCTCCAGGTACTGTCAGTTTTTTAATCCAAGTCTCTGCATGACCATCAATTGACTGCTGTATGCCTTGGTGAACATTTTATTATTTTTTTAACATAACATAACATAACATTTTTTTTTATAAAAAGTTTTTACTTTGCCTCTGAGGGTCCTATTTATGTCTGCTAATCAGCGCTGTTCACCCCTTTGAATATATCTTCTGTCCTCATTTGTCTATAAGTTTTGGACAGCAGCGGTCACAGCTACATTTAATTATTCTTTTTGACTTTTCACTTGGCCTCTGGTCTGTGTGCCTGGATTTTTGTTTTTAACATAAAGGGTAGTTTAAGGGCAGAAAAAAAAAATGCCTAAACTCACAAAAACTTGAGTTTAACAGCAGCATTGTGCATGAGGCCTAATGCCGCGTACACACGAGCGGACTTTACGGCAGACTTGGTCTGGCGTACCGGATTTCGTCTGACAATTTGATCGTGTGTGGGCTCCAGCGGACTTTGTTTTCTCAAAAGTTGGATGGACTTACATTTGAAACATGTTTCAAATCTATCCGACGGACTCGAGTCCGGTCGAAAAGTCCGCTCGTCTGTGTGCTAGTAGACATGTGCATTCATTTTCGTCTGAATGCATTTTCATCCGAATTTCAGGTATTTTCGTCATCGTTTTAACAAACGATAACGAAAGTGCAGAATCCGAAAAACGAAAGATCCAACATAAACAAATGCTATATTTTCATTTTCGTTGCTACAACAATTCGATATAGATAGGAGATTTGACATAACAATCTGTGTCCATCAAACCTGTGGTCGAATGTGCCTAACCTTAACTCTATTAGTCCAAGATTATTCTACATAGAGAGAAAAGATTTGACATAGAGAGAAAAGATTTGACGTAGGGGAGAAAAGATTCGACGTAGGGGAGAAAAGATTCGACATAGGGGAGAAAAGATTTGACGTAGGGGAGAGAAGATTCGACGTAGGGGAGAAAAGATTCGACGCAGGGGAGAAAAGATAAATAAAAATAATGATGATGATGAATGTTATTGGCTGATTGTAACCAAAGAGGAGGAGCAGTAAAATAGCTAGAACTAAGTACACACGTACTTTGGCTTGTTGAAAGTTCTAAGAAGATTCGACGGAGCAGGTAAACTATATGGCGTCGTACAGTTTAGCTGCTCCGTCGAATCTTCTTTGAACATTCGACAGACACCATAAGCCTTCAATGACAGATTCGACCTTAATTTGGATTTTCGGACGAATGCAATTTTTAACGAAAAACGAAATAAATAAAAACGAATTTCGGGAGTAACCAAATAAATTAATTTTTCGGACGAAAACGAAATTCCGTAACGAAATATTTCAGTGTGCACATGTCTATATGCTAGTTTGACGGGCAAAAAGCCATGCTAGGGCAGCTATTGGCTACTGGCTATGAACTTCCTTGTTTTAGTCCGGTCGTACGTCATCACGTACGAAATTGTCAGACTTTGGTTGATTGTGTGTAGGCAAGTCCGTTCATTCAGAAAGTCCGTTGTAAAGTCCATCGAAAAGTCCGCCGGGCAAAGTCTGACGTAAAGTCTGCTCGTGTGTACGCGGCATAAGGCCTAAGGATGTTTTTTTAACTCTCCTAGAAGCCAGCAATGTTTTTCAGAAAAAAATGCCTGGCGCTAGTAAAAGTGTCTAAAGCTTTTACAAGCTTTTAGGAGGTTATAAACTTGTCAAGCTCTTGGGTGTTAATTCATTTAATTGGACAGAATAAATAATTTATTCTGGCCATTGAAATACATTAATGCTCAAGCAATAGGGTTTAGGCATGTTTAGCAGCTTTTAGCAGCTTTTAGTAGCGTCAAGCGTTTTTCTGACCTAACTCTGCTGCTCTTGGACACACTGGCAGCATTTTTTTTCCTGACTCTAAAAGCTTCTAGAAGCTCCTGCCACTAAATGCTGCTAAAAGCCTATGTGTGCATGCACACATATGCTAACGTGGAGGGGTGTTTAGACTCAGAAAGCAGCTGTAAAAACATCCAGTGTGCATAAGGCCTAAAACTAAATATCTAATGCAGTATGTTTATAAATAATTAACATACTTTTGGATAAAACAATAACAGAGGAAAGGACAACAGAAATACAGTCGCATGAGAGAAGGACCAAAGGTTTCTTATTGCACATCCTGTAAGGGCCCATAAACACCAGCAGAATTGGGTTGTATTGCCCCATGCAGTCCTAATTCAATGACAAGGTAATTGGCCTTATGTTCTGTTGCTTTAGGTCAACAGCCTGCATTGATGCATGCTGAAAAAAGTAGGACATGTATTTTGTGCAGTATAGCATGTCCTGGGGGGTGCAATGCATCAACAATAACATTAAGAAGTAAAAAAAAAACCAAATGAATAAAGGGCTATGTAAACAATGCACTGCAACATAGTATGTGTTAAAATACACACCACAGGTGCGCAATATGATATGAATGGGTTCTAAAAGATTTGTTGCATTAGTTAATACAATATATTTATTACATTTTTTTTTCAATTTGATCCTCTACCACTGGTTCCAACCACAAATGCTTTTTTTAGCCCTGCTCATATCAACTGTCAAGGCAGTTTAAAGCTTATCACTATACTCAGCTGACCTAATTTCATTCTCTACTGCACTGCCATTGGAGGCAAACAAATAAATACCATCCAGTCAATTATATCGTCCTTTAATAAAAATAAAAGTTAATGCATTGCAAAGCAGTAGATTTGAATCTGGGACCTCTCTACTAGTATTTTCAGTATGGTAAGGGTTGGTCTTTGGCAAAGAGGATCCTGGCAAAGAAGTGTGTATGCAAAGAAGAGGATAGGTTTACATAAGGCAGCATTAAAATTAGGATTACAGGAAAAGTTACCATGGGGGGTGGATGGGGGGGGGTATAGAGTAAAGCTGGCCGTACATGGATTGGAATTCAACTGGTTCAGCAGGGACCGGTTGAATTTCGTTCCATTTATGGGCATTCTGGTTCACCACAAGTCAACCTACCAATTAACTTCTGTACAACCATTCTGTCAAAATTTAGCCGCTCAATCATTGTACTTTGAGGGTAGGGAAGTCTCTCCCCTGTCAGAATACAAAATCTCAGTGGGGAGGTATTCTCTTATCCAACGCAAATGTGTGGAGGGGGGAATAGGGTCAGTTTTTTTTTGTTCATCACACTGGTTGAACGAGAAAAAACTGAGTAATCTTTGGGTAACTTGAGCTCTGCCTGAGAAATCTACACTGAAAACTACCAGAACTGATACCTCCTGATGCTAAGAGTTAAAGCAGAACTCCAGGCATTTACATGGAACAATTTACTCTCAGCACAGCTGTTGTACCATAATTATTATCAGTCATTATTATCAGTCAAGGAGAATGAGTGAGTGCAGTGAATTATAGATCTTCCTTTAGTGGCCAATCTACAAATTGCCACATGTCACCTTTGGATGTCACCTTCTCTTTCTAAATTTTATCCAATTGTTTGTTAAACCACTATAAGATAAAGAACTCTCCCATGGCCTATGTTTCTTTTTCTTTTTTCCTTATATTTGTGGAGGCACCCCAGTAATCTACAAATTGCGTTGCTATAAAAACAGAAATGGAGATATTGAAAAAGCAATATGTAAAAAATTACTTCAATGTAAATATTACAATAAGAACTCAAAATATACTAAAGTTCCAATTTAATGGTAAAAAAAAAAAGTTTATCATAATCTTTTGAAATATTGTCTATGATCTTCTTTAGTTACAAAAATCTGTCACAAAACAAAGCACCTTTGTGGAAAAAGCTCTGATTAAAGCTGCAGTTTGCCAAACGATGGACCATATAATAATCCCATTGCAGTGACTTCAGTAGCAGTGAAGTTGAATAGGTTTACTTTGTTGCCAGAACAATAATGTATCTGCTAGGGAAGGGGTACTTCATCAGAGATATGACACAAAGCTGTATGGCTTTCTGATAGACGTAATCTAAAATGCTGTTTGGAAAAGAAAAACAAGGGACATCAATAGAACACAATATATTATATGACTTACCTATTGAAGACTTTTAACAAACAATCTGAAAGTGGCAATTGTGTTCACCTTATATAATCTGGACAAATGGAGTAAAGATTGCATTTTGAAGGGATAAGGAGTTTTCATCAAAGAAATACATTTTAAAAGGGGCTTTGTCTTGAAAAATAATCATCTTTGTGACAGCTCTGACGGAACAACCATTCCAAAATTGCTTACTAGTCCAGGCATGGTAAATAATTTAATTGATTAGCTTTACTGCCCTGAAACGGTATGTGATACATGACTTTGGAAATGGTTACTTTAGTTCATTCATGCACTGACTGTTTCTTAAATACAATTCAGCAAATACACTTCAAATAAGAAAATAGAAACTTAATGAAAGGACTGCTGAGCCATGTAGTGATGTAGGAGTCAGGGAATAGAACCGCTATTCATGATGGAGGACACCAGCATTTGACAGTTCAGAAACTGTTGCATGCTGTGGAGCATGACACAGACAGTGGAGCTAGGATTGTTATTATTAAATACAGTGCCTTGCAAAAGTATTCACCCCCTTGGCATTTTTCATGTTTTGTTGCCTCGCAACCTGGAATTAACATGGATTGTTTGAGGATTTGCATCATTTAATTTACAGAACATGCCCACAACTTTGAAGATGTTTTTTTTTTTTTTTTTTTTTTTTATTGTGAAGCAAACAACAAATAGGACAAATAACAGAAAAAGTCAATGTGCATAACTATTCACCCCCCTAAAGTCAATACTTTGTAGAGCCACCTTTTGCGGCTATCACAGCTCCAAGTGTCAGGCTAGGAGCAGGTAACAGTTCAGGTGAGCTGATTATGCAAAGAGTTCAAGGAACAAGAGCACATACCATGAGCAGGTCTAAGCAGAGCAGGCCAGCTGGGATTTGTAGTTCACTGCTGCAGATGAAGGTAGGTGTTGGCTGGACCTTGTAGTTCACCCCTGCAGATGAAGGTAGGTGTTAGCTGGACCTTGTAGTTACTGCTGCAGATGAAGGTACTACAGTAGAATCAGGCAAAACGTTGTCTAGGCAAGCTGGGTCATACACAGGTAGATCAGAGTCCAAACGGTACTGAATCAGAAGCGAGCAAACAGGGTAAAAACTAGCCGGGTCATACACTAAATATACAGAGCAGATATCAGCTGGGTCAAGCAGTAGCACTCAAAGGTAACAACTGTATCACGAGCACTGATTGTGCGCTGATACAGGTGATTTAAAGGTTAACTGGCCAATCACTGTTGTTTCCCAGGCAAAGGCTGTGTCAGGTGAGTTCTGATGGGTCTTAACGGGATCCTAGTACTGACACCAAGTCGCTTTGGATAAGTCTCTATGAGCTTGCCACATCTTACCACTGGGATTTTTGCCCATTCCTCCTTGCAAAACTGCTCCAGCTCGTTCAAGTTGGATGGTTTGCGCTTGTGGACTGTAATCTTTAAGTCTGACCACAGATTTTCTATTGGATTGAGGTCTGGGCTTTGACTAGGCCATTCCAACACATTTACATGTTTCCCCTTAAACCACTCAAGTGTTGCTTTAGCAGTGTGTTTGGGGTCATTATCCTGCTGAAAGGTAAATCTCCATCCTAGCCTCAAATCACACACAGAGTGGTACAGGTTTTGCTCAAGAATATCCCTGTATTTGGCACCATCCATCTTTCCCTCAACTCTGACCAGTTTCCCTGTCCAGACTGCTGAAAAAAGTCCCCACAGCATGATGCTGCCACCACCATGTTCCACTGTGGGGATGGTGTTCTTTGGGTGATGTGATGTGTTGGGTTTGCGCCAAACATAGCATTTTCTTTGATGGCCAAAAAGTTCAATTTTAGTCTCATCAGACCACAGCACCTTCCTCCATACATTTTTGGAGTCTCCCACATGCCTTTTCGCAAACTCAGAACGTGCCATTTTGTTTTTTGCTGAAAGTAATGGCTTTATTCTGGCCACTCTGCCATAAATCCCAACTCTATGGAGCGTACGGCTTATTCTCGTCCTATGTACAGATACTCCAGTCTCTGCAGCTCCTCCAGGGTTACCTTAGGTCTCTGTGCTGCCTCTCTGATTAATGCCCTCCTTTGCCGATCCGCGAGTTTTGGTGTGCGACCGTCTCTTTGTAGGTTTGCTGTTGTGCCATGTTCTTTCCATTTGGTTATGATAGATTTGATGGTGCTCCTAGGAATCATCAAAGATTTGGATTCTTTTTATAACCTAACCCCTGTACTTCTCAACAACATTGTCCCTTACTTGTTTGGAGATTTCCTTGGTCTTCATGGCAGTGTTTGGTTAGTGGCGCCTCTTGCTTAGGTGTTGCAGCCTCTGGGACCTTTCAAAAAGGTGTTTATATGTAATGACAGATATTTAGATTGCACACAGGTGGACATCATTTTACTAATTATGTGATTTCTGAAGGTAATTGGTTGCACCGGAGCTTTTTATGGGCTTCATAACAAAGGGGGTGAATACATACACACATGCCAATTATCAGTTTTTTATTTCTGAAAAATAGTTTTATGTATATATTTTTCTAATTTTGCTTCCCCAACTTAGACTATTGTGTTCTGATCCATCACATATAAATCAGATTAAAAAAAACATTGAACTAAAGGCTGTAATGTAACAATTAGGCAAAAGCCAAGGGGGTGAATACTTTTGCAAGGCACTGTAAATAGAATTTATATAGTGCCAACAGTTTGCACAGAGTTTTACAATTTGAAAGGGAGACAGTAGAGTTACAATGCAATTAATGACAAGAGGGTTCACAGAGCCATGCTCATAAGAGCTTACAATCTAAAAGGGAGAGACAAGTGACACAAAAATACATAAAGACTGTGAGGGATGAGATGATGGAGAAAGTAAAAATATAGTTTAATAGGCAGAGACTGAATAGGTGAGGAGGTGCAGCATGGTGCAGTGACAGTAAACAAAACTGTATTGAAGTTAAAAATCAATAAAGCCAAACCCCCCAGTGGGAAGACAACACGGCCGCACTCACAGAATGCTGCAGTAAAGAGTAGGTCAGTAGGTAAACAGTAGGTCTTGGGTGCACTGACACATCTGTCTTGAGGGTCAAAATGTAACCTGGCAAAAATTTTGGCAGAACACATGAACACCCTTAAAGTCTATAGGACACGAACATGACAAATCAAAAGTGCTAATTTTAAAGACTTATATGTGAGTTATTGTCATAAAAAGTGTTTGAAGACCTAGGTCCTGCCCCAGGGGACATGTATCAATGCAAAAAATAAAAATAAAAAACGTCAGTTTTTTCGGGAGCAGTGATTTTTTTAATGCTTTGGTTGTAACATAACAAAATGTGGAAAATACTTTTTCAAGGCACTGTGTATATATACACACATACACACACACACACACACACAGACAGACACACCTATAAGTGTAAACAAACATTTTAAAATTAAAACGTGGATGGTGTCAGTAGGGCAGTGGATGGTGTCAGTAGGGTGGATATTGGTGTCAGTTAGGCACAGTGGGCAGTGTCAGTATCGGGATAAGCCCGAATGTAAGTCGTCTCGAACTTTGGGTAATTGCCTGTTCGCCGAACAGCGAACAATATGCGGTGTTCATGGCAAATTCGAAAGCTGCCGGAACACCGTTAAAGTCTATGGGACATTAACATAAAAAATCATGAAAAATCATAAGTGCTAATTTTAAAGACTTATATGCAAGTTATTGTCATAAAAAGTGTTTGGGGACCTGGGTCCTGCCCCAGGGGACATGTATCAATGCAAATTTTTTTTTTTTAAAACGGCTGTTTTTTCGGAAGCAGTGATTTTTTTAATGCTTAAAGTGAAACAATAAAAATGAAATATTCCTTTAATTATCGTGACTGGGGGGGGGGGGGGGGGGTGTCTATAGTATGCCTGTAAAGTGGCACATTTTTCCCGTGTTTAGAACAGTACCACAGCAAAATTACATTTCTAAAGGAAAAATTGTAATTTAAACTGATTGCGGTTGTAATAAATTGTCGGGTCTCGGCAATATAGATACAGATAATTAAAAAAAAGAGCATGGGATCCCCCGCTAGGGTTGCCACATCATCCCTTTAATCCAGGACACATATAATTTACGCAGGTTCTGAGGCTGATTTAATGCAGATGAGGCACCAAGTGAGTTTAATTACCACCTTAATCAGCCACAGAACCTATGTAATTAATGTGTGTCCTGGATCCCTGGATCAAAGGGATTATGTGGCAACCCAACCCCCCCTCTATTACCAGGCTCTTTGGGTCTGGTATGAATATTAAGGAGAACCCGAATCAAAATTTAAAAAATATTGTGTGGGGGTCCCCCTAAAATCCATACCAGGCCCTTCAGTTCTTATATGAAAATAAAGGGGAACCCGGTGCCAAATTTTAAAAAAATGGCATAGGGGTCCCCCAAAATCCACACCAGACCCTTATCCGAGCACGCAACCTGGCAGGCCGCAGGGTACCCCCCCAAAGCACATTGTCCCCATGTTGATGGAGACAAGGGCCTCATCTCCACAACCCTTGCCCGGTCATTGTGGGGGTCTGCGGGCAGGGGGCTTATCGGAATCTGGAAGCCCCCTTTAACAAGGGGACCTCCAGATCCTGGCCTCCCCCCTGTGTGAACTGGTAACGGGGTACAAATGTACCCCTACCATTTCACAAAAAAAGTGTCAACATGGTAAAAAAGACAAGACACAGCTTGGGACAAGTCCTTTATTAAAAAATAAAAAAATAAATATGTCCCACAAAGTAAGTTCATGCCACCCAACAGACCAAAAAAAAAAGCAGCGACCGACCCGCCTCCACGGGAGGCTTCCGCCTTCTGACACGTCTTTGCTGTGACAGCTCTTATATAACTGAGGGTGGGGCCACCCAGTGACATAACCGGGTGACTCCGCCCCCCTCTGACACCACAGGGACTTTCCTGTGGCTTCCCCGTGGCGTCAGAGGGGGGCAGTGTAACCAGTTTACATCACCGGGTGGCCCTGCCCCCTCTGATGCCATGGGGAAGCCATGGGGAAGTCCCTGTTGCGTCAGAGGGGACGGAGTCACCCGGTCACATTACCGGGTGCCCCGCCCTCAGTTATATAAGAGCTGTCACAGCGAAGATGCGTCAAAGGGGGCTTCCAGATTCCGATAAGCCCCCCGCCTGCAGACCCCCACAACCACCGGGCAAGGGTTGTGAGGATGAGGTTGTGGGGATGAGGCCCTTGTCCCCATCAACATGGGGCCTCAGCATTCAGACTTTATAAAGAATGCAACAAGAAATGTAAGGGTGCAATTAGGACGGCTAAGATAGAACATGAAAGACACATAGCGGAGGAGAGCAAAAAAAAATCCCAAGAAATTCTTTAAGTATGTAAACAGTAAGAAAGGGAGGACAGACCATATTGGCCCCATAAAGAATGAGGAAGGACATCTGGTTACAAAGGATGGGGAGATGGCGAAGGTATTGAATTTTTTCCTCTCCTCAGTCTTCACAAGTGAATCGGGGGGCTTCAGTAACCAAAACTGCAGTGTTTATCCTCATGACACAACACAGGAAGCACCTCCATGGTTAACAGAGGACAGAATTAAAATTAGACTTGAGAAACTTAACATTAATAAATCACCGGGACCAGATGGCTTACATCCGAGGGTACTTAGGGAACTCAGTCAAGTGATTGCCAGACCGTTGTTCCTAATTGACTGGAATGGTACCAGCTGATTGGAAAAAGCCAATGTAGCACCAATATTTAAAAAGGGCCCAAAATACATCCCTGGGAATTACAGACCAGTTAGCCTAATATCAATAGTATGTGAACTCTTGGAGGGGATGATAAGGGACTATACACAAGATTTTAGTAATGAGAACGGTATCATTAGCAGTAATCAGCATGGATTCATTAGGAATCGTTCTTGCCAAACCAATCTACTAACCTTCTATGAGGAGGTGAGTTGCCATCTAGATAAAGGAAGGCCCGTAGACGTGGTGTATCTGGATTTTGCAAAAGCATATGACACAGTTCCCCATAAACGTTTACTGTACAAAATAAGATCCGTTGGCATGGACCATAGGGTGAGTACATGGATTGGCTACAAGGGCGAGTTTAGAGGGTGGTGATAAATGGGGAGTACACGGAATGGTCAGGGGTGGGTAGTGGGGTTCCCCAGGGTTCTGTGCTGGGACCAATTCTATTTAATTTGTTCATGAATGACCTGGAGGATGGGAAAAACAGCTCAATCTCTGTATTTGCAGACAATACTAAGCTAAGCAGGGCAATAACTTCTCCACAGGATGTGGGAACCTTGCAAAAAGATCTGAACAAATTAATGGGGTGGGCAGCTACATGGCAAATGTAAAATAATGCATTTGGGTGGCAAAAATATTAATGCAATCTATACACTGGGGGGAGAACCTCTGGGGGAATCTAGGATGGAAAAGGACCTGGGGGTCCTAGTAGATGACAGGCTCAGCAATGGCATGCAATGCCAAGCTGCTGCTAACAAAGCAAACAGAATATTGGCATGCATTAAAAAGGGGATCAACTCCAGAGATAAAACGATAATTCTCCCACTCTACAAGACTCTGGTCCGGCCGCACCTAGGGTATGCTGTCCAGTTCTGGGCACCAGTCCTCAGGAAGGATGTACTGGAAATGGAGCGAGTACAAAGAAGGGCAACAAAGTAAATAAAGGGTCTGGAGGATCTTAGTTATGAGGAAAGGTTGCAAGCACTGAACTTATTCTCTCTGGAGAAGAGACGCTTGAGAGGGGATATGATTTCAATATACAAATACCGTACTGGTGACCCTACAATAGAAATAAAACTTTTTCCCAGAAGAGAGTTTAACAAGACATGTGGCCACTCATTAAAATGAAAAGAAAAGAGGTTTAACCTTAAACTACGTAGAGGGTTCTTTACTGGAAGGATGTGGAATTCCCTTCCACAGGTGGTGGTCTCAGCAGGGAGCATCAATAGCTTCAAGAAACTATTAGATAAGCACCTGAATGACCGCAACATACAGGGATATACAATGTAATACTGACACATAATCACACATAGGTTGGACTTGATGGACTTGTGTCTTTTTTCAACCTCACCTACTATGTAACTATGTAACTATGTAACCTCTATGTTTGATCTCTCTTACTAGGTTAAATTTTGCCTTCCCCTATATGCTGGGGTATGCACGGTGGGCTCCTCTGACAACCTCCTTGTTTGTTCCAATGTATATCCAGATACCCTTTCTTTAGTGTGGTGTGTGGCCTTTTAAAACTACAGTTTTTCCTCCACATAAGGTTCATGCAAAAAAAAAGGGGGTCCTCGTGGTGTAAACATTTCAAAATAGGTATTTATTTAAAAAGGGTAACTTACATTTACGTTTAAAACAAAAAGCTTCTGTGGGCAGCTGGATACAAAGGTTACCACCTCACTTCCTGTGTGCAGCAGTGTCAGCTGACTTTACCCTACGCGTGTCAGCATGGTCATGTGACTTCATCAGGGGTATCAATAGTATATTAGTATCTCATAATAGTGGATTTAGTATATTATTAAAAGGAAAGGATTTCCAATACATATGTAAGAAATTAAAAATGTTTTTTAACTCTAAATTGTTAAAATGTTTAAATACTCCTTTTGTTATTCACCCTTTTATATACAAATAAGCTAGAAAGAAGAAATCACCCAAAATTTGAAACAGTTTTCTGAAGTAATTAATAATATAAACCAAAAAAACACCTGTGCCTCAGACTTTTTTTTAAACAAATTAAACATCTACTCTACAAATAAAGAATATAGAATATATACGGTGAACTAAGCAGCTACCTCTAATTATCCAATCAAGACAAAGCAATAAAGATAGAAAGACAAGGCAGCACTTCTACTTCCTCTCTGCCCTATCCCAAACAATAAAGTGCTAAAGATGTCTCAGTTCAAATGTTACCACCATCAATAAAATACATATATCTTCTTCCATTCATAAACAATATACAAATTTCAAATTTGTAAAATTTACAATTTACAAATATAATGTAAAATAAAAAGTGCTCAAAGTCACATTTCAAATGATAAATAGTCCAAATCCTAAAGTGCATATATAGTGGCGTGAAAATCACTTATCAAAATAAATGTGTTCGTGTAAAGTATCAACCATTAGTTTCAGATGTGCTCACTTAAATAAACCTCAAAAGTTTTACTAAACCCACAACAGTAAAATCAGTCTGTATGTCCACTAAAGCATGCTTGTTATACTCATTGTAGAACCTAAGGGGTTAATACTCCGCATTGTGTAAAAAGACTGCTTGATGCTGTATGCACAGATCCTCCTGTTCTTCTACTGACTCCAGAACAGGTCCAGATAAGACAGAGATACTGGTCAGGTTGCAAATGCTCAGTTTAGTGTGTATTGCTAGAGAGTTTTTTTTTATTTTCTTGGGAGAGTGTATGTGATCAGCACAGGGCCAATCAGCACTGTCCAGACAGAGGGTCAGGGGTCTGGGATCCTGATAGGACAGCTTAGTGCAGTATGAAAACTCCTCCTACAAGCCTTAACCAGGAACTGGTAAAAGTCACAAGACTGCTATATATTGCTGATGAGAAAAGATATTTAACAGTTTATATTTACTAAAACGATTGCATTTCCATGTTCAGTGTACTATAGGAGACCAGATATAGTGAATGCAGGGTCCTGGGTTTTGTAAAAAATTAACTCATCCAATATTAGAAAAACAACAATAATGTGAAATTTCAACTTTGCTCAACCAAAACTGAAAGTTTAGTTGTGCTCCACCTTCATTCAATCTTTGTGCATTATCCACAATTCCAAAACTCGGGCCTCCTCCCACCGCCTCCTGAGATGTTTATTGGGGGAAACACATCGAGGTGTCTCACAGTGGTGAGTCACATCTGGTTACAGTGTTGGTACCTACTGACCCCCTGTCTTCCATCCTGCTGACCCCTGTACCATGCCCTACTGACCTCCTGTTCTCTGTCAGTCTGACCCCTGAACCCTGCCCTACTGACCCCCTTTCTTCAGTTCTGCTGACCCTTGTACACTGCCCTACTGACCCCCTGTCTTCAGACCTGCTGACCCCTGTACCCTGCCCTACTGACCTCCTGTCCTCTGTCCTGCTGACTCCTGTACACTGCCCTACTGACCCCTGTCTTCTGCCCTGTTGACCCCTGTACCCTGCCCTACTGATCCCCTGTCTTGCTGACCCCTGTACACTGCCCTACTGACCCCCTGTCCTCTGTAAGTCTGACCCCTGTACGCTGCCCTACTGACCCTCTGTCTTCCATCCTGCTGACCCCTGTACCCTGCCCTACTGACCTCCTGTCTTCTGTCAGTCTGACTCCCTGTACTCTGCCCTACTGACCCCCTGTCTTCCATCCTGCTGACCCCTGTACCTGTCCCTACTGACCCCCTTTCTTCCATCCTGCTGACCCCTGTACCCTGCCCTACTGACCTCCTGTCCTCTGTCAGTCTGACCCCTGTACCCTGCCCTACTGACCCCCTATCTTCCATCCTGCTGACCCCTGTACACTGCCCTACTGACCCCCTGTCCTCTGTCCTGCTGATCCCTGTTTTCTGCCTTTGTGACCCCTCTTCTCCGCCCCGCTAATCCTCGTACACTATACCTCATATAATGCTCTTCTCTTCTGCCATGCTGATCCATGCTCTTTACCCAGCTGACCCCTGTCTTCTGCCCTGATGACCTCTGCTCTCCACCCAGCTGACCCCTGTCTTCTGCCCTGATGACCCCTGCTCTCCACCCAGGTAACCTGTGTCTGAGTTTTGCTTAACCACACTCCTTAAGCCCCTCCCACTGTTAAGAGTTTGGCCATATGCACATTTTGCCACAGCGCGCTGTGAGCGCTGCAAATTACTTCCTCCCTCGAGTGTCCCTCATTCTAAAGTTTAAAAGTTGGGAGGTATGCAATTATTTTGAAGGCCAATAAAGGTAATTTGTTTGTATCTTCTGTTTTGTTTGTTTTCTTATACCATTCACCAAACTTTATAAAAACACACTTCATATGCACTTTAGGATTCTATTTATCATATGAAATGTGATTTTAAACAATTTTTGTTTCACATTATAATTGCACTTTATGAAGAAATATGAATTTTGTATATTGTTTATGATTGAAAGAAGATGTATGTATTTTATTTATGGTGGTAACATTTGCACTGAGACACTTTAATTAGTATTTTTAGCACTTTATTGATTAGGATTAGGGATGAGCTTCGCGTTCGAGTCGAACCCATGTTCGACTCGAACATCGGCTGTTCAATCGTTCGCCGAATTACGAACGTTATGGGCCGTTTGTGCCAAATTCATGTGGCGCGTCACGGCCCATAATTCACTGCGGCATCGCAGTGCATTGCTGGCTGATGATTGGCCAAGCATGCACTATGACCCGCATGCTTGGCCAATCACAGCGCCGTCGGTAGAAAGAGCTGTAATTGGCCAAAGGGGATTTAGAACACGCCCCACAATATATAAGGCCGCCTGCACGGCGGCCCTGTGCAGTGTGTTCCGGCGTGCTGAGAGATAGAGAGAGAGACAGTTTCATTTCATTTGAGTTAGCTAGATTAGGCAGGACAGTCAGTGAGTTAGCTGCACTTACAGTGTATTTTGTATATATATGCATCCCAGGTGTTGCATATATATATATATATATATATACACTGTATTCAGTTTAGCTAGATCCGTTCCTGTTATCTTCCTACTGACAGCCAGGCTTGTCTTGTTACAGTATTTACAGCTACCTGAAGAAAATTGCTGGTGTTCTTTTGATCCTATTAGTTTCACATTCAGGCAACTAGACTATTTACAGTTAGTGTAGTGCGTCCTCCTCACAGTGTTCAGTTAAAGCTACAAGTTAGTTTAGTGTGACCTCTGCACAGTGTTCAGCTAAAACTACAAGTTAGTGTAGTTCACAGTGTTCAGCTAAAGCTACAAGTTAGTTTAGTGCGTCCTCCTCACAGTGCTCAGCTAAAGCTACAAGTTAGTTTAGTGTGACCTCTGCACAGTGTCCAGCTAAAGCTACAAGTTAGGGTAGTGCGTCCTCCTCACAGTGTTCAGCTAAAACTACAAGTTAGTGTAGTCCGACCTCTGCACAGTGTTCAGCTAAAGCTACAAGTTAGTGTACTGCGTCCTCCTCACAGTGTTCAGTTAAAACTACAAGTTAGTGTAGTGAGACCTCTGCACAGTGTTCAGCTAAAGCTACAAGTTAGTGTAGTGCATCCTGCTCACAGTGTTCAGCTAAAACTACAAGTTAGTGTAGTGCGACCTCTGCACAGTGTTCAGCTAAAGCTACAAGTTAGTGTAGTGAGACCTCTGCACAGTATTCAGCTAAAGCTACAAGTTAGTGTAGTGCGTCCTGCTCACAGTGTTCAGCTAAAGCTACAAGTTGGTGTAGTGTGTCCTCCTCACAGTGTTCAGCGAAAACTACAAGTTAGTGCAGTGTGACCTCTGCACAGTGTTCAGCTAAAGCTAAAAGTTAGTGTAGTGCGTCTTCCTCACAGTGTTCAGCTAAAACTACAAGTTAGTGTAGTGAGACCTCTGCACAGTGTTCAGCTAAAGCTACAAGTTAGGGTAGTGCGTCCTTCTCACAGTGTTTAGCTAAAGCTACAAGTTGGTGTAGTGTGTCCTCCTCACAGTGTTCAGCGAAAACTACAAGTTAGTGTAGTGCGACCTCTGCACAGTGTTCAGCTAAAGCTACAAGTTAGTGTAGTGCGTCTTCCTCACAGTGTTCAGCTAAAACTACATGTTAGTGTAGTGAGACCTCTGCATAGTGTTCAGCTAAAGCTACAAGTTGGTGTAGTGCGTCCTCCTCACAGTGTTCAGATAAAGCTACAAGTTAGTGTAGTGCGAGCTCTGCACAGTGTTCAGCTAAAGCTACAAGTTAGGGTATTGCGTCCTCCGCACAGTGTTCAGCTAAAGCTACAAGTTGGTGTAGTGTGTCCTCCTCACAGTGTTCAGCGAAAACTACAAGTTAGTGTAGTGTGAAATCTGCACAGTGTTCAGCTAAAGCTAAAAGTTAGTGTAGTGCGTCCTCCTCACAGTGTTCAGCTAAAGCTACAAGTTAGTTTAGTGTGACCTATGCACAGTGTTCAGCTAAAGCTACAAGTTAGGGTAGTGCATCCTCCTCACAGTGTTCAGCAAAAACTACAAGTTAGTGTAGTGTGACCTCTGCACAGTGTTCAGCTAAAGCTACAAGTTAGTGTAGTGCATCCTCCTCACAGTGTTCAGCTAAAACTACACGTTAGTGTAGTGCGACCTCTGCACAGTGTTCAGCTAAAGCTACAAGTTAGTGTAGTGCGTCCTCCTCACAGTGTTCAGCTAAACCTACAAGTTATTTTTTTGCGAGCTCTGCACAGTGTTCAGCTAAAGCTACCTGTAGAAGGTTGGTGGTGTTTTCCTGATCCTATTACTACCGCAGGCAGCTAAATAAGCTACAAGTTAGTGTAGTGCGAGCTCTGCACAGTGTTCACCTAAAGCTACCTATAGAAGGTTGGTGGTGTTTTCCTGATCCTATCACTACCGCAGGCTGCTAAAAAAGCTACAAGTTAGTGTAGTGCGAGCTCTGCACACTGTTCACCTAAAGCTACCTGTAGAAGGTTGGTGGTGTTTTCCTGATCCTATCACTACCGTAGGCACCTAAATAAGCTACAAGTTAGTGTAGTGCGAGCTCTGCACAGTGTTCACCTAAAGCTACCTGTAGAAGGTTGGTGGTGTTTTTCTGATCCTATCACAACCGCAGGCAGCTAAATAAGCTACAAGTTAGTGTAGTGCGAGCTCTGCACAGTGTTAACCTAAAGCTACCTGTAAAAGGTTGGTGGTGTTTTCCTGATCCTATCACTACCGCAGGCAGCTAAATAAGCTACAAGTTAGTGTAGTGCGAGCTCTGCACAGTGTTCACCTAAAGCTACCTGTAGAAGGTTGGTGGTGTTTTCCTGATCCTATCACAACCGCAGGCAGCTAAATAAGCTACAAGTTAGTGTAGTGCAAGCTCTGCACAGTGTTCACCTAAAGCTACCTGTAGAAGGTTGGTGGTGTTTTCCTGATCCTATTACTACTGCAGGCCGCTAAATAAGCTACAAGTTAGTGTAATGCGAGCTCTGCACAGTGTTCACCTAAAGCTACCTGTAGAAGGTTGGTGGTGTTTTCCTGATCCTATTACTACCGCAGGCAGCTAAATAAGCTACAAGTTAGTGTAGTGCGAGCTCTGCACAGTGTTCAGCTAAAGCTACAAGTTAGTGTAGTGCGTCCTCCTCACAGTGTTCAGCTAAAGCTACAAGTTGGTGTAGTGTGTCCTCCTCACAGTGTTCAGCGAAAACTACAAGTTAGTGTAGTGTGAAATCTGCACAGTGTTCAGCTAAAGCTAAAAGTTAGTGTAGTGCGTCCTCCTCACAGTGTTCAGCTAAAACTACAAGTTAGTGTAGCGAGTCCTCCTCACAGTGTTCAGCTAAAGCTACAAGTTAGTTTAGTGTGACCTATGCACAGTGTTCAGCTAAAGCTACAAGTTAGGGTAGTGCATCCTCCTCACAGTGTTCAGCTAAAGCTACAAGTTGGTGTAGTGTGTCCTCCTCACAGTGTTCAGCAAAAACTACAAGTTAGTGCAGTGTGACCTCTGCACAGTGTTCAGCTAAAGCTACAAGTTAGTGTAGTGCATCCTCCTCACAGTGTTCAGCTAAAACTACACGTTAGTGTAGTGCGACCTCTGCACAGTGTTCAGCTAAAGCTACAAGTTAGTGTAGTGCGTCCTCCTCACATTGTTCAGCTAAACCTACAAGTTATTTTTTTGCGAGCTCTGCACAGTGTTCAGCTAAAGCTACCTGTAGAAGGTTGGTGGTGTTTTCCTGATCCTATCACTACCGCAGGCAGCTAAATAAGCTACAAGTTAGTGTAGTGCGAGCTCTGCACAGTGTTCACCTAAAGCTACCTATAGAAGGTTGGTGGTGTTTTCTTGATCCTATCACTACCGCAGGCTGCTAAAAAAGCTACAAGTTAGTGTAGTGCGAGCTCTGCACACTGTTCACCTAAAGCTACCTGTAGAAGGTTGTGTTGTAATATATATGTTGTAATATGTTGTAATGTTCACCGATTTATGTGGGACATTGTTGTGTGTATGTACACATGCAGTCAATGTTGACCAGGCCAGAATGACAATGACAGAATGGTTGATTTGTCCAACTGAATTTTAACAGCTGAAGACTCTTTGATGTGTTAATCTTATGCAAGTCTATTTGAACATCTCAAAGGGTATTCAGGTGGTATCTGTTAATGTAATTACACATATCTAAAGGGGACTTGTTGATGTTGATATGCAGGAGTGCAAATTGGGGTGGTTCCCGGCTGTTCACGGCTGGGGGTTGTTGTCTGTTTGAAAGACTAAAGCTAATCAAAGTCCTAAATTGAAACAGCCAATCAAATTGCTCAGCCATTCAATATTTAGTGAATATAACACTGCATTCAGTCTATAGGCTTGTCTGTGTAGTAAGTGAGGCTTGTCTGTGTATAGTTGAGGCTTGTCTGTGTATGGACACTCAGACCTAAGAACATGGGACTTTGAATTATATTTCCTCTGTCGGATTTCTTTGTCATCTGTGGACTTTGGACTTTGTTCTGTGTTGGAAGTCAATAAAGTGCATCTCTCTGGAAGAATTGGGTTGCAAGTGACCAGAAGAGCATTTTCGGACTTAGTAACAGAAGTCGGTGGTGACAACAATCCTGTGAGGTGGACAGAAGTCTGATGAAGAACCAAGAGCTGTGCTGTGACTCTAATGTCTGGTTGTGACATAAAAGAGTCTGGTCTACAAATTTAAACAAGTTGGGAACCCCAGAATTATTCTCTGGAGACTGGAAACAACAAAAAAAAAGGACTGTGTCGTGTACCAGAAGAACTGGAAACTGAAGGAGTAACTGATGCGGTGAGTAAAATATTCTTTTTTTTTTAAATTATTAGTAATATAGTCAAAATGCTTACTCAGTGTGAAGCTAGTGTCAGTTCTGATAAAGTTAACAGATGGGTATTAAAATGTATTAAGCGCCATGGTGGTCCTTATGAAATTCCAGAAAAATGTAAGCAGACATTAACGATGATGAAGGAATTTTTAGAGAAAAATGTTTTTGATAGCAAAATTTCAGAAAGTAAAAGAAAAGGTTGCATTATACAGGGCTTGTTATCTTGCTGTTTAACAATGGAAAGTTCTTTGAATGGTAAGGTTGAGGAAAATGCGCAGTTACAGAAGGCAGTTGATAATAGCAACAATGTTTGTGAGAGGTTACAAAACCAATCAGACACTGAGACAGTAAATTTAAAGTTGCATGCGGTTACCATTGGTGAAGCCTTAATTGAGAAATCTAAACGTTGTGATGAATTATCAGAGGAAAATGAGAGATTAAAATTAAGAATTATGGAATTAGAGAAGAGATCTCAGGAATGCAGATATGCATCAAATCTTGGATTCAGCAATCTGCAGCAAACAGAACCTCATATTAAATCTGATAATTCATTACCAGCTGCCCCCACTGTGACGACCACAGTTTACAACAATAATAATAATACAGGTGAAGTTCAGCTTGTAATGAAGCCTTTGAAACCAAAATTATTAGACGCAATTCTTAAAGAAATAGGAATGGTTCCATACCATGATTTAAACAGATTTTTAAAATGGTTTTGTGACGTGCAGCAAGTCAGAGATATGTACAATCTCAACCCATCTGACTTAGAAAGAGTTTTGCAACATTCTGTAGGAAGTGGTCTTTGGATGAGAATTAAACAAATCTGTATTCAGCCTCTGAGGACAAGGGACATAGGTGTGCGTAGCCTATTGCATTAGGGTGTGCACCCCAAAACTCAGACACACGTGTATGTGTGTATAGATATATATATATATATATATATATATATATATATATATATATAAAATATATATTATATATGTATGCATATATATGATTGCATACAGATACACACACACACACTCTTATGGCAGAGCCGGTACAGTGAAGGATGAGTATGGTAGCACTTCATTAATGGCAGAACTAGTCAGAGGGAGATATTTCTAATCTCCCTTCAGGCACACAGAGCAATAATGCTAATGTATTGGGGTGATTAGGGTGTGCCCAGGCACACCTGGCACACCCCCTGCGCACGCCTATGACAAGGGACATATTACTGGAATTATTATGTGTTTTGTATGGTGTACGTTCTGATGTTACTATTCATGGGAAGATCCAACAAATGCAAAATGAATCTCCCTATGAATTGTCACACAGGATAGCAACTATTATGGAATTATTGGTCGGTAATAATCTTGCATTTGAACGTGGTGGCTTGATACATATGAGTATGTTTCTTTATGCGTTGCATGAAGATATCAAACAAAATATTTTATTAGTTACCCCAAATCCTCATGATTTAAAAGACATATTGTTGAGAGCAGACCATTTATGGAGAAAGTCAAATGAGCAGGCTGTCAAAATTGATTTAGCCACATTGTTTAGGACAAATACTGAGCATAAAGATCAGAAGATAATATCCTATGATAACACCCAGAGAGGACACTCTGGGTCAAACATAGGTGATATTAATATGAAACACAGAGCTGAACAAAATAATAATAAGAAAAGGTCCAAGACTTGGATGCCGTTTTCTCAGTTAAAACAGAAATATGACCAGCTGAAAATTGAGTATGACAAGATGAGAGGGGAACGTAATAAATTATTACAGCAGTTGAAGGGGGTACAGGGTGTCATGAATGTACAAGATGTATATTCTCCAGATCTCTTTTTGAATGCGGATGACACTTCTCTAGCAGTGGGGGTGAATTAGCTCCAAACTGTAAACGTGTAAATAGTGTTTTGTTTTAACTTCAAACAATGTTTAAGGACCTTGCTAATTAGTTTTGTTGGAGAGTTTTGTCTTTCAGGGACGTCTGAAGATGCTTGCATGTGAATAGCAGAAGTCTGAAATTGAATAGTGGGGGAGAATTATGGGAGAAATGCTGAATAGACAATATATCACTATACATGGAATTATAAAGCATTCATGGACTCTCTCGAAATTCATCAAGCAATGGACCTTTTTTTCTTTTTTCTTCAACGCCCTAATTTTTAATTTTTCTCCCTTTTCCTGATATATTTTGCTTTTCATTTTTTATTTTTGTTTGTTTTATTTCTTGAACTTTATCTTAAAACCAAAGAGAAACATTTTAACCTAAAATAATTTTCATAACATCTGTACATATTAGATAATGCGTATTGATCAATATATTTGACATCTAAGGTGAGATGCTGCACAATGGCTTGGCATAGCATAAATTTTAGTATGTTGGGTGGTTTTCCTAAATTTATAAGAGGGGTGAGTGAAATTCATCACTCTAGTCATGATTTGAAACTTTGTTGATTCAGTTGTTTATAATATGCTAAAGGCTATGACATATATGGATGAAAAAGACCTTTCTACCTTTCATGGTGAAGATACTGGCAAGAATTTCCACTGCCGCTTTGTCTGGATAGAAGATCTGATAAACACTGATGACTCTATCTGAACCATCGTGTGGGGGTATATGTATATGTTGGTATACCATTCAAGTGTAATTGTGGACTGAATGATCCAAGTAACTGCTTTATTGAAGGCAATGAGGGGTCGGCCTACAGCAAATTACAAAAGCAAATTGTGGCTGGCAATCAACAAATTCTGGTACTTGACAGGTACACAACCCGGTCATCTTTGTTCAAATTGTGGAAATGGAAAGAAGCAGATGTGAATTGTAAAATGCTTGCAAGATGGACTCATGAATGTCAAGTGCAAGGAAATAGTTTTACTGCCATATCCAAACCTTTTTGACCTTGAAAGTGAGTGCTGGTACATTGATAGTTCTTCTTACTATAAAGATGAAAGTAGAGTGTTTGCGTAAAAGCATCTTTAAAAATGGAAAGCTTGAGCCTGGAGATGAAAAAAATCTTGGACTTATGAGGATTGGAGTTCCCAGAGCATACCAAGTTTACTTTCAGTGAGATGGTGAGAGATGTGAGGAAGTCAGACCGAAGAATGGACTGTGACATCAGCTCATCTTTGCGCAATATTCAAGATCTTGATGTGATATAATAAGGCCTAACAGCTACAGTACCTGACCGCGAGATTGTGTTACCAGCGCGATAGCATCGCGCTGGTTCTCGGCGACAGGGTACTGTGAATGTCGCGCTGGCCCGCTCATCGGGAAAGGAAAACTTTGTCTTCCTTTGTCTTCCTGCGGCCCCCCCCACCCCAAAGCACCTTGTCCCCATGTTGATGAGGACAAGGGCCTCTTCCCGACAACCCTGGCCGTTGGTTGTCGGGGTCTGCGGGCGGGGGGCTTATCGGAATCCGGGAGCCCCCCTTAATAAGGGGGCCCCCAGATGCCGGCCCCCCACCCTGTGTGAATGAGTTTGGGGTACATGGTACCCCTACCCATTCACCTAGGGGAAAGTGTCAATAGAAAAAAAAACACACTACACAGGTTTTAAGAGTCATTTATTAGTCAGCTCCGGGGGTCTTCTTCCGACTTCGGGGGGTCTCCTTCCGACTTCTCCCGCTGTCCGGCCTCTTCTCCCGGGCCCCGCCGCTATCTTCTTCCAGCTCTATTGCCAGCGAGGGGCCCGGTGTGCTGCCGCTGTCTCGCCGCCGCTGTCCGGCCTCTTCTCCCGGTGTTCGGCCTCTTCTCCCGGGCCCCGCCGCTATCTTCTTCCAGCTCTATTGCTAGCGAGGAGCCCGGTCTGCTGCCGCTGTCTTGTCGCCGCTGTCTTGTCGCCGCTGTCTCGCCGCCGCTGTCTCTTCTTTTCTTCTTCCCCGATGTTGACACGACGCTCTCTCCGGCTCGAATGCTGTGTGCGAGCTGCGGAGCCATTTATATAGGCGGTAACCCCACCCCCTTACGACGTCATGGTCCCAGCATGCGCAGGGACTCTGGGGCCACGCCCCCTTATGACGCCAGAGTCCCTGCGCATGCTGGGACCATGACGTCGTAAGGGGGTGGGGTTACCGCCTATATAAATGGCTCCGCAGCTCGCACACAGCATTCGAGCCGGAGAGAGCGTCGTGTCAACATCGGGGAAGAAGAAAAGAAGAGACAGCGGCGGCGAGACAGCGGCGACAAGACAGCGGCGACAAGACAGCGGCAGCAGACCGGGCCCCTCGCTAGCAATAGAGCTGGAAGAAGATAGCGGCGGGGCCCGGGAGAAGAGGCCGAACACCGGGAGAAGAGGCCGGACAGCGGCGGCGAGACAGCGGCAGCACACCGGGCCCCTCGCTGGCAATAGAGCTGGAAGAAGATAGCGGCGGGGCCCGGGAGAAGAGGCCGGACAGCGGGAGAAGTCGGAAGGAGACCCCCCGAAGTCGGAAGAAGACCCCCGGAGCTGACTAATAAATGACTCTTAAAACCTGTGTAGTGTGTTTTTTTTTCTATTGACACTTTCCCCTAGGTGAATGGGTAGGGGTACCATGTACCCCAAACTCATTCACACAGGGTGGGGGGCCGGCATCTGGGGGCCCCCTTATTAAGGGGGGCTCCCGGATTCCGATAAGCCCCCCGCCCGCAGACCCCAACAACCAACGGCCAGGGTTGTCGGGAAGAGGCCCTTGTCCTCATCAACATGGGGACAAGGTGCTTTGGGGTGGGGGGGGCCGCAGGGCGCCCCCCTCCCCCAAGGCACCCACCCCCCCATGTTGAGGGCATGCGGCCTGGTACGGCTCAGGAGGGGGGGGCGCTCGCTCGTCCCCACCCCCTTTCCTGGCCGGCCGGGCTGCGTGCTCGGATAAGGGTCTGGTATGGATTTGGAGGGGACCCCCACGCCGATTTTTTCGGCATAGGGGGTTCCCCTTACAATCCATGCCAGACCCAGGGGCCTGGTATGCCTCCGAGGGGGGAACCCACGCCGGTTTTTTCATTGAAAATGTGGCGCGGTGTTCCCGCCTCAGGATTCATACCAGACAGCTGTCAGCGCTGCCTGTCACTCATCGCGGGAGGAAGACAAAGTTTTCCTTTCCCGATGAGTGAGCCATCTCGGCGCTGGCTCCTGCGACGGGGCTCGTAGGTGTCAAATCTCGCGAGATTGACACAATATCGCGGTCACCTACTGTATATGGGCCACTGACGTTTACCAAATCCTTTTCCAGTCATGGTCTAAAAGTTATATTATCTAATAACTGTTTCATGGGGATATTTTAGAGGCTGGCGAAGAGAGATGTAACCAGTTTCAACTTCATATTTTATATGAGCCGTTGTAAAGCATCCAGTACCTTAAATCGTAATGATATTTTTTGTTGTTTGATTTATGGGTCAGTTCTAGTAGTTAGAACCGACCCAAGTGGGGGTATATGTTGTAATATGTTGTAATGTTCACCGATTTATGTGGGACATTGTTGTGTGTATGTACACATGCAGCCAATGTTGACCAGGCCAGAATGACAATGACAGAATGGTTGATTTGTCCAACTGAATTTTAACAGCTGAAGACTCTTTGATGTGTTAATCTTATGCAAGTCTATTTGAACATCTCAAAGGGTATTCAGGTGGTATCTGTTAATGTAATTACACATATCTAAAGGGGACTTGTTGATGTTGATATGCGGGAGTGCAAATTGGGGTGGTTCACGGCTGTTCACGGCTGGGGGTTGTTGTCTGTTTGAAAGACTAAAGCTAATCAGAGTCCTAAATTGAAACGGCCAATCAAATTGCTCAGCCATTCAATATTTAGTGAATATAACACTGCATTCAGTCTATAGGCTTGTCTGTGTAGTAAGTGAGGCTTGTCTGTGTATAGTTGAGGCTTGTCTGTGTATGGACACTCAGACCTAAGAACATGGGACTTTGAATTATATTTCCTCTGTCGGATTTCTTTGTCATCTGTGGACTTTGGACTTTGTTCTGTGTTGGAAGTCAATAAAGTGCATCTCTCTGGAAGAATCGGGTTGCTGCGGAAGAGTACTTTCATCATCATTATAATAACCACTAATTGATTATCATACCCACTCTACATCATATCACCCAGTATATTATACCCGATCACTACAGGTTGGTGGTGTTTTCCTGATCCTATCACTACCGTAGGCACCTAAATAAGCTACAAGTTAGTGTAGTGCGAGCTCTGCACAGTGTTCACCTAAAGCTACCTGTAGAAGGTTGGTGGTGTTTTTCTGATCCTATCACAACCGCAGGCAGCTAAATAAGCTACAAGTTAGTGTAGTGCGAGCTCTGCACAGTGTTAACCTAAAGCTACCTGTAGAAGGTTGGTGGTGTTTTCCTGATCCTATCACTACCGCAGGCTGCTAAAAAAGCTACAAGTTAGTGTAGTGCGAGCTCTGCACAGTGTTCACCTAAAGCTACCTAAAGCTACCTGTAGAAGGTTGGTGGTGTTTTCCTGATCCTATCACAACCGCAGGCAGCTAAATAAGCTACAAGTTAGTGTAATGCAAGCTCTGCACAGTGTTCACCTAAAGCTACCTGTAGAAGGTTGGTGGTGTTTTCCTGATCCTATTACTACCGCAGGCCGCTAAATAAGCTACAAGTTAGTGTAGTGCGAGCTCTGCACAGTGTTCACCTAAAGCTACCTGTAGAAGGTTGGTGGTGTTTTCCTGATCCTATTACTACCGCAGGCAGCTAAATAAGCTACAAGTTATTTTTTGGTGAGCTCTGCACAGTGTTCACCTAAAGCTACCTGTAGAAGGTTGGTGGTGTTTTCCTGATCCTATCACAACCGCAGGCAGCTAAATAAGCTACAAGTTAGTGTAGTGCAAGCTCTGCACAGTGTCCACCTAAAGCTACCTGTAGAAGGTTGGTGGTGTTTTCCTGATCCTATTACTACCGCAGGCCGCTAAATAAGCTACAAGTTAGTGTAGTGCGAGCTCTGCACAGTGTTCACCTAAAGCTACCTGTAGAAGGTTGGTGGTGTTTTCCTGATCCTATTACTACCGCAGGCAGCTAAATAAGCTACAAGTTATTTTTTGGTGAGCTCTGCACAGTGTTCACCTAAAGCTACCCGTAGAAGGTTGGTGGTGTTTTCCTGATCCTATTACTACCGCAGGCAGCTAAATAAGCTACAAGTTAGTGTAGTGCAAGCTCTGCACAGTGCTCAGCTAAAGCTACAAGTTAGTGTACTGCGTCCTCCTCACAGTGTTCAGCTAAAACTACAAGTTAGTGTAGTGCGACCTCTGCACAGTGTTCAGCTAAAGCTACAAGTTAGTGTAGTGAGACCTCTGCACAGTGTTCAGCTAAAGCTACAAGTTAGTGTAGTGCGTCCTGCTCACAGTGTTCAGCTAAAACTACAAGTTAGTGTAGTGCGACCTCTGCACAGTGTTCAGCTAAAGCTACAAGTTAGTGTAGTGCGTCCTCCTCACAGTGTTCAGCTAAAGCTACATGTTAGTTTAGTGTGACCTCTGCACAGTTTTCAGCTAAAGCTACAAGTTAGGGTAGTGCGTCCTCCTCACAGTGTTCAGCTAAAGCTACAAGTTGGTGTAGTGTGTCCTCCTCATAGTGTTCTTCGAAAACTAAAGCTACCTGTAGAAGGTTGGTGGTGTTTTCCTGATCCTATTACTACCGCAGGCAGCTAAATAAGCTACAAGTTAGTGTAGTGCGAGCTCTGCACAGTGTTCACCTAAAGCTACCTATAGAAGGTTGGTGGTGTTTTCCTGATCCTATTACTACCGCAGGCAGCTAAATAAGCTACAAGTTAGTGTAGTGCGAGCTCTGCAGTGTTCACCTAAAGCTACCTGTAGAAAGTTGGTGGTGTGTTCCTGATCCTATCACTACCACAGGAAGCTAAATAAGCTACAAGTTAGTGTAATGCGAGCTCTGCACAGTGTTCACCTAAAGCTACCTGTAGAAAGTTGGTGGTGTTTTTCTGATTCTATCACTACCGCAGGCAGCTAAATAAGCTACAAGTTATTTTTTGGTGAACTCTGCACAGTGTTCACCTAAAGCTACCTGTAGAAGGTTGGTGGTGTTTTCCTGATCCTATTACTACCGCAGGCAGCTAAATAAGCTACAAGTTAGTGTAGTGCGAGCTCTGCACAGTGTTCACCTAAAGCTACCTGTAGAAGGTTGGTGGTGTTTTCCTGATCCTATCACTACCGCAGGCAGCTAAATAAGCTACAAGTTAGTGTAGTGCGAGCTCTGCACAGTGTTCACCTAAAGCTACCTGTAGAAGGTTGGTGGTGTTTTCCTGATCCTATCACTACCACAGGCAGCTAAATAAGCGGCCTCTTCCCTCGGCTCAATGTCATCAGTGACTCCTTCCCTAGCCCCACTATGTCCTCCTGAGGAGTCCCTCGAACTGTTTGACCACAGTGTTGGGTACATGCTCCAGGAGGATGCCCAGCGTTTGGAAGGCTCTGATGATGATACTGAGCTAGATGAAGGCAGTAATGTGAGCACGGACAGAGGGGTGCCCAAGAAGGACAGCAATCTGGCAGTCATACTCCCCCTGCTGCAGCATACTGCCAGGTTTGCTCCAGTGATGAGGAGGGAGGGGATGATGAGGTCACTGACTCAACGTGG
The DNA here is from genome assembly GCA_037952925.1 of Lithobates clamitans. Taxonomy (NCBI): domain Eukaryota; kingdom Metazoa; phylum Chordata; class Amphibia; order Anura; family Ranidae; genus Lithobates; species Lithobates clamitans. The sequence continues at coordinate 411,968 of JBBGZY010001175.1, read as the reverse complement.
GTGCCTGATAGGAGAGAGGAGCAGGAGGCGGCACATCACCAATGAGGCAGAATGCCCTCCAGGGGCCAGCCTAAGGGCAGCAAACTGATTGCATCACACCCGAAAGCTCTGCATGTGCAGGGCTCTGCAGTCTCTGTGCGTTATTCAAAAAGTTCTTTAGTATGGGCCTTTTTTGAGACAAGTGCATCAGATCGCACCGCTGCTATTTGCAACATATGTCTCAAGCATATCTTGCGTGGCCAAAACATCTCCCGCTTGACCAGACATATGTTGACCTGCCATGCAGTTCGTTGGCAAGCGTATCTAAAAGACCCACACCAAAGAACAAAGAGGACCTCTCCTTGCTCCTCATCAGCTGAGATCTCCAACCCCACTATACCTTCAGTCCTCTCTTAGACCTGCACTGAGAGGAATGAAGGTGTAGAATTAGGTGTGTCACAGTCAAGTATTTGTGGGTAATCTGATTTCGGTACACCGACGTCAGATTGCACCAGGCAAATTTCCCTGCCCCAGCTGCTGCACCGCCGAAAGAAGTTCGCTCCCAGCCATCCACATGCCCAGCGGTTGAATGCTAGCTTGGCAAAATTGCTAGCACTTCAACTGCTGCCTTTTCAGTTGGTAGACTCTGCCCCCTTCCGTGAGTTTGTGGAATGTGCGGTTCCTCAGTGGCAGGTACCCAAATGCCACTTTTTCTCACGGAAGGCGATTCCGGCTCTCCGCCGGCATGTGGAAGGCAATGTCTTGGCCTCGCTGGACAGGGCGGTCAGCGGTAAGGTGCATACTACCGCTGACTCATGGTCTAGCAGTAGTATAGGAAAGGTTTCCGCGCTCACGGACCGAGGCTTGCAGCCCCCCCTTTTTACGCACCCTCAAAGGGGTGAGTTATGTTAGAGCGAGTTTATAGATAGGGGCAAGTGGCGCTACCTATGTTGGATACCTAGTTGGACATATAATCTCTACTGGGTGCGCAAATGTGCACTCTACTCAAAATAAAGGTAAAATAAGTTATAAAGTGAATATGTGCCAATTGGGATTAATGTTCCGTGCCAGTGTGTACAAACAAATAAATCCTTATTGTGTAGAAAGGTTTAGGTACACCCAAATCAGTGACAATTGATCAAAATTTATAAGTAATCTGGTAAACCTCCCCCCTAAATACGTTGAGGGGATTAAATGAATAAATAAATAGAAATCCTCCTTCCAACTAATGTGATCATTAACCATCAGTCTGTATACAATTATTAATATAACAGCTGATATACGTGTTACCACATTATCTCCCCAGCAGGCAGCTGGGCGGCTGAATACAGCCTTGACACATTTCATCAGCGTTAAAAAATACCATAGTAATAAGAAAAAAGTGTAAAAAACTTGTGAAAATAATTATTTAGAACCACATTAAATGTAAAAAATGTAATATGAAAAGTGAAAAAATTATTAATTGTGAAAGTTCCAACTTAAAAAGTTCCATATAGTTCCACCAAATTCAAATATTCTGTGTAAAGTGACTTTTGTGACAGCGACAGTTGATATCTAGTGACTCCGGTGCTCCCCCTCAAGGGTCCCCACTCACCTGCTCCATGAACCCCTACAGGGGTAATCGGCATATACTATCCAGCACTCAATGGCGTCTAGGGTTCCAGTGAGGTTGTCCCTGGGGGCTTCCACTCCAAATACAGTATATCCTTCAGAACTCCGGGTTCCCCTCATATGAAAGAGACAGGGCTCCCATAGTGTGATAACGTAATTGAATTTTATTTAAAAAAATGCTGAATGACAGCAATCAAATTACATAAAAATAAGTAAGTAAAATAAAATGTTTAAAAAATTGTACTCCTAGAAGGAGTCAGACTATCACACTGCGTACTGGGAGGTCAAGCCTGGGGAGAAGCTCGTGGATGCAAGCTGACAGCCGAGCGGCGTGCACCTCAGCTGCGCTCCACACTCTCTCCGACTTCAGCGTGTGACGTAGGTACGAAGCTCCGCCTTACGCGTTTCGTCATCGACGTTGTCAAAGGCGTGGCTGACGTACCTCGTATGGAGCTATTTGAAGGCAAGCGGACATATCTCCTCCCAGGGGCGGGTCAAGATTGTGTGCATTGCAAGGCGTCCCCGTCCATTTAGACTGATCAAATATACGGGGTTATTTATAATTTATTACCTCAATGGGAGGCCCTGATATCCCCACTTGCCATTGATAAAGACAGACATTAGGCTTTAAATGATCCTACTTATAAAGGCAATATTAAAGTTTATACAAATAATGCTCTGTTAACCATTCTGAATTTATCATGGGTGATACCATTTCACCATTCCACATGTAAGGATTACGGACACCAGGGGGAGAAACATATTGAGGGAAGCAATATAAGCTAGACCCCCTATTGGTGGTGCTTGGTATTACTGCTACAAACTTTGTACATATGTTTGGTCCCATCCCTTGCCGATTAAGCATGTACTATTAGATATCTGTGTGAGCCAATGTAAGTTAGAAACCTTCCCTTCCACCCCTGGTTTCCAGAAACCTGGGCCACAGATTACCTAATCATGTGTTTTATTGGAAAATTGGCATCACCAGACATGAGGGAAGCAATTTCTTATGTACATATTTGCAATTGCCATAGGGGGGGGACATAAACTAATACAATAAAATTCATTAACATGCATATATCAACTAATATCTCCCACCTAAACCATAACATGTGCAGGTATTATGTACACCTCCCACTAAGGGAAAATTTAAAAAATCTAAAAAAAGGGGGCACTATATGAAAAATCTAAAAAAAGGGGGCACTATATGAAAAAGGGGGGGATGTATGAAAAAAGGGGGGCCTGTATGAAAAAATCAAAGGGGCAATATAAGAAAGGGCCCCAACCGGGTCCCAGAAGGGGGGCCCACTAACGAGGGATGAGGTGTTGTACATCTAATTTTAGCCTCAAGACCTCTCTTTAGGGGTTCCCTTGGCTGAAGGTAATCTGCACCTCCATTATCGTAAAAAGGAAAAAGGAGCAACGAATATATATATATAGAGGGAAACAAAAAACGATATACATGTATATATGTATGTGGGCTACACACTAGAGTCTCCATGGTGTCCCCACTATTAGCATCAAACTGCTAGGCCAGTAGGTGATACACAGATATATATCTAAGGGTTAGCTATAAAACAATTTAAATCTATATCCAGATTTAACCCCTTAGGGGCCAGGGATTGTAAACGGTAGATCCACTCAGTTTCGTTTTGGGAGATGAGTGTGAGTTTGTTGTTACCTCGCCAGTGGTCTTCAATATGGTCTATACCGTAAAAAACAAGCCCTGTGGGGTCCCTCTGGTGTACCTCATCAAAATGTCTATATAAGTAATGTTTAGGTGACCCTTTCTTAATGTTATTGATGTGTTCCCTTATTCTGACTGCTAGAGGTCGGGTGTTTCTTCCCACGTACTGCAAATGACAGGGACATTCTATAATGTATGTCACATGCGTAGTCTGACATGTAATTAGTTTTTTTATTTTGTATTGTTTGTGGTCAATTGTGGATTTGAATGTCTCTTTTTTTCTAAATTATGGCTTACTGACCCTACATGGCAGACACCTATGACATTTATAGAATCCCTTCAAACTAGTGCTGATTTTTACTTGTTTAGGAGGATCTATAGCATTATGTACCAAGTAATTTCGCAAACTAGGTGCTCTTCTGTACACGAATTTAGGTCTTCTAGGGAGAATCTTTGATAGTACCCTATCCTCCTGTAAAATTGGCCAGTATCTGTTAATAATACGTTCAACATCTTTATATTGGTTGTTGTATCCCGTAATAAACAGAATCTCTTCTTGTTTATTCTTTCTCGTCTTATTGTTATTAAGTAGGGTCTTCCTATCCACTTTCATTATCTCCAGCTTCAGTTTAGCCAGGGTATCACTTGCATACCCCTTTTCTTGGAACCTCTGGATCAACATATCTGCTTGTTTTTCAAAGTCTTCTGTTAGATCACAATTTCTGCGAAGACGCATTAATTGACCCTTTGGGATATTCCCCTTCCACCTTGGATGATGGCAGCTAGAAGTGGGTATATATATGAACCAGAAAACCGCGCTTTAGGATAAGTATATGGGTGCAGAAACTAAGGTTGCTGCCTCCCTTATACAAAGTTCCTATACAGATTCCTTGCCAGAGATTTAAAATAAAATTTTTTGGGGTATATTGGCGCTACCTAAAAATAGTTGTACACTGGGATAGCCTATAAATATAGCACTCCCTACTCGTGTTCATAAATCTTAGGTGTGCAGTATGTATGAACCCCCTTTGCAATATGGGTGGTCCTACGATAAGTATGAACCCACTAATCATATATTATGGAATTTACAATAAACAAAAAGTGTCGCACAGCTTACTGGGTCCTACAGCGTTTGGGAAGGAAGCCAGAAGCTGCATTCCATACTGTGCATTTATTGATAACCATATAGCACTGCGTTAATATATAGATATTGTGTTGTCCTAGTCTGATACCATATGCATGATCAACATATATTATATTGCATAGAGCAAACCAGATATAGAAGACCAGGAAATCCAACAATTAAAACTTCAACATATATTGCAACAGTCCCATATATTGCTGTTATATAATTTATTCAGGTTCCCACAGGTGACTTGTGTGCTCCAACAATTTGTCTGGTGACTCTCGTGCTCCCCCTTTTGGTTGCTTACTCACCAAATTCCAAAACCCCCCAGGGGTATGATGCTTATGGTGTAATTCGCTGGGTCACTCCACTTATTCCGTCTATCAGATAGTCAGCTACCAGAATCCGCACCGGGGTAATCCGCCTGAATTGGGGGATGGATCGCCTTGCTGCTGTGTTTTATGTTGGATGTCTCCTATGCTTTCCAATCCTTGGAGGTGTTGCTTCCCCTCATGTGTTGTAAAAAAAGGAGAGCTTGCATAGCGTAATAAAGTTTGACCACTTTATTTAAAACTTTATATACCCGCAATCCGGGGATATTTAACCATAATAGGTATGATTGAAGCAAAAATACTTAACAAAAAAAATTAAAAAATTAAAAAAACAGAAGAAAAAAATATACTAAAATTTAAAAGTAACCAAAATGACAAAAAAATAAAAAATGGAAAATGACAAAGTAAAAGAAAGTCCAGGTACTGTTGTATGTTACTGTCCCAGTTAAGTAGGACAGCATAAATACCAGGCTAAATAGACAAGTAAAGCAGTCCCTCCAGTCAGACATAAACAGTGCAGTGGAGGTGTATAAGCACCAGCTGCTAAACAGCGTCCTCCTCCCTCGTATGCCCTAGAGCAGACTGACAGAGCGTGATACCGTTGTATCGGCAGTGGGTATATATCCATTACGGTCTGTGTCCTTAAAAAAGGTACGAGTACAGAGGGACGTTCCTGACTTGAAGATTTCCAGGTCTAGGTAATCTATCTTCTGGGGGTTCCATTTTCCTGTGAACGTAATTCCATACTTATTGTCATCAATTGTCCAAGGAAGTTTTCAAAGGTGTTTGGTGTTCCATCCCATAGGATAACCAGATTGTCAATGTAGCGCCTGTACATCTTAATGTGAGGGATTTTTCTTCCATAGATATACTCTTCCTCCCACTTATTTAAGAAGAGGTTCACTACACTGGGGGCATAACGTGCCCCCATGGCTACACCTTTAGTTTGTACATAATAATTTCTGTTGTACCAGAAATAATTGCATTCCATGGCCAACTTTAGCCCTTCCAATATATAGTTGATCTGCTGTTGTTTCATCCCTGTGTTTTCGTGTAGTGCCTTTTCTACTCCAGCTAGCCCATCGTTTTGTACAATGCTGGTGTACAATGAATTAACGTCTTTGGTTGCCAGGATCCAATTGCTGCCTTCTTTGACTTCTTGGAGTTCCTGGATCAGCTGTTGGCTATCCCATAGATATGATTTGCCTTGTTGGACTAACGGCTTCAGGTATTTATCCAGATATTCCCCTAATCTCGAGAATATGGAATTGATCCCACTTATTATGGGCCTTCCTGGCGGTTTGTGCATTCTTTTATGTATTTTTGGTGTGTAATACATAACTGGAGTTCTAGTGGATTTTGAAAACAGATATTCGGCTTCTTTTGGGTTTAATATCCCCAATCTCTTCCCTTTTTCAATGTAGGTCTTCAATTTCTTCTGATACTTCTTTTTGGGGTTACTTTTGAGTTTCTTGTAGGTGTTCTCCACCTTTAGGAGGTTTTCCATTTCCTCCTGGTAATCTTTCTTTTCCAGGATGACCAATCCTCCACCCTTGTCCGCTGGTCTTATGACTACTTCATGTCGTTCCCCCAATTTCTTAATGGCATCCCATACATGGTTCCCTTTTCTGTTTTTCTTCTTGAGGTTTCTGAGGTCTTCCTCCACCATTTTTTTGAAAGCATTCATGCACTGGTTCCCTGGTGTCTTAGGGTTAAAGGTAGAATTGTTTTTTAAATTCGTTTGTATGTACTCAGGGCTATCCCGAGTGCTGACTTCTTGGTTCAAAGCAAAATGTTTTTTGAGGTTAAGTTTTCTCATAAACTTCTGGAGGTCGATGTAGGCTTCGAATTTATCTAACGTTTTTTCAGGGGCAAATTTCAGTCCCAAGTCTAGCACCCTAAGCTCTTCATCAGAAAAAGTGGAGTTACTCAGGTTGAAGATCCCTTTTCCTAGTATACCCTCCTTCTTTTTCTTCCTACCTCCTCTCCTTCCTCTTGTCTGCCTCTTCTTTCCAGGTAGCTTGACATTAGACCTCTATTTCTCTCTTGAATCTGTTCCCAGCCATTGTTGGAGTGTGTCCTCTCCCCAGGCTCCTGCCTTCCGGTGGGAAAGGGGTCTCCTACTCTTCTCTGTCCTCCCCTCGGGGGAACAGAGGGGAACCCGGAGTTCTGAAGGATATACTGTATTTGGAGTGGAAGCCCCCAGGGACAACCTCACTGGAACCCTAGACGCCATTGAGTGCTGGATAGTATATGCCGATTACCCCTATAGGGGTGCATGGAGCTGGTGAGTGGGGACCCTTGAGGGGGAGCACTGGAGTCACTGGATATCAACTGTCGCTGTCACAAAAGTCACTTTACACAGAATATTTGAATTTGGTGGAACTATATGGAACTTTTTAAGTTGGAACTTTCACAATTAATAATTTTTTCACTTTTCATATTACATTTTTTACATTTAATGTGGTTCTAAATAATTATTTTCACAAATTTTTTACACTTTTTTCTTATTACTATGGTATTTTTTAACGCTGATGAAATGTGTCAAGGCTGTATTTAGCCGCCCAGCTGCCTCCTGGGGAGATAATGTGGTAACACGTATATCAGATGTTATATTAATAATTGTATACAGACTGATGGTTAATGATCACATTAGTTGGAAGGAGGATTTCTATTTATTTATTCATTTAATCCCCTCAATGTATTTAGGGGGAGGTTTACCAGATTACTTATAAATTTTGATCAATTGTCACTGATTTGGGTGTACCTAAACCTTTCTACACAATAAGGATTTATTTGTTTGTACACACTGGCACGGAACATTAATCCCAATTGGCACATATTCACTTTATAACTTATTTTACCTTTATTTTGAGTAGAGTGCACATTTGCGCACCCAGTAGAGATTATGTGTCCAACTAGGTATCCAACATAGGTAGCGCCACTTGCCCCTATCTATAAACTCGCTCTAACATAACTCACCCCTTTGAGGGTGCGTAAAAAGGGGGGGCTGCAAGCCTCGGTCCGTGAGCGCGGAAACCTTTCCTATACTACTAATCATATCACCTCCCTAAGGGGTGTTTTTTCTGCAGCTATGGACATCTTTGGGTACATGACCAATAGAAGTATAGACCTGGGGGGTATTTTTTGCCAGGAACAGGTCACTAATGCACAGGATATGCACAGTCTTATGAAACAACTTAAACATACCCTAGAGAAGCAACTAAGAGTATGGTGGGATGTGGCCACGTTAGAAACCTATATCACAGCAAAGATGACCCCCAGAAGGTTAAGATGGGATGTACACCCTAATGATAACATTAATGATGCTGGCCTTATGGATGAATGGTTTTCCATCTTTAATAAATGTGAAGGAGAGTTGCTTCAAAATATTGTGAAACTGAGGCAATTTAAACTAAGGATGATGGAGAGCAACATCACAGAAATTAAAAGTCTATTAGTGCCGTTTGCCAATCAGAGGGAGTATAAAGATAAAGAGAAAGAATTGCAAGACCACATTAAAAAATATGATGGTGAAGTCCAGGCAAAAAAACAGAAAAAATTCAAGAGAGATGTCCTTGACTACAAAAATAACAGAGTCTATAAGTGGCAATCCATTATGGGGGATCCCAGTAATGATATGGAGGATACCCTAATGGATGACTGTCTGGAGGAAGCCACTGAAGCCAGGTCACTGGGTCAAAGGGATAACACCCCGACACCAGGAATGCCAACATACCCTATTACAAATAATAGAAGGAAACCTAGAACACCCAATCAGTATGATGACACACCTAATTACAGGAGAGTGAGCTACCGGGAACCTTCAGATCAGAGAAAACCCAGAAACAGAAGTTATAATGTCTCCACGTATAACAGATTCTCCCCTCTCAGAAACCCTTACTACTCCCATCGTCCTTATGGGAGAGAGTTTGATGAACAGAGGGTTTTTCCCAGGGAAGGACACCGGGACAGACCCCCAGGAAAGTGGAAGACCCGCGTCCCTTACAGGACCCCAGGATGGAGAGCACAACGTGGGAACGGAGGAGGACCCCCGAGGGGAGGACAGAGAAGAGTAGGAGACCCCTTTCCCACCGGAAGGCAGGAGCCTGGGGAGAGGACACACTCCAACAATGGCTGGGAACAGATTCAAGAGAGAAACAGAGGTCTAATGTCAAGCTACCCGGAAAGAAGAGACAGACAAGAGGAAGAAGAGGAGGTAGGAAGAAAAAGAAGGAGGGTATACTAGGAAAAGGGATCTCCAACCTGAGTAACTCCACTTTTTCTGATGAAGAGCTTAGGGTGCTAGACTTGGGACTGAAATTTGCCCCTGAAAAAACGTTAGATAAATTCGAAGCCTACATCGACCTCCAGAAGTTTATGAGAAAACTTAACCTCAAAAAACATTTTGCTTTGAACCAAGAAGTCAGCACTCGGGATAGCCCTGAGTACATACAAACGAATTTAAAAAACAATTCTACCTTTAACCCTAAGACACCAGGGAACCAGTGCATGAATGCTTTCAAAAAAATGGTGGAGGAAGACCTCAGAAACCTCAAGAAGAAAAACAGAAAAGGGAAACATGTATGGGATGCCATTAAGAAATTGGGAGAATGACATGAAGTAGTCATAAGACCAGCGGACAAGGGTGGAGGATTGGTCATCCTGGAAAAGAAAGATTACCAGGAGGAAATGGAAAACCTCCTAAAGGTGGAGAACACCTACAAGAAACTTAAAAGTAACCCCAAAAAGAAGTATCAGAAGAAATTGAAGACTTACATTGAAAAAGGGAAGAGATTGGGGATATTAAACCCAAAAGAAGCCGAATATCTGTTTTCAAAATCCACTAGAACTCCAGTTATGTATTACACACCAAAAATACGTAAAAGAATGCACAAACCGCCAGGAAGGCCCATAATAAGTGGGATCAATTCCATATTCTCGAGATTAGGGGAATATCTGGATAAATACCTGAAGCCTTTAGTCCAACAAGGCAAATCATATCTACGGGATAGCCAACAGCTAATCCAGGAACTCCAAGAAGTCAAAGAAGGCAGCAATTGGATCCTGGCAACCATAGACGTTAATTCATTGTACACCAGCATTGTACAAAAAAGATGGGCTAGCTGGAGTAGAAAAGGCACTACACGAAAACACAGGGATGAAACAACAGCAGATCAACTATATATTGGAAGGGCTAAAGTTGACCATGGAATGCAATTATTTCTGGTACAACAGAAATTATTATGTACAAACTAAAGGTGTAGCCATGGGGGCACGTTATGCCCCCAGTGTAGTGAACCTCTTCCTAAATATGTGGGAGGAAGAGTATATCTATGGAAGAAAAATCCCTCAAATTAAGATGTACAGGCGCTACATTGACGATCTGGTTATCCTATGGGATGGAACACCAGACACCTTTGAAAACTTCCTTGGACAACTTGATGATAATAAGTATGGAATTACGTTCACAGGAAAATGGAACCCCCAGAAGATAGATTACCTAGACCTGGAAATCTTCAAGTCAGGAACGTCCCTCTATACTCGTACCTTTTTTAAGGACACAGACCGTAATGGATATATACCCACTTCTAGCTGCCACCATCCAAGGTGGAAGGGGAATATCCCAAAGGGTCAATTAATGCGTCTTCGCAGAAATTGTGATCTAACAGAAGACTTTGAAAAACAAACAGATATGTTGATCCAGTGGTTCCAAGAAAAGGGGTATGCAAGTGATACCCTGGCTAAACTGAAGCTGGAGATAATGAAAGTGGATAGGAAGACCCTACTGAATAACAATAAGAGGAGAAAGAATAAACAAGAAGAGATTCTGTTTATTACAGGATACAACAACCAATATAAAGATGTTGAACGTATTATTAACAGATACTGGCCAATTTTACAGGAGGATAGGGTACTATCAAAGATTCTCCCTAGAAGACCTAGATTCGTGTACAGAAGAGCACCTAGTTTGCGAAATTACCTGGTACATAATGCTATAGATCCTCCTAAACAAGTAAAAATCAGCACTAGTTTGAAGGGATTCTATAAATGTCATAGGTGTCTGCCATGTAGGGTCAGTAAGCCACAATCTAGAAAAAAAGAGACATTCAAATCCACAATTGACCACAAACAATACAAAATAAAAAAACTAATTAAATGTCAGACTACGCATGTGACGTACATTATAGAATGTCCCTGTCATTTGCAGTACGTGGGAAGAACCGCCCGACCTCTAGCAGTCAGAATAAGGGAACACATCAATAACATTAAGAAAGGGTCACCTAAACATTACTTATATAGACATTTTGATGAGGTACACCAGAGGGACCCCACAGGGCTTGTTTTTTACGATATAGACCATACTGAAGACCACTAGCGAGGTAACAACAAACTCACACTTATCTCCCAAAATGAAACTGAGTGGATCTACCGTTTACAATCCCTGGCCCCTAAGGGGTTAAATCTGGATATAGATTTAAACTATTTTATAGCTAACCCTTAGATATATATCTGTGTATCACCTACTGGCCTAGCAGTTTGATGCTAATAGTGGGGACACCATGGAGACTCTAGTGTGTAGCCCACATACATATATACATATATATCGTTTTTTGTTTCCCTCTATATATATATATATTCGTTGCTCCTTTTTCCTTTTTACGATAATAGAGGTGCAGATTACCTTCAGCCAAGGGAACCCCTAAAGAGAGGCCGTGAGGCTAAAATTAGATGTACAACACCTCATCCCCTATTAGTGGGTCCCCCTTCTGGGACCCGGTTGGGGCCCTTTCTTATATTGCCCCTTTGATTTTTTCATACAGGCCCCCCTTTTTCATATAGTGCCCCCTTTTTTTAGATTTTTCATATAGTGCCCCCTTTTTTTTAGATTTTTTAAATTTTCCCTTAGTGGGAGGTGTACATAATACCCCCACATGTTATGGTTTAGGTGGGAGATATTAGTTGATATATGCATGTTAATGAATTTTATTGTATTAGTCTCTCCCCCCCCCCCATGGCAATTGCAAATATGTACATAAGAAATTGCTTCCCTCATGTCTGGTGATGCCAATTTTCCAATATAACACATGATTAGGTAATCTGTGGCCCAGGTTTCTGGAAACCAGGGGTGGAAGGGAAGGTTTCTAACTTACATTGGCTCACACAGATATCTAATAGTACATGCTTAGTCGGCAAGGGATGGGACCAAACATATGAAACATATGTACAAAGTCTGTATCAGTAATACCAAGCACCACCAATAGGAGGTCTAGCTTATATTGCTTCCCTCAATATGTTTCTCGCCCTGGTGTCCGTAATCCTTACATGTGGAATGGTAAAATGGTATCACCCATGATAAATTCAGAATGGTTAACAGAGCGTTATTTGTATAAACTTTAATATTGCCTTTATGAGTAGGATCGTTTAAAGCCTAATGTCTGTCTTTATCAATGGCAAGCAGGGATATCAGGGCCTCCCATTGAGGTAATATATTATAAATAACCCCGTATATTTGATCAGTCTAAATGGACGGGGACGCCTTGCAATGCACACAATCTTGACCCGCCCTTGGGAGGAGATATGTCCGCTTGCCTTCAAATAGCTCCATACGAGGTACGTCAGCCACGCCTTTGACAACGTCGATGATGAAACGCGTAAGGCAGAGCTACGTACCTACGTCACATGCGGAAGTCGGAGAGAGTGTGGAGCGCAGCTGAGGCGCACGCCGCTCGGCTGTCAGCTTGCATCCACGAGCTTCTCCCCAGGCTTGACCTCCCATTACGCAGTGTGATAGTCTGACTCCTTCTAGGAGTACAATTTTTTAAACATTTTATTTTACTTACTTATTTTTATGTAATTTGATTGCTGTCATTCAGCATTTTTTTAAATAAAATTCAATTACGTTATCACACTATGGGAGCCCTGTCTCTTTCATATGAGGGGAACCCGGAGTTCTGAAGGATATACTGTATTTGGAGTGGAAGCCCCCAGGGACAACCTCATTGGAACCCTAGACGCCATCGAGTGCTGGATAGTATATGCCGATTACCCCTGTAGGGGTGCATGGAGCTGGTGAGTGGGGACCCTTGAGGGGGAGCACCGGAGTCACTGGATATCAACTGTCGCTATCACAAAAGTCACTTTACAATATTTGAATTTGGTGGAACTATATGGAACTTTTTAAGTTGGAACTTTCACAATTAATAATTTTTTCACTTTTCATATTACATTTTTTACATTTAATGTGGTTCTAAATAATTATTTTCACAAGTTTTTTACACTTTTTTCTTATTACTATGGTATTTTTTAACGCTGATGAAATGTGTCAAGGCTGTATTTAGCCGCCCAGCTGCCTGGCCTCAATTGTCACTGATTTGGGTGTACCTAAACCTTTCTACACAATAAGGATTTATTTGTTTGTACACACTGGCACGGAGCATTAATCCCAATTGGCACATATTCACTTTATAACTTATTTTACCTTTATTTTGAGTAGAGATTATATGTCCAACTAGGTATCCAACATAGGTAGCGCCACTTGCCCCTATCTATAAACTCGCTCATGGTCCAGCAGGCATGGACAGGGATGTTACCTAAGTTTCACCGCGCATTGGGTGACTCTGCTGGCAGCTGGGAAGGTTGCAGGACAAGGTGCAGTAGTATTGGAGGTTGTTCCGCCACCACGCCTCCAAAATGCCACTACTAATGATTGTGACACACCTCTCTCCTCCACCCCCTCCTCTTCTTCTTCCTCCATCGCCTCTTCCTGTGCTTTGTCCTCGAAACCAGTGGTGCTCCGTTGCCATTCAAGGGGCTACGCAAGTATGCAGGCCAAAAGAAGCCATGCGGTGCTTGAGCTGGTTTGCTTGGGGGACAGGAGCCACATTGGGGCAGAGGTTCTGTCAGCTCTGCAGGGGCAGGTTCAGAGGTGGTTGACGCCACGCCAACTTAAGGCAGAAATGGTGGTTTGCGACAATGGCACCAACCTCCTCTCTGCCCTCCGACAGGGACAAATGACCCATATGCCCTGTTTGGCTCATGTCTTTAACTTGGTGGTGCAGAGGTTCTTGGGCAGGTACCCGGGCTTACAGGATGTCCAGAGGCAGGCCAGGAAAGTCTGTGTGCATTTCCGACAGTCATATAATGCCAGTGCTCGGTTGGCAGACCTCCAAAAGGAGTTTAACCTGCCCAAGAACCGCCTAATCTGTGACATGCCCACCAGGTGGAACTCAACATTGGCCATGCTGCAGCGGCTGCACACGCAGCAGAGGGCCATCAATGAGTACCTGTGCGACTATGGCACCAGGACAGGGTCAGGGGAGCTTGTTTTTTTTTTCCCCATGCCAGTGGGCCATGATCAGGGATGCATGCACTGTCCTGTCACCATTTGAGGAGGCCACAAGGATGGTGAGCAGTGACAGTGCATGCATAAGTGACACTGTCCCCCTTGTCCACCTGTTGGAGCACACGCTGCGTGGAATAATGGACAGGGCACTTGAGGCGGAACAGAGGCAGGAAGAGGAGGACTTCCTTAGCTCTCAAGGCCCCCTTTATCCAGACAGTGTTCCCTCGTGCCCGCCGATCACACAGGAAGAGGACGAGGAGGAGGAGGATTGTGTCAGTATGGAGGTGGAGCCTGGCACTCAGCATCAGCAGCACTCTTTAAGGGATCAGTCCCAAGAAACACATGGACTTGTACGTGGCTGGGAGGAGGTGGCTGCGGACCATGTCATCCTTAGTGACCCAGAGGACTCTGGACCGAATGCCTCAGCAAACCTATGCTGCATGGCCTCCCTGATCCTGCAAAGCCTGCGGAAGGATCCTCGTATTCGTGGTATCAAGGAGAAGGACCAATACTGGCTGGCAACCCTCCTTGATCCACGTTACAAGGGTAAGGTTGGGGACCTTATCTTGCCATCGCAGATGGAGCAGAGGATGAAACATCTTCGGGAGGCCTTGCAGAAAGGTCTGTGCAACGCTTTCCCAGAGACTGGGAGGTTACAAACTCCTGTTTCTGGTCAATATGTTGCTGAGGCTTCGGTCAGTCAAAGAAGGAGCGGTGGAGAAGGTGGCCGTCTGACCGATGCGTTCAGACAATTTTTTGGTCCGCAGCCCCAAGGTATGATTGGTTCCAGCAACCATCGCCAGCGTCTGTTTTACATGGTGCAGGAATACCTAGGGGCAAGATCTGACTTGGACACCTTTCCCACCGAAAATCCTCTGGGTTACTGGGTCTTGAGGATGGATCACTGGCCAGAGCTTGCACAGTATGCAATTGAGCTACTGGCCTGTCCTGCATCCAGCGTTCTTTCGGAACGCACATTCAGTGCTGCTGGAGGCTTTGTAACCAATCACAGGGTGCGTCTGTCCACCGACTCGGCCGATCGACTGACCTTCATAAAAATGAATCAGTCTTGGATCACCACCAGCTACCAAGCACATGATGCTGATGTAACCGAATAATTTTTTTTGAAATCTCAGATCCCTTCAAAGACTGCCTATGCTGATGCTGAGTGACTATCCTGAGTAATTATCCTCTTCCTCCTCAATCATCACGCTGATAGCTTGTAAGAACATTTTTGGTTCTGGGCGCCACCACCAGTGCCTAAGGCCCAATTTTTCAGCCCCTGTTTAACAGGGGCGTGTAATTACAATTTTTGATGCAATATTTTGCAGCAGGGCTCGTTTCTGCATTCCAACTAGTGTATCTGTGAGGGGTTGCAGTGTTGTGGCACCAGCACCAGTGCCTAAGACCCAATTTTTCAGCCCCTGTTTAACAGGGGCGTGTAATTACAATTTTTGATGCAATACTTTGCAGCAGGGCTCATTCCTGCGTTCCAACTAGAGTATCTGTGAGGGGTTGCAGTGTTGTGGCACCAGCGCCTAAGGCCCAATTTTTCAGCCCCTGTTTAACAGGGGCGTGTAATTACAATTTTTGATGCAATACTTTGCAGCAGGGCTTGTTCCTGCATTCCAACTAGAGTATCTGTGAGGGGTTGCAGTGTTGTGGCACCAGCACCAGTGCCTAAGGCCCAATTTTTCAGCCCCTGTTCAACAGGGGCATGTAATTACAATTCTTGATCTAATATTTCACAGCAGGGTCCATTTCTGCACCCACCAAGAGTGAGTGAGGACTTACAGTGTTGTGGCACTAGCACCACCACCACCAAAGGCCCAATTTTTCTGCCCCTGTTCAACAGGGGCATGTAATTACAATTCTTGATCTAATATTTCACAGCAGGGCCCTGTGAGGGCTTACAGTGTTGTGGCTACAACAACACCTAAGGCCCAAATTTCTGCTGAGTATATAGGGCAGGCCCCTACTTTCAAACATCCAACTTACAAATGACTCCTACTTGCAAATGGAAGGAGACAACAGGAACTGAGATGAAATCTACCCCTAGGAAGGGAAATTCTCTTCTGTAAGAGTTAATATGGGAAAAACGTTTCTCCTTTACACTAATGCTTTATCACCAATCCTTGTTTCACAAAAAACCCCAAATTTTCAAAAAACATTTGTCATTGGGACAAAAAATGAGGTGAAATCTTCTGAAGAGGAGCACAGACAGCAAAACAAATGTCACAGGGGTGATAACCCTTCGCTATGTTTTCCAAAAAGCTTAAAATAGATTTTTTGGCTGGAGCTAAACACGTTAAAAATTTACCAGTTCAAAATTACAAACAGATTCTACTTAACAACAAACCTACAGTCCCTGTCTTGTTTGCACCGCCTGTATACTGCTGTTCAGAGTATATAGGGCCTGGTGGCCCCACGCCTTTCCTTTTTTTAATTTAGGTGCGGGGTTCCCCTTAATATCCATACAAGACCCAAAGGGCCTGGTAATGGACTGGGGGGTACCCATGCTGTTTGTCTCACTGATTTTCATCCATATTGACAGGACCCGACATTACATTAAAGCCGCAAGCAGTTTTAAATGACTTTTTTTCCTTTAAAAATGACATTTTGTGCAGGGACTGTTCTAAGCACGGGAAACATGCGCCACTTTACAGGCATACTATAGACACCCCCCCCGGTACAATATGTAAAGGAATATTTCACTTTTTTTTAACTTTAAGCATCATTAAAATCACTGCTCCCGAAAAAACGTCAGTTTTTTTTGCATTGATACATGTCCCCTGGGGCAGGACCCAGGTCCCCAAACCCTTTTTAGGACAATACCATGCAAATTAGCCTTTAAATGAGCACTTTTGATTTCGAACATTCGAGTCCCATAGATGTCAATGGGGTTCTAACGTTCGTGCAAATTTTCGGTCTGTTCGCAGGTTCTGGTGCGAACCGAACCGGGGGGTGTTCGGCTCATCCCTATTTAGGATAGGGCATACTGTAGAGCAAGTAGAAGCACTGCCTCTTCTTTCTATCTTTATTACATAATTTTAAGACTTGATAGGTTAGTTATTTATTTATTTGACACAACCTAATTTTTTATCACTTACAAATAAATAGGTAATATATTGAGTTTGTGTGCAATAACTTTAGCATTTTTTTTTTACCGAAATATGTCATTGAGAAATTTCCAACTACCACCATTTCATTCTTTAGGGTCACCGCTTTCAAAAACGAATTTATTTTTTTAAAACTTCAGGCCTAAAATGTGCCCTTAGACATGTGTCAAAGAAAAAGTTAAAACAGCCATGGCAATGAAAGGATTAAAGGAGTATAATTAAGATTGTATAGATGCTTTAGATCTCCTGGCATAAAAACATGCATATTTTTATTGCTTTCTTAGTAAGAGGTATTCATATATCTTGGCAAAATATTATATTTAAGATTGCCCATATTGGCATTAGGGATGGGTGAACGGTTCAGCCCGGGGTTAAGTTCAGGCCGAACTGCAAACACCGAACAATATGCGGTGTTCGGGGCAAATTCGAAAGCCGCCGGAACACGGAAGTCTATGGGACACTAACATGAAAAATCAAAAGTGCTCATTTTAAAGGCTTATATGCAAGTTATTGTCATAAAAAGTGTTTGGGGACCCGGGTTCTGCCCCAGGGGACATGTATCAATGCAAACATTTTTTTTTAAAATGGCTGTAATGAATTTTCGGGTCTCTGCAATATAGCTAAGACTAATTGAAAAAAAGAGCATGGGATCCCCCCTAGTCCATTACCAGGCCC
This sequence comes from Lithobates clamitans, assembly GCA_037952925.1. NCBI lineage: Eukaryota > Metazoa > Chordata > Amphibia > Anura > Ranidae > Lithobates > Lithobates clamitans. Next base: position 394,093 of record JBBGZY010001175.1, on the reverse strand, counting down.
TTTGGGTCTGGTATGAATATTAAGCGAAACCCCGAACCAAATTTTTTTTAAAAAAATGCGTGGGGGTCCCCCTAAAATCCATACCAGGCCCTTCGGGTCTTATATGGAAATTAAGGGGAACCTTGCACCCATTTTTTTTTTAAAATGGCGTAGCACGCAACCTGGCAGGCTGCAGGAAAAGAGGGGGGATGAGAGAGTGCCCCCCTCCTGAACCATACCAGGCCACATGCCCTCAACATGGGAAGGGTGCTTTGGGGTCTGACCCCAAAGCACCTTGTCCCCATGTTGATGAGGACAAGGGCCTCATCCCCATAACCCTTGCCCGGTGGTTGTGGGGGTCTGCGGGCGGGGGGCTTATCGGAATCTGGAAGCCCCCTTTAACAAGGGGACCCCCAGATCCTGGCCTCCCCCTGTTTACGTAACCGGGTGGCCCCGCCAGACTCTGATGCCACGGGGAAGCCGCGGGGAAGTCCCTGTGGCATTAGAGGGGGTGCGGTCACCCAGGTACATCACCAGGCAGTCCCGCCCTCAGTTATATAAGAACTGTCATCAGCGAAGAAGCGTCACACGGCGGGAGCCTCCCATACAGGAAGATCGGTGGCATTTTCTTTTTCTTTTTTGGTCCGTCGCGGCGTGAAGAAGAAGATGAATGGACATCGCGGGACATTTTTTTTTTTTTAATAAAGAGCTTGTCCCCAAGCTGCGTCTTGTCATTTTTAACATTTTGACTTTTTTGACACTTTTTTGTGAATTTGTACCTTGTTACCATTTCACACAGGGGGAAGGCTGGGATCTGGGGTCCCCTCTTTCGTACCCCCCTCTTTTTCCTGCGGCCTGCCAGGATGCGTGCTCAAATAAGGGTCTGTTATGGATTTTGGGGGGACCCCTACACCATTTTTTTATTTTGGCACATGGTTCCCCTTAAAATTCATACCAGACCTGAAGGGCCTAGTATGGATTTTAGGGGGACTCCCACGCAATTTTTTTTTTAAATTTTGGTTTGGGGTTCCCCTTAATATTCATACCAGACCCAAAGGGCCTGGTAATGGACTAGGGGGGATCCCATGCTCTTTTTTTCAATGAGTCTTATCTATATTGCCGAGACCTGACAATTCATTACAGCCGCGATCAGTTTTAAATGACAATTTTTCCTTTAGAAATGTAATTTTGCTGTGGTACTGTTCTAAACATTGGAAAAATGCGCCACTTTACAGGCATACTGTAGACACCCCACAGGCACAATATTTAAAGGAATATTTCATTTTTATTGTTTCAATTTAAGCATTAAAAAAATCACTACTCCCGAAAAAACTGACGCTTTTAAAATTCCTAATTGACATTACTTTGGGAGAGAAGAATTCCTTTTAAAAACCTAAATAAGGACCTATAATAAGAAATTACAAACAAACTACTTTTAACTACTTCAGCCCCGGTAGGATTTACCCCCTTCCTGACCAGAGCACTTTTTACAATTCGGCACTGCGTTGCTTTAACTGCTAATTGCGCGGTCATGCAATGCTGTACCCAAACAAAATTTACGTCCTTTTCTTCCCACAAATAGAGCTTTCTTTTGATGGTATTTGATCACCTCTGCCATTTTTATTTTTTGCGCTATAAACGGAAAAAGACCTAAAATTTTGAAAAAAAATGATATTTTCTACTTTTTGTTATAAAAAAATCCAATAAACTCAATTTTAGTCATACATTTAGGCCAAAATGTATTCGGCCACATGTCTTTGGTAAAAAAAATGTCAATAAGCGTATATTTATTGGTTTGCGCAAAAGTTATAGCGTTTACAAACTAGGGTACATTTTCTGGAATTTACACAGCTTTTAGTTTATGACTGCCGATGTCATTTCTTGAGGTGCTAAAATGGCAGGGCAGTACAAACCCCTCCCCCAAATGACCCCATTTTGGAAAGTAGACACCCCAAGGAAATTGCTGAGAGACATGTTGAGCCCATTGAATATTTTTTTTGTCCCAAGTGATTGAATAATGACAACAAAAAAAATTACAAAAAGTTGTCACTAAATGATATATTGCTCACACAGGCCATGGGCATATGTGGAATTGCACCCCAAAATAAATTCAGCTGCTTCTCCTGAGTACGGGGATACCACATGTGTGGGACTTTTTGGGGGCCTAGCCGCGTACGGGGCCCCGAAAACCAAGCACCGCCTTCAGGATTTCTAAGGGTGTAAATTTTTGATTTCACTCCTCACTACCTATCACAGTTTTGAAGGCCATAAAATGCCAAGATGACACAACCTCCCCCCCCCAAATGACCCCATTTTGGAAAGTAGACACCCCAAGCTATTTGCTGAGAGGCATGGTGAGTATTTTGCAGCTCTCATTTGTTTTTGAAAATGAAGAAAGACCAGAAATTTTTTTTTTTCTTTTCTCAATTTTCAAAACTTTGTGACAAAAAGTGAGGTCTGCAAAATACTCACTATAACTCTCAGCAAATAGCTTGGGGTGTCTACTTTCCAAAATGGGGTCATTTGGGGGGGGGGGGGAGTTGTGCCACCTGGGCATTCCATGGCCTCCGAAACTGTGATAGGCAGTGAAGAGTGAAATCAAAAATTTACGCCCTTAGAAAGCCTGAAAGCGGTGCTTGGTTTTCGGGGTCCCGTGCGTGGCTAGGCTCCCAAAAAGTCCCACACATGTGGTATCCCCATACTCAGGAGAAGCAACAGAATTTATTTTGGGGTGTAATTTCACATATCCCCATGGCATGTTTGAGCAATATATCATTTATTGACAACATTGTGCAAAAAAAAAAAAAAAATTTGTCTCTTTCCCGCAACTTGTGTCACAATATAAAATATTCCATGGACTCGACATGCCTCTCAGCAAATAGCTTGGGGTGTCTACTTTCCAAAATGGGGTCATTTGGGGGGGGTTTGAACTGTCTTGGCATTTTATGCACAACATTTAGAAGCTTATGTCACACATCACCCACTCTTCTAACCACTTGAAGACAAAGCCCTTTCTGACACTTTTTGATTACATAAAAAAATTATTTTTTTTGCAAGAAAATTACTTTAAACCCCCAAACATTATATATTTTTTTAAAGCAAATGCCCTACAATGGTGGGTGTTTCATTTTTTTTTTTCACACAGTATTTGCGCAGCGATTTTTCAATTTTTTTGTGGAAAAAACACACTTTTTTTAAATTTTAATGCACTAAAACACACTATATTGCCCAAATGTTTGATGAAATAAAAAAGATGATCTTAGGCCAAGTACATGGATACCAAACATGACATGCTTTAAAATTGCGCACAAACGTGCAGTGGCAACAAAATTAATACATTTTTAAAAGCCTTTAAAAGCCTTTACAGGTTACTACTTTAGATTTACAGAGGAGGTCTATTGCTAAACTTACTGCCCTCGATCTGACCTTCGTGGTGATACCTCACATGCATGGTGCAATTGCTGTTTACATTTGACGCCAGACCGACGCTTGCGTTCGCCTTAGCGCGAGAGCAGGGGGGACAGGGGTGCTTTTTTTTTTTTTTTTTTTTCTTTATTATTTTTTTGCTTTTTTATCTTATTTTTAAACTTTTCCTTTCATTTTTTTAAAATCATTTTTATTGTTATCTCAGGGAATGTAAATATCCCCTATGATAGCAATAGGTAGTGACAGGTACTCTTTTTTTTAAAAATTGGGGTCTATTAGACCCTAGATCTCTCCTCTGCCCTCAAAGCATCTGACCACACCAAGATCGGTGTGATAAAATGCTTCCCCAATTTCCCAATGGCGCTGTTTACATCCGGCGAAATCTAAGTCATAAAATGCTCGTAGCTTCCGGTTTCTTAGGCCATAGAGATGTTTGGAGCCACTCTGGTCTCTGATCAGCTCTATGGTCAGCTGGCTGAATCACCGGCTGCATTCTCAGGTTCCCTGTTGAGATAGGAGAGCCAGAGAAAAACACGGAAGACGGTGGGGGGGCATTCCCTCCCACTGCTTGTAAAAGCAGACTAGAGGCTAATTAGCCGCTAGGATTGCTTTTACATGAAAGCCGACCGCTGTCTGAAAAGAATGATACCAAGATGATACCTAAACCTGCAGGCATCATTCTGGTATAACCACTCAAAGTCGTGAATGGCGTACCTGAAGACAAAAAAATGGTTAACAATAAAGCACAGTAAACGGTAAAGTATAAAAAATTGCACACCTGAAAATCAAACATGATAAAACATAATAACAATAAAACATTGCAGAATAGAATACAGTAAAAAAGAGCAGAACAATAGAGAGAGAATAGAGAGCGAGAGAACAATAAAACGACAACTATTTTCTTTTCTTTTATATTTTTGTTTGTGTTTTTTTTTTTTTACACTTTTTTTTGTAACTGTAACTTTTATAACTGTAACCGGTTCCAGGTTCTGGTCTCTCAAAATGCGATGGCATCTTGGGAGACCCTGTGAAAGTGTGCCTAGTCTGTGCAATGCTGTACGCTAATACGCAACTAGTGAATGGTAGCGTTCAAAACATTCACCAATGCAAAGACCAGGATTGTCAGGACAGGAGGGACAATAATAGCGGGTGTCACGCCTATATCCGCGCTTGCTGCAGACATGACATCTTTTTTGGGGGGGGTTCGTTGGGTAGGGGTACTCGGGAGAACATAAAAATGCCTCTCATGCAGCCGACTGCATTTGGTTGGGGATGTGAATGGGGGAAGTACGGGCGCTGCAAAAGCGGTGGGTTCCCAATTAGGATTGGCGAATGCAGCAGTAAGGGCATTATGGGCACGACAGGCCTGTGTTTGTCTTTTTGGTGGCAGCAGGACACTACTTGTGCTTACCACCTCACCAGCTTGAACTGCACTTATGGGACTCGCCACGTCACCAAGTGTTACTGCAGTGCTGGTTTTACTACGACCGGGGTGTACTAGGCCACTGGTGCTTGCCAGTTCACCAAAACGCTACAAAAAAAATTGTTAGCGATCGCAGGGATCAGGCCTGACTCTGCAAACGCTGCAGTTATGCGTTTGGTGTTTTGTAAGTGACAGTGATCGATCGATACTGCACTTGGGTGGGCTGGGCTGGGCTGGGCTGGGCCGGGCGGAGGGGCAAAACGCAGGTGCTAGCAGGTATCTGGGCTGATCCCGCTAACACTGCATTTTTGGGAACCCTAAACTGCTGGGGACGCTAGTATAGATCTGATCGGATCAGATATTGATCCGATCAGATACTATACCACTAAGGGAGGTGTACGGTGCGTGCGTGGGTGTTAGCGCTACTGGCACTAACCTGACGCTGTCTGGGGCTGGTGCTTGCCAGTTCACCAAAACGCTACCAAAAAAACTGTTAGCGATCGCAGGGATCAGGCCTGACTCTGCGAACGCTGCAGTTATGCGTTTAGTGTTTTGTAAGTGACAGTGATCGATCGATACTGCACTTGGCTGGGCTGGGCTGGGCCGGGCGGAGGGGTAAAACGCAGGTGCTAGCAGGTATCTGGGCTGATCCCGATAACACTGCATTTTTGGGAACCCTAAACTGCTGGGGACGCTGCCTGGGGCGATGCATATCACCGCCGGGCGATCAGGGGGCGAAACCTTTATTCTGTAATAAACGGCGGGTGCCCTGACACTATAAAAAATAAACGAACTAACCAGCGTCACCCATAACGGTTATACGGTGATCAGTGGTGAAAGGGTTAGCTAGGGGGCAATCAAGGGGTTAAAACATTTATTAGATAGTATATGGGGGTCCCAGTCACTATAAAACGCTGACAGCGAACCTAAATATTTACCTCCCCAACTAGCGTCACCAGTGACACTAATGACCAGTGACACAGAAAAATGATCGCTTAGCGACACTGGTGACAGGGGGTGATCAAGGGGTTAAAACTTTATTAGGGGGGGTTAGGGGGGTACCCTAGACCTACAGGGGGCTAATACTAACTGCCCTACCACTTCTAACTGTCACAAACGGACACCATGCAGTAATCAGAAAAAAAAAAAAAAAACCTGCTTGGTGTCAGTGTGACAGGGAGGGGGAAGGGGTGATTGGGGGGGATCGGGGGGCGATCGGGGGGGGATCGGGGGTATCATGTATGCCTGGCATGTTCTACTGTGTTGTGTTTTACACTTACTCAGATGTCTTCTCTCCTCGGCGCCGGAACGGAAACTGCCGAGCTGAGGAGAGATGACATCACATCCTCTGCCTCTGTGTACTATACAGAGGCAGGGGATGTTTTTCATTGGCTGAGAGCGATCGCGAGTGGGGGGCCACGATTGGATGGCCTCCCCCTGATCTCTGATCGTTCCCAGACAAATGCCGACCACCGCTGGCACCAGGGGGGGGATCCGATCGGACCCCCCGCCCGCGGGAAGGCAATCACGTACCAGATACGTGATTTTGCCTGCCCGTGCCATTCTGCTCATGTATATAGGCATGAGGCGGTCGGCAAGTGGTTATGAGATGTAAATTGTAAAAATGACTAACATGTCATCAGCAAACACAAGCAGTCACTTAAAAGAGAAGTATGGAAATATAAAAAAATAAATAAATATTCATCTAGATGGCTGTAGCACCAATTCCAGCTGCAGCTTGCTCTACCCTGAGAACTAAATGATCAAATACCGCCGATCGCTCAGTTTTTCCCTCTGCGCTGTCAGTCACCATCTCTCTGCTCTGCCCCTCCAGTGCTAACTGGAGTGCTGGACTGTGGTGGGGGCAGAAGGGGCTGGCTCAGCCTCTCAGCAGCATGCTGAGAGGCTGAGCCAGCTGCCAGTCCAAGCATTTGAGTGGATCCCGACTGTCCAGTGTGCACCACCACTGCTGTATAATGGCAGCCTGAGCATCTGAAATGCGGAGTCCAGAAGTGATGACAGCCAGAGTCACCTGGGTGCAAAGCAGTGAGTGGACTAATCGATGTGTGTGATTGGGACTGGTGAGCTGCTGTTATGGGGATTTACTATCTGCTTCTAAAAAGACTGAGCCTTTTAGGAAGTGACCATACAGCCATCTAGTAGCCTTATTGCTGCCTGCAGGCTTGACTGGGACTATTCTAATATGTAAACAATGGTACAACTGGGCCCCAATGCTAGCTGGTTGAAGAGTTAGGACTAAACACTTTCCCTGCTCCTACACAGAGACCTTCACCTTTTGCTTATGCTAAAAGGTATCGCTCAGGAGACACTGGACTATATCCTAGAATTCTCCTAGAGTGCACTGTAGACTAGTTATATTATTATTCATGCTGTATTTAATTCTTCTATGCATTGTTTTTTGTTTACCTTGCTGATTCATGAGTTTACTCCAGTCTAATGGTACAGAAATCTATTTTAGGTTACCTTGGCATAGTGATTATACGGTATAGCGGACCGTATCTGAACCTAAGTTGTGTGTGTTCATTTATGCTCAAACCACCACTTACTCCAACATTGAGTGCTACAAACAATATCTGTTTTGGAACCTGCAATATCCTCTTCCATGCTTGGAGAATTCAACCATAATTATTGAAAACAAATATTTGAATTATTCACACATATAAAAAGTCAAAAGTAAATAGATACATTGACATTTTTGCACAGGGTGTACTACAGACCCCAAAGACTATCCGTCATCTATCCCAAAGTAGAAGACGTCTACCCCAAATGCAGCCAGTGGGGAATTTTATCCACATGGTATGGGCATGTCCACTCATACAGACTTATTGGCAGGCAGTAGTTGCTGACATTAATGTGATTGGTGGAGTTACACTTGAAGTGGATCCATTATGCCGCGTACACACGAGCGGACTTTACGGCGGACTTTGCCCGGCGGATTTTTCGACGTACTTTACGACGGACTTTCTGAATGAACGGACTTGCCTACACACAATCCACCAAAGTCCGTCGAATTCGTATGTGATGACGTACGACCGGACTAAAACAAGGAAGTTCATAGCCAGTAGCCAATAGCTGCCCTAGCGTGGCTTTTTGTCCGTCGAACTAGCATACAGACGGCGGACTTTTCGACTCGATTTCAACGGATACATTTTAAACAAGTTTCAAATCTAAGTCCGTCCAACTTTTGAGCAAACAAAGTCCGCTGGAGCCCACACACGATCGAATTGTCCGACGAAATCCAGTCCGCCGGGCAAAGTCCGCCGTAAAGTCCGCTCGTGTGTACGCGGCATAAGTCCTACTTTTGGGAATTACCGATAACCTACCCATCCATAGGCACACCAAACTCTTTATCTTCTATGCTGTGTATTATGCCAGGAAAGTTATTCTGTCCAAATGGAAAATGCCTGATACTCCTTTGATTTCAGTGTGGGAGTCTTTGATAAATTAAACTCTGACTCTGTACAGGCTGACCTATATGGGGCGTAACTGCCCAAAGAAGTTTGACAAAATATGGTCTTCTTGGATACAGGCTAGACATCTCACAATATAATATAGTTTATAATATAGTTGGTAGGTTTCTCTTTTATTGTCCTTTGTCTCCTATGCGGTTTATATCCCTTCCCCCTTCCATTATTTGATATGCATATACCCATGGTACTTACTCAATTCTGTCTACTCCAGTTCTATCCCCCCCCTCCCCTTCACCCCCCCTCCTGGTTTTCTTTCTCTGGACCCAGCCCTGGGAAGATTTCATGCTGCCCTTCTTCCTATCCCGTCCTTTTTTTCCTTCCCTTTCTCCTGGTACACTGAATGACGGGGGCTAAGAAGCAGAGGGTGTTCCCTTATATATTTATATATTGATGTGTTTTCACAGCATTAAAGAAGAGATATAATGGAAACAACTTTTACCTGATTGTATAGGATGCACCATTGTTTTCCTTTTTCTCTTTGTCCTTTTCTACCTATTGCTTATACTTTTGACTGTGTATTAGTATCTTCCTGCAGGAAGTACCCCTGTTAAGATTCACACGTGTTCTATGCTATACCTTTAATTAAACATTCCTTCTGTTAAAAAAAAATAGATACAAAAAAATAGATACATTGACAAGTCCTTTAATATAAAATAAAAAAAAGTATCACAATTGAAAATGTATAATTCATCACAGTATTCAGTGATGCAGATCTAAGTCATACACAATGCATGACCCCCATCAGCCTGCTAAAAGAAAAGTCCAGCCAAATGCAAACACAATCCAGTCCTGATGCCTACTTGCCACAAATTACATCTCATGGTCTCTGCAGCTAAATGTAAGCAAAGGGTGCAGTCTCTCAGGTGATTTCATTGACCAAATGTCACAGATCAGCTGTGGAGCTGATCTGTGTCTCACCTTTACTGCTGTAGGCCGGCTGGCACCTGTTGTTGCACTAGCTTGTGTTCAGCTCTGCTGCACTCTGCAGCTATGGGTGTCGTCAGCCTCACTTGTTGCTTAATATATGATTCCTTCCTGCTACTTAGTGTCCAGCCCCTCATGTGCTTCTCTATTTAAATCCCTTGCAGACCAGTTCTGGTTGCTTGAGCAACATTTGTTTCTGAGCTCCCTTCGTGTAACCTGCCTTAACCTGACCTCCCGTGAACTGATCTCTTGTGTACCGACTCGGCTTGTTCTGATTACGTTGTCTGCAGCCTGCCTTGACCTTGGCTTGCTATCCGGCTCTCCTTTGCTTCATCCATCCGTCCTTGTCTGACAGTGTCGTCCGGTACTTCCCTAGCAAGCGGGGTGAACCCGGGGGTCGTGAGGGGGTCCCTGGCAGAATACTGGCTGGCCCTTAGACTCTACGCCCTGGGGAATACCCGTGTCACCTGATCGCCTGTGGGCTCACTGTAAGTAGTACCCTGACACCAAATATGGACATATGATATAAAATATTAAAGGGCTAGGTCTGCTTTAACCACTTGCCGACCGGGCCATAGCCGAAAGACGGCTGCAGCACGGTCGGCTAGTTCTGGGTGGACGTCCATGAACGTCCTCCCAGAATACTGCTCTTGCGCGCCCCCTGGGGCGCGCACCCGAGACCTTCTGTGACCGCCGGGTGCAGAGGACCCGGCGCATCACGGATCACCATAAACGGCCGCTGATCGCGGCCGTTTACCATGTGATCGCTCCGTCAAATGACGGAGCGATCATATGTCAACAGACCGGCGTCATCTCATGACGCCGGTTCCTCCCTCCCCTCTGTGTACCGATCGGTACAGTGCGAGGGGAGAGGGGGAGGGATCGGATGGCAGCACCGCTGTGGGCTGCATGTGTAGTGCCCACAGCGGTGCTCAGTGACAATTAGTCACATCCATCCATCCCTCCATGCTCAGCCATCCCTGCAATATACCCTGCAATACTCTGCATAATGCCCTGCAATACTCTGCATAATACCCTGCAATACTCTGCATAATGCCCTGCAATACTCTGCATAATGCCCTGCAATACTCTGCATAATGCCCTGCAATACTCTGAATAATGCCCTGCAATACTCTGCATTATACCCTGCAATACTCTGCATAATGCCCAGCAATACTCTGCATAATACCCCGCAATACTCTGCATTATACCCCGCAATACTCTGCATTATACCCCGCAATACTCTGCATTATACCCCGCAATACTCTGCATTATACCCCGCAATACTCTGCATTATACCCGGCACTACTCTGCAATATACCCGGCACTACTCTGCAATATACCCCGGCACTACTCTGCAATATACCCCGGCACTACTCTGCAATATACCCCGGCACTACTCTGCAATATACCCCGGCACTACTCTGCAATATACCCCGCAATACTCTGCAATATACCCTGCAATATACCCTGCACTACTCCGCAATACTCTGCAATTTTTAACCAGTTCCTGCCCACAGTCATATGACGTCCCTGACTTTGTGCGGGGATATCTGAATGATGAGTGCAGCTACAGGCATCATTCAGATATCAGCTTTTTCAGCCGGCAATTTCCTACACCATAAGAATGATCATAGCGGCTGTTCCACTGCTTGATCATTCTTATGGGAGGCGAGAGGGGACACCCCCCCTTCTCGCCACCCTCCGGTGCTTCTACCGACTCACCGCTACGATCAAAGCCAAGATCTTTTTTTTTTTTTTATTTCAGGCTTCCCAGCCTAGAGGTGAGATGTGGGGTCTTATTGACCCCATATCTCACTGTAAAGAGGACCTGTCATGCCATATTCCTATTACAAGGATGTTTACATTCCTTGTAATAGAAATAAAAGTGATCAAAAATTTTTTTTTGGGGGGAGGGGGAGTGTCAAACTAAAATAAATAAAGTAAAATCAATTTTAAAAAATTTTAAAGTGCCCATGTCCGTGTGCTCGCATGCAGAAGCGAACACATACGTAAGTCCCGCCCACATATGAAAACGGTATTCAAACCACACATGTGAGGTATCACTGCGAACATTGGAGCGAGAGCAATAATTTTTGACCTAGACCTCCTCTGTAACTCAAAACATGTAACCAGTAAAAATTTTTAAAGCGTCACCTATGGAGATTTTTAAGTAGCCACGTTTGGCACCATTCCACGAGAGTGTGCAATTTTGAAGGGTGACATGTTAGGTATCTATTTACTCGGCGTAACTTCATCTTTCACATTATGCAAAAACATTAGGCTAACTTTACTGTTTTTTTTTTTTTTTTTTCCCAAAAAAAGCGTTCGAAAAATTGCTGCGCAAATACCGTGCGAGATAAAAAGTTGCAACAACCGCCATTGTATTCTCTAGGGTCTTTGCTAAAAAATATATATATAATGTTTTGGGGTTCTATGTAATTTTCTAGCAAATAAATTATTATTTTTACATGTAGGAGAGAAATATAAGAATTGGCCTGGGTGCTCCAGAACGCCTGGAGATGCTCCGTGCATGTTGGGCCTCTGTATGTGGCCATGCTGTGTAAAAGTCTCACACATGTGGTATCCCCATACTCGGGAGTAATAGCAGAATGTGTTTTGAGGTGTAATTTGTGGTATGCATATGCGGTGTGTGAGAAATAACCTTCTAATATGACAATTTTGTGAAAAAAAAAAAAAGAAAAAAAATAATCTTGATTTTGCAAAGAATTGTGGGAAAAGATGAAAATTTCAAAAAAACTCACCATGCATCTTTCTAAATACCTTGGAATGTCTTCTTTCCAAAAAGGGGTCATTTGGGGGGTATTTGTACTTTTCTGGCATGTTAGGGTCTCAAGAACTTAGATAAGCCGTCAGTACTTCAGGTGTGATCAATTTTCAGATATTGGCACCATAGCTTTTGGACTCTCTAACATTCACAAAGACCAAATAATTTACACCAAGTTGTACTTATTTTTACCAAAGATATGTAGCAGTATAAATTTTGGGCAAAATTTACGAAGAAAAATTACTAATTTGCTAAATTTTATAACAGAAACAAAGAAAAATGCATTTTTTTTACCAAACTTTCAGTCTTTTTTCTTTTATAGCGCAAAAAATAAAAAACCCAACGGTGATTAAATACCACCAAAAGAAAGCTCTATTTGTGTGAAAAAAAGGACAAAAATTTCATATGGGTAAAGTGTTGTATGACTGAGTAATTGTCATTCAAAGTGTGAGAGCACCGAAAGCTAAAAATTGGTCTGGTTAGGAAGGGGGTTTAAGTGCCCAGTGGTCAAGTGGTTAAGAAATGGACATAGTGGGTATACTCAATACTGCTGGTAACAACACAAGTCCCCTATCTGCAACTTATGTTGTGCATCCTTCTAGTCTAATTTGACATTGGGCTCAGAGAAAAGTTGTAGTAGTGGTTCTTTTGTATCGTTTGGAAACCAAAGAAGGTATTCTTTTAAGTAATCATGCTTCTGCCAAGAACTTTGCCACAAATCACTCTGTCCTCAGTGTGAATAAGATAATTTGACTGGGCTACAAACAGAATGAAAAGCAATTGTATCTGTGGCCCACAAAAACCAAATGCAGCTTTTTATAAACCTGCACTATAAAAAAGCCTGGAATCTAAATGAAATGTATCATAATGCTATTCTCACCTGTTATTACTGAGTCACAATTATTTCACCTCATTTTCATCCCAAGGTGATTCTAACTGCTATTGTTGGAAGTAAAACGCCAAATAAAACTCACAATAGAAATAATGTTAGAGACCTATTCATCTTAAACTCATAAAGAACTGGCATTAATAGAAAAAGATGGTGGCATAACTAATAAAGCATCTTAGTGTATATATTGCATGTCTGTCAGGCTTATACCACTGGCACAAGTGGTCAGGCAATATAGCTAGCTTCTGTGTTCGTCACCTATAGCAGCCCCCTTTCTCAGGAGGCACGCAAGGTCTTATACACAATGCTATAGCACCTGGCCACCATGCACAGGCACAAACTGAGCAAAGCAAAGAGGTACTTGCGGTTGTGAATTTATGCAACTACAGCGCTGCCCCTATGCACCTATTTTTATATATGATATCAAAAATCTGTATAAGTGTAAAAATAAATCATATATACAGTACCGTAACTATTATTAACCTTACAATATATCTTATATTTTGCAATAGTACATAATACAAGATAAAAAAGCAATATAATAAAAACCCAACCAAAGTGCTATAAGTGAAATGAATAAATAGTTCTAAAGTGGCAATTACAATTCATATAGTTCATAAATATCAAAAGTGCTCAGAAGTAATAATAAAGTCAAACAAATGTATGGATATTTGCGGTTGGCAGACAGGCAAAGTGGTTCAATGACAGTCAATTCCGCAGTCAAAAGGTAAGCAGAGCTCATAGAATAGTCCATAACTGATCTGAGGTCTTCAACAAGGGAATTCAAACAGCAGAGCAGGACAGGCAAGCAGAGAGCTTGGAGCAAGTGTTTCAAACGCAATATCACAAGCATGGGGCTGCAGGCTTGGCTGGCTTAAATCAGGTTTGGTCTCCACCCAGAGACTGGGTACATCAATTACCTCGCAGGTGGACAGACAGAGTATGGACCACAGCCAAAACCAGGATGCTGGAATGAGACCAGCAGCTGTGATGCACTTCTGCCAAAGTCCTTATTGAAACAAGCACTTCCGTAAATGCTCAAGATAACACAAGCAGTTTTGAGGCCCAGCAGCACAATTTAACATACATTGGTTCTGAAAACTTGTAGATGCAGAGTCTAATTAAAAGAAGGATCTTGTAAGATTTGCTAGTATTAACAGACTACAGTATTTCCCATATAACAAAGTGAATATACATATACAGTATTGGAGTAACAACTAACATCCAATGATTAGTCATGGGCTAGCACAAAGGAGTCATTAAACAATAAGATACAACAACAATTCTTTCTTTAAACCATTTATTGTTTTTAGTAAATACATTTTGGCCATGGTGTTGTTCAAGCGGTAACCTGTTAATGTTTAAATGAAATACAAATAAATATGAAGCCATCTTGGCTATATAACCACAACTCAAAATTTATACGGTGTCCATACAGACAATGCTGGACAACTATTCCCCCAATGAACAGCACCATGACTGACTATTTCCATAAATAGGGGAGGGGGGTGGGAGTCCCGGTCCTGTACCACACGGTCTGAAGGTAACGGCCGGACAGCCCTCCTTTATCTCCTCCAAATTTGCAGGCTTAGGGGCCCACCAAACTACACCAATCCGCTGCCTCTTGCTACCCTGCGGAGGCTGCTGATATCCAATGGCAATCCTGAAACACAGAATAGGGAAACGTGCATCCCCTTTGGCTCTCCCATGTGGGTCCTCCATATTGCATGAACCCATCATTATGCATGTCTGATAAAGTGGGGATCACAAGTTTGTTGAACTGTAATGCCGCGCACATTCCGACAACAGAATCCATTTTTTTTCCGATGGATGTTGGCTCAAACTTGTCTTGCATACACACGGTCATACATATCTTGTCGGAAATTCCGAACGTCAAGAACGCGGTGACGTACAACACGTACGACGGCACTAGAAAAGGGAAGTTCAATAGCCACCTTTTGGGCTCCTTCTGCTAATCTCGTGTTAGTAGAAGTTTGGTGAGAGACGATTCGCGCTTTTCAGCCTCGTGCTTTTCCGATCGTTACTGCTCTTCAGTTTGTGCTTGTGGGTTCATATCTGGTTTTCAGTGCATGTAGTCAGTTCGCATTTGTTTTTCAGTGCATATTTTATAGTAAGTATTTGATTTCCAGTGCGCTCTTGTCCGCTCGTTTCTGATTTTCAGATCATTCTTCTCAGGCCTTTCTGATTTTCAGTGCATTTTGTTAGTTTGTTCTGACCAGCCAACCATTTTGAAGCCATGTTGCGGATACGTACTCGTCGTAGAATTTGTGCTGTGCAGAGGCTTGGTGTTGGGGTTCTTACTTTAGATAATAACTATTAGATAATCACCTGAATGACCGCAACATACAGGGATATGTAATGAAATACTGACACATAATCACACACATAGGTTGGACTTGATGGACTTGTGTCTTTTTTCAACCTCAAGGCGGGGAGGAGTTCATGGACCAAGAATTGGTTACTCCAGCGTGACCAATTATCTCATATACCTTTGTTGCGGGAGATCTATGAGAATAATCCTGATGGTTTCAGGAATTATCTCCGGATGATGGACCCCGTTTTTCACCGTTTGTTGGCTTTGCTGTCCCCTTATATTAGCAGGCAGGACACCTGAATGCGGCAAGCCATCACTCCCGAGCAGAGGCTAGTCGCCACATTGCGTTACTTGGCGACAGGGAGAAGTCTGCAGGACATCAAGTTCCCGACAGGTATCTCCCCCCCAGGCTCTGGGGACAATTTTTCCAGAGACCTGTTCTGCCATCATTCAGGTCCTGCAGAAGGACTATATTAGGGTAAGTTTTCTCCTTGAACATCACATTCTATGTCTTTAATGTTTGCTAATGTATTGTATTTCGTTCATCATTCCCTAATTACCATGATTGTAATATGCTGTGAATGTCCCCTTTGTTATCATGCATGCTTGAATTTTTAAAACTTCTTTTTTTGTCCTTCATGCATATTTGCCTTCACTAACCTCCCCAGCATGCTATCCTGGGCCCATACACACTTAGCCTAGTCACTTAACAATGCATTTTGTCAGCTCCGTAGTAGTGCTTTACCCTAAACACCCCCTAAAATGTGTACAAATGTTATTTGTGTGCTTAAATTCATGCAGAGTGCCAGAGGCATTTTTTGGGGTCCCAAAATCATTTGGAACCCTCCCTCCCCCCAAAACTGCTAAGTCAACCGATACCAATCCTCTGTCTGCTGACTTTGCCAAACCCATACACACTATACCTACCTCTTTTGTGGTCAGATTTCTGTATGAATTTCCCAAAGCATGTAGTGAAAGGGCCTGCCATAATACTTTCAAATGGTACTGTTTAAAGCTTTGTTCTCCTATTAACTTGATAGGTAATTGCAGAATGTTAAAAAGTGCTTCAATTTGTACAGTGTTTATATTTTTAGATTATGACACTTCTTACCTGTCCAGTGGGCTGCCAGTAGTGTAAGTAAGGAGGGCCTGGCCAAAGTAACACACATTATTTAGCAATTCAGCTCTCAATGAAGTGACAAGGGTTACCTGTCCAAAACATCCCCCCCCCCTTAATTTTTTACAATGGCCCATCAGAGAGGATTAGGAATCTGATAAGTGGACCTTATATTTTTGTCTTTAAATACTCCTTAAAATAAATGTTATACTGATGTTGGCCAAGAATGTTTGTGTCTAATCTGCTTGCAATGTTTATGTGCAAAATTACTAAGTTCTTTTTTCTTTTTTGACTCAACAGTTTCCTTCAATGCCACAGCAATGGCAGACTGTGGCTTCCCAATTTACCCAGCGGTGGGACTTTCCCAACTGCCGAGGGGCAATTGATGGGAAAAAAGTCCACATCGTGCCACCCCCCAACTCAGGGTCATACTATCATAATTACAAGGGGAGTTTTGTTCTCCTATTATCTTGATAGGTAATTGCAGAATGTAAAAAAGTGCTTCAATTTGTACAGTGTGTATTTATATTTTTGGATTATGACACTTCTTACCTGTCCAGTGGGATGCCAATAGTGTAAGTAAGGAGGGCCTGGCCAAAGTAACACACATTATTTATGCATTCAGCTCTCAATGAAGTGGAAAGGGTTACCTGTCCAAAACATACCCCCACTCAATTTTTTACAATGGCCCATCAGAGAGGGTTAGGAATCTGATAAGTGGACCTTATATTTTTGTCTTTAAATACTCCTTAAAATAAATGTTATACTGATGTTGGCCAAGAATGTTTGTGTCTATTCTGCTTGCAATGTTTATGTGAAAATTATCTAAGTTCTTTTTTCTTTTTTGACTCCACAGTTTCCTTCAATGCCACAGGAATGGCAGACTGTGGCTTCCCAATTTACCCAGCGGTGGGGCTTTTCCAACTGCGGAGGGGCAATTGATGGGAAACACGTCCACATCATGCCACCCCCCAACTCGGGGTCATACTATCATAATTACAAGGGGTTTAATAGTATTGTGATGTTGGCGGTGATGTCAGCGACATATGAGTTTCACTATGTGGACGTGGGGAAGAATGGTGGGATGTCGGATGGTTGAGTCATTGCCAAGACAGAGTTCTACACACAGTTCCAGAATGGTGGCTTGGGATTGCCATCTGCTGAAGAGAATGTGGAAGGACTCCCGTTTGTCTTTGTTGCTGATGAAGCGTTTGGGCTGGGTGATCACCTGATGCGGCCGTTCCCGATGAGGACCCTCACCCAGGACCAGAGGGTTTTTACCTACCAACTGGCCAGAGCCAGAAGAGTGGTTGAGAATGTTTTCAGGATAATGGCCAGCTGGTTCCGCCTATTCCTTACAACAATCAACATGGCAGAATATAAACTTAACCATATAATCCTTTCATGCTGCATTCTCCACAACTCTTTAAGGAGAAATTCAATGAACTATGTTGCCTCAGTTGGGCTGAGGATGAACTTAATGAACAAACCCTGACCGCGCTTGAAGCTGGACGTCCAGGCTTGCCCCCCCCCAAAGCAACCGCGAGGTCCGTATCAAATATATGGAGTACTTTGCGGGTAGGGGGGCCATTGATATGCCTGAAAATGTTTAATAAACATTTTTTAAATATTTTTTTTGTTAAACTGAAATAAGATTTCCTTTGATTTACTGCTTGTGTTTCTTTTAGCTGTCTCCTAGGTTTTCCAATGGGCTTTTTTTTGGCCATTTTCTTAAATAGTGCAAACATAATTTATTTGATACATGAGGTGACAATCTCTTCTTTAGCAAACTATTATTATGTTGATGTCCAGACGAAGACATCACGCCTGCTGTCATCCCCCATTGGGGCTAGCCGGCTCACCTACTGAGGGAGTGATCCGTCCTGTTGCTCGGAACTGCCGAAAGAGTGGTAACAGGCACACCTAGATGGCCGGCCATCCATTTACCTGAGAAGTGCCCTTTGGATTGCGGAGATCCCCCAGAAAGCGTCCAGTACCATGTGCGGCGATGAACGGTGCACTTCACGGCACGGATGACACCGCACCTAGGAAGTACCTGTGGATCCCCATACAGGACCCGGTAGCGGTAACGTACTTGGTCACCTTTGCTTTGTGTGTGTTGCTGCTCATACAAGCCACTGTATGATTCACCACAACAGCGCGCATTTGGTTATATTCAACATATTACCATACAGATTGCAATATCCCGCAACATATTATCCTGGACTCCTGCAAATCCAGTTTAACCTCCATATGTGCATGGCCCATACATCTCCATCTATAGGATGATTGGTGTTTGGTAACAGGACCTACATCAGTGCCCCACTCCACGGCTCTTTACTCTCTCCTTTCCCTTTCCTCCCTTTCCCCATCCCCTCCTCACCTCACTCACTCCCTTCCCCCTCTTCCCCTTTCCCTATATTTTTCCCTGATCTGAGCCACCCCCCCCCCTTCGGGGGGATTGATGTCTGCCTTGCAACCTTATTCAGCATAGCTGGACACTTCTCAATGTAGTATTTATTTATTTATTTATTTATTTTATTTATTTCAGGTACTTATATAGTGCTGTCAATTTACGCAGCGCTTTACATATACATTGTACATTCACATCAGTCCCTACCCTCAAGGAGCTTACAATCTAAGGTCCCTAACTCACATTCATACATACTAGGGACAATTTAGACAGGATCTAATTAACCTACCAGCATGTCTTTGGAGTGTGGGAGGAAACCGGAGTACCCGGAGGAAACCCACGCAGGCACAGGGAGAACATGCAAACTCCAAGCAGGTAGTGTCATGGTTGGGATTTGAACCAGTGACCCTTCTTACTGCTAGGCATGAGTGCTACCACTACACCACTGTGCCGCCCAGGTTGCGCTGACATCAATAGCCTAGACATCCGGACGGTCTGTTTGTTAGTCTTTACATGTTGTTATGTCCCCCCTGTCTGTGTAATAGTGTTGATCGATTCATGTCACCGATCATTTTTATTAGGGCAATGTAATTATCGATGTATGCCCTTATATCTCCACGTTTTATATCTTTGTACCACATTAAACACTGATTTGATTACACATACTCATCCAGATTGCCTTTCCTTTGAGCCCTACTTTTCTTTTTTGGTCCCCCTCTGTTTGGGACAATTTTTGGGTCTGCTACACACAAACCTTGTTTTTGTTGTTAATGTATGTAATGCATTACTGTTTAAAATATACATCATTTTCAGCACCATGAATGAATTTTGGTGAGTCACGAAAATGGCATGATTCTGGCAAATTATAAAGCACTGTGGGAGTTATTTACTAAAGGAAAATCCACTTTGCACTACAAGTGCACTGCAAAAGTGCACTTGAAAATGAACTTGAAACTACACTGAAAGTGCACTTGTAGTGCAAAGTGGATTTGCCTTTAGTAAATAACCCCCATTTCATTGCAAACACCAACTTAGTCCAAAAAATTATATTGAACATTGAAAGAAGAAGCCACACATTGTTAATCAGAAAACATTTTACTCTGTGCACATTCACATGTGCGTTAGAAAATGTTTTTTAAACAAACCAACATATTTTAGTAATAACATTTTTGTTTTTGACAGTACAAATAGCTTTTTGTGTTAAAACAGGCATGTTTAAAACCATAAAACAATACACAACTCAGGAACTTACAAAGTTCAACTTTGACAAAGTGAAGGCAATATCAGACATTAGTATGTCCAAACTGTGTTGATCTTGCCTTCATTAGATCATCACCCTGTGAAAGCCAAATTTTGAAGATGCACACAAATTGAGAGTCAAAATGGAGATTTCCCTCCTGATCTCATGCCTAATGTCAACATGTGCTAGCTCTCAACATGGGGATCAATAGACATATTTTGGGGGTGCAACCCCTTCCTCTCATCTATTTTAGTTGCGAGAAAGGGGTTGCACCCCCAAAACGCGTACCTTGATATCCCGCGATGGCAGATAGCACATGTTGACACACTGTGTGCATCTTCAAAATTTGGCTTTCAAAAAAGTTGTAAAATGTGTGAAAATACTAAAAATACAAACAAACTAGAACAAATTTGTGTTTTTTTATATTTTACCTAAAACATCAATGATGTTTTTGAGTCTTTTTCCACATCATTGATGTCTTCCTTGATCTTATGTAAATTACGATTGCACACCATGATCTCCCCGATGAGGACGTGTGCACATGCACTTGTGAAATGTGAATCTTCTTCCACAACATCCACATCACCTAAAATTAAAAAACACACCATGTATTATAAATATGCAGGCATCCATCTATTACCTGAAGCCTTTGCCTCAGGCATTGATCCAGTCACCACACATCATACGGCAATTTGCTAGATCCATATGATTCATCTGAGGTGGGACAGTTGGACATTTATTCCTTGGTTACTTAGCTAATATTACTGTTTCCAGTAAATTGTTTGTCCCACCCACCTGGATGTGAACTACATGGGCATACATCACAGAATAGATATTGCAGAATAGATATTGCAGATGCACCTTGAGAATGTGCCTAATATTCACAATACTTACAGTTTGTGAATCATGTAATATCAGTATGGACTTTTCTGTTCTCAGTGCCTGCTTTGGTATGGAATCATCACACTGGAATTTATTTGAATGTTAAAAAAACTTTTTGAAAACTTGGCCTCTGAGGAAGGTATTTGAACATCTCATACCGGAAACGCGTCGGGCATTTGGGCATTTACATTGTATGCTAATTATGTGTACAACATTTGTTTGACTTTCCATTTAACATACGTTGTGCATCTTTGTCTTATGTGGATTTTACATGTTTTATTCTACATCATTAAAGATTACTTTTTACATATTTCTGAGTGGGTGGTCTGTTAAAGTCCCAATTGAGGGGGTTACCATTTTTGTTCCTAATGATAGGGATTAGGCCACAATGCTCTATGTGAGATGATGGGAGCCTCTCGTTTTTCTGAAGCTTTTGCTTCAGACACTCACCTGTTGTGGTCACTATTTTGCCTACTTCATAAACCTCTCCTTCCTCCACATCTTCTGGTTGTGGTGTGGGGATTTGCTTTTCTTTCAGAGGTGGGGGGTCCCTGGTGTCCTCAGATGTCCTGAGTCTTTTCTCCCCTATGTGAATAAAAAAAAGGTATACTTAGCACACAGATATTTGAGGGCAGAAATAGTGATATGAAACATTGCTTGGAATACAATTTTCTTTTTTGGCAGACTTCCAAGCTGAAGACATTATTTTTTTCCATTTCTAAATCTGGAATACTTACATTTTTTGTACAATTTTTACACATGGAGACATCCCTAATATCCACTGGAGCACCTGTGTGGGACACCCGAAAAAGTTTGTTCTGTTGTCTCACACTAGTGCTCCTGCGACCAGTTATGTAAACAGCTGCTGAGTGTCCTCTCCTTACACTGAATCAAGTTTGCATTTCATTCTAGTAAAAACCCATCTAAACAACAATGTCATAAACTTCTTTTAATACAAATAGGCCTGAACAAATGTAGTTAACCTGTATCTGCCAAAAAATTGTATTAGTGGGCGAACAAATTATGTTTACTATGAATGATTACTGTGCCCACAAACATGAAAGTTGCCATTTTAAACTGTACCACAGTAAAGAAAAGCACATGGGGCAGCATGAAATTAATAATAATAATAGGAACACACGACAACTACTTACTTATTTGAAGAACTCTCTTGATCTTTCTGTGCTAATCCTGCTCCCTCAATTTCAGGTTTGACCAGCGTTTCCTCAATTGATCCTTTGATCGTCATACCCCAAAATTCCTGTGCAGACTTCTCACAACTTTAGCTACGATCTTGGCCTTTCTGACATTTGGATTTGGGTAAGGTCCATACTTCCCATCATAGTCGGCCCTCTTCAAGATGTCCACTATCTCTATAAAGGACTTATTGAGGCCTTAAATTTCCTCCGGGATCGGGACTTTCGTGGCTCCGGGCTTTCGTTGTTGCTGCTGTCTGCATGCACTTGCTCTTTCTCCGCCATGTGCTCTCCCACTGCACTGAAAGACAAGGGGCGGGGAATAGACTAGAAAGAACATCAGGGGCGGGTGGAGTTTCACGCAGGAACAGTGTACATAAAGCGTAACACGCGTGCGTCATACGTACGATCTGTGAGCGGAGGAAGGAGGAAGCGCCGATCGTTCTAGCGAAGGTACAAGTTTAAGTTGGTGCATCAGTGGCCTATACTGCCTCTAGATTGAAGCCTATATTGGGACAAGATTAGAAGAGTTTAGCCTGACATTAGGGTTTGTCTTGTGTTGTGTCTTGCAGAGAAAATGAATGGCTTCAATGATCACAACTTCCTCCCCTATTCATAGACAAGTACAGGGAGCTTTGAATGAATGTATGTTGTATATGCCCGTCCCAAAAAAAGCAACAATTCTCTGCGCTTAGTACAATATTCTAACGGTGTATGTGCGGCACATAAATAATTATATGACTAGTAGCAGCTGCTTAAATAGTAGAACATGTATATAGGCAATAATGAATCAATTAAATTAGATAAATATATAAATACACAATTATATATATATAAATATATAAGGTGTCTCTTCAGTATTGCAGCAGCGCTGTGCACCCCAATTAATCAGGGTCTCTTTCTTAATCTATTTCAGAAAGTTCAAACACGGATCTGATAGCCAGAGTCCCACCAATAAATAATCAAGATGTATTCTGTGAGGGTAGTAATCCTTTCACCAAGCGATACACCACGTGCTGGGGTCCCCAATGAAAACTCACTCACCAGAAATCAGATCAATAAAAGCCTTGATTAATAGTAGTACGACTGCATCAATATCCAAAGCGACCACCAGATGTCAGTATAATTCCCAGTAGTTCCAATAGGATATGTAGAAGAAACAAAAATGCTCACATAGCGTGATACTGCTAAACATCTTTATTTGAACCATCCAAACATTTCCTTAAAACCATGCGTACCAAAATTTAATAAACATTGAGCAAAGATAACAAAGTGCACTGTGCCTGATTGTGTCCTCCAGTCGTGAAAACCTGTCAGGAGCGCTCCCTGTGTGTAACCACAGTCACACACTTCCTGGTTCCTCGGTTGGTGGAGCGCATGCGTCACTTCCTGTGCGACACGTCCCTAACGTTTGGTCACTTCCTGGACTTCTTCTGAGGGCGTGACACACAAGAAAGGAGGCCGGTATTTATATAAGTGGCAGGCGGAACAGCCAATCAGCAGAAGCAGACGCCCGGATGACTCACACATCCCCGCCCCTAATGCTAAATACTGTCAGCAATGTGTGAAATAACATCATCCAGACATTCTGCTCCCACAGGTCGTATTAAGCATGACAATACCGGTTCTAGTGGAAGATGACCTAATGCATAAAAAACAAGCACCTTGAATACCTGCAATCATTCAGTGTATGCAGCGCGGACATTGATCCGCAGCGCTATCATTGAGCAAGCACACTTTCGTTATTCATTAAAACTGATTAAAATATTCTCTCTCAAAATATAAAAGTTTTCAGTAAACAAGAATTGTCTAGCAATTTTACATCATACATTGCTTATCCTATGAATAAAGATAAAAACTGCATAGCGATTTCCTAGCACGTATTGAATAATCGCATACGCTAAATTGCACCTGATACACATATGTTGGAATATTAAAATAAATATATTGTCTAGCAATTTTACATCATACATTGCTTATCCTATGAAAAGATAAAAACTGCATAGCGATTTCCTAGCACGTATTGAATAATCGCATACGCTAAATTGCACCTGATAAACATATGTTGGAATATTAAAATAAATATGTATTAAAATTGTATATCTAAAATGTATATATGTACATATATAAAATATATTACAATCCACATGTAAATATATGTATATAAAACATCTATATAGAAAACGTGATCATATTGGAGTCAAAATTTCATTATAATAAAACATTACACTGTGATAAAAAGAAACTGGAACCATACCCCAGGGTATATCTATGTGTCACTGATGAAACAATTTATGTCAAGCTCTATGTTAAGACCCTTGGGAGCAATCACATCCACAGAATAGATCCAATGGGTTTCACATTTGGATAACTCTCGGATGCGATTTATGCCCCTCCAATGGGACTGGAGATGTTCAACCCCCCAAACTTCCAATCCCGTCGGGTCACTATTATGTTTTAATTTAAAATGCAGTGAGACGTTATGATACTTATAGCATATTTTTATGCTGTTTATGTGTTCAGCTATTCTCATCTGTAATAGCCTTTTTGTACGGCCTATATAGATTAAACCGCAAGGACATTTCAATGCGTACACCACAAAGGTGCTGTTGCATGTAATGAATTGTTTAATCCCGAAACTGCGATTATTAATCGGGGAAAGGAAACTATCAATTCCTCTAAGAAGTCTGCAGACCTCCCTGCAGGCTTTGCATCTCCTGCACGCAAAAAAGCCGCGATCCCAAAATGTCGGAGGACGTTTAGGAGGGTCAATCACTTTCTTCACCACTCTGTCTCCAAAACTCATGGTTTTTCTATAAATGAACTGGGGCTCAGAAGGTAATACTGTGGTGAGTTTCTTATCTAACCGGAGTATATGCCAGTGTCTTCTGAAGATCTCCTCCACTTCCTTGTATTGAGTATGAAATTGAGAAATAAAGCCCCATTCTTTATTACGATTTTTTTCTGTTGGTGCTACCTCAGAACACACCAGCCGTGATTCTTGTAAGCATGTAATTCTAGGTATTTCAGCCACTTCCTCCACCACCTTCTTCAGTTTCTTCAGGTCATATCCCTTGGCTTCAAATGTCTCTGTAAGGACTTTAGATTAAATCCAGAACTGTGTATCTTCAGAGCAGTTTCTTCTTACTTTCATAATCTGTCCTTTTGGGATATTCCGGAGCCATAATGGATGATGACCGCTTGAGATGGGCAAATAACTGTTCCTGTCTGCTTTTTTAAAATAAACTTTTGTTTCTAATTTATCGTTCACCCTATAAATGGTGATGTCCAAAAAGTTTCTTTATTTCTTCTTTATGCCATTCTGAAGTAAGCTTAATATTGTTGTTATTATTATTCAAGGCCTGTATAAATGCTCCTAATGACTCAGATGTACCATTCCAGATAAAAAACAGGTCATCAATGAAGCGTTTGTAAGATATAAGTTCCGGCCTTTGTTCTTTAAAAATGGTCTTATCCTCCCACTCTGCCATGAACAAATCGGCTATGCTGGGCGCGAATGTCGCGCCCATCGCAACGCCTCTTTGTTGTGAGTAGAATGTACAGTCATACCAAAAATAGTTATGACTAAGGCAGAAATCCAAGGCATTCCTAAGGAAAATCTTTTGGTTGTGGGAGAGATCCTCTCTTTGACTAAGGGCCCAATTGAGCGCCAATAAGGCATCATCATGCTGTATGATGGAGTAAAGAGAGGAAACGTCGGCTGTGACCAAAATTGCCTGCTCTCTTCCTATCAGGCTCACATTCTGCAAACAATTAAAAAATTGTTAGTGTCCCTTATATATGAATGGGTATTAGTGACACTCTTTTGCAAGAACCGGTCCAGAGAGAATATTTTAATCAGTTTTAATGAATACCGAAAGTGTGCTTGCTCAATGATAGCGCTGCGGATCAATGTCCGCGCCGCATACACTGAATGATTGCAGGTATTCAAGGTACTTGTTTTTTATGCATTAGGTCATCTTCCACTAGAACCGGTATTGTCATGCTAAATAGGACCTGTGGGAGCAGAATGTCCGGATGATGTTATTTCACACATTGCTGACAGTATTTAGCATTAGGGGCGGTGATGTGTGAGTCATCGGGCGTCTGCTTCTGCTGATTGGCTGTTCCGCCTGCCACTTATATAAATACCGGCCTCCTTTCTTGTGTGTCACGCCCTCAGAAGAAGTCCAGGAAGTGACGAAACGTTAGGGATGTGTCGCACAGGAAGTGACGCATGCGCTCCACCAACCGAGGAACCAGGAAGCGTGTGACTGTGGTTACACACAGGGAGCGCTCCTGACAGGTTTTCACGACTGGAAGACGCAATCAGGCACAGTGCACTTTGTTATCTTTGCTCAATGTTTATTAAATTTTGGTACGCATGGTTTTAAAGGGATGTTTGGATGGTTCAAATAAATATGTTTAGCAGTATCACGCTATGTGAGCATTTTTTTTCTTCTACATATCCTATTGGAACTACTGGGAATAATACTGACATCTGGTGGTCGCTTTGGATATTGATGCAGATTTACTACTATTAATCAAGGCTTTTATTGATCTGATTTCTGGTGAGTGAGTTTTCATTGGGGACCCCAGCACGTGGTGTATCGCTTGGTGAAAGGATTACTA
This sequence comes from Lithobates clamitans, assembly GCA_037952925.1. Taxonomy (NCBI): domain Eukaryota; kingdom Metazoa; phylum Chordata; class Amphibia; order Anura; family Ranidae; genus Lithobates; species Lithobates clamitans. Next base: position 367,358 of record JBBGZY010001175.1, on the reverse strand, counting down.
CCCTCACAGAATACATCTTGATTATTTATTGGTGGGACTCTGGCTATCAGATCCGTGTTTGAACTTTCTGAAATAGATTAAGAAAGAGACCCTGATTAATTGGGGTGCACAGCGCTGCTGCAATACTGAAGAGACACTTTATATATTTATAATTGTGTATTTATATATTTATCTAATTTAATTGATTCATTATTGCCTATATACAAGTACAGGGAACTGCCCTGTCTGTGGCAGGTGAAACATCCACATTATAATCATAAACAAAAGAGGCAGGCAGCGCTGGAGAAACTGCTTGAGTTGGTGAAGCCGCAGATTCCCACGGCAACCATCCCCTATTTCAGGGATATGCAATTAGCGGACCTCCAGCTGTTGCAGAACTACAAGTCCCATGAGGCATAGCGAGACTCTGACAGCTACAGACATGACACCCAGAGGCAGAGGCATGACGGGACTTGTAGTTTTGCAACAGCTGGAGGTCCGCTAATTGCATATCCCTGCCCTATTTGAAGGCCAAAATTGGTGGGCTGAGGAGCACTGATAACAGGGAGCACAATAAGGTCCAGGATTCCATGAGATCAGGAGCAGCAGCAAATGCCATTTATGTCCCCAGGCTGTGGTACTATGAGAGACTTCATTTTCTGTCAGACCAGACTGAAGTCAGGCAATCACTCTCAACCCTACCTTCAACTCTTCCTTCAACGCATCCTTCCACCCAAGCTGAGGCTTCCGACGTCCAACCTGGGCCTTCCAGCCAGGAAGATGTGGAGGAGCAGCTTGAGCCAGGTATAGCATTGTTCTACAGATTTCTTGTTGTAAAATTAATGATGTTAACTAGATGTTATTATTGATCACTAATTGCTGATTTAATAAAGTGTTTACATATCAATAGACAGTAGTGGCCAAAAATGCTTGGGACAAGAATGAAAAATGCTGGAGTCAGAAGGATAGTCTTTTCTATTTGTTAACATTCAATTTGCAACAGTCATGAGCTGAAAATTAGGTGTAATTGATGAATAAAAAAATAAAACTATGTCCCTTTTTCATACACAGGAAAGCCTCAGCCAGGAGGAGGACGTGGAATGTGGCAGCCAGGAGGAGGCTGTGGAATGTGGTAGCCAGGAGGTGGCTGGGGTATGTGGTAGCCAGGAGGTGGCGGGGGTAAGTGGCAGCCAGGAGGTGGCAGGGGTAAGTGGCAGCCAGGAGGTGGCCCGGCCCAGTAGCCTTACTGAACCCCACGTTCCTCCCCTCCGCCTTCCAACCAAAAGGCCCAGGAAAGGGAGTAACATGGAGGAGGCAGCGCTTAGGCTGATTCGGGAGGCTAATGCTGCCCTCAGAACCACCCCCACTCTTCAAGAGACCTTTGCCTCCATGGCTGCATGCAAAATGCAGGAAATGGAGGAGGGCCAAAGCCTCATCTGTGAGCAAATGATGTATATGTCCCTAAATAAGGGGTTGAGGGGCCAACTCACAAACAAAACACACCTGTGTGAGTTGGACCATCCTCCTCTTCTCCTCCTCCTCTTCTCCTCCTCCTCCTCCACCTCCTGCTACAACTCCAAAACCACAGCCTGGAAGCAAGCCTGGACGGAAGAGTGAAAGGATGACAAGAGTGTGTTGGCCTGGGTTCAGTCTGGTCTGACAAAAGACGCAGGCTGTTGTATGACCACAGCCTGGGGACATATATGTCATCTGCTGCTGTTCCTGATCTCTTGTAGTTTGGGACCGGATTGTGCTCACTATTATATGGACTCCTCATGCTACCAATTTAGGATGAAAAATAGTTGATGTGTGCCCTGGGGTACAAAGGCTTCGCCAATTTCACTATTTTCTCCAGCGTTGCCTTCCTCTTTATTTTATTATGACCCATAATAAATGGCTATTTATTTTTCACAAATACTTTCCTATGTTTTTTACATAAAAAAGGACAGTTTGTTTGTGAGTAGGCAGGTACATTTCCTAAATACAATGTCAAATTAACAAGGGACACCAACACCAACCAACCTCCTTGAGGTTAAAAAAATACTAGATAATAATGGTGTTGTGTTAACTTGACACAAAACGAAAAGTAATATTATGGAGAACAATAGAAAAAAAAAGCAGGAGATCTTGATAAAAAAAACACTATAAACAAAAATTAAAAACATTATTATGGAGATCTGACGAAAAAAAAAATACATATTCAGGAGATCGCGAGAAATAATAAAGAAATCATTTTTTAAGAACTCTGTGTGAATATAAGCAGCAAAACAACTTCATTATTCTAGCATTATAAAGAAGAAGAGAATACACTTTGCATTAAAAGATTTAAAAATTTGCAGCGTGGTGAATGTGCTATCTCCATTATGAGTGCTAGTTTTACCAGACCGAGCGCTTCCGTCTTGTAATTGATTGAGAGCATGTGTGGAACTTTGTGCGTCGGAATTGTGTACATACGATCGGAATTTACGAGAATGGATTTTGTTGTCGGAAAATTTGAGATCCAGATCTCAAATTTTGTTTGTCGGACATTCCGATGGAAAATGTCCGATGAAGCCTATACACGGTCAGAATTTCCGACAACAAGCTCCTACCGAACATTTGTTGTCGGAAAATCCGACCGTGTGTACGCAGCATAAGCGGTCAGATCCAGGGTGTATAGATAACCTAGAGCAGCCTTTCTCAACCTTTTTAACACGGTGGAACACTTGAAATAACTTTCCAGTCTCAAGGAACCCCTGCTAAAAATGACTATATCTACAACTTAAGATACATTAGTGTGATGGTCAGCATGGAAGTTGCTCCTTACAATTGTGAACATTGGGAATAATTTACAGACTTAATACTTTACAGATAGCTAAAAAGATCAATGATGTCAGTGGGAACTTATCCGAGAAGCAGATATTGCTCATTGCTCAAGGAACCCTTAACAACCTATGGAGGAACCCTAGGTTTCGATGGAATGCTGATTGAGAAACCCTGACCTAGAGACTTAGGAAGATTTTATTTACATATATCACTTCAAGATTGTACTGTATTCCAATAGATAACCCCACTGGCAAGCCTACATGCCTGCTGGCCTTTTTATTTTTTAGTCAATGCATAAACAACTTATGCCGCGTACACACAATCGGAATTTTAGTCGTAAAAAGGTAAGATGGCTTTTCCGACAGGATTCCGCTCAAGCTTGTCTTGCATACACACGGTCACACCAAATTCCAACCATCAAGAACGCAGTGACGTACAACACGTACGACGGGACTAGAAAAAGTAAGTTCAATAGCCAGTGCGCCACCCTTTGGGCTCCTTCTGCTAATCTCATGTTAGTAGAAGTTTGGTGAGAGACGATTTGCGCTTTTCAGCTTTCGTGCTTTTCAGTCCGTTACTGCTGTTCAGTTTGTGCTTGTGGGTTTGTATCTGGTTTTCAGTGCGTGTAGTCAGTTTGTATTTGTTTTCCAGTGCATACTTGTCTGCTCGTTTCTGATTTTCAGCTCACTCTTCACAGGCCTTGCTGTTCCTCAATGCGTTCTGTTAGTTCGTTCTGACCAGCCGACCATTTTGAAGCCATGTTGCGGGTATGTGCTTGTCGTAGAGTTCATGCTATGCGGGGGCTTGGTGTTGGGGTTCTTGCTTTGACCCAAGCCCAGTCCATGAACAGGATGGGGAGGAGTTCATGGACCAAGAATTGGTTGCTCCAGCGTGACCAATTCTCTCATATGCCTTTGCTGCGTGAGATCCAGGAGAATAACCCTGATGATTTCAGGAATTTTCTCCGGATGACAGACCCTGTTTTTCACCATCTGTTGGCTTTGCTGTCCCCTTATATTATGAAGTGGGACACCTGCATGCAGCAAGCCATCACTCCCGAGCAGAGACTAGTCGCCACATTGCAGTACTTGGCGACGGGGAGAAGTCTGCAGGACCTCAAGTTCTCTACGGGCATCTCCCCCCAGGCTCTGGGGATCATTATTCCAGAGACCTGTTCTGCCATCATACAGGCCCTGCAGAAGGACTATATTAGGGGAAGTTTTCTCCTTTAACATCACATTCTATGTATTTAATGTATGCTAATGTTTTGTATTTCTTTTATCATTCCCTAATTACCATGATTGTAATATGCTGTGAATGTCCCCTTTGTTCTCAAGCATGCTGTAAGCTTTTAATGCTCCTTTTTTGTCCTTCATGCATATTTACCTTCACTAACCTCCCCAGCATGCTATCCTGGGCCCATACACACCTAGCCTAGTCACTTAACAATGTATTTTGTCAACTCCATATTAGTGCTTTACCCTAAACACCCCCTAAAATGTGTACAAATGTTATTGTTGTCCTTAAATTCAGGCAGAGTGCAAGAGGCTTTTTTTGGCTCCCAAACTCATTTAGAACCCCCCCTTAACTTTTTCCAATGGGCCATCAGAGGGGGTGAGGAATCTGATAAGTGTACCTTATCTTTTTGTCTTTAAATATTCCTTAAAATAAATGTTATCCTGATGTTGGCCAAGAATGTTTGTGTCTAATCTGCTTGCAATGTTATGTGCAAAAGTACTAATTCGTTTTTTTTTTAATTTGACTCCATAGTTTCCTTCAACGCCACAGGAATGCCAGATTGTGGCATCCCAGTTTGCCGAGCATTGGGACTTTCCCAACTGTGGTGGGGCAATCGATGGGAAACATGTCCACATCGTCCCACCACCCCATTTGGGGTCATACTATTTTAATTATAAGGGTTTCAATAGCATCGTGTTGATGGCGGTGGTCTCGGCGACATACGAGTTTCTCTATGTGGACGTGGGGAAGAATGGCCGGATGTCGGAGTCTTTGCCCAGACCAAGTTCTACCGACGTCTCCAGAGTGGTGGCTTGGGATTGCCACCTGCGAAAGAGAACATCAAGGGACTCCCATTTGTTTTTATCGCTGATGAAGCATTTGGTCTGGGTGATCACATGATGAGCCCATTCCCCCAGAGGACCCTCACCCCGGAGAAGAGGGTTTTTCTTTTTCCAGCTGGCCAGAGCCAGAAGAGTCGTGGAGAATACCTTTGGGATAATGGCCAGCCGGTTCTGCCTATTTCTAACGGCAATAAATATGGAGGAGTACAAACGTAACCACATTGTGTTATCATGCTGCATACTGCACAACTTTTTAAAGCGAAATGCTCCTAATTATGTTGCCTCAGTTGGACCTGAGGCCGGACTTCATGAAACAACACTGACGGCCCTGGAACCTGGCTGTCCTGGCTTGCCCCCCCAAAGCGCCCGTGAAGTGTGCGTCAAAAATATGTTGATTATTTTACGGGTAGGGGGGCCATTGCTATGCCAGCAAATTTTTAAATATATTCAAAATAAAAAAAAATTGATATGATAAAATCTTGAATATGATTTACTGCTTGTGTTTCTTTTATCTGTCTCCTAGGTTCTCCTAGTGCACTCGTAGTGCCAAGTGGTTTTTCCATTATTTAAATAACACCCATTGTCACTGTAAACACCAACTTAATACAAAAACTGGTATTGAGCATTGAAAGAAAAAGCCACACATTGTTGAGTATAAAACCTTTTACTCTGTGCACATGCACATGTGCGTTGTAAAACCTTTTTTGGTAAAAAAAAAAATAACATCTTGGTTTTACCTTGAATTTTTTTTTTTTACATAAACAGACGTGTTTTAAAACATAACATACACAACTCAAGGACTTACAAAGTTCAACATTGAAAAACTGAAGGCAATATCAGACATTATAGTGTTAAAAATGTGTTGATATTGCCTTCATCAGATGGGGTGATGTCGCCCCTGTAAAAGCCAAATTTAGAAGATGCACACAAATTGGAAGTCAAAATGGGGATCTCCCGCCTGATCCTATGCCTAATGTCAACATGTGCTATCTCCCATCATGGGGGATCAATGGACGTGTTTTGGGTGTGCAACCCCTTCCTCTCAACTACTAGAGTTGCGAGGAAGAGGTTGCACCCACAAAACGTGTACTGATTTCCCCTGATGGCAGATAGCACATGTTGACACACTGTGTGCATCTTCCAAATTTGGCTTTTAAACTGTATTAAAACTTTAGTTAAATTTTATTTTTAAAAAAGTGTAATTTTTTGGTTTTAGATTCTTCCTAGTACATCAATCATGTTCTTCATTCTTTGTTCAATCTCCTTGTTTTTTTCCTTTATGAAGTCTAAATCCTGAATACGCCACATTATGTCCTGGATTAGTCTTTGTGCACTGTCAGTGGTGAAATGAGTAGATTGTTCTTCCACAACATACACATCACCTAAAAGAAAAATACACACTGTGTATTATAAATATGCAGGCATACATCTATTACCTGAATCTGTGGTGTCAGACACTCATCTGTTGTGGTCACTATTTCAACCACCTCTCCTTCCTCCACATCCTGAGGTTGTGTGCTGAGTTCCCCTTCTTTAGTAGGTGGGGGGTCCCCAGTGTCCTCAGACATCCCGAGTCTTTTCTTCCCTATGAGAATGAAACAAAAGGTATACTTAGCACACCGATATTTGCAGCCCAGAAATATGAATGTGAAACATTGCTTGGAAGTGGGGTACAATTGTCTGTTTGGGCAGATTTCCAGGCTGAAGACATGATTTATTCCCTTAACAAAGCTGGAATACTTACCTTTTTTGGACAAGTTTCACACATGGAGACACCCCAAGTATCCACTGGAGCACCTGTGTGGGACACCCTAAAAAGTTTGTTCTTGTGTCCCATACTAGTGCTCCTGAGTCCAGATGTGTAAACAGCTGCTGAGTGTCCTCTCCTTACATTACACTGAATCAAGTTTGCATTTCATTCTAGTTACAAACACATCTAGACAACAATGTCCTAAACTTCTTTTAATACAAATTAGCATGACCAAATGTAGTTAACCCAGTATCTGCCAAAAACATCGTATTTAGTTGGTGAACGAATGATGTTTACTGCGAGCAATTACTGTGCCCACGAGCCTGAAAGTAGCCATTTTAAACTGTACAACAGTAAAGAAAAGCACATGGAGCAGCATGCAAGTAATAATAATAATGGGAACACATGACAACTACTTACTTTTTAGAAGCACTTTCTTGATTCTTCTGTACTGATCCTGCTCCCTCTATTTCAAGTCTGACCAGAGTTTCCTCAATTGCTCCTTGGATCATCATACCCCAAAATTCCTGTGCAGACTCTTCACAACTTTAGTCATGATCTTGGCCTTTCTCACATTTGGGTTTAGGTACGGTCCATACTTCCCGTCATAGTCGGCCCTCTTCAAGATGTCCACCATCTCCACCATCTCTACAAAGGCCATATTTGAGGCCTTAAATCTTCTCCTCTGGCATCGGGACGTTTCAGGCTCCGGGCTTTCCTCCTCGTTACTGCTATTACGCACCTGCTGTGTCTCCGCCATGTTCATCTCCCACTTCGCTGAAAGAGAAGGGGCGGGGAATATTATATAAAGAACATCAGGGGGCGGGCGACACGGGTGGAGTTTCACGCATGCGCAGTGTATAAAAAGCTGACACGCGTGTGCCGTACTACCTACGTTCTGTGTGCGAAGGAAGAAGGACCAGAAACACCGAACGTTATAACGAAGGTAACATTTTAACTTGGGACATCAGTGGCCTATACTGATTCTAGATTGAAGCCTATATTGGGATAAGATTAGGAGAGTTTAGCCTGATATTAGTGTTTTTGTCTTGTGTTTTGTCTTGCAGCAAATATGAAACAATTCAAAGACCCTGAGTTCATGGGCCAGTTCATAGACAGATACAGGGATATGAGAAATTTGTGGGAGGTTAAAAACCCCTTATATCACAATAAACCAGCTAGGAAGGCATCGCTGGAGAAACTGCTGCAATTTGTGAAGACGCAGGTCCCCGACGCAGACATCGAGTTTGTGGAGAATTTGGTAGCTTGAGAAGCACGTATAGGAAAGAGCTTAATAAGGTCCAGGCTTACATGAGATCAGGAGCAGCAGCAGCAGCAGTAGTACCCAGTCTGTGGTACTACAACAGGATGCGGTTTCTGGAAGACCAGATGGAAGCCAGGGAATCACTTTCTACACTTCCATCCACCCTTCCCTCAACCCCAGCTGAGGCTTCCGAGGTCTAACCTGGCCCTTCCATCCTGGAAGAAGTGGTCCAGGCTTACATGAGATCAGGAGCAGCAGCAGTAGTACCCAGTCTGTGGCACTACAACAGGATGCGGTTTCTGGAAGACCAGATGGAAGCCAGGGAATCACTTTCTACACTTCCATCCACCCTTCCCTCAACCCCAGCTGAGGCTTCCGAGGTCTAACCTGGCCCTTCCATCCTGGAAGAAGTGGAGGAGCCCAGCTGGAGCCAGGTATAGTATTTTTAACATATTTCTTGTCCTAAAATTATTGTTGTTTACCAGATGTTTACTAGATGTTATTATTAATAACAAATGAATGATTTAACAACAAGTGTTTTACATATCAATAGACACAAATGCTGGGCTCAGAATGATAGTCTTTTCTATTTGTTGACATTCAATTTGCAACAGTCATGAGCTGTGTTAGGTGCTTCGTCTTCTCCTTGTGGCCTAGGCTCTTGGATGTGGCTCAGTGGAGGTCCTCGCCGGCGGTTAATCAATGACACATACACACATAGGTATGCTGAAATGATTACAATTCTTTATTCGTAGATTCGCTTTTTTTATGCTGTCTTTACAAGACTCTGCCCACAATTTTGGGGCCAATCAAATGATAATACATATTAGCATATTCGGTAATTTCCAAATATTAATACATTAATACATCTTGTGATCTTGTGATATCAAAAACTGGTGACCCCTGTTTTTTCAAGTTAATAGGTCAAAACATGTCATTGTCCACAGCTTCCCTAAAAAAAGCCGCTGCCCTGTACATTGGTCAGCCAGCCCCCACAACAATGTTCTTCAAAGAACATTTTACATCCCCCAACTTTAAAACCGTTGTGGCACAAATACAGGGTTTAGCTACAGAGGAGGATGTTTCTTTTTGGGTCAAGGATGGCTTGACCAAGGACCAAGAAGGTCTTTGGTCAAAAGAGGGGAAGATATTGGGAATACCAGAATCAAGCAGTGTTCTCATACTTTCCTATCTCCATGGTCCAGGACATATTCCAGGACATATAGGTACCACCGCCCTAACAAACATATACACAAAGTCTTTCTGCACAAACAACTTAAGTAAACAGGCGAAACTCCTCACCAGCAGTTGTCTAACCTGTGCACAAAACAATGTCCAAGGGAAAAATCATGGATTACATGGCCACCTGCCCTCACCCTTGGGTCCCCTAACAGATTTGCAAATAGACTTCACACACATGCCCAAACAAAGAGGCAATTTGAAATGCCTTTGCGTAATCGTATGCAAATGGTCGGGCTGGGTTGAAGGAATTCCTTGTACAGGTGAGACTGCTAAAATTGCTGCCAAGTGCCTACTGAACCATTGGGTTTGTAGGTTCGGAATACCAACGGCCATATGGTCAGACAGAGGGCCTGCCTTCAGCTCCTCTGTTACACAGACTTTAGCTAAGCTACTAGGCTTACAGTGGAAACTGCACATCCCTTACCACCCACAAAGTGCAGGAGTAGTGGAAAGAATGAATAGGAACATCAAGGACAAGTTAAAAAAGGCCACGGGGGGCACCATGAAAGGATGGTTGGATTACCTTCCTTCCGTCCTATTCCAGATCAGGACAACACCACATGCTAGAACAAAACTCTCGCCCTTTGAGATTTTGATGGGAGTTCCTGCAAACATAGAGCTGCCCCTCTTAGATCAAAACACTGACATTAACATCTATTCTCAACAGGAAATGTACGTGAAAAATCTGGTAAGTATGCTACAAGATATGAACGAACAAGTCTCTGTCACCTTTTCTCCTCTTTCAACAGAACCTACTCATCCCTTCATCCCAGGAGACAAAGTATTGGTGAAACAACTGGCACACAAAAAGAAGGTTGGACCCATTTTCACCGGACCCTGGAAAATAGAGAAGGTTTCCAGGACTGCTGTACTGACCGATCTAGGAAACACCTGGATCCACGCCAGCCGGTTAAAGAAGTGTCCACAGCAACCCCGGACCCCTGACCCTCCACCAGCATCCCAAGACTTCTCTCTACAGGAACAACGACCGGATTTGAAGGACATTCAAGAAGGCATAAAACAAAATTCTCTGGACGACGAGACGAATCCTCCACCAACAGGAAGAAACGTGTAACAGAACTTTGCACACAGTACCTGACAAAATGATTTCCACCTTTGTGTCAGGAAAAACATTATGCCTCTGGACATGTCTGATTCTGATAGTATTCCTACCTACTTGGTTAATAGCAAATTGTGTGTATCATCCAGGAGGTTTAGGGCTACTAAAAGGGATTTGTGGAAAGGCCCAGATAGCCAAAGCACCTAGCATAAAATATAAAAGAAGTATGTCCCCCACTGAACCCCCTTCAGGTTTCACTGACAAGATGTCGCTGTTGAGGTTTAAGTACAGTTATGCACAAAAGTCTGGTTTTGAGAAATGTTGTACTCCTTACAAGGAGATTCTATATTACATTTCATTATTGATTAATTGTTGATTTTCACTCTGTTTATGATATGTTCAGAGTTTTGCTTTAAATCAGATGTTGCTTGTTTAATCAGAAAAAATATGAGTATATTTTTGATCAAAGTCAGGCTGTCTTGTGATGTTACTAAAATATACCAGACTGACCGTTTTCCTCTTTCCTTGTGTTCATCAGAGGAAGCATCTGTTTGCGGTTTTATTTCTGTACTTTTTGTCGGGCATTAGGCCTTTTTTAAGGGAAGCTGTGGACAATGACATGTTTTGACCTATTAACTTGAAAAAACAGGGGTCACCAGTTTTTGATATCACAAGATCACAAGATGTATTAATGTATTAATATTTGGAAATTACCGAATATGCTAATATGTATTATCATTTGATTGGCCCCAAAATTGTGGGCAGAGTCTTGTAAAGACAGCATAAAAAAAGCGAATCTACGAATAAAGAATTGTAATCATTTCAGCATACCTATGTGTGTATGTGTCATTGATTAACCGCCGGCGAGGACCTCCACTGAGCCACATCCAAGAGCCTAGGCCACAAGGAGAAGACCAAGCACCTAACAGTTTTTGGTACCAGCAAGTGGTGGGGTGTTTTGAACAGGTAAGACATTTTTTATACCTTTTTGCCTATTTTTTGGTAACTGGTATTGATGCTTGCCTTGTTCAAATAGCCTTGTATATCCACCCACTTACATAAACTGTGCCTTCGCAACGGGCTATGGCTGGCCCCTTGGAGGGTTAGAGGGGCTCGCAGGTATTTTTGTTTTTTGAGTAGTCTGACTAGGCTGGTCTGACTGTATTGAGTAGATAGATATATATATGTGTGTTTAAAACTCGGGAAGTATAGAATACGCCCGTAGTATAAGGAGTGGCTTAGTGGACGCCCAATTTTTGGGGAAAATATTGAAAAGTGCACTTATTATACTTATTATAACATGTTCATATAATGTAACTTTATAACTTTATCTTGCCACTGTATATATAAGATTTTGCTTGTTTTCTTGCTTGTTTTGCTTCTAGGTAACACCGTAAGTATTTAGAGTGTATAGAGTATTAGAGAATTAGAGATAAGTGTATGATAATATATGTGTATGACAACTGAATTTAAAGTACTGTATTGATTTAGAGGGATTTTGTTGATATTGTATTACACATATATGTACTAAATGAACAACCTAAGACAGGAGCCTGACTGTAGTGAGATAGCGCCCGCCTGCCCACGTTGCACCTTTGGTCTACTGTTCCTTAGTGTTGACAGGACGTGGATCCTGCTCACTACCAGACCAACCGGATTTTCATACCGGCTTGGTGCAAGGGGGGTCTATCCCACCACAAGGAGGGGTACCCTACACCGGGTACTAAGAGTTAATCTTCATAGCTATTTCAGCCCCAGTGCCATAAGAGACCAAGGGACTTACTCCCAAGTCAGGGAACAGATTATAGCACAAACAGGTTGCTTTCATCTCTGTCCCTGTACTAGTCATACACTTCCAAGGTTGTTAGATGGGGAATTCTGCGGCAACCCAGACCATGGCCAATCCATCTCCCTATGAGTATGTTAAAAACACACTACCGGGATCACAGGTAGAACCGTTTTGGACACAGGTCAGAGACAGGTGCAAACAGCTGGGGATACATGACCCAGGGCCAGTGGGACCCTGTTCTGAGGAAGAGTGGAAGGAAGTGAGCAAGGTGTGTCAGGTACACAAGCACTCCTACCCACCTGGGAAATGGGAAGACATCCAGTATATGAAAAATTGTTACAAAATATGGAATAAATGCCTAGCCAAATATAAAACAGAGTATGTAACTAAAGCCCCCACACCAAAACCTGTAAATTCACCCGCCCTTTCACAACAACCCGAAGCACCCCCCCCTTATGTGATGGTTAAACAGGAGGATGGAACATTGGGTCCATGTCTTCAGCTGTACCCATCTTTGGATCCAGCAGTATTAGCTACCATGGTATATAGTGCAGCTGATCAGGCGCAGGTTACACGATGGGAAAACGAAAGTAGAAACAGGAAAGAGGAAGTCCGGACAGAAGGTATACGTAGGAGAGAAGAAGAGAGAATTAGGAAGTTAGATCCGAAGGAAAGGGAATTAGAAGAGAAGTTAAAAGAGCTCAAGGAGAGGGAGAAAGAGTTAGAACGTTACAAAAGAGAGCTAGATAAGAGGGATGGTGAGATGAGAGAGTATTCTGTGATAGCTAAGGAAGAAAGGGATGGAGTGTCCCTGGAAAAGGGAGAAGAGGAAGGAGTCAGGAAGTTAAGCCCCAGGGAAAAGGAATGGGAGGAGAAACAGAAAGAATTTAATAAGAGACAGCAGGAAGAGGAAGAAAGGATACAGAGGAAAAGGGAAGATTTAGAGGCATACGAGAGGAAACTGGAGAAAAAGGCGAGGAGGATTAAGGAAGCTGAAGAAAAGATAATTTCACAGCCATCCACCACACTCAGAAGCCAGAAACCCCCACAGGAGGAAAGGGAGCAGGGTGAATCCTCTACTGAGGAAAGAGAAATGGAGGTGGAACAGGAAACTCTAGGTGCCACCTTTAAAGCACCACTCATGCATATAGGGGAGACGGAAGTCCATATTCCCTTACCCCTAGGCACACTGTCAAAAATAAAGGAGTTATGCCCCAGCCCAAAGAAAAGCCCTAGGGAGGCTGGTGTTTTCCTTGCAAAATACAGTGCAGGGACAAGCCTGGATAAGGAAGATATAGCAGGGATTCTTAGTATAGTTGACCCTGACAGCCCAGAGGGGCATCCCGTAGAGGCCTTATGGACAGCCCACATAGAAGAAAATAAGGATTGGGTGTCTTTTTGGAAAGGTATGGGGAATCATTGGTCTGCTATATACAAGGGTTCATCTGCACTTCAGGAACTTGTCCTAGCAAAACAGGGACCGAAGGAAAAGTTCTATGAATTTTGTACCCGGGTATATAGTCTGTGGAAAGCAGTAGATAATGCCAACCCCCAATTGTTCACCACCACCATTATGGCTGGTGGCGATACGAAGGTGACACAGTTGCTTAAATTCACTAATCCAAAGTGGGCAGAACAACCCCCAGATGAATTTATGAAAGATGCTAGGTCACGAGAAACATCAGGGGTATTTGAACAGAAGGGTGGCATTTTTCCCTCCTTAACACCAACCCAGACTCTGCCAACTGGTGGGACTCCGCCCACCCACATAATGACAATGCAACCTTATCCACCAATGCAATCTTATCCCCCAGACCAGGTTTACCCACCAGACCAGGGGTGCTTTAACTGTGGGGAACTGGGGCACTGGAAGTCCCAATGTCCCTACAGAATTAGAACAAACGCCCAGAGAGGAAGAGGTAGGAATCTTAACACCGGCCCCCGTCGCTTTCAGGATATCAGGTATCCTCACCCACCACAACCCCAACCACCCACACCACAACCCCAACCACCCCCACCACAACCCCAATATCAGCCTCAACCTCACAGACCACCCCCACGCATTCCGATGCAGTGGCCATCCGCTCGGCGGACACCACAATAGGGATGCCAAGAGTATGTCCCGTCCCTCAGCCTTGTGTGTTATAATCCATCGTGGAAAAGTCTTCCACAGGTACTATTGCGGGTAGACAATCACCTGATATGTCTACTTCTGGATTCAGGGGCTACATTCAGTAGTCTGAATGATGCCATATATGACACACCGCACTGCACTGAGGGAAACTCTATTGGTATAAATGGGACATCAGTTACCCACCCCATCACTCCACCATTGCCCGTGGCTACTCCAGAAGGGCAGGAACTGTGCACTCAGAGTTTTGCTGTCCTTGTGGATTGCCCAGTATCTTTAATGGGGAGGGACCTACTCTCAAAACTGAATATCACCATTAAATTTGAAAGAGGGGGCTCCCTCACTGCCAACTCACCGTTCTGTGATTTACATGCCCCAAAGAGACACACTTTCAGGGGACTCTTTGCATCATTGCCACCCACTCTAGAAACACATGCTATATGGGCAGACAACAAAGGGAGTGTGGGTTTCATCAACTGTACACCCTACACACCACAAATGCGTCCAGACGCTGTAGTACAATATCACAAGCAATACCCCCTGCCACTTGAAAAAATTGAAGGCATCACACCATTAATCAATGATTACATAGCAAAAGGGATTCTGAAACACATCATAAGCCCCTGGAATACACCAATCTACCCTGTGAAAAAGGCAAATGGGGAATGGAGGCTTGTACAGGACCTAAGGGCCGTGAACAAGCAGGTTATACCTCTGCCACCTTTGGTGGCAGATATTTCTTTCATCTTCTTGAAAATACCTGCTGATTCCCTTTGCTACACAGTAGTAGACCTGGCGAACGCGTATTTTAGCATCCCGATCGATGATGGGGTATCGCCCATGTTCTCATTCTCATGGGGGGGGAAAAAGCAGTTGACCTGGTCAAGATTACCTCAGGGGTATGTGGACAGTCCCGCAGCCTTCTCCATGGTCCTTAATGAGACAATTAAGTCATGGACTGCTGAGCGCGGGTCGGTGCTAATACAGTATGTGGACGACTTGCTCCTGTGCAGTCGATCTGCTGAAGATTGTGCGGTCGATTCCACATCTCTGTTACATCACCTGGCCAGGTCTGGCCACCTAGCATCGAAAAGGAAAATACAATGGTGTCAAAGTCAGGTAGAATACCTGGGATGCATTCTGAAGGAGGGAACCAGGCTGGTATCCCCCAAACGTGCCGCAGCCCTGCAGGCTCTCAGTCCTCCAAGAGACAAAGCAACTTTGCTCTCATTCTTGGGCGCAATTGTATATTGCCGCCAATGGATCCCAGATTGTTCATATTATGATGGCATTCTGAGGGAGGCTACCTTGTCCACCGCCCCAAAGACAGTAGATTGGACAACAGAGAGGCTCTGTGCATTTCAGGCCTTGTTAAAAAGTCTGACTCAGGCCCCCGCCCTGGGATTGATAGAATATGGCAAACCCTTTCAATTATACTGTGTGGTATCAGGAAATTCTTTTGCTGCGGTTTTGACACAGCAACATGGAACCGGGTACCGACCAGTCTCCTATCTCTCAAAAAAGTTGCCTACCCAAGTACAGGGGATGCCATCCTGTCTACAAAACCTTGCTGCTTGTGCTATGGCAGTTCAGGAGGCTAACAAATCAGTATTAGGCCATGAACTGACTCTCTACACTACTCATTCAGTAACCCACCTTCTACAAAACATGAACACACAGCATATGACAGCACAAAGGCTTAGTGGGTATGAGATCACACTTCTGAATACTGATAACCTCACCCTCAAACACGCACCACCAAGTAATCCCACTGTCCGTCTTTTACATTCTTTGCTCAAGCTGCCACGAGACCCTGATCAGAAGCACAATTGTGTTGAACAGGTTGCAGCAATAACCAGCCCTCGCCCAGATCTCACTGACATTCCCTTACCAGGAGTACAGGACGTCTTCATAGATGGCAGTTGTACTGGCCCCTCTGATGCAACATTCCTGACAGGGTATGCCATTGTCCAACTACCTGATGTGGTGTTGGAAGCAAAAGCCTTACCACCCTCCTCTGCACAGGTAGCAGAATTGGAGGCACTCACAAGAGCTTGCATACTTTTCTCTGATGAGGAGGTAAACATCTACACAGATAGTAGGTACTCTTTTGGTGTAGCGCACGACTATGGCGTAATCTGGGCGAATAGAGGATTCAAAACCGCTGACAACAAGCCAATCGCCAACTCTACGCAAATTAAAGCACTCCTGCAAGCGATTCTTCTCCCAAAGAGGATAGCGGTCGTCAAAGTGAAAGCACATTCATCAGATAACAGCAGAGTTTCCAAAGGAAACGCTCTGGCAGACAGAGAAGCAAAAAAAGCCGCTGCCCTGTACATTGGTCAGCCAGCCCCCACAACAATGTTCTTCAAAGAACATTTTACATCCCCCAACTTTAAAACCGTTGTGGCACAAATACAGGGTTTAGCTACAGAGGAGGATGTTTCTTTTTGGGTCAAGGATGGCTTGACCAAGGACCAAGAAGGTCTTTGGTCAAAAGAGGGGAAGATATTGGGAATACCAGAATCAAGCAGTGTTCTCATACTTTCCTATCTCCATGGTCCAGGACATATTCCAGGACATATAGGTACCACCGCCCTAACAAACATATACACAAAGTCTTTCTGCACAAACAACTTAAGTAAACAGGCGAAACTCCTCACCAGCAGTTGTCTAACCTGTGCACAAAACAATGTCCAAGGGAAAAATCATGGATTACATGGCCACCTGCCCTCACCCTTGGGTCCCCTAACAGATTTGCAAATAGACTTCACACAAATGCCCAAACAAAGAGGCAATTTGAAATGCCTTTGCGTAATCGTATGCAAATGGTCGGGCTGGGTTGAAGGAATTCCTTGTACAGGTGAGACTGCTAAAATTGCTGCCAAGTGCCTACTGAACCATTGGGTTTGTAGGTTCGGAATACCAACGGCCATATGGTCAGACAGAGGGCCTGCCTTCAGCTCCTCTGTTACACAGACTTTAGCTAAGCTACTAGGCTTACAGTGGAAACTGCACATCCCTTACCACCCACAAATTGCAGGAGTAGTGGAAAGAATGAATAGGAACATCAAGGACAAGTTAAAAAAGGCCACGGGGGCACCATGAAAGAATGGTTGGATTACCTTCCTTCCGTCCTATTCCAGATCAGGACAACACCACATGCTAGAACAAAACTCTCGCCCTTTGAGATTTTGATGGGAGTTCCTGCAAACATAGAGCTGCCCCTCTTAGATCAAAACACTGACATTAACATCTATTCTCAACAGGAAATGTACGTGAAAAATCTGGTAAGTATGCTACAAGATATGAACGAACAAGTCTCTGTCACCTTTTCTCCTCTTTCAACAGAACCTACTCATCCCTTCATCCCAGGAGACAAAGTATTGGTGAAACAACTGGCACACAAAAAGAAGGTTGGACCCATTTTCACCGGACCCTGGAAAATAGAGAAGGTTTCCAGGACTGCTGTACTGACCGATCTAGGAAACACCTGGATCCACGCCAGCCGGTTAAAGAAGTGTCCACAGCAACCCCGGACCCCTGACCCTCCACCAGCATCCCAAGACTTCTCTCTACAGGAACAACGACCGGATTTGAAGGACATTCAAGAAGGCATAAAACAAAATTCTCTGGACGACGAGACGAATCCTCCACCAACAGGAAGAAACGTGTAACAGAACTTTGCACACAGTACCTGACAAAATGATTTCCACCTTTGTGTCAGGAAAAACATTATGCCTCTGGACATGTCTGATTCTGATAGTATTCCTACCTACTTGGTTAATAGCAAATTGTGTGTATCATCCAGGAGGTTTAGGGCTACTAAAAGGGATTTGTGGAAAGGCCCAGATAGCCAAAGCACCTAGCATAAAATATAAAAGAAGTATGTCCCCCACTGAACCCCCTTCAGGTTTCACTGACAAGATGTCGCTGTTGAGGTTTAAGTACAGTTATGCACAAAAGTCTGGTTTTGAGAAATGTTGGATATGTAGCAAACTCCACCCCAGTACAGCCAGAATCCCATTGATGGCCATTCCCTTAAACATCACTCCTTTTTTGAATGGAACACCCCCCATAACTCTTGACAATGTCATAAGAAAAAGTCCCAATAAGCCCCTCAGTTTTCAAATTGTGGGCAGGAGCCACGCTCCAGATTGGTGTTTCATACTGGGAAACATTTCCAGGGGAGCTGAGGTGTGCAAACGGTCAAAACTTAATGTCTCCATGGCTTCCCTTACCGACAGCTCACTTTTTCACACCTCAGACCCTGTGATAAATGCTACCATCTATGACCTTTTTAATTCCAGTTCCCACTCCATGGTCGCACAATTATTGGCTCTGCTGATGGCATCTGGTCATTCAAAGGGTGCAAGGACCGTTGTTAGTCAACGACCTTTGGCATTAGGTAACACAACGTACATCTGTTGTGGTAAACTGCTTTGTTACCCATGGATTCCTGAAGAACCTCAGGGATGGTGCTACCTTGCTAAAATAGTTCCTATAATGGGAGTAGTTGGGGACAACGGGCAAGGACACCTACTTAAAGCTAGCACCCACCCAAGATACCCTCTAAAACATCTTGGAAAGAGAGAAATATTCCTAGAGAAAGATATGACCTGGGCTTGGTTCCCTTCCTGGACAGGTTGGGGAATAGATTTGATGAAGAGACTAAATAACTACACCTCAATCATTGATGAGATCTTGGAGAAGGACTCTGATGACATCTCAAAATTAAACCTAGAAACCAGAACTATTAGAAAACAATTGGAGCTTCATGACCTTGCTATAGAAAGCATGAGCGCAGCCCTCACAGGCCTCTGTGAAATTACTGAGGACTATGAATGCTGCACTTGGATACACAACACCAGTATCGAGATCCCTGATTACTATGACATCATTACACAACACAGAAAAGAGGTAAACAAGCTACAACAGGATGCAAGGGATATTGGGAAAACATGGGACCCTTTCTCTACCGGGTTCAGTTTTGGAGGTCTCACTTCATGGTTTAAGAACACTGCAATGACAATTTTTACCATACTGCTTTTCATATTGTTCTTGTATGCATGCTTCACGTTACTCAAATGCCTCTACCAAAAGGGTAGCAAAGCACCTTCCGAAACCATGAAGCTGACTTCCATTACCAGAGATCCCACGGTATGGTACGAGAACCAGGGAAATGAGGCCGAGGAATATGAATCCTTAAGGCGTGATGGACAGGTAGCTGAGGAATATGACTCCTTGAGGCGTGACGAAAAGGTAGAATGACCATTTCGATGATATCGAATGGTCAAAGGGAGGATTGTAAGGAGATTCTATATTACATTTCATTATTGATTAATTGTTGATTTTCACTCTGTTTATGATATGTTCAGAGTTTTGCTTTAAATCAGATGTTGCTTGTTTAATCAGAAAAAATATGAGTATATTTTTGATCAAAGTCAGGCTGTCTTGTGATGTTACTAAAATATACCAGACTGACCGTTTTCCTCTTTCCTTGTGTTCATCAGAGGAAGCATCTGTTTGCGGTTTTATTTCTGTACTTTTTGTCGGGCATTAGGCCTTTTTTAGGGAAGCTGTGGACAATGACATGTTTTGACCTATTAACTTGAAAAAACAGGGGTCACCAGTTTTTGATATCACAAGATCACAAGATGTATTAATGTATTAATATTTGGAAATTACCGAATATGCTAATATGTATTATCATTTGATTGGCCCCAAAATTGTGGGCAGAGTCTTGTAAAGACAGCATAAAAAAAGCGAATCTACGAATAAAGAATTGTAATCATTTCAGCATACCTATGTGTGTATGTGTCATTGATTAACCGCCGGCGAGGACCTCCACTGAGCCACATCCAAAAGCCTAGGCCACAAGAAGAAGACGAAGCACCTAACAAGCTGAAAATTGTGTGTGATTGATGAACCAAAAACTAAAACTAAAACTATGTCCCTTTTTCATACACAGGAAGACCTCAGCCAGGACAAGGCTCAGGAATGTGGCACACAGGGGGAGGCGGGGGAAAGTGTCAGCCAGGAAGTGGCGGGGCCCCGTAGCCTCACCAAATCTGAGATGCCTCCCCTCCGCCTTACAACAAAAAGGGCCAGGAAGGGGAGTAACACGAAGGAGGCAGCACTGGGCCTCATTAAGGAGGCTAATGCAGCCCTGAAAACACCCCCGATGCTGAAGAGGCCTATGGCTGCCAAATTGCAGAAAATGGAGGAGGGCCAACGCTTCATGTGTGAGAATATAATTTTTCACGCCCTTCGGAAGGAGTTGAGAGGCCAAAGTAGTGAGAACATGCACTTATGTGTGCTCGCCCATCCTCCTCCTCCTCCTCCTCCTCCTGCCACAAGTCCACCTCCAGAGCCACAGCCTCCAAGGAAGGCTGCAGGGAAGCGTGGAGGGAAGGCAGCAGCAAAGACAAGAAAGTGATGGCCTCGGTTCAGTCTGGTCTGACAGAAGATGCAGGCTGTGGTAGTACCACAGCCTGGGGACATATATGTCATCTGCTTCTGCTCCTGATCTCTGGGAGTCCTGGACCAGATTGTGCTCCCTTAATATGGACTTCTCAGTCTACCAATTTTAATTTACAAAGAGTTGATGTGTGCCCTGGGGGCCAAAGGCTTCGCAAATTCAAGCAGTTTCTCCAGCGTTGGCTTCCTCTTTATTTTGTTATCATGAGCCAGAATAAATGGAGATTTTTTTTATATGAAAATACTTGCCTATGTGTTTTTCTTCAAAAAGGACAGTTTGTTTGTGAGTAGGCAGGTACATTTCAAAAATACAATGTCAAATTAACAAGGGACACCAACACAAACCAATCTCCTTGAGCGTTATAAAAATACAAGACAATAATGTTGTGGAAACTTGACACATCAAAAAAAAAATTTGAGATTACTAGAAACTAATTTAAAAATAATCCAAAAAACAGGAGATCTTGATTAAAAATAAAAAAAAGATGACTCTAAAAAATAATTCTAAACATTATTATGGAGATCTGGCTTTAAAAACAAAAAAGATTATTCATGAGATCACGAGAAATAATAACGAAATCAGTTTGACAAAGTAAAAAGAATTGCAGCTCACAAACACTCCTTAAAAAAAAACTTGTTCCAGGTGCTGGCTTTGCATGAATTGCAATGGAATGAAAGAAATCCTGGATAGTCGCACTCTGGGATGAAGACGTCTTTATTGAATAAAAATCCACAATGCAGTCAAATTACAGGAAAGTACAGGGTGATAGATAGGCTAAGCCTATCTTGATACTGAGCATGCGTGATTTTTTGCACGTCGGAATTGCATACAGATGATCGCATTTTCGGATAGGAACTTTTTCCGACCGAAAAATAGAGGACCTGCTCTCGATCTTTTGCTGGCTGGAATTCTGCCAGCAAAAGTCCGATGGAGCATACACACGGTCGCATTTTCCGACCAAAACCTCTCATCGGAGTTTTGCTGGCGGCATTTCCGATCGTGTGTATGGGGCATAAGTCTTTATAACATTTTTTGCATTTTAATGATGATTAATGATACATATTAATCCATATGAACCCTTCTCTTAACCTATCTCTTGTTTTAATGTTTTTTTGGGTTTTTTTTGTGGCTGCTGCTTCAAGCAAATTAGTTTTGTGTAATGATGTGTATCCCATCACGGAAGACAGCTGCTTCTGGTAACAATCTTCTTCTGTGCTTACTGAGAACTGCCAAATACTGTCCTGTGTAGCTACTATTGAGTATTGATGTTCTGCCCCTTCTGTCCTCTGTACCATTTATAGAATTATTACCATTATTGTCCTACAGTACAATGTATCGTGTTCTGTGAAAGGAGGCGAAGCAGACAAATTACAGAATATCCTTTGTCCATTCACAGAATATGGTGCAATCATGTAGGAATTTTGAGAATGGCATAGAGGGCAGTAGGGGGCTGGTGAGCGGCATTACTTTTCTCAGTAGCAGCGGCTGCTGCTAACCTTTACAGAGGAAGCACAACAGGGAATATTTTTTTACACATATACATATCATTATATATAACTATTGTATTTGGTGCAGTATCTCAAAAAATACATGAATAAACTTCAGTTTTAAAGTAAGGACACAAACACTTTATGTTTAATAGCCATTTAAAACATGTCTTTTTTTATCTAGTTGCATTTTTAGTTCTTTTTCATGTATTATGTCCAGTAAACTCTTTCATTGCATGCATAATTTTACAGATTGCCTAAAAAATATTTAAGGCTATTCAATTTTTTTTTGTATGATTTCAGTCGTGTCAGAAGATTTGGTTATTCACTAACTAAACAGTTACTAAAATATTGTTAGGATTCCTAATAGCACAATGTACATGTTTTCCTTTGACCTGTCAACTCACTGAGTGCAAAATGAGAAATAAATAAAAAAAGAAAGGCCAGAAAGTAAACAGACAAGACAAGGGAAATGTGAAAATAGTCCTGCCAAAAATGTTTTAATGAGCTCCAAGGCATTTTACTTGTTAGCCTTTATTGTTACAGCAAAATATATTTTGTGCTGTATCTGCTATTTTATAAGGGGTTCTGAGAATTTTATTGTGATAAAGATTCAATATTTTACATTAAAATACATGACTGGCAATTACTAATCCTCTCAGTAAATTTAAAAGTGCTGACATTTGATTCTCTTAAAAAAAAATAATGGTTGATATTCATTGATTTTATTTTCCCTTCACCATTCTCAGTTTTGCCGTTCAAAAGCTTTTAATATCCTCATACATTCTCCTCATACCTCAAGCTGAACTCCAGTCAACCAAATAAATTGCACTTTTTTACCCCCTCCATTGTTATAGGGCGTACACACGGTCGGACTTTGTTCGGACATTCCGACAACAAAATCCTAGGATTTTTTCAGACGGATGTTGGCTCAAACTTGTTTTGTCTACACACGGTCGCACAAAGTTGTCGGAAAATCCAATCGTTCTGAACGCGGTGACGTAAAACACGTACGTCGGGACTATAAACGGGGCAGTGGCCAATAGCTTTCATCTCTTTATTTATTCTGAGCATGAGTGGCACTTTGTCTGTCGGATTTGTGTACACACGATGGGAATTTCTGACAACGGATTTTGTTGTCGGAAAATTTTATCTCTTGCTCTCCAACTTTGTGTGTCGGAAAATCCGATGGAAAATGTCCGATGGAGCCCACACACGGTCGGAATTTCCGACAACACGCTCCGATCGGACATTTTCCATCGGAAAATCCGACCGTGTGTACGGGGCATGAGTCTCTAATGCCTTTTTAGCCTATGGGTACATAAAAGGAACACTTGCCTTACTACTTACTCTGCTCCTTAAAATGTAGGTGGGCCCATGTGCAAAACAGGATGGCTGGTTGATCCTGAATTGTTTGTGATGATTTTGGCAAGAGAGTGGGCACAAAAATGGTGAAGTAGCAGCTTCATAGGACAAGTTGTCTGGTGAAGAGGAAACCTACTGGAGTAAGAACTAAGGCAAGTATTTCTGTTTATTACATTCCCCCTTGCAATGAACGAGCACTGGAGCCTTACTGTACAAAAATAAAAACTGCAAAAAAGGGGATTAAAACACTAAACTCAATGCAAACAGAATAAAAAAACACATTTTAAATACATGTAAAGATGTACTGGGCAGCTTTATAATAGATGTGGTTTATTGTTTATAATGCCCATTTCACACCAGCGGACTGATCGGGTCCGCCTGGCAGTCTTTCAGACAGACCCAATCGGAACCTCCAATCTTTTCTATGGAGCGGTGGGTGTAAATGGGCATGTGTCAGTTTACACCCGCTGACATCTGATTTGTTTACATTTGTCTGCACACAGAACAGAGCGGGCTCTGCATAAGTGGAGTGGACACAGACCAGCCATCCACCTTACATAGTTAGTCTGGTCCAAAAAACAAGTCCATCTAGTTTAACCAAAAAAAAGGAAGAAAAAATATACAATCCTATATACACAATCCTACCCACAGTTGATCCATAGGAAGGCAAAAAGAACCCAGCAAAGCATGATCCAATTTGCTCCAGCAGGGGAAAAAAATTCCTTCCTGATCCCCCAAGAGGCTATCGGATATTCCCTGGATCAACTTTACCTACAGTATAAATGTAAGTATCCAGTTATAATATGTATATTTAGGATATAATCCAGACCTTTTTTTAAAGCAATCTACTGAGCTAGCCAGTACCAGCTCTTGAGGGAGTCTATTTCACATTTTCACAGCTCTTACTGAGAGAAGAAACCTTTCCATATTTGGAAATTAAATCTCTTTTCCTCTAGATGTAAACAGTGCCCCCTTGTCCTCTGTGATGACCTTAAAATTAACAACTCAATACCAAGTTCACTATATGGACCACTTATGTATTTATACATGTTGATCATAACCCCCCTTAATCTCTTCTTCTCAAGAGGGAATAAATTCAGTTCCTCTAATCTTTCCTCATAGCTAAGCTCCTCCATGCCTCTTATCAGTTTGGTTGCCCTTCTCTGCACTGTCTCCAGTTCCCCAATATCCTTTTTGTGAACTGCCCAAAACTAAACTGCATATTCTAGATGAGGTCAGTTCCTTTTCAAGGCTAAATTCCTGCTCCCCTATACAGCAATATACCATTATTGTACCTCTTTTGCAGAAAACAAAAATCTTTCTATAATATCCTAGACCAGCCCTTACCTCAGCATCCAGATTGTTGTATGTAAAACTTCTCCATTACTTCTTGGACAGCCTTTAGGTTGGGGAAGCCATTAAGACACAGTTCACCAGCTGACCTTATTAACACACACCCTGCACCCCCCTCCCAAAATATGGCTTCCACCAACCTCTGTGCACACTTACAATCAATGTTAAAGAACAACATTGTTACTGAATACACAGACTTAGATCTACCACCAGCTTGTAGTGCAAGGTCCTGCCTGACTTGATTCAGAGTGATTGGATAGATAGGTGTGTCCTCCCATTATATAGTTTTGGTAGATCTAAAAGAGGATTGTACAGAGATTTTACAATCACATTGTATAGTGTATGGTCACCTTTATACATCTAAGATTAAACTAGTTGTGCTTTTGGTTCCATTAATTGTTAAAGGCATCCCAAGCACAGAAAAACATATAGTAAAAGATGTGTGTGGCACCCTCTACCTAGGCAGGTGCTAGAGGTAGATTTTTGGTGAGTACAGGTAAATTTAGGCAGGCCTAGCTAGAAGCTAGGTCTGTTTGTTTTGATCTGTGTGGGCTGGGAGTGGCTCAGAGTAGGCTTTTGACTCACAGATAGCATCACTTCTCGGTTACCTCCCTCTGACTTCTAGAGGATTCTAGAAGAGAGGAGGGGAAGAGAGGTGGAGATGTCTGAGGTGTCTCAGGGAGCCCTGACCAATCCCCATTTAGGATTGGCAGGGAGCAGGGACCCTTGATATACCCAGGGTCAGCCCAGCTGGGGAGAAGTTGTCGGGTGGAAGAACTGAGGATGGAGTGCCAGGCTGTCAGGGCCTTTGAGGGCACCCCCCAGTTTGGGGGGTGACCTTGGGCCTGGGTTTCGAGTGCAGGAAGGATCCCTTCAAGAACGCATGAAGTATATGAACAGGAGGCACAGAGAGGAGTCAGAGAGGACAGCAGGAGCTAGTACTGTTGGGCAAGTCTTCAGGAGGGAACCACAGGTGTGTGTGTGGCCAGGAGGGCCGGTAAATGACAGGCACAGTCAGGAGAACTGGGGAGGCACGCCTGAGAGGACTGGGAGTATGCAGTCTGGGATGGGTGCAGAGACAGTGGTAAGGACTTAGATATCACCGGCAGTGGAGTCAGGAAGCTGCAGCCAGGAGGGTTTACTGAAGAGGGTTTACTGGGAGCAGTAGTCCACCATAGGGCAGCTAGCACTAAAGACTTCCTATTACTATTTTTGCTCCATTAAATAAGGGTTCGCAGTCCCTACCTGCAAATAGAAATTTCTAGGGCCTAACCATGTGCTAGCTGTGCCTGGAGTAAAGTGTTGTGCAAGAGAGAGAGAGAGAGGAGAGTAACAGTCTGCAAGCAAGAAAAGTGCTGGAGGAGACTGGAGTAGCCAAGTGTATATGGTTGTCCCAACTGATTGATCTACCTGTATAATCAACCAATTGCTTGTTCTACTGGGCATCCCAAATATTCTCATCCCTATCCAAGTTCAAATCCCTCAATAAAAAAAGCACAAAAACAAGCACATGGACTGGTCATTGTCTCCAAGGTGATTGGGAAGTGAATGCCGGCTGGGCAGGGTGTCAGGTGGGCCACAACTTTCAGAAGCCCCTATGGGGTACCGCTACACGTGCAAACCGCAACACTGCAAAATGTCCCATGGGCTACTTTGACACATGTAGGGCAGCCCATTAAAATCAAAGGGCTGCCCTATGCATGTTGCAGGAAAAACAAGTAAAAAAATGTGCGCTCCCACTATGTTAGGTGTGAAGGGGGCAAATTGGTGTGTATACCTGTACACAAAAACAATGAGGCTCCATTCACATCTGTGCATTTCTGAATACATGGAAAACTGCATAGAAAATGCACACTATGCCATGTGTTTCAGAAGTGCGCTGCAAATGCGCATCATGCTTGCATTGTCATTACATATTAAAGGCACCCCAAGTGCAGGTAGCTGATGCACATCTGCCGTGGGGATGGTGGTGCCAGAAGAGGAGTGTGATACCTTGGAACAGATTGTGTCACACCTGGAGGGCCTGTTTGGGGAGAAGATACAGCTTTTGAGCTGAGGCAATTTTTTTTGTGAGGAAAAAGCAGGAGGATGAGAACCTCACTCTCTATGCAGTGGCCATGAAGAACCTTTGGAGGTGCCTGTAAAAGAGGGATGTGTGTGGCTGTGCTGACATCACTGTCAGGCAACTATGCTGGAGCAGCCAGTGATTAGCAGGACACCATGCTTGCTGGGGGATGAGACAGCAACAGGCAATGGCAGAGTCTGTATCCAAGGAAGATGCAGGAAAAGATGCAATCAAAGTATATATATATTATCCGGACAGAGGCCAGGGAATGGTGTGTTCAGAGATGTTGTCCCTTTTCCAGAGTGGTCAGGGCAGACTGCAGTTAGAGAGCAATCCATGTCCAAGTAAGAAGTCAGAGAAGGAGGCAGCTATCAGAAAAGTAGTTTGAATCCAGGCAAGAGGTCAGTAACAGAAGTAACAGGGTCAAGGCAAGGCTACGCACGGAACACAATACCCAGAGCTAGATAACTTAATTGCTTAATTTTACTGTCGTGTATTATAGCTATACAACATATGATAATATTTGATGTTTTACTTTATTATTATTATTATAGTGTCACAACCCTTTATTGTGATTAATGGGGTAGTGTGCTTACTTCATGATGTACGCCTTTTTTTTAAAATTTGTACTTTGATCATAGATTGCAAACAGAAGTATCTCACTCTAGGGTCAAGTCACAAGGCTTCTTTATTTATTTCACCTGTTATTTTGTTGATATTGCACGCCATGTCATAATGTAATGTTTGTAAATCCACAAAACTCAGTAGCGCGTCTTTTGTTGTAAAAGTAGACTTCTTAAGTAGTGGTATAATAACATATTAGACATTATTTTGCCTACCAAGCCATTATTTTAACAACCAGAATGATGAATACTGTATGCTTGAAATTAAATTCACAAAGAGAAAATTACTTTTAATCACTCATTATTGAGGTGTAGAATTATTCAGATTCAGAATACTTTATTAATCCCAACGGGGAAATGATTAAATCACCTCCTTGGTGTTAAGACAGATTTCAGCCATTGTCTGATACTTGTTATACTGTGATGAAGTCAAGGTAAATTGACCCTCTTTTCTTTCTTTTCACGAAAATGAAATGCTATTGCTTGGCACAGAAGAGGAAGGTAGCATGCTGTTGTACTTTCAACACACGTTTTTTTCATCATACTAATTTGGATATTTTTTTACAGTTAGAGGTTATCAGCAAGATTTCTTTTTTTTTTCTCAATACTTTATTTAAAGATAACACATGGTAAGTACAGAAACCACAGCCACGGCAAGTTTGAAATGATGCACTTCCAAAAATAAGTCTTCACAACAAAAGCCATTGCGTAAAAAGGGGAAAGCATGTAAATGAAAGAAGGACTCGGAACACCAGGGTCTAGGAAGTCTCTGTACCCTGTGTGGCATTTTACACGGTAGACACCATTTTTACAAAGAAGAAGAGCAAGAATGGCCCCAGGGGTCTCACAGAAAAAGAAGAACAGTAGGGAAAACAGAAAGAAAAAGGATGAACAAAAAAAGAGGGGAGGAGTTAGGTGAAAGTAAATGGGGGGGGCAAGGGAGCCATTTAGCCTGCCAAGCACTCCTTCTGAGACTGGGGACCCAACATTATAGTCCCCAGAACAGGGGATTTAGGTCACCAGCTCCATGTACTCCTCAGAATAGACAAATTCCTGCCAGTAAAAACATTATTTGAGAAATCTCCCACGAAGACCTATCTCCGTGTCCACCAAAACTTCCATCGTATTGTTTTGGCTACTTTTTTCAACAAGACAGCAACTGACGGTGGCTATGCCTGCTTTCAAAAAAGCGGAATGTAGCTCTTTGCCGCTGTAAGCAGGAGAGGTAAAAGGGATCGTCTGTAGACCTTACTAGGAATCTTGTGGTAATGCAGAAGGAAAAATGCAGGATCCTTCAGTAGCACCCAATCAGTGAATTTTTGGGTTATGCGGTGGACCTCTGTCCAGTAAAACTGCAGAAGACAGCAGGACCAAAAGATGTGAAGGAGAGAACCGGACTCCTCCCCAGTTCTCTAACAAAGATCCGAACATTGAGGGAACATCCTATGAATCTTTACCGGTGTATGGTACCACCGGGTCAGTGCTCTAAACCTAGCTTCCTGCTGCTTAGCGCAAATAGAAGTTTTGTAAGAAAACAAAATAATTCTTTCCACTTGTTTGTCCATAAATTGTAGCCCTAACTCTTGTTCCCACCTGGTGATATAAGGAGGTGAGATTTCATGGAACGCCACGTCTCCATGGGGTGATCTAGAATCCAGCTAGGCAAATCTGTTTGGCACCACGGCACCAATTTCAGTGGGATCCCTGAAAGGATCTGTTCCACCTGCACCCACTCTTGAGGAAGAACATGGCGTCACCAATCCAAAACAAGCATCAGATGGCATGCCATGTGATAGAGGTTAGCATCTGGCATAGCCATACCACCCAGGTCTGGTATGGATTTTAAGGGGAACCCCGCGCCAAAAAAAAAAAAAAACGGCGTGGGGTCCCCTCAAAAATCCATACCAGACCCTTATCCGAGCACGCAACCTGGCAGGCCGCAGGAAAAGAGGGGGGGATGAGAGTGCGCCCCCCCTCCTGAACCGTATCAGGCCACATGCCCTCAACATTGGGAGGGTGCTTTGGGGTAGCCCCCCAAAACACCTTGTCCCCATGTTGATGAGGCAAGGGCCTCATCCCCACAACCCTGGCCGGTGGTTGTGGGGGTCTGCGAGCAGGGGGCTTATCGGAATCTGGAAGCCCCCTTTAACAAGGGGACCCCCAGATCCCGGTCCCCCCTGTGTGAAATGGTAAGGGGATACTTACCCCTACCCCTTCACTAAAAAACTGTCAAAAATGTTAAAAATGACAAGAGACAGTTTTTGACAATTCCTTTCTTTAAATGCTTCTTCTTTCTTCTATCTTCCTTCATCTTCTTCTTCTTCTGGTTCTTCTGGCTCTTCTGGTTCTTCCTCCGGCGTTCTCGTCCAGCATCTCCTCCGCGGCGTCTTCTATCTTCTTCTCCTCGGGCCGCTCCGCACCCATGGCATGGGTGGAGGCTCCCGCTCTTCTCTTCATCTTCTTCTTCATCCTCTTCTCTTCTTCCTTCTTCTCTTCTTCATTTTCTTCTCTGGGCCGCTCCGCACCCATGCTGGCATGGAGGGAGGCTCCCGCTGTGTGACAGCGTCTCCTCGTCTGACGGTTCTTAAATAACAGGGGGTGGGGTCACCCGGTGACCCCGCCCCCTCTGACGCACGGGACATGACGGGACTTCCCTGTGGCATTCCCTGTGATGTCACAGGGAAGTCCCGTCAAGTCACCGTGCGTCAGAGGGGGGCGGGGTCTCCAGGTGGCCCCGCCCCCCATTATTTAAGAACCGTCAGATGAGGAGACGCCGCCACACAGCAGGAGCCTCCCTCCATGCCAGCATGGATGCGGAGCGGCCCGGAGAAGAAAATGAAGAAGAGAAGAAGGAAGAAAAGAAGAGGATGAAGAAGAAGATGAAGAGAAGAGCGGGAGCCTCCCCCCATGCCATGGGTGCGGAGCGGCCCGAGGAGAAGAAGATAGAAGACACCGCGGAGGAGATGCTGGACGAGAACGCCAGAGGAAGAACCAGAAGAGCCAGAAGAACCAGAAGAAGATGAAGGAAGCTAGAAGAAAGAAGAAGCATTTAAATAAAGGAATTGTCAAAAACTGTCTCTTGTCATTTTTAACATTTTTGAGAGTTTTTTAGTGAAATGGTAGGGGTAAGTACCCCCTTACCATTTCACACAGGGGGGGGCGGGATCTGGGGGTCCCCTTGTTAAAGGGGGGTTCCAGATTCCGATAAGCCCCCCGCTCGCAGACCCCCACAACCACCGGCCAGAGTTGTGGGGATGAGGCCCTTGTCCTCATCAACATGGGGACAAGGTGTTTTCGGGGGCTACCCCAAAGCACCCTCCCAATGTTGAGGGCATGTGGCCTGGTACAGTTCAGGAGGGGGGGCCGCACTCTCGTCCCCCCCTCTTTTCCTGCGGCCTGCCAGGTTGCGTGCTCGGATAAGGGTCTGGTATGGATTTTTGGGGGGACTCCACGCCGTTTTTTTTTTTTTGGCGCAGGGTTCCCCTTAAAATCCATACTAGACCTGAAGGGCCTGGTATGGAATTTAGGGGGACTCCCACGTCATTTTTTTTTTTTTTTTGGTTCGGGGTTTCCCTGTGGGGAATTCTCATGCCGTTTTTATCAATGAACTTCTATGTGTATTGTCGTCAATGCAATAGCCGCGGGTAGTTTTAAATGGGTTTTTTCCTTCGAAATGTCATTTTGCTGTCGGACTGTTCTAAACACGGGAAACATGCGCCCCTTTACAGGTATACTATAGATACCAACAGGTACGAAATTTAAAGGGATATTACACTTTTATTGTTTGACTTTAAGCATTATTAAAATCACTGCTCCTGAAAAAATGGCCATTTTTAAAACTTTTTATTGCATTGATCCATGTCCCCTGGGGCAGGACCCGGGTCCCCAAACACTTTTTATGACAATAACTTGCAAATAAGCCTTTAAAATTAGCACTTTTGATTATTCATGTTCGTGTCCCATAGACTTTAACGGTGTTCGCGTGTTCGAGTGAACTTTTTTCCTGTTTGCATGTTCTGGTGCGAACCGAACAGGGGGGTGTTCGGCTCATCCCTATTCAGCACCTCTGATTTCTGATAATTGACCCGAAAAAAGGATAGGGCCTCATAAGTCTTCAGTTATGAGAGCAAATTTAGAAAAGAGACCAGGGGATTAGACAGGAAAAATAATAAGTCATCCACATACACCGCAATTTTAAGGGATAAAGTCACATCTAAATGAAGACCGGTGATATCTGGATTATTTCTAATCGAGCGTAGAAAGGGTTTGAGGGTTAAAATAAATATCAGGGGAGAGAGGGGACACCCTGGCATGTCTCATTAGTTATTCCGAAAGATGAGGAGAGATGGCCATTTACCTTTATTTGAGCAGATGGGGCGAGAGTAAATAGCATGAACCCAGTTCATCATCTGCTGCCAGAAACCGATACAGCTAAGGGTCTCTATCAAAAAGGTCCAATTCACCCTGTCAAACGCCTTCTCGGCATTGGTTGAGAGGAGCAACACGGAGATCCTACGTGTCTTAGCGGCATAGATTAAATTGGTAGCCTTAGTTGTATTATCTCAAGCTTCCCTCGTAGGGACAACCCCCACTTGATCAGAATGAACTAAAACAGCAAATCTTCTAACAAGAAAAATAAATGTCTCTGGACACCCACCAGTGGGGTTACAGGGCAAAATAGATTGTTTCACGGCAATAATTAAATAATAAAAAAACATTGGGGGGTGAACAAATGTTTACCAAAATCAACCCAACATTTCAGATTGTTTGTTCTGCTCAGCAAAACTAATAACTTACTATTTCAAAAATAATTTCTTCTTTCATAAAAAACATTTGGTATGCAGGTGGCAAATATATTTATTATGTGCAGAATCATTATATCCCTAAAGTTATTCAAAAAGTAAAAAAATTTAAAAAAAAATGGTTTTGCACAGAGCAGCCCTGATCCTCGTTTCCTATGGGGGGGCACTCGTGAGCACTCACTCCTGAGCCAACTTTGTGTGTTCATTGACTGCTCTTGTGTACATCAATAGATCAAGATCAGGCTCAGGTAAATATAAGGGTGTGCATGGGGGAAGCTGCTTCCAGAAGGTTTTTTTACCTTAACCACTTCAATACAGGGCACTTTCACCCCCTTCCTGTCCAGGCCAATTTTCAGCTTTCAGTGCTATCACACTTTAAATAACAATTGCGCAGTCATGAAAAAAAATGTTTTTTTTAGTTTCTGTTAAAAAAAATTTGAAATTTCGTCTCCTTCACTGATGTGCACTGATGAGGCTGCACTAATAGGCAATGATGGGCTGCACTGTTGGGCATTGATGAGGCAGCACTGATGGGCACTGATAAGGAGGCACTGATGAAGCTGCACTGATAGGTGGCACTGTTGAGCACTGATAGGTGGGACTGATGGACACTGAGAGGAAGCACTCTTAGGCAGCAATAATTGGTAGACATGTGCACACTGAAATATTTCGTTTCGGAATTTCTTTTTCGTCCAAAAAATACATTTATTTAGTTACTAGCGAAATTCGTTTTTATTTATTTCGGTTTTCGTTAAAAATTGCATTAGTCCGAAAATCCTAATTAAGGTCGAATCTGTCATTGAATGCTTATGGTGTCTGTCGAATGTTCAAAGAAGATTCGACGGAGCAGCTAAACTGTGCGACGCCATATAGTTTACCTGCTCCGTCGAATCTTCTTAGAACTTTCAACAGACACCATAAGCCAAAGTACTGTGTACTTAGTTCAAGCTATTTTACTGCTCCTCCTCTTTGGTTACAATCAGCCAATAACATTCATCATCATCATTATTTTTATTTATCTTTCCTCCCCTACGTCGAATCTTTCCTTCCCTACGTCGAATCTTTCCTCCCCTACGTCGAATCTTTCCTCCCCTACGTCGAATCTTTTCTCTCTACGTCGAATCTTTCCTCCCCTACGTTGAATCTTTCCTCTCTACGTCGAATCTTTTCTCTATATGTAGAATAATCTTGGACTAATTGATGGACAGATTGTTATTGTCATCATCATGTCGAATCTCCTATCTATATCGAACTGTTGTAGCAACGAAAACGAAAATAAAGCATTTGTTTTTGTCGGATCTTTCGTTTTTCAGACTCTGCACTTTCGTTATCGTTTGTTAAAACGATAACGAAAATACCTGAAATTCGGACAAAAATGCATTCGGACGAAAACGAATGCACATGTCTAATAATTGGCACTGATAGGTGGCACTGATGGACACTGATGGGGCTGCACTGAAAACCAGGGCACTGATGATCAGTGCCCTGATGATCAGTGTAAATGTCTGCTGTCAGAATTGCTGGTTACCAGCTCTCTCCTCACGCTGTGACAGTGCATGAGGAAAGGCATGCCGATAACCGACAAGTTTGTATACATGTGATCAGCAGTGATTGGCAGAGCTGATCACATGGTAAAAGCCTGTGTTGATTGGCCTTTTACCACGATCACAAAGCGTGCCGGATGCGCACCCCAGGGGGCATGCAGGGGGGAGTGGTTCTGGAAGGATGTGCATGGATGCCCTCCCAGAACTGCACGACTGTGCTGTAGCCATCCTTTGGCTATTGCATGGTCAGGAAGTGGTTAATGCATAGAATGCATTAGGATAAAAAAAACTCATACCTTTAGAACCACTTTAAACATGTTTTGAAAGTGACATTTTAAAAAATAATCTATGGAGCCTCTGCTCCACCCCTTTACTACCAAAATATACTGCAAAAGTGTTAAAATAACATCCAAAATGTCACAGTGATAGATGAGGTCTGTGAATAATTATGTTTCAGCAAGCAAAATGAAGAAAAATAACTTCTACTCTCATAAGTTCATTTTGTGAATTGGTCTCTATATCTCCTCATTTCCACAACTCATTCTTTCACTAAAGCATTTTAAATTGATGTTGTCTGACACAAGATTAAAAACTATGCATGTGTGGTAATGTTTGTTAAAGTAATTGACTGTAATGCCCCATACACACGATCGGACTTTCCGACAACAAAACTGTGGATTTTTGTTCGAAGGATGTTGGCTTAAACTTGTCTTGCATACACACGGTCACACAAATGTTGGCCAACAATTACGTACGTAGTGACGTACAAGACTAACATGATAACTCCATTATGAACGCTAGTTATATCTACGGCTCATACTTGATTCTGAGCATGTGTGGACTTTTGTCCGACGGACTTGTGTACACATGATCAGAAAGTCCAACAACAAACATTTGTTTGGCAGAAAATTTGAGAACCTGCTAGCCAACATTTGTTGGTGGAAAGTCTGACAACAAATGTTCCATGGAGCATGCACACGGTCGGACTTTCCGTCAACAAGCTCACATTCAACATTTGTTGCCGGAAAATCCGATCGTGTGTACGGGGCATAACATTCCAGGAATGTGGAAAAATTACATTTTGAAAAATGATCTAATTACCTAACCACATTTTGGGTTTTCAAATACAGCTTTTTTTTCAACCCCTAGACCTAACAGGCATTTAAACCTTGCAGTTCAGGGAGGCTCCACTGCAAAGGTACTTTATTGTGGTGCAGAATTTGGACTTTAAAATCGTTTAAAACAACTTATCACTGCTTTAAATTCTACTTGACCATATATCTTTCCAAATAATACCACTTTTTGGTAAAAGATTTTGGTAAATTGAGTTATAGCAATAATGTGGAAACTATAAAATATGTATTTCAATCAATTAGGTATCTTACCTTCTTCCTGCAAATGGACTGTGATATTGAGTTCGCACTGTACTTTAGCTTTCAGAAGAATATAAATCTGTTCTTCAGTAGTAACTGTGTCACCAGAATAAATCTAGGTAAGGCAAATTCACAAAAAGTGTTATTTTTCAGCTTTATAGTGATCTACAAATATTTCAAAATCACACTCTCCATTAGAGAGTTTCCCTCACTTCTTGTCCCGATTGCCTTTTTTTTACCAAACAGGAAATGAGGGGAACTCCCAACAGAGACACAGAAAAGAAAAAAAAAATTATATTTCATTAGAGAGGGAGATGGCTAGAACACGTCAGCTTTTTATTGCTGTTTGCATTAAGTCCCATGCACACGGGCCATTAGAAACCGGACAACATTAGACCCATGTGTACTGCAGCTGGTCTGACAAAAGCCGACTTCTGACGAAGGCCATTGCCGAACATGGTCTGCCGACCAGCTCTACTCAGCGCTCTCACTCAATGGCTGAGAAAGCTGACTGGAGTGTTCTGGTGGGGGGGGGGGGGGGGGGCCTGTCAGAACACAGTAGAACAGCAGGAGAGATTGCTGTATTAACATTGGATTGTTAGTACAGCGGCTCTGACCTGAGCTGTCAGGTTTTTTTGACCAACGGGCTGTCAGCCTGCTGGGTTGAACAAAGAAAAACTAGCAGTGTGTACTAGGCTTTAGGCTGGCCATAGACAGTTCGAAACCATGTATGGCCAAGCTAAATGTACCGAGTTGATCGATCAATCCACTTTGGTACAATCATCCTGCCAGATTTACCTGCAATTGTCACTAGCGGCTGCTATAGCTGCTAGCAATAATCACTGTTTTCTTACCAATGGTTGCAGGAAAGAAATTTGCTGCAGATTTTCTGCAGATTTTCTCTCACTCCCTATCTGGTAAAATTGTTGCCAGCATGACAGGAAGTTTCTCCGATGGAGTCCCAGATAACAGCAAAAAACCCTTCCCCACTCTATTCAAAAAAAAATGAAAGTTTGTGGCTTAACGTTCACTTTCAATAAACATCAGAGTTTTAGCAAGCCTGGGTCACATTGGAAATATTAGATTCACCTTTTACCAACCTTTTGGATGTCCCTTTTTTTTTATTAAACTGTTAACAATAATAGCATAAAGCCATACATGAAAATTTTTAATTTTTATGAATAATGAAAGATATTTGTATACTTTAGGAAAAATGTTGTCAATATGCTCCCAAGGCCTCACAGTATATGCTTATTTGTCTGCCAACACAGATGGTTATGTGAGCAGATGTCCCAATAGCATTGTTTATTATATATGCTACATTGATGGTGTTTGTTTTTATGTTAAAATGTATTTCAAGGAAAAATAAAGACTCTGCATGTACAGAAAAATACCTGTTGACGTTGCAGAAATGCACTCAGCTCCTAATTTCTTGCTGTGGGCAGACAACATATGGCTTTTTTATTGGACTGAATGTTGGCAGCACTGCTTGCCCAGGTGTCTTTTGCTAAATTTATAAATCCCTTCCACTGTCCTCATCTCCGCAACATAAAACTAATAGCTATATAGTCCAAGATAAGAAATGGGAGGGCTAATTACCAGTCTTGAGATAACATTAGAAGTTTGCATAGGGCCAGGCCCGCATTTACTCCCTTAGCCACCCCAAGGCCAGGTCCTTCAATGCCGCCCCCCTATCAGTGTCCCCTGCCCCTAAAGACCCATATTAGACTGCCTTACCGAGAGCCATTTAGAGCCAGGAAATGTGTAAGCTGGACTTTGGGGGCGGAGCGAAGCAGCTCTACTGTAGTGCTATTTTCCTTCTTCCCTTCCCTTGTGAGGGGAGGCTTGGAGAGAAGGCAAAGTAGAGGCAGGTGCTGCATTGCTGTGCCCAGTGTGTCGGCAGCACACAGGAATCAAAACACATCCGAACTTGTGCACTCACTCACAGGGCCACTGTTAGGAATCATGGGGCCCTCGCCCCCCTGAGGGGAGAGAGGAGGTGGGGGAGGGAGGTGAGAAAGGGTGAGAGTAGGAGGTAAGGGGGTATGGAGGCAGAATAGAGAGGGGGTGAGAAAGAGAGAGGGGGAGGGGATTGGGGTTGTAAGAGGGAGTGGGGTGAGAGAGAGAGGAGGGGTGGGGGAGAGAAGGGGGCTGAGAGGGAGGAGGGGTGAGAGAGAAAGGTGGCAAGAGAGGGGGTGGCCTGATAGAGAGGGGGGGTAGCTGACAGGGGGGGTGTAGCTGATAGAGGGGGGGAATAGCTGACAGAGGGGGGAGTAGCTGACAGAGGGGGGAGTAGCTGACAGAGAGGGGAGTAGCTGACAGAGAAGGGAGTAGCTGACAGAAAGGGGAGTAGCTGACAGAGAGGGGAGGAGCTGACAGAGAAGGGAGTAGCTGACAGAGAGGGGAGTAGCTGACAGAGAAGGGAGTAGCTGACAGAGAGGGGAGTAGCTGACAGAGGGGGGAGAAGCTGACAGAGAGGGGAGTAGCTGACAGAGGGGAGGAGTAGCTGACAGAGAAAGGAGTAGCTGACAGAGGGGGGAGTAGCTGACAGAGGGGGGAGTAGCTGACAGAGGGGGGAGTAGCTGACAGAGAGGGGAGTAGCTGACAGAGAAGGGAGTAGCTGACAGAAAGGGGAGTAGCTGACAGAGAGGGGAGTAGCTGACAGAGAAGGGACAGAGAGGGGAGTAGCTGACAGAGAAGGGAGTAGCTGACAGAGAGGGGAGTAGCTGACAGACAGGGGAGTAGCTGACAGAGAGGGGAGTAGCTGACAGAGAGGGGAGTAGCTGACAGAGAAGGGAGTAGCTGACAGAGAGGGGAGTAGCTGACAGAGAGGGGGTAGCTGACAGGGAAGGGAGTAGCTGACAGAGAAGGGAGTAGCTGACAGAGAGGGGAGTAGCTGACAGAGGGGAGGAGTAGCTGACAGAGAGGGGAGTAGCTGACAGAGGGGAGGAGTAGCTGGCAGAGAAAGGAGTAGCTGACAGAGGGGGGAGTAGCTGACAGAGGGGGGAGTAGCTGACAGAGAGGGGAGTAGCTGACAGAGAAGGGAGAAGCTGACAGAAAGGGGAGTAGCTGACAGAGAGGGGAGTAGCTGACAGAGAAGGGAGTATCTGACAGAGAAGGGAGTAGCTGACAGAGAGGGGAGTAGCTGACAGAGGGGGGAGTAGCTGACAGAGGGGAGGAGTAGCTGACAGAGAGGGGAGTAGCTGACAGAGAGGGGGGTAGCTGACAGAGAAGGGAGTAGCTGACAGAGAAGGGAGTAGCTGACAGAGAGTGGAGTAGCTGACAGAGGGGAGGAGTAGCTGACAGAGGGGGGAGTAGCTGACAGAGAGGGGAGTGGCTGACAGAGTGGAGGAGTAGCTAACAGAGAAAAGAGTAGCTGACAGAGGGGGGAGTAGCTGACAGAGGGGGGAGTAGCTGACAGAGGGGGGAGTAGCTGACAGAGAGGGGAGTAGCTGACAGAGAAGGGAGTAGCTGACAGAAAGGGGAGTAGCTGACAGAGAGGGAAGTAGCTGACAGAGAAGGGACAGAGAGGGGCGTAGCTGACAGAGAAGGGAGTAGCTGACAGAGAGGGGAGTAGCTGACAGACAGGGGAGTAGCTGACAGAGAGGGGAGTAGCTGACAGAGAAGGGAGTAGCTGACAGAGAGGGGAGTAGCTGACAGAGAGGGGGTAGCTGACAGAGAAGGGAGTAGCTGACAGAGAAGGGAGTAGCTGACAGAGAGGGGAGTAGCTGACAGAGGGGAGGAGTAGCTGACAGAGAGGGGAGTAGCTGACAGAGGGGAGGAGTAGCTGACAGAGAAAGGAGTAGCTGACAGAGAGGGGAGTAGCTGACAGAGGGGGAGTAGCTGACAGAGGGGGGAGTAGCTGACAGAGAGGGGAGTGGCTGACAGAGGGGAGGAGTAGCTGACAGAGAAAGGAGTAGCTGACAGAGTGGGGAGTAGCTGACAGAGGGGGGAGTAGCTGACAGGGAAGGGGAGCTGACAGAGGGGGGTAACTGATAGAGGGGGTAACTGACCGAGGGGGGGGTGGCTGACAGAGGGGGGTGGGAGGTGAGAAAGGGTGAGAGTAGGAGGTAAGGGGGTATGGAGGCAGAATAGGGAGGGGGTGAGAAAGAGAGAGGGGGAGGGGATTGGGGTTGTGAGGGGGAGTGGGGTGAGAGAGAGAGGAGTGATGGGAGAGAGAAGGGGGCTGATAGGGGGAGGGGTGAGAGAGAAAGGTGGTAAGAGAGGGGGTGGCCTGATAGAGAGGGGGGGTAGCTGACAGGGGGGGTGTAGCTGATAGAGGGGGGGGAATAGCAAACAGAGGGGGGAGTAGCTGACAGAGGGGGAAGTAGCTGACAGAGAGGGGAGTAGCTGACAGAGAAGGGAGTAGCTGACAGAAAGGGGAGTATCTGACAGAGAGGGGAGTATCTGACAGAGAAGGGAGTAGCTGACAGAGAGGGGAGTAGCTGACAGACAGGGGAGTAGCTGACAGAGAGGGGAGTATCTGACAGAGAAGGGAGTAGCTGACAGAGAGGGGAGTAGCTGACAGAGGGGGGAGTAGCTGACAGAGGGGAGGAGTAGCTGACAGAGAGGGGAGTAGCTGACAGAGGGGAGGAGTAGCTGACAGAGAAAGGAGTAGCTGACAGAGGGGGGTGTAGCTGACAGAGGGGGGAGTAGCTGACAGAGGGGGGAGTAGCTGACAGAGGGGGGAGTAGCTGACAGAGGGGGGAGTAGCTGACAGAGAGGGGAGTAGCTGACAGAGAAGGGAGTAGCTGACAGAAAGGGGAGTAGCTGACAGAGAGGGGAGTAGCTGACAGAGAAGGGACAGAGAGGGGAGTAGCTGACAGAGAAGGGAGTAGCTGACAGAGAGGGGAGTAGCTGACAGACAGGGGAGTAGCTGACAGAGAGGGGAGTAGCTGACAGAGAAGGGAGTAGCTGACAGAGAGGGGAGTAGCTGACAGAGAGGGGAGTAGCTGACAGAGGGGGAGTAGCTGACAGAGGGGAGGAGTAGCTGACAGAGAGGGGAGTAGCTGACAGAGGGGAGGAGTAGCTGACAGAGAAAGGAGT
The DNA here is from genome assembly GCA_037952925.1 of Lithobates clamitans. Classification (NCBI taxonomy): domain Eukaryota; kingdom Metazoa; phylum Chordata; class Amphibia; order Anura; family Ranidae; genus Lithobates; species Lithobates clamitans. The sequence goes on along the minus strand of JBBGZY010001175.1, from coordinate 327,118 downwards.
AGCTGACAGAGGGGGGAGTAGCTGACAGAGGGGGGAGTAGCTGACAGAGAGGGGAGTAGCTGACAGAGAAGGGAGTAGCTGACAGAGAAGGGAGTAGCTGACAGAGAGGGGAGTAGCTGACAGAGAAGGGAGTAGCTGACAGAAAGGGGAGTAGCTGACAGAGAGGGGAGTAGCTGACAGAGAAGGGAGTAGCTGACAGACAGGGAAGTAGCTGACAGAGAGGGGAGTAGCTGACAGAGAAGGAAGTAGCTGACAGAGAGGGGAGTAGCTGACAGAGAGGGGGGTAGCTGACAGAGAAGGGAGTAGCTGACAGAGAGGGGAGTAGCTGACAGAGGGGAGAAGTAGCTGACAGAGGGGGGAGTAGCTGACAGAGAGGGGAGTGGCTGACAGAGGGGAGGAGTAGCTGACAGAGTGGGGAGTAGCTGACAGAGTGGGGAGTAGCTGACAGAGGGGGGAGTAGCTGACAGAGAAGGGAGTAGCTGACAGAAAGGGGAGTAGCTGACAGAGAGGGGAGTTGCTGACAGAGAAGGGAGTAGCTGACAGAGAGGGGAGTAGCTGACAGACAGGGGAGTAGCTGACAGAGAGGGGAGTATCTGACAGAGAAGGGAGTAGCTGACAGAGAGGGGAGTAGCTGACAGAGGGGGGAGTAGCTGACAGAGGGGAGGAGTAGCTGACAGAGAGGGGAGTAGCTGACAGAGGGGAGGAGTAGCTGACAGAGAAAGGAGTAGCTGACAGAGGGGGGAGTAGCTGACAGAGGGGGGAGTAGCTGACAGAGGGGGGAGTAGCTGACAGAGAGGGGAGTAGCTGACAGAGAAGGGAGTAGCTGACAGAAAGGGGAGTAGCTGACAGAGAAGGGACAGAGAGGGGCGTAGCTGACAGAGAAGGGAGTAGCTGACAGAGAGGGGAGTAGCTGACAGACAGGGGAGTAGCTGACAGAGAGGGGAGTAGCTGACAGAGAAGGGAGTAGCTGACAGAGAGGGGAGTAGCTGACAGAGAGGGGGTAGCTGACAGAGAAGGGAGTAGCTGACAGAGAAGGGAGTAGCTGACAGAGAGGGGAGTAGCTGACAGAGGGGAGGAGTAGCTGACAGAGGGGGGAGTAGCTGACAGAGGGGGGAGTAGCTGACAGAGAGGGGAGTAGCTGACAGAGAAGGGAGTAGCTGACAGAAAGGGGAGTAGCTGACAGAGAGGGGAGTAGCTGACAGAGAAGGGACAGAGAGGGGCGTAGCTGACAGAGAAGGGAGTAGCTGACAGAGAGGGGAGTAGCTGACAGACAGGGGAGTAGCTGACAGAGAGGGGAGTAGCTGACAGAGAAGGGAGTAGCTGACAGAGAGGGGAGTAGCTGACAGAGAGGGGGTAGCTGACAGAGAAGGGAGTAGCTGACAGAGAAGGGAGTAGCTGACAGAGAGGGGAGTAGCTGACAGAGGGGAGGAGTAGCTGACAGAGAGGGGAGTAGCTGACAGAGGGGAGGAGTAGCTGACAGAGAAAGGAGTAGCTGACAGAGAGGGGAGTAGCTGACAGAGTGGGGAGTAGCTGACAGAGGGGGGAGTAGCTGACAGAGAGGGGAGTAGCTGACAGAGAAGGGAGTAGCTGACAGAAAGGGGAGTAGCTGACAGAGAGGGGAGTAGCTGACAGAGAAGGGAGTAGCTGACAGACAGGGAAGTAGCTGACAGAGAGGGGAGTAGCTGACAGAGAAGGAAGTAGCTGACAGAGAGGGGAGTAGCTGACAGAGAGGGGGGTAGCTGACAGAGAAGGGAGTAGCTGACAGAGAGGGGAGTAGCTGACAGAGGGGAGGAGTAGCTGACAGAGGGGGGAGTAGCTGACAGAGAGGGGAGTGGCTGACAGAGGGGAGGAGTAGCTGACAGAGAAAGGAGTAGCTGACAGAGTGGGGAGTAGCTGACAGAGGGGGGTAACTGATAGAGGGGGTAACTGACCGAGGGGGGGTGGCTGACAGAGGGGGGTAACTGACAGAGGGGGGTAACTGACAGAGGGGTGTAACTGACAGAGGGAGGGTAACTGACAGAGGGGGGGTAACTGACAGAGGGGGGTAACTGACAGGGGGGAGGGTAACTGACAGAGGGGGGTAACTGACAGAGGGAGGGTAACTGACAGAGGGGATAACTGATGGGGGGGTAACTGACAGAGGGGGGTAACTGACAGAGGGAGGGTAACTGACAGAGGGGGTAGCTGAGAGAGGAGGAGAGCTGACAGAGGGGGAGTGGCTTACAGAGGGGGGAATGGATGACAGAGGGGGTGAGAAGGCAAATGAGAAAGATACCTCAGTGAGGACTCCAGAAGACACAGCAGAGCACACGCCAGGCAAGGAGGCGGGACTCTGGGCGGCCGCGATCACCCACAGTCCAGCCCCACCTCCACATGTGACCAATCCCAGACTCTCGTGTCCGCGCCCGCATGTGACCAATTCAGCCAATCACAGGCTGAATAGGTACGCCTGCTGCCCATCACTGAGCTCGGCTCGGATGCGGAGAGTACAGGCAGTAATATATGTGTAACAGTGATGGCAGGATTGGGAATCGGGATGCTGAACTGCTGATATATGTGCCTGGCTTTCAGGCGGCTTGAAAACTGGCACATGTGTCCAAAACCGGACAGATGGCAACCCTAGCGGCACAGCCCCTGCACCACTGCCGCCCTGAGGCCTGGCCTCGGTGGCCTTGTGGAAAATCCGGCCTTGCATTGAATTCTGATAAGATTATCAATTTTTTTGTTCACTTTTCAAACAAATTTACAGCGGTAGTAAACTGCCACAAAAATTATAAAAAAAAGACCCCCTGAAGGTTTAAGTCATAATGTAAATACAGTTAATAAGTGCCGCACTACCAATCTCTAAAAATATAAGAGTGAGATTGCATACAAAACAACTAAAATACCAATGATTTAAAAATAATGTCCTTTATACACATCCAGCCAGTACATATAATGACATAAGTGATAGTTCTTTAGAAGTGTGTATTGAGAAATTTTTATCCAGAAATCGTCATAAGCTTCTAAACCACTTCTTCTCGTTTACCACTTTGCTCTCAGTGCGCTCACCTTAATCATACAATATACACAGTATGTACAATCACATCCAGCTTGGTTCTCTCAAGCCAATATCAAGTACCATAATCCTCTACATACTTGTAGTATGGCCTCCTACTCACTAGGGTGCTCGTATTCTGTCGGGTGTTCCTCCAGTATAGTAGGGTACTGGTCCCTTTTACCCACGCAATGTGTGGTTTCTCCCTCCCATGCTGTGTCAAAATAGAGATGATGCACCCAATAGTGTAATATTGTAATTTCATGCTTTTATAATAATTAAAATTGTGCTGACATTCACATAAAACACTATAGGCAATCACAGTGTACCATTCTTCCAGATTTGATGTCACCTCCGGTCCATGATCCCTCAGGCTCTCTCAGATGATTTAAAAAATGGTGGTTCCAAATGACAGCAATTTTCCTGATATAACGTGTAGGGTGGAGCCTTAGTGATCACGGATAGGAAGTGACGTCCAACCAGGAAGAACGGTACCCCTCTGATTGCCTATTGTGTTTTATATGAATGTAAGCACAATTTTAATTATAATAAAATCAATCCTTTAGAATTCCCTTACAACTGCTCTTGTCTTCAGGTTTTTGGTATCAAGATGGACACCTTTTATTATGTAGAGCTCATATTATTCCCATACTGGTGTGTATTGATCTACTTACTGTATGGTTAATATCTTATGCTGGCTACACAGGCTCATTAGATTCCACATTCAGCATGCTGATTTATCTTCATTACTGGAGCAATAATAAAAACTCTCTCCTATGTGAGGAATCACACTCAAAAAATGCAAAAATGGTTCTTGGTACCAAAATGTGGCTTTTATTAGCACTTTCTAGGTGGGTTTCAATAAATGCACTGGTAAAATAAAAGTCTGATGGACATAATGCGTGTTAGATTTTTTTGTACCTCCTTCTGTATTATTTTGACATGTGCTTAATGAGAGCGATGCACCATTGTAAGAGATCTTTAGAGACCAAGTGTCATGACTTCAGCAAGTGTTTCTTTATGTTTAATTGTTGAATATGCTAATGGTATATAAAGTCAATTGTAATATCGCCATCTAGTGGTCCTTTTACATACTTAGTTTCTGTGAATAATTTACTGAAGGTAGTTAGAGATTGTTGCTTAAAAGCCACCGTAGCTTCCCATAATTCCACTGATCTATACCATGAGGTCTTAGAGACAGCCCCCAGTAGCCATCTTCCTTTTTCATTCTATGTATTTTCTCCAGAGGACTCTGCACCTATGCAGCTGCAATTCTAATGTCAGCCTAGCGGAAACATCATGTTTATAACCCCTTTCCTTAGTTAGACTAGTGCATTAGGACTGTATATTTTGTATATTGTGTATACTGATTGTATGTTATTTCTTTTATTTTAGTTTTACTCTAACTTCCCTGCAATAAAAGTTGAAAAAAGGACCTTGCGCCTGCCTCAATGAGTTGTTAACGAGGGAGAGTTAGCTGTCTGTCTAATTGTACCTCAGCCACGTATAGTGAGGGCAGAACAGTAAAACGACGACTCCAAACAGGCTTGCACATAGAAAGCCAGTAAAACGGTGGCTACAAACAGGCTTGCACACAGAAGCCCAGTGAAACAGCAGCCTTTGACAAGCTTCCACATTGCAAGAAATCATGTCAGAAAAAAAGTCAGAGCCATTAGAGACAAGGTCTCAAGTCTCGGTTAGCTCCAAAAGCTCAAAGAGGTCAATGAGCAGCAACATGGCTGCTATTGCCCTCGCAAAAGCAGAAGCTGCAAAAGTAAAGGCTGCCTTTGCTGAAAAAGAGATGCAAATGAAATTAGAGAAGCTACGCATAGAAGCTGTGTTAGAGAAATTGGCTGCAGAGAAGGAAGCAGCGGCAGCAGTCGCTGATGCAGACATCTTAGAGGAACTTGCCAACCCCATCAGTGAGAGACTCAGCAACATACTTGAAATTAACCCCCCTGGCGGTATTCCCGAGTGTAGCTCGGAGTGAGATTTCAGTACCATTAGCGCAACCCCGAGCATCGGGATCGCATTGCTGGATCCTGGAAGAGGTTACTTACCTTGTCCCTGGTATCCTGCTATGTACTCCCACTGTGTATGGTGCCCGGATCTTCCTCCCGATGCACTGTGTGCTCTGTGTGCCTTGGCTTCCATTCCCTGCGAGCATCGCGACGCAGGGGGGTGGAACCAGCGGCAAATTCAAAATGTATAAAGCACAACACACACTGATACATTGTAATCCTATTGGATTACATTGCTAAATAAAATAAAATTGACCTTAGTGTGCCCCCCAGTGCTTTATCCAGTGCCCTTTCCTGCAGTTTTACTGTACTTTCTGTCTGGAAACTGCAGAACGACCATGGCATCAAAAAAGCGCGCCTCCACTTTAAAAGTAGCATATGACCTGCTGAAAAACAGCGATAAAGAATCGCTTGCAGAATTGAGTGATAGCGATTCGTGGGGAAGTTCATCATCAGGCACGGAAAGCGATTTCAGCGATGATCCTGCGACTGTGCCCAGTGATGTGCAGACTTGGTGCTCGATTGACTGCAATACAGAGCACGTCACGCCCCCAAGAATTGTTACGGAGACAAATCGGTACCAGGAGCAACAAGCTGCTATACCTCAGAGGTTTTCAAGGAGCAGAAAGTGGGAACCAGTGACCAAAGAGGACATCTGGAAGTTTCTGGACCTAATTATTCTTCAGGGAGTGGTGGGGACACCCCTGCAGAAGTGGTACTGGACAACAAACAAATTACTAGCCACTCCTTTTTTTGGCACGGTCATGTCGGAATACAAATTTTCTCTGATAATGAAATATCTGCACTTTCAAAATAATTAAGTATTTGATGAGACTTCTCACCCAGCACCAAACCTGAAAAAGATTTGGGAGGTATATCAAATTATTCTGAAAAATTTCCAGCAGACCTATGTACCAGATAGAGAAGTCAGTATCGACGAAAGTCTTATGGCCTACAAAGGAAGACTCAGCTGGATACAGTATATTGCGTCTAAGAGAGCACGATTTGGCATAAAATCATTCATGCTCTGTGAATCCAGCACTGGTTACATATGGAATTCGGTCCTTTACACCGGGAAAGGAACCAAATTCAACAAAAGATTCAGTAATTATGGAATTGCAACCGCTTCAGTTCTTACTTTGATTGAGCCATTGCTGAATCAGGGCTACTGTGTAACCACAGACAATTTTTACACTTCTCCAGAACTCTATGAGTTCCTTCTACAGCACAAGACGGATGCATATGGGACCGTTAGAGCTAACCGGTGTAAAAGGCTGCCAACCTTTGGCAATAAAAAGCTCAAGGCAGGAGAAATAGTTGCCTGGCAGAAAGGCAAAATGATGGCACTGAGATGGTGCAACAAAAAAGATGTGTGCCTAATGAGTACCATTCACAACACCTCCACTGTCATGGTACACACAAAAGGTGGAAAAGACATAATGAAACCACAAGTCATGATGGACTACAACAACACCATGGGAGGTGTTGACAGAGCTGACCAGACCATGACATTTTATCTTGCCATGAAAAAGCAACAAAAAATATATTACAAAAAAATCTTCAGGCATCTTCTTGAACAGTGCCTTTGGAATGCCTTCATTCTTCTAAAAAAATAAAAAAGAGTGACAGGCCTTTGGTTCATGCGGACTTTGTTTGGAAAGTTGCCGAACTTATATTTCTCAAGCACCAACACCAACCACTGTAAATAGATCTGGACGTCGTGCTGCTGGCGTTGTGAACCCGGAACGCCTGACTGGTCGTCACTTTATGGACCACATTCCACCAACGGAAAAGAAGTCAGCACCCACAAGGATGTGTGTGTTTTGCTGCTCTAATGCCCTGTACACACGGTCGGACATTGATCGGACATTCCGACAACAAAATCCATGGATTTTTTCCGACGGATGTTGGCTCAAACTTGTCTTGCATACACACGGTCACACAAAGTTGTCGGAAAATCCGATCGTTCGATTGGCGTAAAACACGTACGTCGGGACTATAAACGGGGCAGTAGCCAATACCTTTCGTCGCTTAATTTATCCTGAGCATGCGTGGCACTTTGTGCGTCGGATTTGTGTACACACGATTGGAATTTCCGACAACGGATTTTGTTGTCGGAAAATTTTATAGCAAGCTCTCAAACTTTGTGTGTCGGAAATTCCGATGGAAAATGTGTGATGGAGCCCAAACATGGTCGGAATTTCCGACAACAACGTCCTTATTACACATTTTCCATCGGAAAATCCGACTGTGTGTACAGGGCATAAGCGTGATGACACTGGAAGAAAAATCAGAAAAGAAACCAGGTTCTATTGTTCTGGCTGTATGACGTCGGAGTTTGTGCTGTACCATGTTTTAAATTTTTCATACCCAAGACGTTTACTGAAGCAATATGACTACTAATATTGCACTCTTGTTTGGCCAAAAAAAATGACAGTGTTTTTGAGTATATTATTTACTAAAATGTATTGAATAAAAAAGTAGTATTACTATTATATTATTATTTGTTATTATTTATAGTTATTTATTATATTATAATTTATGATTTTGTGTTTCAAACTTTATCATACCCAGTATGTCTACTAGACTCTGGTTTGGACAGATTTAAGTGAGTTATTCCTAAGAATTACAGGTCTACAATATAAAACGCCAAATTTCCATGCAAAATAATGGTACCACTTTCAGCACCTAAAATCTGAAATAATCAAACCGCCAGGGAGGTTAAACCTGATCATCATGACAGTCTGAAATGTGAATGCAACATGCAAATTATGTGCTGCAACATGCTAAGCCAGATGACTGCCTGCATTCAGCTCTATGAATCGACTCCTGCCGTCCACACACCCTACATTAAACAAGAAAATAATCCCATACTCGGTCAGCCTTCAGTGAAATCTGCATCCAAGCTATCAAACCTCTATGATACAGTCATCCACTTCAGAAAGGAAGGGTCGCAAGGTAGGAATCACAGTGACAGCATTTCTGATGACCACAAATACCCACCAAGTCCCCCGCACAGCAGAGCACCTCCAGACTACTCACACAAAGACCAAGGTATGTTGGATTTTCTCAAGTTCTTTGCACAGCGTGAGCTGTTGACCAAAGGACTCACAAGGTTTAATGACCAACTTGAGAGCTATAGAGCATGGTGTTCGTCCTTCAGAAATGCAATAAAAGATCTAGATCTATCTGCAAGTGAGGAGGACGATCAATTAGTCAGCAGAGCATGCAAGAAGAATCGGGGACATCAATGTTAACTATCCAAGCAGAGGACTGAGCATGATATGGGAGAGAATTGAGGAGTGTTATGGTTCCCCAGAAGCCATAGAAAAATCACTCTTTAAAAGAATATAGGACTTCCCTAAGATTCCTAACAAAGGCTTCCAGAAGCTGCGAGAGTTAAGTGACCCAGTGACAGAGCACCAATTAGCCAAGGCAGAAGGAGATTTGCCAGGCCTTGCTTTTCTAGATACAGCCTGTGGTGTTAACCCCATAGTGCAAAAAATGCCTTACAGCCTTCAAGAAATGTGGGTGACATAAGGCTCCCACTACAAGCAAAAGCATAACATTCTTTTCCCACTATACTCTTTATTTGTGAACTTTGTTCACAAACAAGCAAAGACTAAAAATGATCCCAGTTTTGACTTCTCATCATCTGACTCTACTTACCCTAGGACAGGCAAGCCTACTTCAACTCGCAACTTTAAAGACATATCTGTTGGAGTACACAAAACAAGCGTATCACCAACAGAGAACCCAAGCCGAGAGTGTCCCCTTCACAAGAAGCTCCACCAGTTGCTAAAGTGCAGAGGTTTCAAAGAAAAAACCCTCCAAGATCGCAAAACCTTCCTCAAAGAAAATAGAATTTGCTTGAGGTACTGTGCATCAACTTTGCACCTTGCAAAGAACTGCAAAGCGGGCATAAACTGTTCAGAGTGTGATAGCACAGAGCACATTACAGCTCTACATCCAGGGCCAGCGCCATGGACTATTACCCCCCTCAAACCAGGCTGAAGAGCACGGCGGGGAGCAGTGAGACACAGTACCTCCTGTAGTGAAACCCCAGTGCACCCAAGTCTGTGGAGAAGGTCTCTTTGGCAAATCCTGCTCCAAGATTTGTCTTGTCACAGTTTACCCCATAGGTCACAGACAAAAAACAATAAAGTTGTACGAGATCTTGGATGATCAAAGCAACAGATCACTTGCTAGCTCAGCCTTCTTTGACACCTTTAAAATGGAGGGAGCCAGCTCTTCATACTCACTCGAGACTTGTACCAGTGTGAGTGAAGAAACCAGGAGAAGGACCATTGGTTACCAAATCAAATCCGTTGACGGCCAAACATCCCTGCCTTTGCCAACCTTAATCGAGTGCAATTAGTTCCCAGTTCCCATCACAGACATCTGAAGAGCATAGCACATCTCATCCCTACGCTTGATCCCCAGGCTCAGATAGCATTCCTGCTTGGAAGAGATATCATCAGAGTTCACAAGGGGAGAAAACAAATCAATGGCTCCCACAACTCTCCTTACGCTCAGAAGCTGGACCTAGGATGGGTCATTATAGGCGATGTTTGCCTAGGAAATGCTAACAAACCAACCAGTGTGAACTCTCTTTTTACAAGGACATTAGAGAATGGGCGTCCATCCCTTTTTCAACCTTGCCCCAACAGATTCATCATAAAAGAGAAGCCTGTGAGTGTCAGGCTTTACACTAGCAATTTTCCCTGCAATGAAGACAAAGATCAGTTGGGATGCTCACTTTTCCAAAAGACAAAAGAAGACCACAAAATTGCCCTATCTATTGAAGATCATATCTTCTTGAAGATAATGGAACAGGGATTCTACAAAAATGATGTAAACAGCTGGGTAGCACCCCTGCCTTTCAAAACACAGAGACCGTGTCTTCCTAACAACAGACTACAGGCTCTAAAACATCTCTCAGGTGCAATTTTCAAAGGAAACCAGAAATCAGAAATAAAAGAGCATTTCTTCTCATTCATGAATAAGATGTTTGAAGACAGCTATGCAGAGATGGCCCCACCACTGAAAGAGAAGAGTGCTGGTACCTACCTATCTTTGGTGTTTACCACCCCAAGAAGCCAGGGAAAATCTGAGTAGTATTTGACTCCAGCTCCCAGTACAAAGGAATCTCTCTCAACGACGTCCTTTTGAAAGGACCAGATCTCAAAAACACACTTCTTGGCGTTCTCATCAGATTCCGCAAGGAAGCCATTGCCATAGTTGCTGACATACAACAAATGTTTCACAGTTTTCAAGCTAAGGAAGAACACAGGAACTTTCTGAGATTCTTCTGGTTTAAGGATAACAACCCCACTAAAGACGTTATAGAATAGCGCATGAAAGTGCACATTTTGGCAATAGCCAATCCCCTGCTGTTGCTATCTATGGACTTAAGCTATCTGCCCAAGAAGGTGAAAAAGACTATGGGCAAGATGTTAGACAGTTCATTGAGAGAGACTTTTATGTAGATGGCCTGAAGTTGCTTCCATCTCCTGTGGCTGCAATCAGTCTACTTAAGAGGACCCAAACCACACTTGCCTGTTCAAACCTTAGGTTGCATAAGATAGCTTCAAACAGCTAGGCTGTTATGAAGGCCTTCCCCTCTCAAGATCACGCCAGTGATTTGAAAGACCTAGACTTGGCAACAGATTCGCTACCCATGCAGCGCAGCCTGGGACTCAATTGGGATCTCAAGTCTGATACCCTCACCTTCCAGGCCGACCAGGAACCAAAGCCTTTCACACGGCGAGGTGTCTTGTCTAAAATAAACAGTCTGTATGACCCACTTGGGTTTGCAGCACCAGTGACTGTCCAATAGGGATGAGCTTCATGTTCGAGTCGAACCCATGTTCGACTCGAACATCATCTGTTCGATCGTTTGCCGAATTGCGAACGATATGGGCCGTTCGCGCCAAATTCGAGTGACGCATCGCAGCCCATATTTCACTGCGGCATCGCAGTGCATTGCTGGCTGATGATTGGCCAAGCATGCACTATGACCCGCATGCTTGGCCAATCACAGCGCCGTCTGTACAGAGAGCTGTAATTGGCCAAAGCCAGCGTGGCTTTGAGCTGGTGTGCTTGGGGGACAGGAGCCACACTGGGGCAGAGGTTCTATCAGCTCTTCAGGGGCAGTTTCAGAGGTGGTTGACGCCACGCCAACTTAAGGCAAGAATGGTGGTTTGCGACAATGGCACCAACTTCCTCTCCGCCCTCCAACAGGGACAAATGACCCATGTGCCCTGTTTGGCTCACGTCCTTAACTTGGTGGTGCAGCGGTTCTTGGGCTTACAGGATGTCCTGAGGCAGGCCAGGAAAGTCTGTGTGCATTTCCGCCGGTCATATAATGCCAGTGCTCGGCTGGCAGACCTCCAAAAGGAATTTAACCTGCCCAAGAACCGCCTAATCTGTGACATGCCCACCAGGTAGAACTCAACGTTGGCCATGCTGCAGCGGCTGCACACACAGCAGAGGGCCATAAATGAGTACCTGTGTGACTATGGCACCAGGACAGGGTCAGGGGAGCTTGTCTTTTTTTCCCCACGCCAGTGGGCCATGATCAGGGATGCATGCACTGTCCTGTCACCATTTGAGGAAGCCACAAGGATGGTGAGCAGTGACAGTGCATGCATCAGTGACATTGTCCCCCTTTTCCACCTGTTGGAGCACACGCTGAGTGGAATAATAGACAGGGCACTTGAGGCAGAACAGAGGCAGGAAGAGGAGGACTTCCTTAGCTCTCAAGACCCCCTTTATCCAGACAGTGTTCCTGCGTGCCCGCTGATCACACAGGAAGAGGAGGAGGAGGAGGATTGTGGAAGCATGGAGGTGGAGCCTGGCACTCAGCATCAGCAGCAGTCTTTAAGGGATCATTTACAGTCCCAAGAAATACATGGACTTGCACGTGGCTGGGAGGAGGTGGCTGCGGATCATGTCATCCTTAGTGACCCAGAGGACTCCGGACCAAATGCCTCAGCAAACCTACGCTGCATGGCCTCCCTGATCCTGCAAAGCCTGCGTAAGGATCCTTGTATTCGTGGTATCAAGGAGAAGGAACAATACTGGCTGGCAACCCTCCTTGATCCACGTTACAAGGGTAAGGTTGCGGACCTTATCTTGCCATCGCAGAGGGAGCAGAGGATGAAACATCTTCGGGAGGCCTTGCACAATGGTCTGTGCAATGCATTCCCAGAGACTGGGAGGTTACAAACTCCTGTTTCTGGACAACGTGTTGCTGAGGCTTCGGTCAGTCAAAGAAGGAGCGGTGGAGAAGGTGGCCGTCTGACTGATGCGTTCAGAAATTTTTTTAGTTTGCAGCCCCAAGGTATGATCGGTTCCAGCAACCATCACCAGCGTCTGTTTTACAAGGTGCAGGAATACCTAGAGGCAAGATCTGACTTGGACACCTTTCCCACCGAAAATCCTCTGGGTTACTGGGTATTGAGGATGGATCACTGGCCAAAGCTTGCACAGTATGCAATTGAGCTACTGGCCTGTCCTGCATCCAGCGTTCTTTTGGAACGCACATTCAGTGCTGCTAGAGGCTTTGTAACCGATCACAGGGTGCGTCTGTCCACCGACTCGGTCGATCGACTGACCTTCATAAAAATGAATCAGTCTTGGATCACCACCAGCTACCAAGCACCTGTTGCTGATGTAACCGAATATTTTTTTTTGAAATGTCAGATCCCTTCAAAGACTGCCTATGCTGATGCTGAGTGACTATCCTGTTATGCTGAGTAATTATCCTCTTCCTCCTCAATGATCATGCTGATAGCTTGTAAGAACATTATTGGTTCTGGGCGCCGCCATTAGTGCCTAAGGCCCCATTTTTCAGCCCCTGTTTAACAGGGGCGTGTAATTACAATTTTTGATGCAATTCTTTGCAGCAGGGCTAGTTCCTGCGCTCCAACTAGAGTATCTGTGAGGGGTTGCAGTGTTGTGGCACCAGCACCAGTGCCTAAGGCCCAATTTTTTAGCCCCTGTTTAACAGGGGCGTGTAATTACAATTTTTGATGCAATTCTTTGCAGCAGGGCTAGTTCCTGTGCTCCAACTAGAGTATCTGTGAGGGGTTGCAGTGTTGTGGCACCAGCACCAGTGCCTAAGGCCCAATTTTTCAGCCCCTGTTTAACAGGGGCGTGTAATTACAGTTTTTGATGCAATTCTTTGCAGCAGGGCTAGTTCCTGCACTCCAACTAGAGTATCTGTGAGGGGTTGCAGTGTTGTGGCACCAGCACCAGTGCCTAAGGCCCAATTCTTCAGCCCCTGTTCAACAGGAACATGTAATTAGAATTCTTGATGTAATATTTCACAGCAGGGCCTGTTTCTGCGCCCACCAAGAGTAACTGTGAGGACTTACAGTGTTGTGGCACCAGCACCACCACCACCAAAGTCCGAATTTTTCTGCCCCTGTTTAACAGGGGCATGTAATTACAATTCTTGATCTAATATTTCACAGCAGGGCCCTGTAAGGGCTTACAGTGTTGTGGCCACAACAACACCTAAGGCCCAAATTTCTGCTGAGTATATAGGGCAGGCCCCTACTTTCAAGCATCCAACTTACAAACGACTCCTACTTGCAAACGGAAGGAGACAACAGGAAGTGAGATGAAATCTACCTCTAGGAAGGGAAATTCTCTCCTGTAAGAGTTAATATGGGAAAAACTTTTCTCCTTTACACTGATGCTTTATCACCAATCCTTGTTTCACTAAAAACCCCAAATTTTCAAAAAACATTTGTCATTGGGACAAAAAGTGAGGTGAAATCTTCTGAAGAGGAGCACAGACAGCAAAACAAATGTAACAGGGGTGATAACCCTTCCCTATGTTTTCCAAAAAGCTTAAAATAGATTTTTTGGCTGAAGCTAAACACGTTAAAAATGTACCAGTTCTAAAATTACAAACAGATTCTAATTAACAACAAACCTACAGTCCCTGTCTTGTTTGCACCGCCTGTATACTGCTGTTCAGAGTATATAGGGCCTGGGGGCCCCACACCTTTCTTTTTTTAATTTGGGTTCCCCTTAATATCCATACAAGACCCAAAGGGCCTGGTAATGGACTGGGAGGTACCCAAGCCCTTTGTCTCACTGATTTTCATCCATATTGCCAGGACCCGACATTACATTAAAGCCGCAAGCAGTTTTAAATGACTTTTATTCCTTTAAAAATGTCATTTTGTGCAGGGACTGTTCTAAGTACGGGAAACACGCGCCACTTTACAGGCATACTATAGTCATCCCCCAGGTACGATATTTAAAGGAATATTTCACTTTCTTTTTTTTTTACTTTAAGCATCATTAAAATCACTTCTCCCGAAAAAACTGCCTTTTTAAAACTTTTTTTGCATTGATACATGTCCCCTGGGGCAGGACCCGGGTCCCCGAACACTTTTTAGGACAATACCATGCAAATTAGCCTTTAAAATGAGCACTTTTGATTTTGAACGTTCGAGTCCCATAGACGTCAATGGGATTCTAAAGTTCGTGCGAATTTAAAGTTGGTGCAAACCGAACCGGGGGGTGTTCGGCTCATCCCTACTGTCCAAGGTAAGATGCTGCTCAGAGAGCTTACTGCAGGCACATGTGATTGAGATTATCCGCTTCCTCCTGAGAAAGAGACATTATTGGTAACATGGAGAGACTCTTTAAAGGCATTATTCAACTTACACATACATAGGCTATATGCTCACATTTTCACATTTCCCCTGCAGAAGTTCAGTTCAGAAAGCTATGTGTATTCTGTGATGCTTCAGTAAAAGCAATAGCTGCAGTAGCCTACCTTAAGTCAGTAGACATCAAAGGTCAAGTCCATATTGGATTTTTAATGGGTAAGGCCAAGCTAGCACCATGTCCTGAGACCACCATTCCAAGATTAGAACTTTGTGCTGCTGTTCTAGCAGTGGAGCTAGCAGAACTGATTACATCTGAAATAGATATAGAACTTGAGGATGCAGAGTTTTATATGGACAGCAAGGTACTGCTGGGCTACATTTACAATGAGAGCAGGAGATTCTATGTATACAACAGTGGCCTGAGGATCAGGAAGTCGACACAGCCTAGCCAGTGGCATTATGTCTCAAATGATCATAACCCAGCAGATCATGCTACAAGGGCTGTGCCAGCATCCCGCCTTAGAGATACTACATGGACCACCCTTCCTGTACAAACCAGCACCTAGCACTCCTGAAAAGGCACATATGTACTGATGCAGCCTGAATCTGATGCAGAAACTGGCCCTCAGGATTCTGCAATACACACAACAGTTTCTAACAAATTGTCGGGATCCAAGCGCTTTCATAGATTCTCCACTTGGAAGTCTTTACACAGAGCTATAGCCTGCTTAATTTGCAATGCTAGATCCTTTAAAGCCACGCCTACAGGATCAAGTCATTGCAAAGGTTGGCACTAGTGTCGCAAGGCATACACAGTGGAGGAGCTCACACAAGCTAAAAATGTTATCATCTATTGTGTCCAACAAGAGACTTATGCACTAACACTAGAATACCTTAAAAATCACAAGAATGTTCCAAAAGACTGTTCTTTAAGGAAACTTGATCCCTTTGTAGACAGTAAAGTGCTGTTGAAAGTTGGAGGGCGCATTTCCAACGCAAGACTTGAAATTGATGAAAGCAATCCAGTAGTAATCCCAAGTCACCATATTGCTTCTCTACTTGTGTAACATTATCACGTACAGACTAAGCTCACGGAAGGAGCCTTATATGCAGCTGGATTCTGGATAGTGGGAGCCAAGAAACTTGTGAGTAGAATTATTTTCAAATGCATCACTTAAGCTTCGTCGTAAGCTTTGTGGCATTTCGTGGCATTCTTCAAATTAAGAAAATGGCTAACCTCCCCGTAGACTGGCTCATCGCAGAACCTCCCTTTACAAATGTCGGTCTCAATGTGTTTGGGCCCTGGGCTGTCATCACACAGCAAACTAGAGGAGGCAGTGCTAACAGCAAATGTTGGGCTGTCATGTTCACTTGCATGTACATCAGGGCTGTACACATAGAAGTTATTGAGTCCTTAGACACGTCCAGCTTTATAAATGCCCAGTTCATTTTGATTAGAGGCCCTGTCAAACATATCCGCTCTGATAGAGGTACCAACTTTGTCGGAGCTTGCAAAGAACTGAATATCATTTCAAACCTTGACAGAGAACGTGTAGAGAGATGCATTTCACCACAGGGTTGTATATAGACATTTAACCCACCACACACTTCCCATATGGGAGTTGCTTGGGAGCGCATGATTGGAATAGCTCGAAGAATCCTAGACTCAATGTTTCTACAGTTAAGAACTTCAAGGCTCACACAGGAGACACTGGTGACCTTCATGGCTGAAGTATCAGCTATAATAAACACCAGACCCCTATCGTCAATATCCAACGACCCAGAAGATCCTTTCTTGCTCACCCCTTCCACTTTGCTTACTCAGAAAGTTGGGGTAACCACAGGTCCCCCAATCGGCTCTGACACTAAAGACCTATACAGATGCTAGTGGAGACGAGTGCAAGCCTTGGCGGACATCTTCTCTGAACAAGTGGAAGAAGCAGTACCTATCCAATCTACAGATAAGAAACAAATGGCAAGACAACAAACCCAACTTGGAACCTGGCATCGTTGTTCTTGTGAAAGAGTCAAGGAGAAACCAATGGCCCTTGGGCCTGATAACCTAAGTGTTTCCAAGCAAAGATGGGAAAGTCAGGAAAGTTGAGGTTAAGGTCATTAGGCAAGACGAGCCTAAACTTTTCCTCAGACCTGTGTCCGAACTAATTTTACTACTCTCCCCAGAGGAACCACCATAGTTGGTATCCATGGGATACCCGGCGGGGAGTGT
Organism: Lithobates clamitans; assembly: GCA_037952925.1. Taxonomy (NCBI): domain Eukaryota; kingdom Metazoa; phylum Chordata; class Amphibia; order Anura; family Ranidae; genus Lithobates; species Lithobates clamitans. The sequence goes on along the minus strand of JBBGZY010001175.1, from coordinate 310,198 downwards.
CATGCCTTCAGCAAGTGTTTCTTATGCTCTTTTCTTTAATTGTTGAATATGCTAATGGTATGTAAAGTAAATTGTAATATTGCCATCTAGTGGTTCTTTTACATACTTAGTATCTGTGAATAATTTACTGAAGGTAGGTAGAGAGTGTTGCTTAAAAGCCACCGTAGCTTCCCATAATTCCACTGGTCTATACCATGATGTCTTAGAGACAGCCCCCAGTAGCCATCTTCCTTTTTCATTCTATGTATCTTCTCCAGAGGACTCTACACCTATTCAGCTGCAATTCTACTGCAATCCAGTATGCTTATAACCCCTTTCCCTAGTTAGACTAGTGTGTTAAAACTGTATATTTTGTATATTGTGTATACTGATTGTATGTTATTTCTTTTATTTTAGTTTTACTCTAACTTCCCTGCAATAAAAGTAGAAAAAAGGACCTTGCGTGTGCCTCAATGAGTTGTTAAGGGAGGAGAGTTAGCTGTCTGTTTAATTATACCTCAGCCACATATAGTGAGGGCAGAACACCAAGTAACAGAACAAGTAAGAGTACATCTGAGAATACTAGATGTGTCTGCTAAATTCTACAAGTCTGTCACACTACCAACTCCCAAGTTATTGCTGCACATCCAAGTTACAGGTAAGAGTACCTGGTTTGTCAAGCCTGAGAACCTGATCTGCTGATCAGTGTACCGCTCATTCTGAGTTCACATACATACATTACATAGCTCTTCCCTCTCTCTCTTACATTGCCTTTCTGTAGTGGTCAAAGAGCTATCAAGTGATGAAGCAGGAGAAATGAAGTCTGAAGAGGCAATGTCACTTCCTTTTTTAACATCAGTGCTCATGGAAACACCCACCCACCCCTGACTGAGAAATAAACCACAGAGTTAGCAGTCATGTGACTGCAGAGAAAAAAGGCAATAAGCAATGGCACAGTGGTCACAATTGTCAGCCAAGGAAACTTATTGCAGCAGATAAAAGACATTATACTTACCTCCTTTCGACATCGGAAGATGTGTAGCAGTGCCATCAGCACAGAACTGGCAGAACCAGTGGGACCCAGGTACACCCATCTACTGTCCGGAGAAGGCTGGCCAGAAATGGTCTTAATGGAAGAATTGCAGCCAAAAAGCCATACCTTACATGTGGAAACAAGGCTAAGTGAATCAACTATGCACAAAACATAGGAACTGGGGTGCAGAAAAATGGCAGCGGGTGCTCTGGACTAATGAGTCAAAATTTGAAATATTTTGCTGTAGCAGGAGGCAGTTTGTTCACGAAGGGCTAGAGAGCAGTACAATAATGAGTGTTTGCAAGCAACAGTGAAGCATTGTGGAGGTTCTTTGCAAGTTTGGGGCTGCATTTCTGCAAATAGAGTTGGAGATTTGGTCAGGATCAATAGTGTCCTCAATGCTGAGAAATACAGGCAGATACTTATCCATCATGCCATCTGATCAGAGAGGCATGTGATTGGCCCCAAACTTATTCTGCAGCAGGACAGTGATCCCAAACGTATAGTCAATGTCATTACGAACTATCTTCAGTATAAAGAAAAACAAGGAGTCCTGGAGGTGATGGTTTGGCCCCCACAGAGCCATAACCTCAACATCATCATCTGCGTGGGATTACATGAAGAGACAGAAGGATTTGTGGCAGCCTACAGTATATCCACAGAATATCTGTGGTTAGTTCTCTAGGACATTTGGAACAACCTACCTGCCGAGTTCCTTCAAAAAATGTGTGCAAGTTTACCGAGAAGAATTGATGCTCTTTTGAAGGCAAAGGGTGGGTACACCAAATATTGATTTGATTTGGATTTCTCTTCTGTTCATTTACTTTTTTTACTAATTTTGTTATTTGTTACAGATAAACTATTAACACATCTATTTCTGAAATCTTTCTTAATTTACAGCATTTTTTCACACTTGCCTAAAACTTTTGCATGGTCCTGTATATACTATATATGTAACGACTTTCCATCCATTTTAGTTCTGTTTTAGTTTTTTTCTCAAGAAGAAATATAGATTAACCACTTGCCGACTAGCTCATGCACATTTACATCGGCAAAGTGGTTTGTTACCACAAAACGACATACTGGTACATCCAGCTTTTACCAGCTTTAAGAGCCATAGCAGTCACGCATGCGCCGCCGGCAACCCGCGGTCGCGGGCACGAGAGCCAGAACAGTAAACACACAAACCCCTGTTCTGACAGGGAGAAAAGACACATCTGCTGTTTGTAGAAATTATGAACAGCGATATATCTTCTCCCCCAGTCAGTCCCATCCCCCCACAGTAAGAAACACTCACGAGGGAACACATTTAACCCCTTGATCGCCCCCTAGTATTAAATCCTTCCCAGCCGGTGACATTAACACAGTAATCGGTGCATTTTTATAGCTCTGATAGCTGTATAAATGTCAATGGTCCCAAAAATGTGTCAAAAGTGTCCGATTTATACGCCACAATGTCACAGTACTGCTAAAAATCACAGATCACCGCCATTACTAGTTAAAAAATAAATAATAAAAATGCCATAAATCTTTCCCATAGTTTGTAGATGCTATATCTTTTGTGCAAACGAATTTATATACGCTTATTGAGATTTTTTACCAAAAATATGTAGAAGAATACATATTGACCTAAACTGATTAAGACATTTGTTTTTTAAAAACATTTTTGGGGATATTTATTATAGCAAAAAGTAAAAAATATTATTTTTTTTTTCAAAATGTTCGCTCTTTTTTTGTTTATAGCAGAAAAAATAAGAAAGCTCTATTTGTGGGAAAAAAAGGACGTCAATTTTGTTTGGGTACAACGTCGCACAAACGCGCAATTGTCAGTTAAAACGACACAGTGCCATATCGCAAACAATGGCCTGGTCATTAAAGGGGCAAATCTTCTGGTCTGTAAGTGGTTAAACAAACCTGCAATTTTGTATTAACACCTTAATACAAAACAGCACCTTTACATTTAACAATTACCAAATATTCAGGCTGACAAACTGAGCTCACACCTATGATTTATTTTATTTATTTATTTTTGTTTGTTTCTAACTTGTAGTAACAGTTCAATGTATTACCTAATTCACAGCCCAGTGCTTCAAGAAATAGAAAAGTAATCACCCTAGAAAAACACAGTAAGCTCCTGCGTAGAAACTTCATATATTTGTATAAATGCCTAAAGCAAACCAGGAAGCAATTGTGGTAAGCAAAGCATATCAAATATTCACATACTGACACCAGTAATAATCTTGACAATATAAATGTTTGTTTTGCGGAGAGGGCTTAATTTCAGTAGACATACCAGACTGCTAATATACCACATATAATAAGGCAAACATTTTCTGTATCTTTGTGTATAATTGAGTCTTCTGGGTACCTTCATAAAATAGAAAGAAGGACAAAGTGGTCCATCAAGTCCAGGTCTGAGATATACTGTATACAGTCAGGTCCATAAATATTGGGACATCAACACAATTCTAATCTTTTTGGCTCTATACACCACCACAATTGGATTGGATTTGAAATGAAACAAACAAGATGTGCTTTAACTGCAGACTTTCAGCTTTAATTTGAGGGTATTTACATCCAAATCAGGTGAATGGTGTAGGAATTACAACACTTTGTATATGTGCCTCCCACTTTTTAAGGGACCAAAAGTAATGGGACAATTGGCTGCTCATCTGTTCCATGGCCAGGTGTGTGTTATCCCCTCATTATCCCATTTACAAGGAGCAGATAAAAGGTCCAGAGTTCATTTCAAGTGTGCTATTTGCATTTGGAATCTGTTGCTGTCAACTCTCAATATGAGATCCAAAGAGCTGTCACTATCAGTGAAACAAGCCATCATTAAGCTGAAAAAACAAAACAAACCCATCAGAGAGATAGCAAAAACATTAGGTGTGGCCAAATCAACTGTTTGGAACATCCTTATAAAGAAAGAATGCACTGGTGAGCTCAACAACACCAAAAGACCCGGCAGACAACGGAAAACAACTGTGGTGGATGACTGAAGAATTCTTTCCTTGGTGAAGAAAACACCCTTCACACCAGTTGGCCAGATCAAGAACACTCTCCAGGAGGTAGGTGTATGTGTGTCAAAATCAACAATCAAGAGAATACTTCACCAGATTGAATACAGAGGGTTCACCACAAGATGTAAACCATTGGTGAGCCTCAAAAACAGGAAGTCCAGATTAGAGTTTGCCAAACAACATCTAAAAAAGCCTTTACAGTTCTGGAACAACATCCTATAGACAGCTGAGACCAAGACCAAAATGCTTCAGAACTCATTGAACAGCGCTTCACAGTGCAGATGAACAATGACCCGAAGCATACTGCAAAAGCAACCAAAGAGTTTTTTCAGGGAAAGAAGTGGAATGTTATGCAATGGCCAAGTCAATCACCTGACCTGAATCCGATTGAGCATGCATTTCACTTGCTGAAGACAAAACTTGGGAAAATGCCCCAAGAACAAGCAGGAACTGAAGACAGTTGCAGTAGAGGCCTTGCAGAGCATCACCAGGGATGAAACCCAGCGTCTGGTGATGTCTATGCCTTCCAGACTTCAGGCTAAAATTGACTGCAAAGGATTTGCTCCAAGTATTAAAAAGTGAAAGTTTGATGGATGATTGTTAATCTGTCCCATTACTTTTGGTCCCTTAAAAAGTGGGAGGCACATATACAAACTGTTGTAATTCCTACACCGTTCACCTGATTTGGATGTAAATACCCTCAAATTAAAGCTGAAAGTCTGCAGTTAAAGCACATCTTTTCATTTCAAATCCATTGTGGTGGTGTATAGAGCCACAAAGATTAGAACTGTGTCGATGTCCCCATATTTATGGATCTGACTGTAGATAGATAGATAGATAGATAGATAGATAGATAGATAGATAGATAGATAGATCACATGATGTATTTGTTTTTCAATGTATTTTTTATGTATTTTTTGCAGAGAATAACAGCACACAAAACAGCACACAAAATGAATAAAGTGACAAGGCCAATATTTACTAGGATATATTGAGTTCACAGACACATATTATATGTCAAATAGAGCAGCTTGACAGACATTGTTCTTGGTTTCTATCAATGCTAGCATTACAAACGCAGAGCAAGTAACTGATATAGAACATAAGAGACACTGTACTGAAACAATCAAAGAAAATTAACATAAAGCTAAATAAAGTAAATAAGGTAAAGTATAATGTACACCACTAGTACATCACATGGGAGATTCAGTTGTCAGATATACATCTGGGCCCAGGTGTACCATTTCACACAGGGGGGAGGGCCGGGATCTGGGGGTCCCCTTGTTAAAGGGGGCTTCCAGATTCCGATAAGCCCCCCGCCCGCAGACCCCCACAACCACCAGGAAAGGGTTGTGGGGATGAGGCCCTTGTCCCCATCAACATGGGGACAAGGTGTTTTGGGGGGCTACCCCAAAGCACCCTTGCAATGTTGAGGGCATGTGGCCTGGTACGGTTCAGGAGGGGGGAGGGCGCTCTCTAGTCCCCCCCCCTCTTTTCCTGTGGGCTGCCAGGTTGCGTGCTCGGACAAGGGTCTGGTATGGATTCTTGGGGGGACCCCACGCCATTTTTTTTAAAATTTTGGCGCGCGGGGTTCCCCTTAAAATCCATACCAGACCTGAAGGGTCTAATATAGATTTTGAGGGGGACCCCACGCCATTTAAAAAAAAAATTTTGGCCGGGGTTCCCCTTAATATCCATACCAGACCTGAAGGGCCTGGTATGGAATTTAGGGGGACCCCCACATCATTGATTTTTAAATTTTGGTTCGGGGTTCCCCTGTGGGGAATTCCCATGCCATTTTTATCAATGAACTTTTATGTGTATTGTCGGACCGGCAATTCATTAATAGCCGCGAGTAGTTTTAAATGACTTTTTTCCTTTGAAATGTCATTTTGCTGTCAGACTGTTCTAAACAAGAGAAACATGCGCCCCTTTACAGACATACTATAGACACCCCCCAGGTACAAAATTTAAAGGGATATTACACTTTTATTGTTTCACTTTAACCACTTGAGCCCCGGACCATTATGCTGCCTAAGGACCAGAGGTCTTTTTCCAATTTGGCACTGCGTCGCTTTAACTGCTAATTGCGCGGTCATGCAATGCTGTACCCAAACGAAATTTGCGTCCTTTTCTTCCCACAAATAGAGCTTTCTTTTGATGGTATTTGATCACCTCTGCGGTTTTTATTTTTTGCGCTATAAACGGAAAAAGACCGAAAATTTCGAAAAAAAATGATATTTTCTACTTTTTGTTATAAAAAAAATCCAATAAACTAAATTTTAGTCATACATTTAGGCCAAAATGTATTCGGCCACATGTCTTTGGTAAAAAAAATGTCAATAAGCGTATATTTATTGGTTTGCGCAAAAGTTATAGCGTCTACAAACTAGGGTACATTTTCTGGAATTTACACAGCTTTTAGTTTATGACTGCCTATGTCATTTCTTGAGGTGCTAAAATGGCAGGGCAGTACAAAACCCCCCCAAATGACCCCATTTTGGAAAGTAGACACCCCAAGGAAATTGCTGAGAGGCATGTTGAACCCATTGAATATTTATTTTTTTTGTCCCAAGTGATTGAAAAATGACAAAAAAAAAAAAAAAAAAAAATATTTACAAAAAGTCGTCACTAAATGATATATTGCTCACACAGGCCATGGGCCTATGTGGAATTGCACCCCAAAATACATTTAGCTGCTTCTCCTGAGTACGGGGATACCACATGTGTGGGACTTTTTGGGAGCCTAGCCGCGTACGGGGCCCCGAAAACCAAGCACCGCCTTCAGGATTTCTAAGGGTGTAAATTTTTGCTTTCACTCTTCACTGCCTATCACAGTTTCGGAGGCCATGGAATGCCCAGGTGGCACAAAACCCCCCAAAATGACCCCATTTTGGAAAGTAGACACCCCAAGCTATTTGCTGAGAGGCATATTGAGTCCATGGAATATTTTATATTTTGACACAAGTTGCGGGAAAGTGACACTTTTTATTTTTTTTTTTTTTTTTTTTCATAAAGTTGTCACTAAATGATATATTGCTCACACAGGCCATGGGCATATGTGGAATTGCACCCCAAAATACATTTAGCTGCTTCTCCTGAGTATGGGGATACCACATGTGTGGGACTTTTTGGGAGCCTAGCTGCGTACGGGACCCCGAAAACCAATCACTGCCTTCAGGATTTCTAAGGGTGAAAATTTTTGATTTCACTCTTTACTGCCTATCACAGTTTCGGAGGCCATGGAATGCCCAGGTGGCACAAAACCCCCCCAAATGACCCCATTTTGGAAAGTAGACACCCCAAGCTATTTGCTGAGAGGCATGGTGAGTATTTTGCAGCTCTCATTTGTTTTTGAAAATGAAGAAAGACAAGAAAAAAAATTTTTTTTTTTCTTTTTTCAATTTTCAAAACTTTGTGACAAAAAGTGAGGTCTGCAAAATACTCACTATACCTCTCAGCAAATAGCTTGGGGTGTCTACTTTCCAAAATGGGGTCATTTGGGGGGGTTTTGTGCCACCTGGGCATTCCATGGCCTCCGAAACTGTGATAGGCAGTGAAGAGTGAAATCAAAAATTCACGCCCTTAGAAAGCCTGAAGGCGGTGCTTGGTTTTCGGGGTCCCGTACGCGGCTAGGCTCCCAAAAAGTCTCACACATGTGGTATCCCCGTACTCAGGAGAAGCAGCAGAATGTATTTTGGGGTGTAATTTCACATATTTCCATGGCATGTTTGAGCAATATATCATTTAGTGACAACTTTGTGCAAAAAAAAAAAAAAAAAAAAAAAAATTTGTCTCTTTCCCGCAACTTGTGTCGCAATATAAAATATTCCATGGACTCGACATGCCTCTCAGCAAATAGCTTGGGGTGTCTACTTTCCAAAATGGGGTCATTTGGGGGGGTTTTGAACTGTCCTGGCATTTTATGCACAACATTTAGAAGCTTATGTCACACATCACCCACTCTTCTAACCACTTGAAGACAAAGCCCTTTCTGACACTTATTGTTTACATGAAAAAGTTTTTTTTTTTTTGCAAAAAAATTACTTTGAACCCCCAAACATTATATATTTTTTTAAAGCAAATGCCCTACAGATTAAAATGGTGGGTGTTTCATTTTTTTTTTTCACACAGTAATTGCGCAGCGATTTTTCAAACGCATTTTTTGGGGAAAAAACACACTTTTTTTAATTTTAATGCACTAAAACACGCTATATTGCCCAAATGTTTGATGAAATAAAAAAGATGATCTTAGGCCGAGTACATGGATACCAAACATGACATGCTTTAAAATTGCGCACAAACGTGCAGTGGCAACAAAATAAATACATGTTTAAAAGCCTTCAAAAGCCTTTACAGGTTACCACTTTAGATTTACAGAGGAGGTCTACTGGAAAAATTACTGCACTCGATCTGGCCTTCGCGGTGATACCTCACATGCATGGTGCAATTGCTGTTTACGTTTGACGACAGACCGCCGCTTGCGTTCGCCTTAGCGCGAGAGCAGGGGGCGACAGGGGTGTTTTTTTTTTTTTTTTTTTTTTTCTTTATTATTTTTTTGCTTTTTTAATCTTACTTTTAAACTGTTCCTTTCATATTTTTTTTTTTAATCATTTTTATTGTTATCTCGGGGAATGTAAATATCCCCTATGATAGCAATAGGTAGTGACAGGTACTCTTTTTTGAAAAAATTGTGGTCTATTAGACCCTAGATCTCTCCTCTGCCCTCAAAGCATCTGACCACACCAAGATCGGTGTGATAAAATGCTTCCCCAATTTCCCAATGGCGCTATTTACATCCGGCGAAATCTAAGTCATGAAATACTCGTAGCTTCCGGTTTCTTAGGCCATAGAGATGTTTGGAGCCACTCTGGTCTCTGATCAGCTCTATGGTCAGCTGGCTGAATCACCGGCTGCATTCTCAGGTTCCCTGTTGAGACAGGAGATCCAGAGAAAAACACGGAAGACGGTGGGGGGGGGGGGGCATTCCCTCCCACGGCTTGTAAAAGCAGTCTAGAGGCTAATTAGCCACTAGGATTGCTTTTACATGAAAGCCGACCGCTGGCTGAAAAGAATGATACCAAGATGATACCTAAACCTGCAGGCATCATTCTGGTATAACCACTCAAAGTCGTGAATGGCGTACCTGAAGACAAAAAAATGGTTAACAATGGTTAACAATAAAGCACAGTAAAGTGTAAATAATTACACACCTGAAAAACAAACATGATAAAACATAATAACAATAACAATAACAATAACAATAACAATCAATAACAATAACAATAACAATAAAACATTGCAGAACAGAATACAGTAAAAAAGAGCAGAACAATAGAGAGAGAGAATAGAGAGAGAGAGAACAATAAAACAACAACTATTTTTTTTATTTCATATTTTTTTTTTTTTTTTACACTTTTTTTGTAACTAACTTTTATAACGGTAACCGGTTCCAGGTTCGGGTCTCTCAAAATGCGATGGCATCTTGGGAGACCCTGTGAAAGTGTGCCTAGTCTGTGCAATGCTGTACCCTACGCTAATACTCAACTAGTGAATGGTAGCGTTCAAAACATTCACCAATGCAAAGACCAGGATTGTCAGGACAGGAGGGACAATAATAGCGGGTGTCACGCCTATATCTGCGCTTGCTGCAGACACGACATCTTTTTTGGGGGTGTTCGTTGGGTAGGGGTACTCGGGAGGACATAAAAATGCCTCTCATGCAGCCGACTGCATTTGGTTGGGGATGTGAATGGGGGAAGTACGGGCGCTGCAGAAGCGGTGGGTTCCCAATTAGGATTGGCGAATGCAGCAGGAAGGGCACTATGGGCACGACGGGCCTGTGTTTGTCTTTTTGGTGGCAGCGGGACACTACTTGTGCTTGCCACCTCACCAGCTTGAACTGCACTTATGGGACTCGCCACGTCACCACGTGTTACTGCAGTGCTGGTTTGACTACGACCGGGGTGTACTAGGACGCTGGTGCTTGCCAGTTCACCAAAACGCTACAAAAAAACTGTTAGCGATCGCAGGGATCAGGCCTGACTCTGCGAACGCTGCAGTTATGCGTTTAGTGCCTTGTAAGTGACAGTGATCGATCGATACTGCACTTGGGTGGGCTGGGCCGGGCCGGGCGGAGGGGCAAAACGCAGGTGCTAGCAGGTATCTGGGCTGATCCCGCTAACACTGCGTTTTTGGGAACCCTAAACTGCTGGTGACGCCAGTATAGATCTGATCGGATCAGATATTGATCCGTTCAGATACTATACCACTAAGGGAGGTGTATGCTGCGTGCGTGGGTGTTAGCGGTACTGGCGCTAATCTGACGCTGCCTGGGGCTGGTGCTTACCAGTTCACCAAAATGCTACAAAAAAAACTGTTAGCGATCGCAGGGATCAGGCCTGACTCTGCGAACGCTGCAGTTATGCGTTTAGTGTTTTGTAAGTGACAGTGATCGATCGATACTGCACTTGGGTGGGCTGGGCTGGGCCGGGCGGAGGGGCAAAACGCAGGTGCTAGCAGGTATCTGGGCTGATTCCGCTAACACTGCGTTTTTGGGAACCCTAAACTGCTGGTGACGCTAGTATAGATCTGATCGGATCAGATATTGATCCGTACAGATACTATACCACTAAGGGAGGCGTATGGTGCGTGCGTGGGTGTTAGCGGTACTGGCGCTAACCTGACGCCTGGGGCTGGTGCTTGCCAGTTCACCAAAATGCTACCAAAAAAACTGTTAGCAATCGCAGGGATCAGGCCTGACTCTGCGAACGCTGCAGTTATGCGTTTAGTGCCTTGTAAGTGACAGTGATCGATCGATACTGCACTTGGGTGGGCTGGGCGGAGGGGCAAAACGCAGGTGCTAGCGGGTATCTGGGCTGATCCCGCTAATACTGCGTTTTTGGGAACCCTAAACTGCTGGGGACGCTAGTATAGATCTGATCGGATCAGATATTGATCCGTTCAGATACTATACCACTAAGGGAGGCGTATGCTGCGTGCGTGGGTGTTCGCGGTACTGGCGCTAATCTGACGCTGCCTGGGGCGACGCATATCACCGCCGGGTGATCGGGGGGCTAAACCTTTATTCGGTAATAAACGGCGGGTGCCCTGACACTATAAAAAATAAACGAACTAACCAGCGTCACCCGTAACGGTTATACGGTGATCAGTGGTGAAAGGGTTAACTAGGGGGCAATCAAGGGGTTAAAACATTTATTAGGTAGTATATGGGGGTCCCTGTCGCTATAAAACGCTGACGGCGAACCTAAATATTTACCTCACTAACTAGCGTCACCAGCGACACTAATACAGCGATCAGAAAAATGATCGCTTAGCGACACTGGTGACAGGGGGTGATCAAGGGGTTAAAACTTTATTAGGGGGGGGTTAGGGGGGTACCCTAGACCTAAAGGGGGGTAACAGTAACTGTGCCAACACAGTAACTGTCACAAACTGACAGCTAGCAGTAATCAGGAAAAAAAAAAAAAAAAAAAAAAAAAAAACTGCTGGTGTCAGTTTGTGACAGGGGGGGGGGGGGTGATTGGGGGGGGATCGGGGGGCGATCGGGGGGGGGATCGGGGTGTTTTGTATGCCTGGCATGTTCTACTGTGTGTGTGTAGTGTTGTGCACTCACATACTTGTCGTCTCTCCTCGGGCCGGAACGGAAAATACCGACCCGAGGGGAGATGACATCACTTCCTTTGCTGCTGTTTAGCATACAGCAGCAAAGGAGCGTTTTCATTGGCCGGCGGCGATCGCGAGGGGGGGGCCACGAACGGATGGTCTCCCCCTCATCACCGATCGCCGCTGGACATAGGACGACCGCCTCGGGCACCGGGGGGGGGTCCGATCGGACCCCCCACCCGCGGAAGGCAAATCACGTACCCTGTACGTGATTTTGCCTGTCCGTGCCACTTTGCCGACGTACATCGGCGTGAGGCGGTCGTCAAGTGGTTAAGCATTATTAAAATCACTGTTCCGGAAAAACGTCAGTTTTTAAAACTTTTTTTTTAATTGATCCATGTCCCCTGGGGCAGGACCCAGGTCCCCAAACACTTTTTATGACAATAACTTGCATATAAGCCTTTAAAATTAGCATTTTTGATTATTCATGTTCGTGTCCCATAGACTTTAACGGTGTTTGTGTGTTCGAACAAATTTTTGGCCTGTTCGCAAGTTCTGGTGTGAACCGAACAGGGGGGTGTTCGGCTCATCCCTAGTGAGAATATGAGAATGATGTGCTATGACCCGCTCATAATGGTACAGAATATTATGTTGACGTATCTCTTCTGAACCAGAGCTGAAGTGATTTTCCATTTTTTTGTTATAATTAGACAGGATGCAATGAGAAAATGAGATACCATGGTCCTAAATTGTAGTTGATATCTATCTATACATATATTTAGTAATGCTAGATGTATTTAATAGGATTCTTGCTACACTGGAAATTAATGAAAAAGAGCATTTCAAAAGCTTTTCAAACTTTTACATCCCCAAAGCATATGAAAGAGGTTGCCTATTAGTCCACAGTGAAAACAACAGTGCAAGGATTGATCAGAGTATACAGTATCTTTGATCTTTTATACAGGGTAAAGTAGCCTCTATGCAAGATTTTAAGTACATTATTCCAATGGTCAGTACTAGTCATCGTACAGCTATGCACTATTGCAGTTCACCATGTGTCTAAGGGAAATTATCTACCAAGCTCCCACTCTCAATTAAGTAAAGTGGCTGATTTATTAGACCAGTTGCACTTCTTATACACGTTATCAGTAATCACATAAAACAAATTACATTAAAATATGTAACAGTTTTCAAGTGAGTAAATCAAAGTGATACATGTAGACAGGATACAAGAAATGGCAGTCTGTTTAGATGATAGGTATCCCAGTGATTAAATGTGCAAAAACAGCAAGACAAAAAGTGGCACGGTGCTCGTGCAAGACCGTCCCCACATTCAGTCACGCCTCAGTCTTACCAGAGACTTTGGATCTCAAATTATAGTGATAAAAATCACTTTTGGTTTCCACACATCCCTGTGTTTATCAGAAGGGATAAGATATCATCTGTAGAGGGTTCAGCCTTGTTATTATTCAAAAGTATATCCGATACTCAGCCCAGCATATGGAAAAAGATACTCAATATTTCTCATGCAAAGGGATAGGGAAGCACTTAATAGTGTAGTATTTAAAAACATCCCATTTTATTACACTTTATATTGCACTTATAGTTACGATGATCAAAAACAGCGGAATGCATAACAAACAGACAAGGCCATGGACCATTCTCTTGCAGAGGGGAACTTCACTTGCAAGGTGAACAGTGTATGTGCTCTACCCGTAAATATGTACTAAATAATCTTTAGTACATGGTAAGAATTTGGGGGGGCTAACTCCTTGAGATAACACTGGAAATTAGCACCGGACATAAAGTACTTTTTTTTTGCATTTTACAGACAGATATAACAACAATTTTATTAGTATATTCACAGATCAAAAAAGTATCAAATAAGTTTAAAACCACTTCCCGCCCACTGTCATATGACGTCCTGGGCTTTGAGCGGGTATATCTGAATGATGCCTGTAGTTACAGACATCATTCAGATATTGCCAGTTTCAGCCGGTGAATCTCTACACCATAGAAATCATCATAGCGGCCGTTCCACCGCTTGATCGTTCTTATGGGAGGCGAGAGGGGACGTCCCCCCCTCCCACCACCCTCCGATGCTTGTTCCGACTCACCGTCACGATCGGTGAGGCAGAGAGTGGATCCGCCAGCGCCGAATGTAGATCATAGAGATTTCCGGTGGACCAGATGGTCGCCGGAGTCTCTATGATCATCGGAGGCCGGGCGCGATGTTATGACGTCACGCTCGGCCTCTCCATTCAAAAAAACGGCGCCACTTCGGCTGGGAAGCGGTGATCGTTTTATTTTTTTTTATTTCAGGCTTCCCAGCCTAGTGGTGAGATGTGGGGTCTTATTGACCCCATATCTCACTATTAAGAGGACCTGTCATGTCATATTCCTATTACAAGGGATGTTTACATTCCTTGTAATAGGAATAAAAGTGATCAAATTTTTTTTTCAAAAAGTGTCAAAATAAAAAAGAGAAAATATAATTAACAATAAAAAAAATAAAAATTTAAAGTGCCGCTGTCCCCGTGTGCTGGCACGCAGAAGCGAACACATATGTAAGTCCCGCCCACATATGAAAACGGTGTTCAAACCACACATGTGAGGTATCGCTGCGAACGTTGGAGCGAGAGCAATCATTTTGTCCCTAGACCTCCTCTGTAACTCAAAACATGTAACTAGTAAAAAAATTTCAAGCGTCGCCTATGGGGATTTTTAAGTACCGAACATTGGCGCCATTCCACGAGCGTGTGCAATTTTGAAGCGTGACATGTTAGGTATCAATTTACTCAGCATAACGTAATCTTTCACAATATGCAAAAACATTGGGCTAACTTTACTGTTTTGTTTTTTTTTTAAAACACAAATTTTATTTTTTCCCAAAAAAAACGCGTTCGAAAAATTCCTGCGCAAATACTGTGTGAGATAAAAAGTTGTACTAACCGCCATTGTATTCTCTAGGGTCTTTGCTAAAAAAACATATATAATGTTTGGGGGTTCTATGTAATTTTCTAGCAAAAAAATAATGATTTTTACATGTAGGAGAGAAATGTCAGAATTGGCCTGGTAGGGAAGTGGTTAATTGTTATGGATTACATACTCTTTAATGGAAGAGCAAAAGAAACATATTTTAAAGAACACCCCATTATAAGTTAAGATGCCCCCCAGATTATTATTAGTTATAACATGAATCTGGGGTAAAGATTTTTTTAGGCAAAACTCCTTTGTTTTGCAGTTCATTGAATGTGCAGTAATTGTTTACTTAGGCTAAGTTCACACTAATCTGCACTGTAAAATGCTGCATCCTACTACGTATTCTAGTGACAGTGCTGGCTCTAGCAGGGATTAGTGCAATGCGCTGAAATGCTTACTTTTTTTATCTTAACTTTATTCAGTTTCACATAATGACATTGCATTGCCCTGCTGTGTGGTGACATGTGGTGCCATCCAGTGTGCTGTGAAAAAATTCCGACATGCACCGCACATCACACATCACACCAGTGTTGCGGTGTGAATGTGGCACATAGAAAACAATTGTTTTCTATGTCCCGTAGCAGTGACTTGCATTTATCTGGTGCAGAAAAACGCACTTCACCACTGAAAGTGGAAGTGAGCAAGACTAAGTGCAGTGATACATCATTTAAAAAAAGGATTTGTGATTTACAAATGGAGACTGTTTCAATCCATTCTGTGCCAGCAGATGTAATATCGACCTTAAAATGTTTGTTACCCCAAAAAATAGAGATCCTGGTCCCTTAAAGCATATTAAACAACACAGTGCTTGTGATGTGTCATCTGCCACTCTCTAAACTGTAAAAAAAACTGGCTGATCCTGCCACTTCCTCTCTGTGCTGACCACGATAATCAGGGCTGCTGAGCCATGACCATCGTGGTCAGCGTACGTCGCTCCATCTGCAGCCCTGCTCTGCTCTCCTCTCTGCCCCTCACCCCCTCCTCCCTGCCTGTCAGCTCCATGTTCTGTTTAGTAAAAATAAAAAAATCCAAATAGATAGGCATACCACACTGTATAAGTCTTTTATAAAAACGAGGTATGTAAATATCTTTTTAGAGCGTTTTTTAGGCCTGTCACGTGACTCTTGGCCGGTTTCCAGGGCTACTGCAGGAGGGGCTGAGCCATGTGATATTCACGGCTGATGGAGATTTTGGCCATTCCTGCAGAAGCCTTGTATCAGAGAAGTAAAGCGGCCACGAGGCACGTGTCCGTCCTGAAGATTGCTCTAAAAAGGTATTTACATGCCTCATTTTTATAAAAGACATGTACAGTGTGCTATGCCTAGCTCTAATAGAGGGACTGGCAATGATGTCTATACATGGGTTCACAAACACTTTAAAACCGACATGGCAAAACTGAGATTAATAGACTATTCTGCCTGGAAAGGGATCACAAACCTGGCTGAAAAGAAATACAAATATTTTCATACAGTTTAATAGTTCACCTTGACGAAACTTTCTAAGACGAAACGTACGTGGGATGGTTGACCCGCTGACGTCATCGGTGTCATCTCGTCTTGAACGGGTGTCTGCAGGCCGGCCGACTGTTTTTATCCTTGTTTATGCCTTTATCTACGGCGTTTGTGTAAGTGTAAACCTTGTTTTAATAAAGCTCATGTTAAACTGATTTACACTATGGAGATCCTATTTTTCATCCCTCTGGGTCCTCCTTGCTGATTATCCCCATCCCCTGGACGGAGCCTTCCTGCCTTTCTCCCCCCCACGGTGAGGTTGGATCAGGACGCCGCCATCGTACGGACATCTTTTCTCATTACAAGCTGATGTGTAGCTTGCCTCTGGTAAGCGTGTATTGCTTCTGGTGGTGGATTTTTTCACTTGGTGCCATCTGATGATCTTCATTGCACTTATCATTGGATATCATTTTGGTTCTTTGGGGCTTTTTTTCCCTTATTGGGATACACTACAATTATTTTTTTTTCACCTTATTTCATCTGACTTTTTAGGACATTAATTTGTTTATATTATTGTCAGATATTTGTTTTAAGATATTGGTTCTCATATATACATATCTCAATGCACAGTATTTCACTCATGGCTTAGCGCAGTTCATTTTTTTGTTTTATAATTTGTTTATTTGTGTATGCCTCACAAATTAGGACTGCAGCTCTTAATTTTTTTTGGTTTGTGAAGCGCGGTAATTTATTTTTTTGTTTCACCTATATTTATTTCAAATACATTCTACATATATTAGTTTGTTTTACATTTCTGTGAAAACAATAGGAGGGAATTTTCAGTATTTTTAGCTTTGTAAAAGTTATCGATTTTGTGAGTTTAACATCAATGCCATGGGGTTTTTTTGCACAGCTATTCATCCAGTGAAACTCCATGCACATTTTTTCTGTTCAAATTATTCATCTGTTTTATGCTAAAACACCTGCCACCCCAAATGTAGGTATCAGTCGTGTGTCTCGTGGTGCCTTTTCTGCACAACAAAACCTGCAAAAAAAGTTTGCCGACAAAATTTGGTACTTTAGCTTCTTTGGAGCATTTTTCTTGTTCAAACTCTTTAATGATTCGTAGAAAAAGGCAAAACAAAGAGGAACATGTCACACAGGTAGACAACAAAACATAATGTGAAAGGTACAGTCAAATCATTATGGCTAAGAAAGGGTATGACCCAGAGTTCAGTACATCATTTAGGAAAGAGTCCAACAGAAACTATATCATTAGAAACATTGGACACTTGGCGTCCAAAACACAATATCAGCCTAATGCGTTGCTGCGACACAAATGCAGATACTGAACATAAAAAAGTTCCAAAATCTTCCCGCGAGGCAGAAAAAAGGGGGACCATAGGGGTCATAGGGGTCCCAAACAGTGGTGGGCCAGGAGGGATGACTATTGCATGGTATGTGTTTATCCTAAGGAAGAAAGAAGGTGAGAACTATGAAGGGTACAGTGAAGTGTAACGGGCGGGGGATGTGTGAGAGAAGGGGAGGGAGCCAAGATGGAGAGTGAAGGAAAAAGTAGAGAGGAGTTGTGGGAGGGATGTTTATCCCCAGGGGGAACTGGGTCCTCAAGAGGGCGTTTGGGGAGCAGCATCATGTGCTAACCTGAGGGTAGTTACGGACATAAAAGTGAGTGGTCAACGTTAGAGGGCAGGTAGTGCTCTACCCAAAGGCTCCAGAGTTTTTCAAATTTGGATACTTTGTCCAGCAGCACAGCCTCTATTTTGGCGTGGCTCATAGCTTGGGTTACTCTGTTTTGGGTAGCCAGTATACATAGGGTAGGGGATTTCCACGATTTCGCTTTTGTTTGTTTGGCCACAGTTGTTACTTGGAGACATAATTTGAACTGTCAGTGGGAAATAGAGGGCAACTTCAGGTTCAAAAGTGCTATTGATGAGTCTGGCATCATGGAAATGTTAAAAAGTTTGGAAACGAGTTTCGGAACACATCTAACCAGAAGGATTGTACTACTGGGAATTTCCTCCATATGTGAAGTTGTGTGTCTGCAGAGTTACAGCCCCGAAAGCAATGAGAAGGATATAAGGGCAGTAATTTGGATATCCAGGCGGGGACTCTTTGAAGCATTTTTCAGATGATTGGCAGCTCGTTCGAGTCAATGAACAGTTATGCAAAATATGCACTAAAATGCCCATCGCAAAACACAACTAGTCACAAAACTCTACTCGTCACTATGTTC
The DNA here is from genome assembly GCA_037952925.1 of Lithobates clamitans. Lineage (NCBI taxonomy): Eukaryota > Metazoa > Chordata > Amphibia > Anura > Ranidae > Lithobates > Lithobates clamitans. The sequence continues at coordinate 291,850 of JBBGZY010001175.1, read as the reverse complement.
AGATGTGAATGTAGCCTAATGCCGCATACACACGAGTGGACTTCTCGTCTGTCTGAACTCCGAAGGACTTTTCAATGGAGTTGCAATGGCGTTCCAACGAAACGGACTTGCCTACACACGATCACACCAAAGTCTGATCCTTTCGAACGTGATGATGTACGACCAGACTAGAATAAGGAAGTTCATAGCCAGTAGTCAATAGCTGCCCTTGCGTCCTTTTTTGTCCATCGGACTAGCATACAGACGAACGGATTTTTCGATCGGACTCAAGTCTGTCGGAAAGATTTGAAACATGTTCTATTTCTAGGTCCATTGGAATTTTCTACAGAAAAGGTCAGATGAAGGTCTGATGAAGCTCACACACGATCGGAATGTCCGATGGAATCGTTCCGTCAGACCTTTTATGCTGGACAGTCCGCTCATGTGTACGCGGCATGTGTAAGGGTATTTTATTTTCTGGTCAAATGTTTTTTGGCTAATATAATAGTACAAGGAGGCATCTGTCCTCTCTTATGTGTAATAAATCATGCCACAGAAAACGGTGATTATAAAACTATAAACCCTCAAAGTAAGCAGAGCTTAAAATACTGAGATGTAAAATTTCTGTAGGTATGTTTTTGTGGCACTTATCTCCAAATGTAGAGCAGTACAAGCATCAGTACAACGTGCAAAAGTAATTCATACCATACCATCAGGTAACTATATCTGCACTGTCCTCTCCCCTAGATTAAAATGAACAGATAATCTGTGCAGTGTGGTTGATCCCGGAGTTCTCCTTTAAGCGCATGTAACACTGTAGCTGAATTTTACCCTGTCAGATACAGGAAAATACAGTCAATCAGTTCTAGTAAATGCCGCCCCCGCCACCCCCCCTATACAGGTGTGACAGGGAGGCCACACAGACCCCCTGGAGCAAGGGAAGCCACAGTCCAGTCTGAATAATGTGTCTGAGTTTTAGGCAGACTGAAACTTGGACACACAATTCAAAACCCAGACAGGTGGGAACCCTAGAGGTGACACCCCTCTCAATGTGGAGCCTGGTGGACACACGTCCCCCCTGGCCCCTAGTTTTAGCCCTGCTTGTGCTGCAAAGTTGGATGGAAGGGTCAGATATGTGCTGGGGGCTATGTGGGAGGTGAGAAACTTGTGCTGGAAGGTGGGGTGGAGGAGAGGGCCGACATTCGCTGGGGGGAGCTCTTTGAGAGAGGAGTGGAATTGTGTTAGAAGGTGGAGTGGAGGGTGTATATGTGCTAGGGGTGCTTTGGGAGGGGAGAGGACTAGTTCTAGAAGGTGGAGGAGATTTCAAATCCAACCCCCCTCTTCTAGCACAAGTCCTCTCCCTTCCCAAAGTGCCCCAAACATATATCCTCTTAGGCCACCCCTCCCCACATCACTCCTGTAAGTGTACACTCGTACCTGCCCCCTCCACCCCCCTTCCCAGTCACTGTGTCCCCCTCTTCTGTAAGTCTCTATCTATATTAAATTACTGCAGACCTTAGATTATCAGTGTGGCTCATGCAGAGAGGTGTCCCTCCCCCAGCTCCTCCTCCTCCTGTCTGTGTATGGGAGAAACTCAGAGCGAAATTGGAGGTGGCCTCAGTCCACTCTGAGGTGCAATCTACTGTCTACAGGCAGGTGTAGGGTGCCATAGCAGGGCCTTGAAAATGCTGGTCTCCTCAGACCCTAATAAGTATACTCCTCCCCTGGGCTGGTTCTTGGATGGGATACCCCCCTAAAGTTGCATGGGGAGGTAATACATACCTTTGAAGATTTTCTCTTAACTGTTTTTAGATACTGCCACCAAGAGTACCTAGTTCCCAGAGACTGCCCTCCCTTGATCCCAACCCTCCCCTCCCTTGATCCCAACCCTCCCCTCCCCAACCCCCATTTTTTACCATTTCTTTCCCCTCCCCCTCACATCTGAGGTACCTCACAATTTATTAATGCAATAATTATATAATAATCAGCGATATTCACCATGTCATCATTTCAAAAAGTGCTCAAGTGTATAAATAAATCAGGGTTCAGTCCCTTCCCATGAGCTGCAAAATAGTATGACTTCTTTGGTTGAATATCATTTTTATTGTTTTCAAAGTTAAGACATGAAATCTTTTTTTTTTTTTTTTTTTGATTTTGAAACATTTATTGAAAAGCAGTACAGTTAAGGCCACCATTTTACATTGGGGCAGAGCATAGGATAAACAAGGTTAGTCAACTGAATAAACAAGTATCACTCAACAACATTTTAGTCCCCACAATATGGAATCTTCCTGAGTTCCAGGTGAACCTGGGTATAATATATACAGTAGGTGCACTTAATTCAGTCATCAAACCTGACACCCCATATGGGTTCACACTGTGTTAGGGGTCGACTGGATCGAAAGATATAAAGATATAATAAGTGCTCTTTGAAGGCTAGAACTGGTCTCGCAGCTCGGAAATAACAGCAGTTTCCAGAGATGCGTGAGAGTCCTAAGGTGAGTAATATGAATACTTCCACTAGAAGCTTGACTGAACTGAGAGTTTCCTTAAGAAATTATCACAAATGCTTGTGAGCTTCTGTGAATGCAATAATGGTGAAGGTGCAAACTCTAACTCGAGGCTGTTAGAGCACATACTCTTGCTATCTTAAACTTCATAATAATAACAGCAAAGTGTAGGGGGGAAAGAAAGTAGAGGAGAGAGAGGGTGCAGAAGGGGGGGTGCCAGTTTTGGAACTAGAGAGTTTGTTCATGTCGCATTGACTCCAGGGATGAGGGAGATTCCTATATGTTTAGCCCAGGGACCCCATGTTGCTTCAAATATTTTGGCGGTATCCATTATTGAACTGGCCATTTTTTCTTGGGACATGATCCACCAAATCTTTCTTGTGGGCAGCCAAGAGAGAGACCGTGGGCTGCTTCCAGGCCTTAGCTATGGTGATTTTCACTCCCGGTAGCATAAAAGATATACATTTTTGAGCGTGTTTAGGAATCTTGAGAATATGGGCATTCAGCAACGCTATTTGGGGGGATTTCGATACAAAGAGGCCTGAGACTCTTCGGATAAGAGTAAACATTTTGTTCCAAAATCCTCTGATTCTTGGACATTCCCACCATATGTGAAGCATGAAACCCTGGGCTTGACATTCTTTAAAACATAACGGGGAGGTAGAGGGGAACATCACTGCTAGTCTAGTGGGAACCAGGTACCATCTCATCAACACTTTCAGATTTGCTTCTATCAAGGATATGCGCAAAATACCTTTGAAGGCTCTCGTTCCCGCTTTATGCCAATCCTCCAGGCCCCAGGTTTCGTGCAAGTCTCTTTCCCATGCTTCCATGTAAGGGAATTTGGAGGTGGGTTCTGAAAGTGATGTGTAAATTATGGATATACCCCCCTTTTGCTCCATTGCTTGGCCACACCAACGCTCATATTGTGTGAACTCTGGGGGAGAGGGTTTGTTTTTCCATATAGAGGAGAGGAAGTGAGAGATTTGAAAGTATCTAAATTTCTCGGAATCTGGAAGTTTCAATTTTTCCACACAGTGTTTCAAAGAGATCGGGCCAGAAGTGTAGAAGTAGTGTCCAATATGGTACATCCCCTTGTCTAGCCACCATTGGAATGATTTGATGTCCATGCCTGGATTGAATTGAGGGTTATGGAAAATGTGAGCTAGTGAGCATATGTCAGATGTTAGTGAAGGGAGATGTTTCATGTCATCCCATAATTTAAGGGAGTGCGATAGCGTAAGGGACATTATTGGGGGCCTAGATTTTCGGGGACACCACAAGAGATAGTCTAGGGTATGTGTTGGGACCCCCGTCTCTCTACACTAATCCAGTCAGGTTTCTCATACCTAGAGTAGACCGTCAAGAGTTGGGCCAGCCTGCCTAGCAGCTTGGTAGTATCTAAAGAGGTCAGGCAGACCTAGTCCCCCTTGTGTTTTGGGGCTATAGAGAATGCGTTGGGCTAGTCTGTATCCTTTCCTTCCCCAGATGAATTTAATCATCTTCCCCTGGAATGATTTGAGATGATCTCTTCTAATTGCTATCAGGAGGGATCTTAACAGAGTCTGGGGAGTAGAGTCATCTTGATAGAGTGAATTTTACCTAGCCAGGATATGTTGTGTTGTGACCAAGTCTGGAGATCAGTTTCCAGTTTGCGGTACATGGGAGGGAAGTTTGCCTGGTATAGTTGTTCGATCTTGGGGGTTAGATTGAGGAGTAACTACATTTAAATTTGAAAGATGGTTTCAGCTGTTCGACCATTGGAGGTTTCAGTGAGATATTTAATGCTTGGGACGTGGTCATGGTAACCTGGAGACCTGATATGTTCCCAAAAGTTTCAAGGAACTTGCTTATGCTGGGTAGAGAGGTTATTGGGAAGGTGACAAAGAGAAGGATATCGTCCACAAATAGTGTGCGTTTGTGGACAGCTTGTCCGCAACAAACACCCTTGATGTTTTGATCTGATCTAATCGCAATGGCTAGAGTTTCAATCGCTAGGGCAAAGATCAATGGGGATAGAGGGCAGCCTTGCCTAGTCCCTCTGGCAATTTTAATGGGGTCGGAGTAGTAATCCTGCAGTCTAACCTTAGCTTCTAGTTCAGAGTAGAGGGATCTTAATAGCCCCAGAACAGTCTTACCAAATCCCAACGTCTTAGGATTGAAAAAAGGTAAGGCCAGGAGAGAGAATCAAACGGTCCAATGATAGAAGAAGACCCTCCTGGGGGGGCCTTGGTCCCACCCAGATTGAAGGATTCAGACAATTTCCACCGCCTGTCTTGCTTGGTCTGGGCCTTGTCCTTGTGTGAATATAGTGGTTGATAAAGGAGCCTACTCTATTAGCTAGAATTTTGGTAAGTATTTTTAAATCATTGTTAATTAGGGAGATGGGTCTGTAGTTTTCTACTAGTTCTGGATCTCTATCAGGTTTGGGAATTACAGAAATGAAGGCCGCATTAAGGTGGGTACCTACCGGGTCCCCCTTCCATTTAGAATTTCGTTAAACATGTCAGCGAAAGTCTTATAGTCTTGAGCGGAGAAACCATCAGGACCCAGGGCCGAGCTTCCTTTTAGTTTTTTGATCACCTCTAGGGTTTCTTCTGTTGAGATTGGAGCTTCCATGATATCTATATGGTTTTTATGTAGGGTGGGTATAGGTAGGTCATCTAAAAGGAATCCATAGTGGACTCATCCACCGTGTTGTCTTTCTGGTATAATTTGGTATAGAATTTGTTATAGAATGCCTGAAATGATTGTAGGATGTGTTGGGGATTTAGGGTCGTGAGGCCATAATCGGATTTTTGGGAGTGTGAAGGTACGTAATTTGGGAGAAAGCTTAGTGGCTAACATCATGCTCATCTTGTCTTTCTGCTGATAGAATCTCACGCCACTCCAGCGTATGGATTTCTCGGCCTTGACCGTGAGTGCTAGGTTTAAAGCTAATCGGGCAGCGTCTAGCTGGGCGATTTGGACCTTTGATGGGTCTTTTTTGTGCTGTTTGCATAGAGCGGAGAAGTCTCTCTCTAGTTTCTCTATGTCCAAGGCTCTTTCTTTTTTAATTTGTGACGCTGTTTGAATAAGCTTTCCCCGGATCGTTGCTTTGAGAGCTGCCCATAAAGCCTCAGCCGAGGTTCCCGCCACGTCATTAAGGAGGAAAAATTCTTTCAGCGCCTTGTCAAGTTCTAGGACCTTGACTGGGTCATTAAGTAAAGCTTCATTGAGTCTCCAGTGTAAAGGGGGGGTCTGGTGAGGTGGCCTTGTAAAATGAGAATAACCATAGAATGGTCCGAAAGGGCTGTGTCCTTAATGTAGGCTTTGTTTACTGAGGGTATATGTATCGATGAGATAAATGTGTGATCGATTATTGAATAGGATTGGTGAGGGTTCGAGAAGTGTGTGTAGTCCTGTTTTGTAGGATTAAGTTCCCGCCAGATGTCGGCAAGACCTTGTTGGTAGATCAATTTCACTATCCTGGAGCTAATTTTCATGGGGTGGGTGAGTTGTGCCGTAGGTGGTTTTAAATTGTCAAGACTTTGACCGAACACGATATTGGAGTCTCCTCCAAATATCACCATCACTTCCAATAGTGGCCCTAAGGTTTGAAACATTATTTGAAAAATTGTGCTTGGCCCTTATTGGGAGTATAGTAAGAAATGAATAAGAATAAGTGGTCAGCTAACACCCCGAGAGATGGTTGAAGGCGCCTGACTTCTGCCTCAGCCATAGCTATCCCTGAGGATAAGAAAAAACATTAGATAAAGCAAACTGTAACATTAATAAAGACTGTAACGTTAATAAATGAATGGATCAAAGCCAGAAGGAAAACAAGAACTTAGTCATTTGAAACAAGTTGGGGAAAGGAAGGGGTGTTAAGGAATGGGAGGGAGGTAGGGCAGGGAATCAAGGGGAAGGGACAGGGTCGGTGAAGGGGGGAGGGTATAGGTTAGGTATAGCACCACAATTCAAAATATTGTAGAGATTGGTGCCAGGGGGGACCCCTAATCAGAAAAATGGCTTTAGTCTATTCTCCCGTGACCTGGGGAGGGTGAGAACTGTCCCTCAGGAAGTCTGATGTGAGTCCAGCATGGGTTCCATTAAAGTCTATGAATGTTGTGTCTCAAGCAAGTCGCTTGTTAGGCTGGATTCCTTCTTTCCCACTATCGTGGCAAAGGGGGAATGCAAATGAAAGGGGATGCAAAGTCGATCCTGTCGGAGAAAGTGCATAGGGTAGTTTAAGGGTATCAGGAGGATCTCCAGAATCTGAGAGGAGATCCAATTTTAAATTGCCGAACAGGGCTGAGCCCTGAGGAGTGAAATGAAAAGGTTAGCTTCTTATCAGCTGTCAGGTGGGCATCAAATCCTTCAATCGCCTGCTTTTGTTTGATTTCCATGTGGGGGAGATCGGACTTGTAGGAGTGGGGCATTTGGAGGATCCTGCTTGCAGATTTGAAGTGTCCATTGCTGGATCTTGTGAGATGAATTTCAGGGAAAGGAGCACCTGTTCGCCCTCTGGGAGGGTAGCGAAGGAGTAGGTTTTACCTTTATAGGCAAATTTTAAAACAAAGGGGAATGCCCACCAGTAATTGATTTCCTTCTGCGAAAGGATCGTTACCAGCGGTTTAAGGGCTCTGCGTCTTTGGATGATCATGGGTGAGATGTCGGCAAAGATCTGGATGTCATGTCCTTGGAAGGAGATGCAAGATTGTTGGCGTGAGATTTCATAATTTCCTCCTTCACACTATAGTAGTGTGGTTTCATCCTGGGGGACCCGTCTTTCCTGAGGGGGAGCTCAGTAATCTATGAGCTCTGTCCAACTCCAGTTTGTGTGGGGTTATTGCAGGGATGAGGACTTTGATAAGGTCCTGGACTGCTTTGGGTCTTTGATAGTCTCTGGGATACCTCTGACCCTAAAATTGTCCCTCCTTGAACGATTTTCAAGGTCGTCGATCCTGTTCAGGGCCACATCTAGTTGCTCCTGTATAACGTGGATGTAGTCAGTGTTTTGGTTGGCCCTGGACACTGTAATATCAAGCTTGTGTTCGATTGCTTCCATTCTGGAGCCCAGATTTCGGAAGTCTGAGCGTATGTCATTAGTGAATTTATTTGCTGTGTGCGATAGGACCCTTTCAAGTAACTCAGATAGTTTAAGGAATAAATCTCCTGCATTCTGGGGTATGTCGGGATGTGGGCCTTCTGGGGTGTTAATGGCATCCAGGTGGGCTGGAGTCACTCCCAGAGGGGACAGCATATAGTTATCGATTGATCACTCTATGAGCGATTCTGTGGAGGCAGGCGACAGGGTTGCAATGTGGGAGATGCTGCAGGGTGCCTGGGGTGTGTAGGCTAAAGTGGCTGGGGCAATGACTTGCCTGCTTTCTGCATGTTCCCCTGTGTGCGGGTCTTGTGGCTGAGACGCGGCTGCCATTTTGGATTCAGCCTGGATTCCCTCAGCGGAAAATTGCTGTCCCAGGTCTCGACGGGTCGAACTGACTGGCATAGGAGTGTTGCGGGGGTGTTCCCCGAGCGATTCCCGCTGTCCACGGGCGTACTGCTGGCCTGGATCTAGGGGTAGGGTGGCTTGATGGCTGAGGTAGTGCGGAACTCCCGGCTTACGCGGCCATATTGGAAGGTTCCGCGCATACGCCTTCCAAGACGTGAAGTGTTTAAACATATTAAACACATATTCTTCTACATATTTTTGGTAAAAAAAATCGCAATAAGCGTTTATTGATTGGTTTGGGCAAAAGCTATAGCGTCTACAAAATAGGGGATAGCTTTATGGCATTTTTATTAATAATTTTTCCTTTACTAGTAATAGCGGCGATCAGCGATTTTTATCATGACTGCGTCATTATGGCGGACAGATCGGACACTTTCGGCACGATTTTGGGACCACTTACATTTATACAGCAATCAGTGCAATTAAAAATGCATTAATTACTGTGTAAATGTGACTGGCAATGAAAGGGTTAACCACTAGGGGCAGTGAAGGGGTTAAGTGTGTCCTAGGGAGTGATTCTAACTGTGGGGGGAGTGGCTTTTTGTGACACAACACTGATCACTACTCCCGATTACAGGGAGCTGTGATCAATGTCAGTGTAACTAGGCAGAATGGGGAAATGCTTGTTTACATCAGCATTTCCCCGTTCTTCCTCTCCGTGAGACGATCGAGGGTATCCCCGCAGACATCGAGTCCACGGGACCCGCGATCACACTCATGGTGGATGCGGCGCGCGTGCGCCCACAAACCGCTTCTTAAAGGGCAGTGTACAGGTACGTTAATCTGCCTGTACGCGCCCTTCTGCCGACGTATTTCAGCGTGAGCCGGTTGGCAAGCAGTTAAAATTAAAGCAATAATGCACCGGTACATAATTAAGGAACACATATGGAATTGTTCACTTATCTGAATATACTATATATAGACAGGTTAAGTGGATGAAATATCCAGAACCAACTTCTGGGACAACAATACAAATACAGTACATCCACCCTAATGGACTAATTTAGTCCCTTTACCTTTGTGGTGTAATGACAATTGCAGTAGCATATGTTGAATAGCAGTACCAGGAACATATTCTCTAATTGTATAATATATATATATATATATATATATATATATATATATATATATATATATATATATATATATATATATATATATATATATATATATATATATATATATATACAAATGTAGGAACAGTTGCCATTTGAAGAGGTGCCTAATCTAGATGGATAATATACTGTATATCTTTTGATATGGTAAGTGCAGTGCTTAAAATGTATCACAAAATAAAACATCTGAGCATGATCAACATAATTTTATGAACTTAATCGTGAAACAAGCAAAATTAAAATTAATGAAAAATATCAAAGGCGACATTCAAAAATAAAAATTGGTAGTGGCCCCTGATGACGTCTGTGGTGATGAAAAGCATCAGTTAGAGCATATGGGAGTGTCACGACCACGCCAGCCAGGACACAGAGGTGGATATCACACATAAAGAGAAAAGTTCTTATCGGCATCTTTACGTGATATGATTCCATGATGCTCGTTTTTACATTGGCATTGTGAGTACCCTGTCACTGTTTTAAAAAATTTGGACTGTTAAGAAATAATGCACCATGAGAGTTTTTCTCTTCCTTTTTTGATATATTATGGACAGCTTGAGTCTTGTAAGGAGAGTCTTGTTCTTGGAGGTCTACTGATTCTTATGCCACAGGGAATACAAATTAAGCGTGTTTGACCATCCGTCATAGGTGGCCTCAACTTCTGGTAAGGTGCATTTGATCAGCACACATTGAGTGGTGTTTTTTTTCCCTTATTCTACTATTGGAGGATTCATCACTATTTTACTTGAAGTTTTATACGTCACATCAAGCAATTACACAAACATCCTTCATATTAATGTGGATGTAGGGATATTTGTATTTGAAAGATACCACATAGAATTAGGACTTTTTTTCTTGCAATCTTGGAGATTTGGCATACAAAATGCAGGTTCTGAGCTAAAAGATGTATATTGAGAATTATAAGAAAGACACAGAAAAGTCCTAATAGAATTCTATATGAATTTGAATTTTGGTTCATAAGTATTCATATGAAAAGCTATTGATAGTAATAACCCCTTTAGTTAAGGGGTCATTTTGTTAGCATTTGCTAAAAAATAAAATATAGTGACCTAATTTTGTTGCAAATTAATGGCAGACGTGTTTAGAATAGCACACTAATATGACTAATTGCAGGTGAGTTGTAAAACATGAAAGAAATCAGTACAGATGCTGTAATGTTTCTTCCTCTACTCCCCCAGAGGATGAAGCTGTTCAATTTACTAAGCAAATTTCTCAGAAGTAAATGCATCCTGCTGTAAAGAGCAGGCACATACTGTTGCCTGTTGATTTGATTAATGTAATGCGCAAATGTGCAATAGCTTTTACAATATTGTAACCGGCCAACGTGGAAGCACAAACATTGCCAGCTATGAGTTGTGCCTTACTATGGGTAGTGCCTTACTCTGCTTTTGATATTAGGAGAGTGGATTTTCCTTTCCTTTTTGTGAAACATGACATCTTTGATTTTCACATCTGCATCTCTTTCCATGCACTGATGTGATTAGCATTAGAGGTCGACCGATATGGGTTTTGCTCTGGCTGATGCCGATATTTAGAAATCGGGCCAGCCAATGGGCGATATATGATGCCGATTTTTGCGGCCGATATTTTAAGCCGATTTTTCTTTTTTTGGCAGGTGGCATTGGTTGCCACTAAATGGCACTGGTGATTGGCGCTGATTGGCATTGGCAGGTGGCACTGGTTGGCACTGATTGGCACTGGCAGGTGGCATTGGTTGGCACTGGCAGTTGGCACTGATTGGCACTGACAGGTGGCACTGGAAGGTGGCACTGGTTGGCACTGATTGGCACTGGCAGGTGGCACTGGAAGTTGGCACTGATTGGCACTGGCAGGTGGCACTGGTTGGCACTGGCAGGTGGCACTGACAGTTGGCACTGGCAGGTGGCACTGGCAGTTGGCACTGATAGGTGGCACTGGCAGGTGGCATTGGTTGGCACTGGCAGTTGGCACTGGTTGGCACTGGCAAGTGGCACTGGTTGGAACTGGCTGGTTTCACACTGAGCCGATTTGTCAGTTTCAGTTACACTATATGTAACTGCATGCAGAGACCAGCTCTCAGAATTCAGCGTGATGTCAGGTGTGGGCGGGATCCGGGGTGGGCAGGGCCCTGCAGCTATCAAACACCAGCCAATGATTGGGCTGCTTAAGAAAGTGGGCAGAGCCACATACACATAGCGGCCCACCCAGATCCCATCCCATCGGCTGGTGTTTGATCATGCTGAACTCTGACAGCTCCCCTGTCTGCATTCAGTTGCAAATCAGTTTCATACACTGAGCACAGAGCCGCTCGGTGTGTGAAACTGTCAGTGGAGTGTGGGGAAAGGAGGAAATCGGCCGATTTTTGCACAAAAAGTGTAGCTGCTGACTTTTAATAAAAAGCCACTCACCTGTCCCATGGTCCAGCGGTGTTCTCACCATAGCCGTGTTCTCCCCATGTCCTCCCTCGTGAGGCCATCCATTTCTACTATGGGCACCCGGCTGTGACAGTTTGTGGCTTCACAGCCGGTGCCCACTGTGCTGCGGTCTGTGACTGGCCCCGAAGTCTTCTAGGACCTATCATATGTCCCCGAAGACTTCGGAAGGGAGAGCTTCTGCTTCCAGTTGCCTAGGCGACTGGAACAAAAGTGGGAGCAGATACCTGTCAAATTCACGTACATGCTCCCCCCTCCTCCCCAAAAGCTCAGTTTCACAAACAGAAGCTGGGGAGGAGGCCTTAAAGCGGAAGTTCCATTTTTGGGTGGACTTCCATTTTAAGTAAATAATTAAATTTTTGGATATTCAATATGTTAGAATGATTCCTTTTCAGAACGATTATTTTGGAGAGTATACTGTATATTTGTTCTGAATCGATTCATGTTTTCTGGAGTTCTGTTATTCTTTTGTTATTTCGGAAGATTGCCTATATTCTTTTTACTGTGTTAATTCGTTATTTCTGGGGATTAGTCATTTTTGTTTAACAAAAATATTCTGCCTTATCGTTTTTTTCAGACGCAACACAATTAAGGTCCCAGATTTTCAACCCTAAGAACTGCATTTGACTGTGGAACTGACTGACAATTACAAATTTACTTTAACCACTTGCTGACCAGCTGCCGTCATTGTACGGTGGCAGGTCGGAACGTTCTCACGAATCGCCTTACCTGTATGTCTGCCCTTTAAGAGCCATAGTAGGCACACACGCTGCACTGTGGGGGACCCAATGTGCGTGGCTGGTGACTGCGATGTCAGTGGCCACCCGTGATCACGGGTACTAGAGCCAGAACGGGGATCTGTGTATGTAAACACATAAATCCCCGTTCTGACAGGGGAGGAGAGACAGATCTACTGTTCCTAGCAATTAGAAACAGCGTTCTGTCTCCTCCTCCATCAGTCCCATCCCCCCACAGTTAGAAACACACACGAGGGAACACAGTTAATCCCTTGATTGCCCCCTAGTGTTAACCTCCTCCCTGCCAGTGACATTTACACAGTAATCAGTGCATTTTTATAGCACTGATCGCTGTATAAATGTCAATGGTCCCAAAAAAGTGTTAAAAATGTATGATCTGTCCGCCTCAATGTTGCAGTGCTGCTAAAAAACGCAGATCGCCACCATTACTAGTAAAAAAATAATAATAATAATAAAAATTACATAAATCTATCCCCTATTTTGTAGACACTATAACTTTTGCGCAAACCAATCAACATACGCTTATTGTGATTTTTTTTTACCACAGATATGTGGAAGAATACATATTGGCCTAAACCGCTGAAGAAATTTGTTTTTTAAAAAAAATTGGGGATATTTACTATAGCAAAAAGTAAAAAATATTGCTTTTTTTTTTCAAAATTGTCGCTCCTTTTTTGTTTATAGTACAAAAAATAAAAACCGCAGAGGTGATAAAATACCACCAAAAGAAAGCTCTGTTTGTGGGAAAAAAAGGATGTTAATATTGTTTGCGTACAGCGTCGCACGACCACGCAATTGTCAGTTAGAGCCCTTTCACACTGAGGCATTAGTAAAACGCCCAACAAAAATATAGCCCTATTTACGTGTTTTTGCCGTGTTAGCGCTAAAAATAGCGCCAACGCACATGCGTTTTTATAGCGTTTTTAAAGCATTGGCATTAGCTAACAACCCCACCCCCTGACATCACATCCTGTGTACTTCCTGGTTAAACAGGACGAAGATGGAGTATTATGAGCTGCTATTAATGTTTGTGCTACTCTTTAGGGAAGAAATCCTGAAACAGAGACCACAACGCCGTTTTTTGGTTCATCCTATACAGCAAATGCATGATGAAAGAGGACAATTCATGCTGCTATATCAGGACCTGAGGGTGCACCCTGATACATTCCGCAATTATACCAGGATGAGCATCACAACGTAAATATAGTCACAATATGCCATTCCCAGAAACCCACCCTCTATAGACCCAAACCCCTAAACCTATAGTCCCAAAACCCCCTCACATAGTCCCAAACCCCTAACCCCACTTCCTACAGTCCCAAACCCCCAACCCTAACCCTAATCCCACCTCCCATAGTTCCAAACCCCTAACCCTAGCCCTAATCCCACTTCCCAAGGTCCCAAACCCCCAACCCTAACCCCACTTCCCATAGTCCCAAACCCCCAACCCTAACCCTAATCCCACCTCCCATAGTCCCAAACCCCTAACCCTAACCCTAATCCCACTTCCTACAGTGCCAGAAACCCTAACCCTAATCCCACTTCCCATAATCCCAAACCCCCAACCCTAACCCTAATCCCACCTCCCATAGTCCCAAACCCCTAACCCTAACCCTAATCCCAATTCCTACAGTCCCGGAAACCCTAACCCTAATCCCACTTCCCATAGTCCCAAACCCCTAACCCTAACCCTAATCCCACTTCCTACAGTCCCAGAAACCCTAACTCTAACCCTAATCCCACTTCCCATAATCCCAAACCCCCAACCCTAACCCTAATCCCACCTCCCATAGTCCCAAACCCCTAACCCTAACTCTAATCCCACTTCCTACAGTCCCAGAAACTCTAACCCTAATCCCACTTCCCATAGTCCCAAACCCCCAACCCTAACCCTAATCCCACTTCCCATAGTCCCAAACCCCCAACCCTAACCCTAATCCCACTTCCCATAGTCCCAAACCCCCAACCCTAACCCTAATCCCACTTCCCATAGTCCCAAACCCCCTACCCTAACCCTAATCCCACCTCCCATAGTCCCAAACCCCTAACCCTAACCCTAATCCCACTTCCTACAGTCCCAGAAACCCTAACCCTAATCCCACTTCCCATAGTCCCAAACCCCCAACCCTAACCCTAATCCCACTTCATATAGTCCCAAACATAAAAAAGTATATCAGCGCACATATGACACAAAAATAACTAAAAGCAGCTGAACACCAGGGTCAAACGATCAAATCCCTCCAGATAAATAAATAAAAAGGTGCAGCGCTAAATCAATAAAACAACCATAGAGAAAATATAATTGCTAAATCACAAAGGAAGTGCTGATATAATAAACAGCACAAAAAATGTCCAATTATAAAATGTCCAAGTATGAAGAAATGAATCCACCAGGAATGTGATGATCACAGCAAACAAATGTGACTGATATTGGAACCCTTCACCATGAACCGAGTGGCCTCTCACCTAGTCCCAAAGATCAATCAAGCAATCTCATAAAGGTCAGCAGATAAATGGCAAAGGTCTTAAGGCAAGGGACTCCTCCAGATAACCAGGTAGCAGGTGGATATCGTTAACATGAAATCACAAAAGGTACAGACATAGTGCTCTCCGTATGTAACAGTTTATTGAAAAAATGAATGAAATGAAACTTACATAGCAAGCACTTCTCAAGTGCCAGGAAACAAACATTGAAACACAGCAGAGTGTGTACAAGCGGTGGAGCATGCGCAGTAGCCGCGGATGACGTCACGACGTCACGTTCTGGACGCGTTGCGTCCCAGTGGGCGGGGACTTCCTCAGCAGATGTCGTGACTACGTGGGCACCCGCGCTATAAAGAGGTGAGTTGTTATGGCAACACCAAAACAACTACGAATGACGTATACCAGATGTGGGCCGGCTCCGGAAGTGTCTCCACACACATCATTCGGAGCAGATAAAGCCCGGTTTGATATTAAAGGCTCAAAAACTGCACATGATATAAAATTAAATTTAAGATAAAATTATATAAAAAGACATATAAGATCTGGTGTTGGCACAAGACACACATAAAGTGTAATCTTGAAAGAACAGTGACAAACACCATAATTATTAAAATGAATGAAAAATGCATAATAACCGTCATCCGCGACCACCGACTGCTCACCAACATAATAGGATAAAATTATCATCATAAAACTTCTCGTCATACAAATTATCTAAAAACTTACCAATCAGATATGAAACAATTAGTATCGAATTCTACATTTAACCCATCGGGGCACATAACCCCAGTCTCATAAATCCAATGGGATTCTCTTTTACTGAGCTGCCGGATGAAATTACCCCCTCTCCAGTGCTTTGTAACCCTTTCAATGCCCCAGAATTTTAGACACTTAGGGTTTTGTTGGTGGAAGATCTTAAAGTGTCTGGACACGTTGTGGGTCTTGAGGCCTTTCTTAATATTATTAACATGTTCGGCCAATCTAACATGTAAGGGTCTTGACGTTCTTCCAACATACTGGAGACCACAGCTACACTCCAGCATGTAGACCACCCCAATAGTGTCACATGTGATTAGCTGTTTGATCTCGTACTCCCTGTTAGTGGCCGAGGCTAAGAATTTTTTTCTTTTTTTGATGTTTCCCTTGGCGTGCCTACAGGGGACACATCTACCACAAGCGTAAAAACCTCCTAAGAAAGAGAAAAGCTTATCTGAGGTAGGTACTGGGGGGTTAAGGACACTAGGTGCCAAACGATCCCTAAGCGTGGGGGCTTTTTTGTATATAAACTGAGGTCTATCAGGTAGTATAGGACCTAAAACTCTGTCTTGTTTCAGAATAGCCCAGTTTTTTTGAATAATTTTCTCAAATTTCCGGTATTGTATATTATAATCCAATACCATTTTAAAATTGTGACTATCACCAGTAGGGGCCTTAGAGGTATTGGCAATGAGTTCATTTCTTTCCATTAGCATGATTTTAGATACCTCTTCATCTAATGAGGCCCTATTGTACCCCTTCTGTTCGAATCTGGAGGTAAGGACCTCGGACTGCTAACAACATCCTCCACAGTGGTACAATTACGACGCAATCTAATATATTGACCCCTGGGAATGTTGCACAGCCAAGAGCTGTGATGGCAACTCCCCAGGGGGGTATAAGAATTGCGGTCGGTGGGCTTAAAATAGTTAGTAAGAGAAAACTGATCATGTAAAATACTGATGGATAAATCCAAAAACACTACCTTTTCAGAGCTGATGGTCCATGTAAGAGATATATTTTTGGAGTTGTTGTTTAATGATTGAATGAAGTCATCCAACCTGGATCTCTCACCATTCCAGATTAAGATGAGATCATCAATGAATCTCCTGTAGCACAGCAGCTCAGGGGGGCGATGGAGAAAAACCGCTTCATCCTCCCAGTGGGCCATAAAAATATTGGCCACACTGGGAGCAAAGCGGGCCCCCATAGCAACACCCCTGGTCTGCAGATAAAATTCTCTGTTGTACCAGAAATAATTCCTCTTGAGGCAGAAGTCCAAGCAACTCAAGAGGAATTCCTGGTGGCCACCAGATAGGGAAGAGGAAGCTAATGCCCATTCAACTGAGGTCATGGCATCCTCATGGCCAATAATGGTGTACAGGGAACCTACGTCCGCTGTTACCAAAAATGTTGAAGGCGAGCATTTCAACGTTTCAAGGATCTGAATAATATGTTTTGTGTCCTTCAAAAATGCTGGAGTTTGCATGACTAAGGGCTGCAGGAAAAAGTCGATGTATTGTCCCAATCTGGCGGATACAGAATCGATCCCGTTAATGATGGGTCGTCCAGGAGGGTTAACCGTATCTTTATGAATTTTTGGTAAAAAATATATGACGGGTGTTCGACAAAATAAAGGATCTAAATATAAGGCCTCTTTCTTATTAAGGATCCTACGGTCTTTACCGTCCTCAATAATACTGTGCAACTCGTCCTTAAAGGACAACATGGGGTCTTTATTCAGGATGTGATAAGTGTCACGGTCTGACAAAAGGCGGGACATTTCATTTTGGTAATATTCCTTACTCAGAATAACCAGCCCCCCTCCTTTATCCGCCGGACGGATCACAATGTCCTTTCGTTCGGTTAAAGATTTAATTCCCCGTTTGATAAACAATGGATCAGAAACTTTTTTAATATGTAACTTCTCCAAGTCTTTGGAGACCATATTTTTAAAAACATCTAAATGTTTATTATCTGAAATTTGAGGGTTAAATGTAGATCTGTTACGCAAAGTGGAGTAATTCTGTCCAGAGGACCTGGACCCTTGAGTAGGATGGGATAAAAAATATTTTTTCATATTCAATGTTCTGATGTATTTTTGAATACTAACATAAACATTAAATTTATTGAGATTTTTTATGGGTGCGAATTTTAAACCACGATCAAGGACTTTAACTTCATCGTCACTAAGATCAACATGACTGAGATTATAAATCCCTATACCTGATGTGGCTTGGATTTTTTGTACTCGCTTCCCCCCTCTGCTTCCTCTCTTTGTTTTCGCTTTAGGGGGGGGTTGGGGTTTGATGGTGTGTATGGTGCCCGATGTTTCCAAGGTTCCCCTTGGGCAGCCTGATACTGTGATGGGGGGTATCTCGGTGCCCCCCGTTGCCCTAAAAAATCATCATTATTGTGATAATGATTATATTCTGTAAGCGGTGCATACCTGTTCTGTGTAGTGATAGGCCTATCATACACAGGGTAAGGACTGTTTCTGACCTGACACTCTCTTCTACCATTTTGAGCTGGATAACTATCCCTATAAGGAGGGGGGTCAGAGTGGGAAGGGCCCCTCGAATTCTGTGGTTGTTGGGTATATGGCCTGGAACTTCCTCCTCTCCCTTTTCCCCTTGTGTTTTTCCCCCTTTTGTTATTAACTTTCCTGAACCCATTATGATTATGGTGGGGCTGGGGCTCAGTAGGGTAGGGGAGGTCTTTATAGCGCGGGTG
Organism: Lithobates clamitans; assembly: GCA_037952925.1. NCBI lineage: Eukaryota > Metazoa > Chordata > Amphibia > Anura > Ranidae > Lithobates > Lithobates clamitans. Next base: position 273,589 of record JBBGZY010001175.1, on the reverse strand, counting down.
CCCACGTAGTCACGACATCTGCTGAGGAAGTCCCCGCCCACTGGGACGCAACGCGTCCAGAACGTGACGTCGTGACGTCATCCGCGGCTACTGCGCATGCTCCACCGCTTGTACACACTCTGCTGTGTTTCAATGTTTGTTTCCTGGCACTTGAGAAGTGCTTGCTATGTAAGTTTCATTTCATTCATTTTTTCAATAAACTGTTACATACGGAGAGCACTATGTCTGTACCTTTTGTGATTTCATGTTAACGATATCCACCTGCTACCTGGTTATCTGGAGGAGTCCCTTGCCTTAAGACCTTTGCCATTTATCTGCTGACCTTTATGAGATTGCTTGATTGATCTTTGGGACTAGATTGCGTCGTAATTGTACCACTGTGGAGGATTTTGTTAGCCAGTCCGAGGTCCTTACCTCCAGATTTGAACAGAAGGGGTACAATAGGGCCTCATTAGATGAAGAGGTATCTAAAATCATGCTAATGGAAAGAAATGAACTCATTGCCAATACCTCTAAGGCCCCTACTGGTGATAGTCACAATTTTAAAATGGTATTGGATTATAATATACAATACCGGAAATTTGAGAAAATTATTCAAAAAAACTGGGCTATTCTGAAACAAGACAGAGTTTTAGGTCCTATACTACCTGATAGACCTCAGTTTATATACAAAAAAGCCCCCACGCTTAGGGATCGTTTGGCACCTAGTGTCCTTAACCCCCCAGTACCTACCTCAGATAAGCTTTTCTCTTTCTTAGGAGGTTTTTACGCTTGTGGTAGATGTGTCCCCTGTAGGCACGCCAAGGGAAACATCAAAAAAAGAAAAAAATTCTTAGCCTCGGCCACTAACAGGGAGTACGAGATCAAACAGCTAATCACATGTGACACTATTGGGGTGGTCTACATGCTGGAGTGTAGCTGTGGTCTCCAGTATGTTGGAAGAACGTCAAGACCCTTACATGTTAGATTGGCCGAACATGTTAATAATATTAAGAAAGGCCTCAAGACCCACAACGTGTCCAGACACTTTAAGATCTTCCACCAACAAAACCCTAAGTGTCTAAAATTCTGGGGCATTGAAAGGGTTACAAAGCACTGGAGAGGGGGTAATTTCATCCGGCAGCTCAGTAAAAGAGAATCCCATTGGATTTATGAGACTGGGGTTATGTGCCCCGATGGGTTAAATGTAGAATTCGATACTAATTGTTTCATATCTGATCGGTAAGTTTTTAGATAATTTGTATGACGAGAAGTTTTATGATGATAATTTTATCCTATTATGTTGGTGAGCAGTCGGTGGTCGCGGATGACGGTTATTATGCATTTTTCATTCATTTTAATAATTATGGTGTTTGTCACTGTTCTTTCAAGATTACACTTTATGTGTGTCTTGTGCCAACACCAGATCTTATATGTCTTTTTATATAATTTTATCTTAAATTTAATTTTATATCATGTGCAGTTTTTGAGCCTTTAATATCAAACCGGGCTTTATCTGCTCCGAATGATATGTGTGGAGACACTTCCGGAGCCGGCCCACATCTGGTATACGTCATTCGTAGTTGTTTTGGTGTTGCCATAACAACTCACCTCTTTATAGCGCAGGTGCCCACGTAGTCACGACATCTGCTGAGGAAGTCCCCGCCCACTGGGACGCAACGCGTCCAGAACGTGACGTCGTGACGTCATCCGCGGCTACTGCGCATGCTCCACCGCTTGTACACACTCTGCTGTGTTTCAATGTTTGTTTCCTGGCACTTGAGAAGTGCTTGCTATGTAAGTTTCATTTCATTCATTTTTTCAATAAACTGTTACATACGGAGAGCACTATGTCTGTACCTTTTTTGATTTCATGTTAACGATATCCACCTGCTACCTGGTTATCTGGAGGAGTCCCTTGCCTTAAGACCTTTGCCATTTATCTGCTGACCTTTATGAGATTGCTTGATTGATCTTTGGGACTAGGTGAGAGGCCACTCGGTTCATGGTGAAGGGTTCCAATATCAGTCACATTTGTTTGCTGTGATCATCACATTCCTGGTGGATTCATTTCTTCATACTTGGACATTTTATAATTGGACATTTTTTGTGCTGTTTATTATATCAGCACTTCCTTTGTGATTTAGCAATTATATTTTCTCTATGGTTGTTTTATTGATTTAGCGCTGCACCTTTTTATTTATATATAGTCCCAAACCCCTAACCCTAACCCTAATCCCACTTCCTACAGTCCCAGAAACCCTAACCCTAACCCTAATCCCACTTCCCATAGTCCCAAACCCCCAACCCTAACCCTAATCCCACTTCCCATAGTCCCAAACCCCTAACCCTAACCCTAATCCCACTTCCTACAGTCCCAGAAACCCTAACCCTATTCCCACATCCCATAGTCCCAAACCCCCAACCCTAACCCTAATCCCACCTCCCATAGTCCCAAACCCCTAACCCTAACCCTAATCCCACTTCCTACAGTCCCAGAAACCCTAACCCTAATCCCACTTCCCATAGTTCCAAACCCCTAACCCTAATCCCACTTCCTACAGTCCCAGAAACCCTAACCCTAATCCCACTTCCTATAATCCCAAACCCTAACCCTAATCCCACCTCCTATAGTCCCAAACCCCTAACCCTAACCCTAATCCCACTTCCTACAGTCCCAGAAACCCTAACCCTAACCCTAATCCCACTTCCCATAGTCCCAAACCCCCAACCCTAACCCTAATCCCACTTCCCATAGTCCCAAACCCCCAACCCTATTCCCACCTCCCATAGTCCCAAACCCCTAACCCTAACCCTAATCCCAATTCCTACAGTCCCAGAAACCCTAACCCTAATCCCAGGTCCCATAGTCCCAAACCCCCAACCCTAACCCTAATCCCACCTTCCATAGTCCCAAATCCCTAACCCTAATCCCACTTCCTACAGTCCCAGAAACCCTAACCCTAATCCCACTTCCCATAGTCCCAAACCCCTAACCCTAAGCCCACTTCCTACAGTCCCAGAAACCCTAACCCTAATCCCACTTCCCATAATCCCAACCCCCCAACCCTAACCCTAATCCCACCTCCCATAGTCCCAAACCCCTAACCCTAATCCCACTTCCTACAGTCCCAGAAACCCTAACCCTAATCCCACTTCCCATAGTCCCAAACCCCAACCCTAACCCTAATCCCACTTCCCATAGTCCCAAACCCCCAACCCTAATCCCACTTCCCATAGTCCCAAACTCCTAACCCTAGCCATAATCCCACTTCATATAGTCCCAGGAACCCTAACCCTAATCCCACTTCCTACAGTCCCAAACCCCTAACCCTAATCCCACTTCCCATAGTCCCAAACCCCCAACCCTAACCCTAATCCCACTTCCCATAGTCCCAATCCCTAACCCTAATGCCACTTCATATAGTCCCAGAAACCCTAACCCTAATCCCACTTCAGACAGTCCCAGAAACCCTTTCTATAGTTTACGGAAACAATAACCCCGACCCTGATACCTTCCCACATAGTCCCAATTAACTATTGAATTGAATGGGTTAATCATTTACCAATTGTTAACATATGACCTATTTTCCTTACCAAATTTGACTTTCTGCTTGAGCTTTTGACACTTGCCTTGGTGAGACAGGATACAAACTGCAGAGATGCAATTATACCATGTGAACGTTTACTTATAACGTTGAGGTAATTGATATGATGATTCAATATGTGCACCTATATTAAACGCATCAGACAAACACAAACACAATGGATCCGAAAAGTATACATTTATTAAATGTATTGTTTCAAACATAACAGCACAACATGTGCAAATATAACACATTATAATTCTTATAAAATAATGTATTGATATGTAGTGATTCTAACATAGAGGCACAACATGTGCAAAAAATAAACCGATAACCAATAAGTATACACATATATTCGGACTTTAGTAGCTTATGAATTGTATTATAATTATAAAATATTTAAACAGTATATATTCTATATATAATCAAATATTTATTCAAAATATATAAAACAATTATATTTGTATTCAGAAAAATGATCATAACAATTATAGATCTTGATAAGAGGGTGGTAGAGGGTGTGGATCCTCTCGAGGTGGTGGAAGGGGATGTTGGGATGGTGGTCGATATAGAGGTGGATCAAACGGGCCACCATGAAAACGGCCATTATGGTATTGAGGCATGGGGACCTGACCTGGTCCTATCGGTGGGTAGGACATGTTACGGTTTTCGTAAGATGTACCTGCTGTGACCTGATTAGCATAACCCCCATGATGATTAGGATTGGGTAACTCAAAGGATTGTGAACGAAGAGATGCTGTTCCAGACCTTTGCTGATATTACTGTATAAGTCTTATCATATCTACCCTCATATCGCACTGCAATGCTTGGTCAACCTTCTCCATTTGAGGGATCAGACTTCGGACAAATAATGCCATTTCTCCCGATTCATTTCTCTGAGCAATCATGAGGTTTTTTACAACATCAATAAATTCTTGTGTTTGATGTTTTATTATTTTTGGTCTCAATCTCGATACTTGTTTTTGTGTACGGGTTTCCGCTGGCTCTGGTGTATTTGCAGCATCATCATCTTCGAACAATAATTGAGTCTCATCCATCTGTTCATCCTCTACTTGTGTTTGATCTGCGTCCTCCTCTGTATCTGAGCTCATATTGCTTTCAGTTCTTTAAAAAATAAATAAGTAAACTAAGTTATATAATTATCGATAAAATTATTAAAGATTTCTATCATTACCAGTATTAACATGTAAGAATACGTACTGTCTCAGCTGCATCACGGGCTTCAAGAATTGGAGCTCTGTATAATGCCAATATACGCGGCTCGACTTGCCACCTGAACCACTTCGTATATTTTGTTGCTTTATATATTCTCTTCGAAAATTATCTCTCATTGTTTTCCACCTTATTTTGAGCATTTGTACTGAAAGATAAAATTTATAATTACTTTAATTACATATATCTTGCAACTGGAAATACGTACACATCACTACAATAGGAATTTCGTGTAGGAATATCAACAATTGCAGATATTATTAAGCAAACATGTGATGAGATTTGGAACCTGAGAAATATGTTTATGCCAATTCCAAACAAAGAGAAATGGGAAGATGTTGTTCAGCGGTTCATGATTAAGACAAATTTCCCTAACTGTCTTGGGGCCATAGATGGAAAACATATAAGGTTGATAAAACCCTGTCATAGTGGTAGTCAGTACTATAATTACAAAAAATATTTTTCTATTGTATTGATGGCTGTAGTAGACGCAGACTATAGATTCCTTTTTGTTGATCTGGGAGCATTTGGGAGCTGTGCGGACTCCACCGTGTTCCAAAATTCAAAATTTGCCTGTTAATAGACCATTGCCTGGGACGGATGGTCCAAACATGCCTTATGTCTTTGTGGCCGATGACGCATTTGCTATTAATGAACATCTTATGAAACCTTATTCGCAGAGAAATCTGAACACCCGGAGGAGGATTTTCAATCACCGTCTTTGTCGGGCACGTAGACTGGTCGAATGTTCTTTTGGCATACTTGCCAACAAATGGCAAATTTTTCATAAACCAATAAACCTAAAAATAGAGAATGCCTGTAAAGTCATAAAAGCTGCGTGTGTGCTGCATAATCTGGTAAGGGAGAGAGATGGAATACATTTCGAGGATACTTTGGCACATAATACGGAACCCGTTGCTTTCCCACATGTTCGTGGTCCCAGAGTGGGTTTTACTATACGCAATGAATTCACTGATTATTTCCTGAGCCCTGCAGGTGCACTAAATTGGCAAGAGGATATGATTTAATCAAATATTGATGTTTTTAAACCCTAGTAATATGCCAGGTTATATATAGTCTGAACAGAGTAGTTATGATAATACTTGATGTTTAAATGTAATGCATGGAATGTTATAATAAAAATTATTATATTTTTGTGCGTCATTAATAGTCCATTCATCATAGATACAATCTAATAACATCAATACAATCATATTGTTATTAACAATCAAGTATTTGTACAATCAGTTAGGTACTATAGAATTAGGGGTTTGGGACTATAGGAAGTGGGATTAGGGTTAGGGTTGGGGGTTTGGGACTATGGGAAGTGGGATTAGGGTTAGGGTTGGGGGTTTGGGACTATGGGAAGTGGGATTAGGGTTAGGGTTGGAGTTTATGGGACTATATAAAGTGGGATTAGGGTTAGGGTTAGGGGTTTGGGACTATGGGAAGTGGGATTAGGGTTAGGGTTGGGGTTTCTGGGACTATATGAAGTGGGATTAGGGTTAGGGTTGGGGGTTTGGGACTATGGGAAGTGGGATTAAGGTTAGGGTTGGGGGTTTGGGACTATGGGAAGTGGGATTAGGGTTAGGGTTGGGGGTTTGGGACTATAGGAAGTGGGATTAGGTAAGGGTTAGGGTTTCTGGGACTATATGAAGTGGGATTAGGGTTAGGGTTAGGGGTTTGGGACTATGGGAAGTGGGATTAGGGTTAGGGTTGGAGGATTGGGACTATGGGAAGTGGGATTAGGGTTAGGGTCAGGGTTTCTGTGACTATATGAAGTGGGATTAGGGTTAGGGTTGGGGGTTTGGGACTATGGAAAGTGGGATTAGGGTTAGGGTTGGGGGTTTGGGACTATGGACAGTGGGATTAGGATTAGGGTTGGGGGTTTGGGACTATGGGAAGTGGGATTAGGGTTAGGGTTTCTGTGACTATATGAAGTGGGATTAGGGTTAGGGTTAGGGGTTTGGGACTATGGAAAGTGGGATTAGGGTTAGGGTTGGAGGTTTGGGACTATGGGATGTGGGATTAGGGTTGGGGGTTTGGGACCATGGGAAGTGGGATTAGTGTTAGGGTTGGGGTTTTGGGACTATGGGAAGTGGGATAAGGGTTAGTTTGGGGTTTCTGGGACTATATGAAGTGGGATTAGGGTTAGGGTTATGGGTTTGGGACTATGGGAAGTGGGATTAGGGTTAGTGTTGGGGTTTCTGGGACTATATGAAGTGGGATTAGGGTTAGGTTTGGGGGTTTGGGACTTTGGGAAGTGGGATTAGGGTTAGAGTTGGGGTTTGGGACTATGGGAGGTGGGATTAGGGTTAGGGTTGGGGGTTTGGGACTATGGAAAGTGGGATTAGGGTTAGGTTTTCTGGGACTGTAGAAAGTGGGAATAGGGTTAGGGGTTTGGGACTATGGGAGGTGGGATTAGGGTTAGGGTTGGGGTTTGGGATTATGGGAAGTGGGATTAGGGTTAGGGTTAGGGTTTCTGGTACTGTAGGAAGTGGGATTAGGGTTAGGGTTGGGGGGTTGGGACTATGGGAGGTGGGATTAGGGTTAGGGTTGGGGTTTCTGGGACTATGGGAAGTGGGATTAGGGTTAGGGGTTTGGGACTATGGGAGGTGGGATTAGGGATAGGGTTGGGGTTTGGGACTATGGGAAGTGGGATTAGGATTAGGGTTTCTGGGACTGTAGGAAGTGGGATTAGGGTTAGGGGTTTGGGACTATGGGAGGTGGGATTAGGGTTAGGGTTATGGTTTGGGATTATGGGAAGTGGGATTAGGGTTAGGGTTTCTGGGACTGTAGGAAGTGGGATTAGGGTTAGGGTTAGGGGTTTGGGACTATGGGAAGTGGGATTAGGGTTAGGGTTAGGGTTTCTGGGACTGTAGGAAGTGGGATTAGGGTTAGGGTTAGGGATTTGGGACTATGGGAGGTGGGATTAGGGTTAGGGTTGGGGGCTTGGGACTATGGGAAGTGGGATTAGGGTTAGGGTTGGGGTTTCTTGGACTATGGGAAGTGGGATTAGGGTTAGGGTTGGGGTTTCTGGAACTATATGAAGTGGGATTAGGGTTAGGGTTGGGGGTTTGGGACTATGGGAAGTGGGATTAGGGTTAGGGTTGGGGTTTCTGCAACTGTAGGAAGTTGGATTAGAGTTAGAGATATGGTTTGGGACTATGGGAAGTGGGATTAGGGTTAGGGTTGGGGGTTTGGGACTATGGCAAGTGGGATTAGGGTTAGGGTTTCTTGGACTATATGAAGTGGGATTAGGGTTAGGGGTTTGGGACTATGGGAAGTGGGATTAGGGTTAGGGTTGGGGGTTTGGGACTATGGGAAGTGGGATTAGTGTTACGGTTTCTAGGACTATATGAAGTGGGATTAGGGTTAGGGGTTTGGGACTATGGAAAGTGGGATTCGGGTTAGGGTTGGGGGTTTGGGACTATGGGAAGTGAGATTAGGATTAGGGTTGGGGGTTTGGGACTATGGGAAGTGGGATTAGGGTTAGGGTTGGGGGTTTGGGACTATGGGAAGTGGGATTAGGTTAGGGTTAGGGGTTTGGGACTGTGGGGGTTAGGGTTTCTGGGACTATAGTGTCCGGGATTGGTACTGGGTACAAGGGCATACTGGCACTAGATTTGGATTTGAACTTACTTTTGTTGGTTTGCTGCTTCTTGTTGAGAGACGTCCAGTTTGGAATGTGCAGGGTGGCTATTGTTTCCCATCCTGCACTCTTCTTATTTCTGTTGGTATACCAGGGATTTTGTTTGTCCCACAGCTCTGGGTGATCCCTCATTGTTTGAATGAACTCTTCAGGTTCAACTGCAGCAGAGGCTCTTTCAGGTCTATTTACATATTCAGCTCTTAGCTGCATGTCCCGGTTTGCTTCAGCATCCATGCCTCTGTCTCTCTCTGTCTCCTGTACACCTCTCCACAGGATTTCCTGGTTTCCCAGCATCCTCCACTGCACTGCGGTCATGTGACCTTCACACAGGCTGTGGGCGGTTTTGCAGAGCTAATAGGGCGCATTTAAGGCATTTTACATTAATTTCAATGGGGATGGGCATTATTACAGCGCTATTTAAACCGCCCAAAATATGCTCCAAAGATGCTGCTTGCAGGGGTTTTGCCAGCGCACAGCCAGCGCAACGCCTCAGTGTGCAAGGTTCCATTGATATGCATGGGCAGTGTTTTGCAGACATTTTTTAGGCTCTATTTTTAGCGCTAAAACGTCTGTAAAATGCCTCAGTGTGAAAGGGCTCTTAAACGTCTGTAAAATGCCTCAGTGTGAAAGGGCTCCTAAAGTGACGCAATGCCGTATTGCAAAAAATGGCCTGGTCATTAAGGGGCAAATCCTTCCGGTGCTTAAATGGTTAAAACACATATTTACTTTATTTACTTTGTTGCACAAGCAGTGTAGCCAATCAGGCAGCACTACCAGTGTACATCACTCCTGCACAATATATATGAAATTTAATTTTGGTTCATAAGTATTCATATGAAAAGCTATTGATAGTAATAACCCCTTTAGTTAGGGGATCATTTTGTTAGAATTTCCCAAAAAATTAAATATAGTGACCTAATTTTGTTGCAAATAATGGCAGACATGTTTAGAACAGCACACTAATATGACTTATTGCAGGTGAGTTGTAAAAGATGAAAGAAATCAGTACAGATGCTGTAACGTTTCTTCCTCTACTCCCCCAGAGGATGAAGCTGTTCAATTTACTAAGTGAATTTCTCAGAAGTAAACACATCCTGCTGTAAAGAGCAGGCACATACTGTTGCCTGTTGATTTGATTAATATAATATGCAAATGTGCAATAGCTTTTACAATATTGTAACCGGCCAACGTGGAAGCACAAACATTGCCAGCTATGGGTTGTGCCTTACTATGGGTTGTGCCTTACTCTGCTTTGGATATTAGGAGAGTGGATTTTCTTTTCCTTTTTGTGAAACATGACATCTTTGATTTTTACATCTGCATCTCTTTCCATGCACTGATGTAATTAGCATTAGAGGTCGACCGATATGAGTTTTGCTCTGGCGGATGCCGATATTTAGAAATCGGGCCAGCCGATGGGCGATATATGATGCCGATTTTTGAGGCCGATATTTTAAGCCGATTTTTCTTTTTTTGGCAGGTGGTACTGGTTGCCACTGATTGGCACTGGTGATTGACATTGATTGGTGCTGGCAGGTGGCACTGGTTGGCACTGGCAGGTGGCACTGATTGGCACTGGCAGGTGGCACTGGTTGGCACTGGCAGGTGGCACTGATTGGCACTGACAGGTGGCACTGGCAGGTGGCACTGATTGGCACTGATTGGTACTGGCAGGTGGCACTAGCAGTTGGCACTGATTGGCACTGGCAGGTGGCACTGGTTGGCACTGGCAAGTGGCACTGGCAGTTGGCACTGATTGGCACTGGCAGTTGGCACTGATAGGTGGCACTGGCAGATGACATTGGTTGGCACTGGCAGTTGGCCCTGGTTGGCACTGGCAGGTGGCACTGGTTGGAACTGGCAGGTTTCACACTGAGCCGATTTGTCAGTTTCAATTACACTATATGTAACTGATTGCAGAGACCAGCTATCAGAATACAGCGTGATGTCAGGTGTGGGCAGGACCCGGGGTTGGAGGGACCCAGGGTGGGCAGGGCCCTGCAGCTATCAAACACCAGCCAATGATTGGGCTGCTTAAGAAAGTGGGAGGGGCCACATACACATAGCGGCCTGCCCAGATCCCATCCTATTAGCTGGTGTTTGATATCTGGGTCCCGCCCACCCCGGGTCCTGCCCACCGCAGACATCATGCTGAATTCTGACAGCTCCTCTCTCTGCATTCAGTTACAAATCAGTTTCATACACTGAGCACAGAGCCACTCAGTGTATGAAACTGTCAGTGGAGGGTGGGGAAAGGAGGTAATCGGCCGATTTTTGCACAAAAATCGGCTGATGCCGATCTCTTAAAAAAGGCCAAATATCGGCCGATATATCGGTCGACCTCTAAATAGCATCAGCCTTACTATGTCAGTGCTGACCTCCACTATCTATGGTTTGCCCTCCGTCCCCTCCCCACCTTCCCCCCACTGATGCCTTGGAAATTTCTAGGGAACCCCCCACACCTCATACTGACATTTGAATCTTTTATTTTGTCAATTAACTCTCAGCCAGTAATACACAGTTTTCATCACTCAACTCCTGAGGAAGCAATAGTGCAAAACATGTTGAGTGAGCGAAGCTTTATTCACCAAGCAACCAGTAACAGAAAACTACTGTATCTACCCTGAACTCAAGGATATCCATATCCTTGGTGGTATATGTGATATATATCCACCAATGTTTGGTGTGGCTTCTTTATGGATGTGATCAATATTGTTGGTTGCAATTTTAGCTTTGGTTTTTAACCCGCAAATATTTCAGTTTATTTATGTGCATGTGTACTATTAAAGAGCTTAATTATAACCACATTCATCCTGTGTATGATTCATTGAGGGGTCACACCTAAAAAGTACACGTTATTCATTTTTCTATTATTACTATTACTATTTTGGGATGTGGTGTGGTGTGGTCTGCTTATCCCCAAATGGACCCTCACTTTGGATTCACAAGCACCTATTAAAGATGTGCTCAATGGAAAAATGTAATTTAATTTTGGGTTAATTCGTTAAAGCGGAGTTCCAGTCATTTGTTTGTTTATTAAAAGTCAGAAACTACAAAAAGTGTAGCTGCTAACTTTTAATAAAAAGCCACCCACCTGTCCCATGGTCCAGCGGTGTTCTCACCATAGCCGTGTTCTCCCCGTGTCCTCCTTCGGCGGGGCCATCCATTTCTACTATGGGCACCCGGCTGTGACAGTTTGCGGCTTCACAGTCGGTGCCCACTGTGCTGTGGTCTGTGACTGGCCCGAAGTCTTCTAGGACCTATCATATGTCCCTGAAGACTTCGGAAGGGAGAGCTTCTGCTTCCAGTTACCTAGGCGACTGGAACAAAAGTGGGAGCAGATACCTGTCAAATTCACTTACCTCCTCCCCCCCTCCTCCCCAAAAGCTCAGTTTCACAAACAGAAGATTTTACCCCCTTCCTGACCAGAGCACTTTTTGCGATTCGGCACTGCGTCGCTTTAACTGACAATTGCGCGGTCGTGCGACGTGGCTCTCAAACAAAATTGACGTCCTTTTTTTCCCACAAATAGAGCTTTCTTTTGGTGGTATTTGATCACCTCTGCAATTTTTATTTTTTGCGCTATGAACAAAATAAGAGCGACAATTTTGAAAATAAAAGCATTATTTTTTACATTTTGCTATAATAAATATCCCCCAAAAATATAAAAAAAAAACATTTTTTTTCCTCAGTTTAGGCCGATCGTATTCTTCTACATATTTTTGTTAAAAAAAAAATCGCGATAAGCGTTTATTGATTGGTTTGCGCAAAAGTTATAGCGTTTACAAAATAGGGGATAGTTTTATGGCATTTTTATTAAAAAAATTTTTTTTTACTAGTAATGGCGGTGATCAGTGATTTTTATTGTTACTGCAACGTTATGGCGGACATGTCGGACATTTTTGACACATTTTTGGGACCATTGTCATTTATACAGCGATCAGTGCGATTAAAAATGCACCGATTACTGTGTAAATGACACTGGCAGTGAAGGGGTTAACCACTAGGGGGTGGGGAGGGGTTAGGTGTGTCCTAGGGGAGTGATTGTAACTGTAGGGGGATGGGCTAGCAGTGTCACTACGCTGATCACTGCTCCTGATGACAGGGAGCAGTGATCAGTGACACTTGTCACTAGGCAGAACGGGGAGATGCTGTTTACATCAGCATCTCCCCGTTCATCCTCTCCGTGAGGCGATCGCGGGTATCTCCACGGCGATCGAGTCCGCGGGACCTGCGATCCGACTCACGGAGCTCCCGGCCGGCGCGCACGCAATGGCACGGCGGGGAATTCAAATGGACATACCTGTAAGTTCATTTGCCCAGCCATGCCATTCTGCCGGCGTACATCGGCGTGCGCCGGTCGGGAAGTTGAAAAAAAAAAATTGGGGATATTTACTATAGCAAAAAAGTAAAAAATATTGCTTTTTTTCAAAATTGTCGCTCCTTTTTTGTTTATAGTACAAAAAATAAAAACCGCAGAGGTGATTAAATACCACCAAAAGAAAGCTCTATTTGTGGGAAAAAAAGGATGTTAATATTGTTTGCGTACAGAGTCGCTCGACCACGCAATTGTCAGTTAAAGTAACGCAATGCCGTATTGCAAGAAATGGCCTGGTCATTAAGGGGCAAATCCTTCCGGTGCTTAAATGGTTAAAACACATATTCACTTTATTTACTTTGTTGCACAAGCAGTGCAGCCAATCAGGCAGCACTACCAGTGTACATCACTCCTGCACAATATATAATCCTAGGGATTATTTTATTTCACTTTTAAATCTTACTGTATTTATTGCAATATGTTTCCATTTCATATCTAATGCATTTTTTTATGATTATGAAAAATTTTAATTGCAAAAAGAATCGACTGATTATCCAAGAGTCAAATACCGCTACGCTGCTCTCATCCAAATAAAACAAATGAATCTGAATGAATATGTATTAATTTGTTATGCTATAAAGTTGAATTCACTTCCCCATTCTCAAATGACTTTGTTTGTTGAGCCGCGCACATACAAATTAAAAAAATGATCTCTCAACCTCAATACAAAATCTTGTTAGAATATTCGCACGATACACTAGAATAAAAACAAATGGATCCAAATAAATTTGCATCATTCATTGTGCTTCAAACATGAACACAAGACCCTCATTATTGCATCATGTCATCCAAATGAAATGAATGAATACAAATAAATTTGTTGTTCTCGTTATAATTTATTTCAGATCAGTTGAAATTTGTTACTATTGTAATACATCTGAATCTCTAAATCATAATAATTTCGTCTAAATTTTGCTTCGTAAAGAAACGAATCATACATGTCCAGCGCCTATTGTAGGAACAAAAAATATATACACAATACAAACTATAAATAGCCATATATCAGTACTTACAGTAATTCTATTGCCAAATATCTAAAATAGTAAACACCATTTTAGCCTGTTTGTTACTTCTGTCAAATATGGTCCTCATCTTTTGAAGACCCACTGAGGAATACTTAGTTACGGTAGTTTTAATAACCAGTCTGAATTTGAAAGGTGTGTCTGATAGTCTGCTATCTCATAAGTTAAAGCCATCCATTCAGCAAAGGAACTGCTATAAATAGATTTTCTTTAGTGGTCTCCAAATAAAGTGTAAAGCCGCGTACACACGATCGGACTTTCTGAAAACAAAACAGTAGATTTTTTTCTGAAGGATTTTGGCTCAAACTTGTCTTGCATACACACGATTACACAAATGTTATTGGAAATTCCGAACGTCAAGAATGTGGTGGCGTGCACGTACGACGAGCCGAGAAAAATGAACTTCAATAGCCAGTGCGGCTTTTCTGCTTGATTCCGAGCATGCGTGGACTGTGTACACATGCTCGGAATTTCCGACAACAAATTTTGTTGTCGGAAAATTTGAGAACCTGATCTCAAACATTTGTTGGCAGAAAGTCCGACAGCAAATGTTCTATGGACTTTCCGACAACTAGCTCATATCCAACATTTGTTGTAGGAATGTCCGACCGTGTGTACATGGCATAAGAGTTAAACGATTCAGAGAAGAGCCAATCACAGTAAATTTATTAGGTATGTGTTAGCAGCACATTTCCAGGTTAGGACTCTGTCCAGGCCAGAAATTCATGTACCTTGCTCTGATTCAGTGAGCTTTAACAGCTATCTGGAGACCACTAAAGGAAATCCATTGAATGCGTATCAAAGTGGTATTAAACCCAAAAGCAAACATTTGTTATATTGCAGCTTACCACTTCTTAGATGTGATAGCTGCATCAGTTTTCCTTTTTAGGCTTTCTTTCTTTTACTTTCATCTGGTGATATAGACAGTAAGCCTGTTTTTCAAAAGAACAAGCCCTTACCATTTTAAACTCTATACAAGCCTAGGTAAGCCATAGACGGTGCAAATTTCTTTCCAGTAACAACACTTCGCACAATTCCCACATCAACACAGACAGTTCTGACAAGGGAATCCCTCTCGCTGAGCAATTGTCTGCTCCCAGCAGGGGGGCGGGGTGAGCAGGGAAATCTGTCCCTGCCGGGAGAAGACCGGATTCGAACTGTCTTTAGCCAGCCTTATACTCTATCTCTACATCCCAGTTTAAATTGTCCAATATTCTTTTGCTCACTTTCTCCCTGAGCAATGGCTCCTTGCAGGGGTGTCCATTATCACCTTTATTGTTTATTGTATAGCTGGATCTACTGGCAGAAGCCATTTGCATACATCCTGATATATGAGGGATAAGGTTCAGGCACAGGGAATATAACCTATCCCTCTTTGCTAATGACATTCTGCTAACTTTAACAGATCTTCACACCACCCTGACAGCACTTCATAATTTACAAGACACCTTTAGCTCCCTGTCAGGTTGTAAAATAAATACCACAAAGACCAAAGCATTGCCTATCCAAATCTCTTCAACTATATTTACCACCTTGCAAGCAAATTACCCCTACCTTTGGTGCCAACACTATTTGGGAAACCATATCACAGCAGACAACGACTCTATATATGAACCAACTTACCACCACTTTTTTGAAATTCTTCATATACCAAGGCAGTGGGATTTCTATAATATTCCACTGCTGGGTAGGATAAATGTTCTCAAGATTTACCTAAACTATTATACAGCTTTGAAACACTCCCTGTCCCTAGCCCTTTGTTTCAGCTAAGCAGAATGCAGAGGTCCTTTACTTGGCACAATAAAACTCACCGCATTGCCTGTACAGTCTTTTACTCTTTATAATCCAATGGAGGCCTGGGGGCACCTCACTTAATTAAGTATTATTATGCCACACACCTACGTTCTACTGCTTCTTGGTGCAGCCAATCTGCACTTAATCAGTAGACGGAGTGATCTTCCTCCGCTCAGCTCCCCACTCAGTCAGTAGTCAGCCCGTGAGAGACAGAGAGTGGGAGACTGTGAGGCGGGCAGTGGTAGGCAGCTGACAGAGTCCAGAGGCAGAGGAGGAAGGTGGGTGAATATAACGATATACTGCAGTGCACTGTACATTGTCACCATCCATATCACTATGTATAATACACAGGCAGCAGACAGTGGTTTGGGGTGGGGCTGCAAAGGGGGCCCCACCAGGTAGGCTGAAGGGGGCCCCACCAGGTAGGCTGAACGGGGCCCCATGATTTCTATCAGCGGCCCTGATTCCTGATAGCCTATTATATGGATGAACATTGCTCTGGCCTCAAGCAGCTATTTTATAATTCTGACATCTTATTATTCATGTTTCCCATAAAATGTGCTCCTTTGAGTAATTGCAAGCCAATAAACGTATCCCTAAATAGCCATTTGCGTCATTGCGTCATTGCGTCATTGCGTCATTGCGTCATTTCCGGTTTCCGGAAAAGCCAGTCAGAGGAGTGCAGGGCATCCCGGACAGTCTTTTTTTTAAAACTGCATACATCTTTTACGTTGTAAGTATATTTTTTACCTTTTTAGAATAAAAATTACGGTATCACTCTATGGGAGCTTGCCTTTTGTCCATTTTATTCCACTCGGCCCTGGCACATGGTGAATAATTAAGGATTGATAAAGGGAATAAGAAGGATTCCTTATATGATGCTAAGAGCCAGAGGAGTTTTCTTTGAAAAGCGCCATCTTACCCAAAGGGGTCTTACATTCTGGTGAGTGTGGTTTCTGGAGGGGGAGCACGAGTGTAAGCATTTTACATCTGCATGGAAACAGCATGTTTATGTTGCACTTTTTAAGATCACAATTGGAATTGTATACAGAGACTGCTATATGTCAATGTGGATTTATTATTTAAAGTGCAATATTTGTATGAAATTGTGTTTTTATGTATTTATGTTGTAATGGAAAGGGATTTGAAGTACACTTGTCTGTATATGGATTAGCTTTAAGCACTTGCCTATTTTAAGCACACTTTGGGGTTTTTTTTACTAAAGGAAAATCTACTTTGCACTTCAAGTGCACTTGGAAGTAAAGTCGCTGTAGATCAGAGGGGGACACGCAAGGAAAATAAAAAACAGTGCACTTGTAGTGCAAAGTGGATTTGCCTTTAGTAAATCAACCCCATGACATCTATTCACATCCCAATAAGGGAGGGAGGTGTTTTTGTTAGAACAAGCCCATATAACCTCATGACACATTTACATATGAAATTCACATCAATTCACAACTTCAGATTTTTTTTATTTTATCATAGTGGGATGTGTTTTGTAGTCCACATCTGTATTTACAGCACACTTTATGTTGTGATATAGAGTGTGGTCACTTATTTTGGTCACATCACTACCACATTTTACATATTTTTGTATAGAGGGAGGTGCAGATTTTCCACCAGATGTTTATTGCACATACATTGTAGCACCACACCCCTTCCCATTTGCATATCTAACACTCTACCTCCAGGTAGAATTTTGGGTGAAGGCCGCTACCAAATATTCATCCTTACCATAGCACAGATCTAACCATATCATCTTATTATTCCTGTTTCCCATATAATCGGCTCCTTTGAGGAATTGCAAGCCAATAATCACATAATAAACAGCTCTTCTATATATACTTACAATTCAGACATTATTTGGCTTTCTTATGCCCTTCTATGGTTTTGGATAGACCAATGCCATTTGAGCCTATATCTACTCAAACCCCAACCCAACTTAGTTTGATCTCCTTTATATATAAACTTCTCTAGGAGCAATGTTTGCTGGAGAATGACACTCATTTAGGCTCGATTCACATCTATGCATGTTGCTTTTTACCGTTTCAGCAGTGCTTTTTGCGGTGCTTGCTGCGTTTTTGAACATTCGTTTTTGCTGCGTTTTTGCCACGTTTTGCATTTATTTTTTACAGTGTTTTTTTTATACTGTATACAGTGTAAAAAAGAAAGAAAAAAATGCAAAACGTGGCAAAAATGCGGCAAAACCACGGTAAAAACGCGGTACTTGCGTTTTGGATGCGGGTCCATTGAATTCTATTACATGCAAAATGCTGCATTTTGCATGAAAAAAAGTCCCCGACCCTTTCCAAAAACGCAGAGGCACAAAAATGCATTGATGTGAACATGTTCCATAGGAACCCATGTTAAAAAATTCCCATGCATTTCTGCAAAATGCAAAATACATAAAAAAACGCATTAGTGTGAATAGAGCCTTAAATATTTGTGAGTGTGTACACTGCTCCATCCTACTAAAGAGCTAGGAAAAATATAGGACTTGGCTTCAAAATCATTTCTCTGTGTGGTGTACAAGGAGAATACCTATAAGATATTGATGTTTTGGTACAAATGCTTCCAACCCGATGATATTTGAGACACGCTGGAGATGTGGGGTGGCAAAGGAATCTTATTTCATATATTTTGGCAATGTTCCTGTATATAAGCTTTGTAGTCCCAAGTGATGTCACTTCTAAACTTAATTTACGGTCTCACTTTCACTCAGAGCCCATTTCGCTGCCCTTTGGGGCTACCCTTCTCTGGCATTTTTAAATATGCTAAAAAATTGGCCTTTCACATCTTAACAGCTTCCAAGTGAACCGTTTCTTTACAATGACTTTCTTTTAAGACCCTATCACAGGCACTGCTCTTGAATGTTGTCAATAGTGTGAGGAGGATGGAATACCTCACATCTAAATTAGGTGATTCTATTGAGCTCTTTATTAAAACCTGTGATTTGTGGGATCATTCCATGTATGGATTTCCCTCCCTCATACCCACCCCCCCATGATACTGTACTATAACTGTAACAACCTTCATGACATTTGGGTTGAATTTGGTGCCTGATCTTGATGTGTACAGTTCTTCTCTTAACGGTTATTTTTACTTGTGTTATTGGTCACCAAACCCTTACTGTACATCTCTACTGACCCCTACAACCTCTTGATATGTCATTAGACTGCTATATTATGACTATTTTGTTACTTTTCTAGGCACTTAGCTATTGTACAAGAACTGTTTGCAACTGTACGTACATAGGGGCCCTATTTCTTAATCCAAGGCTAGAATGTTCAGTAAACTAAATCCTGATTAGTTGCTATAGGCAACTGTAGTCTGGTTTCTGCTTTGCTCTTTTCACTTTCTTATTGAATAGTTTTGTAGCAAGGTCCCAGGCCTCCTTCGGTCTAATGAGGACCTCCAGGGCCAGAGATAGCTGACATACTTCTGTATATGGTGGGTTGTGAGGCATGGTGGGTAAAAGGTTATTGGGCGCCAGACACTTCTTGAATGCAAAAGAAAGTTTATTTCTCTTAACAAACTTTTTTTGGGTTAGAGAGGGTTAGACATCTGACTTCTGGCAGATCTCTAAACCGCTGCACATGAGTGGGAGAGAGGTAAAGTGACAGATATCTGAGGACATTGGAGAGAAATATGGATGTTGGTGGAGCCCACTGCCTGATCAAGGGTTGTTGCAGACACAGATTGGCTGTGTTTCACCCAGTATACAGAGGAAGACAATCTGCTAACACAAGAAGTTAGTGAGATGGTGCTGGCCAAACCCACATTAAACTTTCACAAAAGAGGGACAGTGTTGCCTGCAAGTATCACAGAACTAGTGACATCATCAGTGCTTAAAGTGATACTATCCCAAGTGTTCCAACATAACAGTTGGGCCCCAATGAACTGGCCAGTAGAAGAGAGTATATTAGAGACTGCTGAGCTGTTAGAGTAGTGTAATTAATTATTCAATTAATTAATCACTTTATGCTTCCAGAACACCCAGTGGACTGGTCCCCCAAGCTATTTGTCATCCTATTAAATTCTATGAGCTCTGCAAAAGTGCACCAAAATATATTTTTAATTGCCTAATGCTCTCATAGCCCCAAAAGAAACTGCACCCACAATTATTTTGTTACCCTACTAAATTCTACAAACTGAACAAAGTGCATCTACTACTCTAACCTATGGCACTATTTTAACTGAGAGCTGATAAGGAATTTTCCCCATGACCATTTATGTGAGGTTCTTTCATCACATAATTGTACTGGAGTCTGAAAAAAAGGCATATAAAAATTGTGATATTGGGGAACTTAGTTCAATGAGGTTGAGCATTCCCATGAGCTCATGCCACTCAGGAACTATGTTTTAGGGCTTGTTGGTCCACTTTATAGGAAATTAAAATAAACAGTCCCACATGATATGAAAGAAGTTTCTCTCACAGGGGTTTCCACCACCACTCTAAACATGAACTGAAACAACTTTAGCCTCCTTGCTTGATCTGGCTATACTACTGCTTAGACCCCAGTGGCCTTTGGGTCTTTGCCTGATAATCCAATTACACAGCACCTCTGTGTTCATGTGCCTCTCTCCCAGCTTCCCGGGATCTCTCAGTCATCTCAGACCACTAAGTTCTCTCAGGTGTCTGGACTCCTTCGGCTATCTAGGCATGGAACCTCCTGACTCCAGCATGGAGTATTGTCTACTCAGTGGAGGACACCTGTTTCCTGAAAGGAGTCCTAAGCTATGGTCAAGCCTGTGATTATAAAGGCTGTGCACACCTGTACATATAGTACACCCTGCTAGTCTCAAGAAAGGCCAGGATCGGAGACTTCTTCCCTCCCAATCTCTTTGACGCATCCGAAATCCAGAAATTACAAAACCTGAGAAAAAACGAAAAAATAAAAAAAATTTCCGTTCAGAATCAATATTCTGGAGTCCTGAATTTGTGAGAATCCTGTGTCACTTTTCTTACACAGTGGCAGGGGCACTATCACAAATTTTTATAAGCTGATTTATTAAAATTGCAAAAAAAATTGGTTGCTACCCACAGTGGCTAAATAGGCTTCACCCTTAATTTTCCAGGCAAATTAAACAAGACTTTTAATTGGTCCGTAATGGCAAGAACTCCAATTTTTTCTATTCAGATTTAGGTAACCCTCTCTGTATTTCGAACCCTTGGAATACAAGCTTGGTAAGGACCCACCCTTGTCTGATTTTCTTTTTGTGCTCATAACATTTCAAATTATATAGCATAAAGCCACACAAAGAATAAAGAAGATTTAATTTGTTAACATTCACATGCCCCAAATATTTATTACCACTCTCAAATTCAAAATGAGGATTTTGTGATCTTGACTCATAGTCCACTAGTGTGTTAAATCGATCCTGTCAATAAAATCATTCCAGATACTGTCTTAGATGTAGGTCTTCTTGAAAAAAAAGTGCTGGAATTATGGTCTTTAACCAGCACCATGATGGAAGGATATAGTACCAATCCTGTATGGTACAACAGCTGTATTGCATTGCTCCATTGGGAACTATTGTAAGTTTTAAAGCACCAAATTAGTTCATCAAATAGCATGGTCCTTAAAGGGACACTGTAATTAGGTAACACTTTTCAGGCTGTTCACATACATAAAATGCTCGAAAATAGACAGTGCGGCTGTCCAGAAATGTCAGAGGTAGAAGAAAATTACATCTCTGTTACTAACAAAAGGACATAATGAACTGCTATGTGAGGGAAGCATCATTAAGTGCTGTAAACACGGTATTAGTGTGAACAGCTTAAAAAGGCTTTTTATGAAATAGTCTTTTTAAGATTTAATCCTAAAAGTGCAAAGCAAGTTAGGGCCTGCTTTTTCGATTAAATATATTTTTAATAAACCTTTAAAGTGGTTGTTTTATATACTGTATTCTTTATTTTATAGTAATACAAAGAAGGTAGCAAGGTATATATTTCCCTTCAGGGGAATATTAAATACATTATAAACCAAGGAAAATACATTGTTGTCCTATCCCTCCCACCCCTAGCCCCCAAAAAAGAAAAAAAAACAACCCCCCCAACAAACAGCCCCGTCCCCCAGTTTCCCTCTCTCTTTCCTCATGTCTTCTCTGACTCTATGACTCCATCAGCAAGAGGCTCTCCTCCGTTCTCCTGAAATCGAGCCATTTCTGCCATGTCTTAAGATATTTCTCTCGTGTATCTTCTATTAGGTGTATTGACTCCTCTAAGGATCTCACCCACTCCACTCTTATTATCCAATCCTTCACATTTGGAGCTTCCAGAGCTTTCCAGAAGCGTGGTATTAAAGCTTTCGCAGCATTCAAAAGAAACAGTACTAATAACCTACAATGTTGGAGTACTTCCATATCTACATGAGCTTGAGAGGGGATATGATTTCAATTTACAAATACTGTACTGGGACCCCACAATAGGGATAAAACTTTTTCGCAGAAGAGAGTTTAATAAGACTCGTGGCCACTCATTACAATTAGCAGAAAAGAGGTTTAACCTTAAACTACAGAGAGGGTTCTTTACTGAGAGCGGCAAGGATGTGGAATTCCCTTCCACAGGCGGTGGTCTCAGCGGGGAGCATTGATAGCTTCAAGAAACTATTAGATAATCACCTGAATGACCACAACATACAGGGATATATAATGTAATACTGACACATAATCACACACATAGGTTGGACTTGAGGGACTTGTGTCTTTTTTCAACCTCACCTACTATGTAACTATGTATACATCATGGAACAAGCACGTCCAGGGTTTTATTTTTATTCTGTTCTCCCGTTATCTGTGTAATTTTACCGATGATTGTTTTCCCAGAAGGGGTAGATTTTGGGGCAGTCCCACCATATGTGCGCAAAAGTACCCACCTCTCCGCACCCCCTCCAACAGGTTGGGGGGCTTTCTAACCTATATTCATGCGCCCTTTGGGGGGTCACATACCACCTTGCTAATAATTTATAGCTCATTTTGTATGTCTGAGTATCTCTTACCGGTGCATACACCATTTTAAGTATCTTAAGCCTATGTTCCTCATCTCTCAAGGGTCCTATTTCTCTTTCCAACTTGTCCAGGTAGACAGGGAGCCTCTTGTTTGCTTCATCTCTCAATATTTTATACATTTTAGATATAGTTCCCATTTTGCTCGGGGGGTGCTTAATACTTTTTCTATTGGTCTTAGTTGACTTTTTCCCCTCAGTGGTTGTGGAAGAGAATGTGTGAAGTGCTGTAGCTGTGCATATCTCCATTTATCCAGGGGTTTACTCCCCCATTCCCTCTTGATTTCTGTGTAGATTCTGTTAACCCTCATCACATCCTGTAGTTGAATTACCTCTTTTTTTGCCCACCTTGTGAAATATAGATATTCCTCCTTTCCCGGCTTAAAATATGTGTTGGTGAGTGATATAAGTGGTGAGTTATAATCCTATTTAAATCTCTTACTTCCCCTTTACCAAAATCCTAAATGTGTTTTTCGTCAACTGTGACGGAATCCATACCATTTTTCTAAATCTACCCCACATTGTGCTCTTTCTATATCCACCCAGCTTTTCCCTTTTCTATCGTGCAACCAATCTTCAATCCTAGTGATCGATATTTTAAAAATCTGGAGCACCCAATCCTGCCTGTCTTTTGTCCCTGGTCATAGTATTGTATGCTATCCTCGGGCGTTTGCTTGCCCAAATATATCTCAGTACCATAGATTGTAGATATTCAGGGGGAGCGCAATTGGAATAATTGAAAAGGTGTAAATCAGCATTGGGAGGACAAACATCTTTACAACGTTTATCCTGCCAATCCATGACAAAAATCGATGCTTCATCAAGTTCAATTGATCCCTAATCTTATTGAGCAAGGGGATATAGTTAGCTTTAAACAGATCCTTTGGGTCTGATGTCAGTTTTATGCCCAGGTATCCCAACTCCCTCCTCCGCCAAGTAAAGGGAAACTTAGACTGAATTGCTCTCTACTCTCCCATCTGAAGTGTTATATTTAAGAGTTCAGATTTATCCATGTTTATTTTAAAATTCGTAAATGCCCCGTATCATTTAATCTCCTCGAGAAGGATAGGAATTGTTGTTCTAGGGCTGGAGATAAAGCAGAGCAGGTCATCGGCAAACGCCGCCACCTTGTGTTCCCTTTCACCTGCCCAGATTCCTTTGATATCTGGGTTTTTGAGAATCACTGCTAATAGGGGTTCCAAGGTTAATATAAACAGAATTGGGGAAATAGGACATCCCTGTCTTGTCCCATTAAATAATTCAAGGGGAGAAGACAGGGTTCCATTCACTCTGATTCTAGCTCTTGGGTGGTGGTATAGAGAGGTAATCCACTTCATCATGCTCTCACCTACTCCCAAATACTGTAGCGTTTCAAACATAAACCCCCAGTCAACTCTATCGAAGGCCTTTTCAGCGTCAATTGACATGAGTACTCCCGGAAGACCTCTCCTACTTATCTCCTGAATCAGAAAAATAGATTTCAGGGAATTATCCCTCCCCTCCCTGCCCGGCACGAACCCCACCTGGTCATTTTGCACCCACCTAGGTATCCAGCCCTTTAGCCTATCTGCTAATATTTTAGCAAATATTTTTATATCAGTATTTAATAGCGAGATCGGCCTATAGCTACCTGGGGATGCTGGATCTTTACCTTCCTTTAAGATCAGAGTGATGTTGGCCAGGAGAGACACCTCTTGAAGTTTCTCTCCCTCTCCCAGAGCATTTAGATAATTACAGAGTTTAGGTGCTAGAAATTTCAAAAATTTTTTGGAATATAAGATGGAGTATCCGTCGGGGCCCAGGCTCTTCCCAAGGGCAATATTATTTATTGGTTTTTCTACCTCCTCCTGCGAAATTGGGGTCACGAGGAGCTCTGCCTCTTCCTTCTCTGCCCTGGGAAGGTCTAGGCCCCGCAGGTACTTCCGAATATCCTCCTCTCCTCTCCTCTCTCCTTTTTCTTTCCTTCCCACCTTGTATAGGGCACTATAATAGGAGTGGAATACTTCTGCTATTTTAGGGGAGGAGAATTCTAACCCACCTCCTTCATTTCTAATCTTAGGTAAGAAGGTCTTGTTCTTTTTTCCTTAACTCTCCTCGCCAACCATTTGCCTGATCTATTACCCCCCTGATATTTTTCCTTATTTATGAAATCAAAAGCGCATTTCCTTTCCTGTTCTAGCAAATCCTCTAATTCCCTTCTTTTCCCTATTAGTTTTTGTCTATCGGGTATCCCCCTTGGTCGCGTCCCTTGTTCAAGTTCTTGGATCTCTTTATAAAGTAGTGACATCTTTTTCATCCCCTCTTTTTTTTCCCTGCTCCTATACTAATCAGGATCCCTCTTATGTACGCTTTATGAGCCTCCCAAAGTGTAGCCTTAGATATTTCTTTGTGTCGTTTATCTCAAAGTATATCCTTAGTTCCTGCTCTACCCTTTCGGCCGTATCTGGGTCTTGGATAAGGGAGTCATTCAATTTCCAGTTCGTCCCAGTCCGAGCAGCCCCAGATATCTCCAGTTAGATTTTCACTGGGGCATGGTCCGATAATGTGATTACTTTAATTTCTGCTGTCTTAAGATTTTGGATCAATTGATGTTCTATTAGGATATAGTCTATCTTCGAGAATGATTTAAGAACCGGGGAATAAAAGGTGTAGTCTTGTTTCTTTGGGTGGCATACCCTCCATGCATCCATTAGCTGGAGGCCCCTGAGTGTTCTCTTGAGATCTTCTCGTTTATCAGTTGTGGATTTAGGGGCGTCACCTGAAGTATCGCACCCTGGATCCATGCTATAGTTCAGGTCTCCAGTCACTATTAATTTCCCTTCTTTAAACCTCTCAAGCTTATTCAAAACTCTCTTTAGGAATTTATCAGGGTTCCTATTGGGGGAGTATATATTCGCTATTGTACAAGTTATATCAAACAGTTTCCCTTTTATGAAAAAATACCTTTCCTCTGGATCGGTCAGGTGCTCTCCCTTGATGAATATTGTTGTTCTATCAAATCCAATCGCAACACCCCTTAAATGGGATGATCTTGCATCCCTATAGAACCACTTTGGGAACTGTTGTGTCGCCAAGCTATCTCCTGTCTCATGTGTAATATAGGTCTCCTGTAAGCAGACTATGTTTGCTTCCAAATGCTGTAGTTCCCTGTTAACTTTGTACCTTTTTTTTGCAGTATTTAATCCCCTTACATTATATGTAACCAAATTTACAACCCCCATAAATTACTCAGGTAGGAGCTTCCGACCAATCCAGCGAGGTATTCTGGGAGAGAGAAAGGGAAAAAAAAAAGGAAAAAAGGGTGGAAGAAACCCCTACATCAAACCCTTCCCTTACCCTCCCCCACCCCCCTCCCCTGTCCTCCCCTGTCCTCCCCCAACCCCCCGCCCCACCACCACCCTTGTCTGGAACATATTGCCTGGTGGGCTGGGCAGATCCCCTATTTTGTTCAGTATATGGACCCTGGGGGCACCCACCTGGTGTCTCCCTATTGCCATACTCCCCGATGGGCTCGCACCAGCCACCCCTCAAAGCACACCCCAGACCCCCCACCGCCCTGCACTTAATACTTCTTTTACATATTACTTGTACTGTAATAATGTCGCTAATCCTCACCGCTGGCTAAGGCCCGCTCCCGTCCCCCCACCCCATCTTAACCTTTTTGGGGGGTATATCATTCCTTCCCCTTCACTCCAGCCTAAGATATGGGGGGTGAAATATCCAATTTACTACAGAAGTCCCCTAAGTCCTCCGGAAATCTTAGTACTGCAGATCGACCATTTTTCCTTCGGATAAGACAGGCCGGGAACCCCCATTAGTAAGTTATCTCGGATGACCTCATAAGTTCAGTGAGAGGTTTCAAAAGCCTCCTTCTTGACAAAGTCTCAGCTGATAGGTCTGCAAACACTTGTAGGTCTACTCCTTCATAACCCACACCAGGGGATTTCCGCAGTTTTTCCATAATTTTTAATTTTTCTTCTGTGTAATGAAACCTTACTATAACGTCTCTTGGGCTCTCGGATCTATGTGTATTGAACCGTGCAATCCTATAGACTCTGTCTAATTTCAAAGGCTCTGTTAATTCTTTTTCCAGAAGAGGATTAAATAGATGCTGTACTATTGTCGTCAATTCCTCGCTCCTGTACTTCTCGGGGAGCCCTTTAATTCGCAGATTTTTACGACGACCGCGATTCTCGTAATCTTCTAACTTGTAGTGGAGGCCCTGTTTACGCTGTGTAGATAGTTTTGTTGTTTACTAATATCCTCCAATCTCTTCTCGAGGTCATCTAACCTACCCTTCGTCTCCTCCACCCTTCAAATTACCTGCCCAATGTCCGTTCTTACTGCGGCAATGTCCTCTTTCAATGATGCCTCCATTTTGGACAGCATCTCTGCCAGCATCTCTTTAATTTGTATGCCTTCCTCCTGCTGTGTTAGTTGGAGCGATCTGTTCCCTGTTGGGTTCTCCTCCCCCCGCCTTTCCTTTGCATCCCTTCTTGGGTCTTGGAGCTAACTAGGGGAGTTCCCGTTGCTTCTTGGTCTTGTTGTTTTACCTTCTAGCCCTTTCCCCGTTTTATTCTCCTCTTCTGCCAGTTTTTGTTTATTTGCTCCTAAGCGTGTTGGGGCTCCAATCTTAGGGCTACTTTGTGATTCTTCCAAAACGCTAGCATCTGCAGACATATTATGTCTGTATGTATACTCCTGGGGCTTAACACAGCTTTGGCCCCTTTATTCACTTTAGTTGACTTCCCCCTCATTACTTTATCTTGTATCTCCACTAGGGTCACTAAGTGCCTTTAGTGCAATCTTAGAAAAAATAGAGGCTCCCATCATATCATATAGAGCATGGTGGTCCTATCCCTTTTAGTAGAAATAAAAGTGGTTACCCCCTTGGTTGGGACTTTGCATGGACCACCAACTCAAAAGATGTGTAAAAAGTATTCTTTAATATAATAGATTAAAATACATAGAATAACACATATAAATAGGGTGCACAACATGTGCTACATCAAAGATCAACCAATATATGTATAATAGTATACAAAGTGAATGCCCAAATGCCCGACGCGTTTCCGGTATGAGGTGTTCCAATACTTTCCTCAGGGGCCAAGGGTTCAGAAAGTTTAACATTCAAAATAAATTCTAGAATTACAAAGAGACATGTCAGATAACACATACAGTCAGAGCATAAATATATATCAGATGGTACATATAATCAAAAAGACCAGATGATCATGGTACAAGGAGGGGACTGTATTTAGATAAAAGATATATAATCACAAAACACATCAAGATGCAAAGGCAAAATCCCAACATACCCAGTATGGTGATTCAATGTCAGAAATGAGCATTAGGGACCAGTGAGTCCATATTGGCACTGCGCGCCTCGCCACCAGTGGGTATTTTAAATATTGAGTGCGTTCTCAAGGTGCATAGTATTTGCACAATCTGCATAATAGAAATAGGAAATAAAAAGTAGAATATAAAAAATAGATAAAAACGGTGATCATGAGTTCCTTTTAAGGGGCTGAGAAACAGGGAGGGTGGATAGATAATAATGAGCCCCCCAGAGAAAAGACACAGATGAGTGAGGTGTGACAAGAGTCACCCAAAAGTCATAGCTGCATACAGGAGAGATATATAGTCAGATAGAGGTCCTAAGAAGTAGATAGAAGAAGAAAGATAGAGGAATGAAATCCCCCCTAATGAGAAAATGAGCCTCAAAAAAGGAGGCCCCCAGATGAAAGATATCCCTGATGGAGGGAGACCATGCCTACCTATCAGGACGTGCTCCTATTGTTTGCTCCCATTGGGTGGGACAAAACAGCTGATTAAAGACACTGCTTTTAGGCTAAATAGCCCAGGGAACAATGTCCCAGCGTTCCACCTCTGGTGAGACCTATGGATGTGGAGGTAAAAAGTGCATTCAGTTTCATAGGGGGAGGGCGAGTAATAAAGTAAAGAGGTATCCAAGGTAGTCCAAGTGTATAAAAATCTACTTACAGGTGTGTCCGCCTGGCGTGTGATGTCAGATCACTGGATGAATGCCTGAGAGTAAATTACTCAC
The DNA here is from genome assembly GCA_037952925.1 of Lithobates clamitans. NCBI lineage: Eukaryota > Metazoa > Chordata > Amphibia > Anura > Ranidae > Lithobates > Lithobates clamitans. The sequence continues at coordinate 244,870 of JBBGZY010001175.1, read as the reverse complement.
CTTTCATTTAAATAGGCCGGTCAGCAGACGCCGGCGTATGCGTGCAGCCACAAACAGCAGCGGTGGATGTGTGGGACAGACCGCCGTTGATGCGTGTCTACGTCATTCCCCATCCTGTGTGTGCGGGGAGGACGCTGCCTGTGCATGCTCATGGTCACACCCCCTGACGTTGTCGGAAGGTAACCGCAACGTCAATGGGATGTGTGGAAGAAGAGAGGACAGAGGCCGTGCTGGGACATATGTTATGTGAATTGACACATAAATGCATAGTGCAAAGCAAAGACTAATATTGTCCAGCTGATTATAAAGAGCTAATATAGATGCCTAAGTTACGTGACCTGGGTCAATATAGTAATAGTAAGAAAGAACAGAAAAAAGAGAAAAAAAAAGAAAAAAAGCAGATGCAAATAAAATTACCACCAAGAGAACGCACATATAATTGGATGCCATCTAGTGGAGATTAATGGGTATTTACGCACAAGCCAATTTGTCTGGACCCCTTAGTGGGCTCAATCAGTTCCCACAAGAGGTCGAAAGAGGTGCAAATAACATTGTGCCACCCAGATAAAACTAGATGCCATCTAGTGTAGATTAATGGGTATCTACGCATAGGCCAATTTAACTGGACCCCTCGGTGGACTCAGTGTGTTCCCACAAGAGGTCGGTCTGGTAATGTTCTACAATGGACTACAATGGTCGGATTGTCTGATGGAAAATGTCCGATCGGAGCGCGTTGTCGGACATTCCGACCGCGTGAGGGCTCCATCGGACATTTTCCATTGGATTTTCCGACACACAAAGTTTGAGAGCAGGCTATAAAATTTTCCGACAACAAAATCCGATCGCGTCAATTCCGACTGTGTGTGGCCAGTTCCGACGCACAAAGTGCCACGCAGGCTCAGAAGAAATTCCGAGACGGAACAGCTCAGTCTGGTAAAATTAGCGTTCGCAATGGATACAGCACTTTCGTCACGCTGCAATGTAAAAAATGGTTTAATACAGCGCACTCTCTTCTTCTTTATAATGAGAATAATTAAGTAGTTTTGCTGCTCATATTCACACAGACTTCTCACAAACGTCTTTCTTTATTATTTATCGTGATCCCCTCAATATATTTTGATTTGTCACATCTGACAAAATGTCTTTTTTGTTGTTTTATTATTTATTTATTTATTTTTAAAGGCTGTTTTTTTTTGGGGGGGGGGGGGTTGTATTTTTTTCAAGGCTGATCTTTGTTTTATTTTATTTTTAGTTTTATTATTATATTATTTACATAATATTTTTGTGTGTGTTTTGTGTGTCAAGTTACCACAACACCATTGATATCTTATATTATTTAATCTCAAGGAGATTGCTTGGTGTTGGTGTCCCTTGTTAATTTCACATTGTATTTTTGAAATGTACCTGAATCCTCACAAACAAACTGTCCTTTTTTAAGGAAAACACACATAGGCAAGTATAATTGAAACAAAAAATCCTTTATTAGGGGCTCAGAACCAAACAAAGAGGGAGGCAACGCTGGAGAAACATCAGAAATTGGCGAAGCCTTGGACCCCCAGGGCACACATCAATTATGTTACATCAAAATTGGTGGCCTGAGGAGTCCATATCTAAGGGAGTGCAGTCTGGTCCAGAAGTCCCAGAAATCATGAAAGCAGCAGATGACATCTGTGTTCCCAGGCTGTGGTACTACAACAGGCTGCATCTTTTGCCAGACCAGACTGAACCCGGGGTCATCACTCTCTGGTCTTCTTTCCACGCTTCCTTCCACGCTGTGGCTCTGGTGTTGGAGATGTGGCAGGAGGAGGGTTAGGACCTGGAGGAGGAGGAGGAGTAGTAGGACCTGGAGGAGGAGAAGGAGGAGTAGGACCTGGAGGAGGAGGAGGACTATGTGTGAGGTTACAAATGTGGGTAGCACATGTTATTTGGCCCCTCAACCCCTTATTGAGAGCTTCCAAAATTAAGGACTCACACAGGAGTCGTTGTTCCTCCTCCATCACCAGCATTTTGCAGGCAGTTATGCAAGCAAAGTCCTCCTCCACACTGTGGGGGCTTCTCAGGGTCTCTGTAGCTTTCCAAAAGAGGCCTATGGCAGCCTCCTCCAGGTTACTCCTCTTCCTGCCACTTTGTCTTTGAAGGTGTAGGGGAGGGACCTGGATAACAGGGAGCCACCTCCTGGCTGAGACTTCCCTGTGTATGAAAAAGGGACATGGTTGTAGTTTTTGCATCATCAATCACAATCATAAATTAGTACTCCAAACTAACATCTAGTTAACATCATTGATTGGACAACCAGAAATATTTAGAAGAATGCTATACCTGGCTCAAACTGGGCTCCTCCACATGTTGCTGCCTGGAAGGCCAAGGTTGGGCGTCAGAGGCCTCAGCTGGGGGGGAAGGAAGCGTGGAAGGAAGACTGGAGAGTGCTGGCCTGGGTTCAGTCTGACCTGCCACAAAATGCAGCCTGTCATAGTACCACAGCCTGGGGACATAAATGTCATCTGCAGCTCCGGATCTCTGGGAATCCTGGACCTTCTTGTGCTCCCTTAGATAAGTGCTCCCCAGGCCACCAATTAGGATCTACAAATAGGTGATGTCTGCCGTGGGGATCACCGTCTTCACAAATTCCAGCAATTGATCCAGCGCTGCCTTCCTCTTTGTTTGGTTCTTATATCCAGGGTGGTTTATCTCCCATAGACAGGGCAGCTCCCTGAACATATCAATGAAGATTGCCATAAAGTCCTTATCTTTCAAGATATCCATTTTCACTCCAAGACACAACACAAGACAAACCCTAATGTCAGCCTAAAGCCTTCTAAACTTGTGCAAATACAGGCCTCAATCTAGAAGCAGTATAGGCCCAATGTTAAATCTTACCTTCGTTATCACGATCGGCGCCTCCGTTACTCCTTCCTCCGCTCACAGATCGTACGTACTACGCACTCGTGTTACGATTTATAGACACTGCGCATGTGTGAAACTCCACCCGCCCCTGGCGTTCTTTCTAGTCTATTCCCCGCCCCTTCTCGTTCGGCGCAGTGGGGAAGAGCACATGGCATAGTCAGAGCAGGTGTCTGATATTTACACCAACGAGGAGGAGGAAAGCCCGGAGGCAGAAACGTCCTGATCCAGAAGGAGATGATTTAAGGCATCAAATATGTCCTTTGGGGAGATGTTGGAGATGGTCGACATCCTGAAGAAGGCCGACTATGATGGGAAGTATGGACCTTACCCCAACCCCAATGTCCAAAAGGCCAAGATCATGGCGAAAGTGGTCAAAAGTCTGCACCGGAATTTCGGGGTACGTCGATCAAAAGATCAGCTCAGGAAGCGGTGGTCGGACCTAAATTTAAGAGAGCATGAGCAGTACAGAAAGATCCGGAGAGTGCTGCAAAAAAGTAAGTAGTTGTGCTGTGTTCCTAGTCTTTTTGTGTTTATTATGTTCGTGCTGCTCCATGTGCTTTTCTTAACTGTTATCCAGTTTAAAATGTCAACTTTCATGTTTATGGGCACATTATTCGTTCGTATCAAACATTTTTCTTACGGCCTATAAAACACCATTGTTTTGGCCATATGCATTTGCCCACATTTTTTAGGGCCTACTTGTCTGAAAATAATTTGGTTGTGTAGATGTGTTTGTTACTAGAATGAAATGCAAACTAGATTCTGTGTAAGGAGAGGACACTTTTCACATCTGGACGCTGGAGCAGAAGAACACCCTTTTTATTAGGGGGCCAACACAGGTACTCCAGTGTATACTATAGGGGTGTCTCCATCTGTGAAGCTTGTACAAAACAGGTAAAGTATTGAAGCTTGACAAAGGACACTAAAAATTCTACATCTTGGAACTCTGCCAAAACAGACAATTGTACCCCACTTCCAAGCAATGTTTCATATTTATAGTTCTTCCCTCAAATATCTGTGTGCTAAGTATACCACTTTTTTTTTACATAGGGGAGAAAAGATTCGGAGGAAACCCCTCATCCGAGGAGACCAGAGACCCCCACCTCTGGAAGAAGGGGAAATGCACCCAAGACGAAAAGAGCAGGAGGAGGAAGACGTGGTGGAAATTGGCACCACAACATGTGAGTGTCTGCGACCACAGGCTCAGGTAAGAGATGGATGCCGGCATATTTATAATACATGTTTTTTTTTGTTTCTCTCTTTTTAGGTGATCGTGATGTTGTGGATCCAGATCCTTTCACCTTGGAAAATGCACAGATCCTGATTGGGGAGATCATGGGGTGTAATAGGGACTTGGAAAACATCCAGAAAAACATCAATGATGTCCTTCAAAAAAATAAGAACATCATTGAGTTTTTGGGGAGAGTTTAAAACCCCTCCAAATCCCTTTGTTTTATGGCGTGCTACAATTTTTTTACATTTTTTGTCAAATTTGAGAAAAGCCAAATTTTGAAGAGGCACACAGTGTGTCAACATGTGCTATCTGCCATCACGGGAGATCAATGGACGTGTTTTGGGGGTGCAACCCCTTCCTCAATAATAAAGTAGCTGTGAGGAAGGGGTTGCTCCCCCAAAACACGTCCCTTGATCCATGATGGCAGCTAGCACATGTTGACATTCGGCTATTTGTGTGCATCTTCAAAATTTGGCTTTTCCAGGGGTGACTTCACCCCATCTGAACGCAATATCAAACACAGTTTCTAAATACTCATGTCTGATATTGCCTTCACGTTCTACCAAATGTGAACTTTGTAAGTTCAAGATTTGTGTCTTTCTTGTTGGTTTTAAACATGCCTGTTTTATCTTAAATGGACATTTCTACTTTTTCTAATGTGACCCCAAAAATTGTTATACAACAAACATGTTGGTTTGTTTTAAAAACCTTTTCTAAATGCACATGTGATTGTGCATGTATTAAAAAGATTGTTAATCAAGAATGCGTGGATTATTATGTCAACGCTACAACACTTTTGGGGTGCTCTAATTGCTGCTTTCTGTGACAATGGGTGTTATTTCCTAAGGGCAAATTCACTTTGCACTACAAGTGCAGTTTCAAGTGCACGTGTAGTGCAAAGTGTCTTTGCCTTTAGTAAATAACACCCAACAGTGCTTTGTAAGGTTACACAATCACTCCATTTTCAGGACTCACCACATTTCTGTCAGGGTCAGCTAAAACAAACACAAGCAGTAAATGTCACCAAAGATTTGCTTATTTTGTTTTTTTATTATTTGAAAAAGGTTTTACACATTGTCTGGCATATTGATAGCCCCCCTACCCGCAAAGAATTCAAGGTATCTTAGCCGGACATCATAGGCACTCAGGGGGGGCAAGCCAGGACGGCCACTTTCAAACGCCGTCAGGGTTGGTTCATTTTGAATTCCGGACTCAGGCCCAACTGAGCCAGCATAGTTGGCAGAATGTTGCCGTAAAAAGTTGTGTAGAACACAGCACGCCAGGATAATGTGATTCAGTTTCCGCCATATGTATGGGTGTAAGAAATAGGCGGAACCGGCTGGCCATGATTCCAAACGTGTTCTCCACCACTCTTCTGGCTCTGGCCAGCCAGTAATTAAAAACCCTCTGGTCCGGGGTGAGGGTCCTTATCGGGAATGGCCGCATAAGATGGTCCCCCAGTGCAAAAGCTTCATCCGCAACGAAGACGAATGGGAGTCCTTCCACATTGTCTTGTGGAGGTGGCAAGTCCAAGCTGCCATTCTGGAGATGCCTGTAGAACTCCGTCTGGGCGATGACTCCACCATCGGACATCCGGCCATTCTTCCCCACATCCACATACAGAAATTCATAAGTAGCCGACACCACCGTCAACATCACAATACTATTGAACCCCTTATAATTATAATAGTACGACCTCGAGTTGGGTGGTGGGATGATGTGGACATGTTTCCCATCAATTGCCCCTCCGCAGTTAGGAAAGTCCCACCGCTGGGCAAAGTGGGAGGCCACAGTCTGCCATTCCTGTGGCGTGGAAGGAAACTGTGGAGGAAAACAAAAAAAATTAGTCTATTTGCACATAAACATGGAAAGCAGATTCGACACAAATATTCTTGGCCAACATCAAGATAACATTTATTTATGTGAATTTTGAAAGACCAAAGTATAAGGTACACCTATCATATCCCCCCCCCCCCTCATGGGCCATTTCTAATATTATAGGGGGGGCTCTTGGACAGGTAACCCTCTCCACTTCATTGAGATATGAATGCCTAAATAATGTGTATTACTTGGAACAGCCCCTCCTTAGTTACACTATTGACAGCCCACTGGACAGGTAAGAAGTGTCATAATACAAAGATATAAATACATATTGTACACATTTGAGCACATTTGGACATTCTGCTATTACCTATCAAGATAATAATAGGATACCCAAACTTGAAACAGTACCATTTGAAAGTATACAGGCAGGCCCTTTCACTACATGCTTTGGGGAATTCATCCATAAATGAGCACAAAAGAGATGGGTATAGTGTGTATGGGTTTGGCAAAGTCAGCAGATAGATGATTGAGGATAGATAGAGAATTGGTATCAACTGACTTAGCAGTTGGGGGGAGGGAGGGTTCCAAATGATTTGGGGACCCCCCAAAAAAAGCCTCTGGCACTCTGCCTGAATTTAAAGCACAAATCACATTTCAACACATTTTAGGGGTGTTTGGGGTAAAGCACTACTATGGAGCTGACAAAATACATTGTTAAGTGACTACATGAGGTGAATATAGTGGCAGGAGACCATGCTGGGGAGGTAAGTGAAGGCAAATATGTACGAAGGAGCAAAATAAGAATTACATAAAAATCCAGCATGCATGAGGACAAAGGGGACATTCACAGCATATTCCAATCATGGTAATTAGGGAATGAGGAAAGAAATAAAATATATTATCAAACATTATATACAATAAAATGTGATATTAAAGGATAAAAATCTTACCTTAATATACTCCTTCTGCAGGACCTGGATGATGGCAGAACAGGTCTCTGGGATAATGATCCCCAGAGCCTGGGGGGAGATGCCTGTCGAGAACTTCAAGTCCTGCAGGCCTCTCCCCGTCGCCAAGTACTGCATGGTGGCGTCTAGCCTCTGCTCCGGAGTGATGGCTTGCCTCATGCAGGTATCCTGCCTGCTGATATAGGGGGTCAGCAAAGCCAACAAACAGTGAAATACGGGGTCCGTCATCCGGAGAAAGTTCCTGAAATCATCAGGATTATTCTCACGGATCTCACGGAGCAAAGGCATATGACAGAACTGGTCACGCTGAAGCAACCAATTCTTAGTCCATGAACTCCTCCACACCCTGTTCATGGACTGGACTTGTGTCAACGTCAGGACCCCAACACCAAGCCCACGCACAGCACGAACTCTACGAGGAGTACGTATACGCAACATGGCTATAAAACGGTCGGCTGCTCAGAACGAAGTAACAGAACACACTGAAGAACAGCAAGCGATAAAAAAACAGAAAATGACTCCTGCGCACAAGTGGTCGACCAGATAGATGAAAGGAAGACACAGGCCTTGCTGCCCTCAAGGATGGGGAATCCTAGCAGACAAAGAAATAAAAAGAGAGAAGGGCGCACCAGCCATGTGCATTATCTTTTGTAAAACATTTATTGAATAAAATGATAAAGGAAATTACTCACAAGCAGTAGTAAAATCAAGTGCCGTAAACCTCGAGCATCAACTAACAGCAAGTGATTAAAATGATGAGCGAAGCCTTCCAAATTTTTTTTATGTTTTTTTAATGTTTTTATATATAATAATTTTTATTTTTTCACACAATTTTTATTGTTTTTTACATATAATTTTTAATTTTCACATTTTGGTCTGGCCTGGATTATCCCTTCATCTACACAATTTCCCTTTACAACCAAGGTTGGCTCATGTTATTCAGTGATATGGGCATTTACGTTATGTGCAGATTGGCATATGGGTTGTGCACCTTGTAATATTGTGAGTTTATCTACACATACATATATGTATATATACTATTGTTGACGACTTTAATGCTATATAACATAATATAATACAATTTATATATCATCTATTAGTTATTTATTGGTTTAACTTTTTCTTAGGTGCATATTCAGCACTATATAATAAATAGTGGTTATATAAAAAATATAAAAAATATATATGTATATAATATTCACTATTTGTTATTGTGCAGTGGCCCCTTTGATTCCACGTGCTACAATCTGTTATTTGATTTATGTATTGCATCTTAGGCTTCGCTCATCATTTTAACCACTTGCTGTTAGTTGATGCTCGAGGTTTACGGCACTTGATTTTACCACTGCTTGAGTAATTTCCTTTATCATTTTATTCAATAAATGTTTTACAAAAGATAATGCACATGGCTGGTGCGCCCTTCTCTCTTTTTATTTCTTTGAAGAACAGCAAGGCCTGTGAAGAGCGACCTGAAAAACAGTAACGAATGAACAAGAACACAATGACAAGTCAATGGTACTCGCTGCACGCACTGAAGAGCAGATACAAACCCACAAGCACAAACTGAACAGCAGAAAACAATCTGAAAACCACGAGTCTGAAAAAGCGTGAATCGTCTCTCACCAAACTTTTACTAACACAAGATTAGCAAAAGGAGCCCAAAGGGTGCCGCACTTGGTTCTGAACTGGCCTTTTCTAGTCTCATCGTACGTGGTGTACGTCACCGTGTTCTTGGTGATCAGAAATTCCGACAACTTTGTGCAACCGTGTGTACGCAAAACAAGTTTGAGCCAACATTCGTCGGAAAAAATCCATGGATTTTGTTGTCGGAATGTCCAATCAATGTCCGATCGTGTGTTTGGGGCATAAGACCTGACTCGTGAAAACACAAAGGGTATATCAAAAGAAATCTCGTTAATGGGTCAAGTCAATCCACAGACACAGATGTATATGAACATCTGCCTATGTATGTCCACATGACCCAACATGACCATCAATTACATTGCTTATCTCTATGTTTTCATCGCCCTCTTGTGTGATGATCACGTATATGTGTTTTTGGGATCTACAGGGGGCCAAGACTGGGAGTCGGGAGAAAACAACAGGGAAGGAAGGGGAGAGGGGATGAATGAAAAACTCATCCCTGCCCTTCCCATACTCCTGATGTAAATCCTTCCAGGAAAGGTCGGTAGCTGATACACTTGTTCAAGCCTGGTGGTGATGTGGCTTGTAGGGCCACTATCCACCTGGTCTCCTTTTGAAGTAGGATCTTGTCCCAGTTACCCCCTCTACTGTTGGGGCGCACACGGTCCAGTACCAAAAATGTGATCTTTGACATTTTCCTTGATGTACATCCCGGGCATGTTGACCCAGGGGTAAGTCGGGGTTACACATGCGCATGCTCGTTATGTGTCTGCCCATTCGTATGTGGAATTCTAGTTTTGTTTTGCCCACATAAAAGCACCCGCATGGGCATGTTAGTAAGTAGACCACCCCAAAGGTGCAACAATTTGCAAAGTGGGATGGTTTGTATGTCTGTCCATTTGGTAAAATGACATTCTTATCTATATTCATAAATTGACACCTAGGACATCCTCCGCATGTGAAAGTTCCCAGACGTTTACATGGATCCCCTCTAAATTCACCAGTATATTCGCTGGTGACCAGTCTGTCCCTGAGGGATCTTGCACGTCTAAACGTCACAAGAGGATCCCTAGGGACAAACCGAGTATGGGATCAATGCGAAGGATGTGCCAGAGTTTGCGCAAGATTTTTTCAAGGCTTTGTCCCTAGGGATCCTCTTGTGACGTTTAGACGTGCAAGATCCCTCAGGGACAGACTGGTCACCGCCAGATTACTTCTTTTGCACTTAGAAAAGCTAAACATGGGAGTATCAGTGTGAATAAGGCCTTATAGAGCCCATAATAACCAGATCTGCTTCAGTTAGGCTGGTTAACTAATCAGCCTACCCAACAGGCTCCGCTCTCTCCCTTAAGGCTACATTTACACCTTCATATTGGCCCAACAGTGTGTAGAATCTTAGGGGGGCTTCTGGCAATTACCAGCCACATTGAAAGCAATGGTAATCTTCTGGCTTCCTCAGCTAATTGCAGTCGCGTCCATGTAATTGCTATGCGAGGATCACCTGCAATTGATCAGCCCTTGGACACAGGATGGACTAATCAAGAAAAAGGTTCAGCAAACACCTGAATCTGGGACAAATATACTTCCCATCCTGGTTACAGCCAGTACTTTTATTGGCCTGCTGTCACACAGCATGTACACTTCAGTTCACACTCATTATGTAGGCAGTGGCAAGGCATGTATGGGACTCATATGCACAACATATACACTTTAGTGCAGCCCCTTCAACCTAATGGTAGTATTTATTTCCATGGCCTTTACAGAAATAACTGACCTGTGTCTATCTACAGTACTTGAATTGTTTACTATTTCCTTTCTGCCTGTTGCATTATGTATATTTTGAAATAAATAGAGACTTTTTTTGTCTGGGAAACCTATAAAAATGGCTTTAGAATAATTCAAACAGAAATTATGATAGCAATAATTAGAGTTAGCAGATCTTCTCTAGAAACAAAGGGATACATTATTATTTTACTTCTCAGATGTTTTAATAAAATTATATTTCTGATTGCTATAAATTAATATTCCATTTCATTACTCATTTAGGTTGTTCATGTGATCTAAGCTGTCGAAATTAATGTTCCTTAGATTTAAAGGTGTTGAATGCTAGTGTACAAATATTGCTGCTGTGTGACGGCCTCCAACTAGAACAAATTTAGTTTAGTTGAACTTCAATTTCAGCCTGCTGATATTCACCTCTTGTAGTTCATCAAAGCAGAATATTACAGCTTTTGAACAGTGATGAGTTCTTTTTACACAATTCAAGAAGAAATCCAACTCCTTATAGTTTAATTTGCAAAGTGACTGGCATTCATACAGCATACCGAATAGAACTGAAACAGGGGTATAGCTTGTGCTAATAATGCTCATGGAGATAAGGAAAAAAAAAAACAGGAATACTTTTGTGATCTGCGGGGAAGTTCTGAATAGTGATGAACTAATTGATTTGTTTGAACCTGGATTAGTAATGAACGGTGGCAATATGTGGCAATCCGCTTTTAACCATCAAGTGGCTTATTTGTTGGCCAGAAATAGACTGTTGAAAAACTAAAATGAGAAATGAAACGTGGAATTTTGAAGTCCAAGTAGCTTTTTATAGATTTTGCAGCTTTATAGACATGGAGACAGTGCTAGACTTAAAAGAGGTTAACCCAGCAGATATTTTAATTATTAGTTTTGATGCTAAGTGAGAATAGAGGAAGTAATAAGAAAACGGTTCACACAATGTCTGTAACACATGAATAATGGAAAATTGATATCAAATACTTACTGTAATTTTCTTTTCCTGAACCATTCTCACGAACAGCTCACAACGGGTTAACACCTCCTCAGGAACCATACATGACCACCTGTACCTAGCTGAATAAAAGACAGCCCCTCCCCCAACTAAGATGTTCGATAACTTAGCCTGCGACAGGCCGCTAGGGAGGGAGTCCTGTGCTGACGTGAGGATGGGCCAGGAAAGGAAAATTTCAGTAAGTATTTGATAACAATTTTCCGTTTTTCTGGCCCACCTCACGTCAGCACACAATGGGCTATACCAAATCTAATATAGGAGCGGGAGAGAACAAATGAAAAGAGACACTGTTAGTAATTCGACCATGTGTAAGAAAACTGAAGTCTCCCTGTTATGCACTCAGTGACTCTCATGTGAAAACTCAGAGGGACTACTTCCCAGTTTTTCTGGAAACTGGATACCACTTTAAAATCGAACTTTTGAGATAGACGTGGTATCCCTATCTCTGGTAAAAAAAGAAAAGAAAAAAAAAAGACACCAAAGGGCCCATGCAGGAAAGTGTTGCAATCTTCAACATCCTTCTGTCTGAAGTGGTTGCTGTCAAGTGAACTAGTTTTACCATGAGGTACTTCAATGGAAATGAAACCATTGGCACAAAGGGTGCTCCCAAACCCATCCTAAGTCCCACAGAGGGAACAGGGATTTCCCTCAAGGTCATATATAGATTGTCATCTGGAAGAAGCATCTGTTCACTGGCTTTTGCACCCATCTACAGCCTGTGAAAAGATAAAGTAGAGATCTGTACCTTAAATGGAGTTGTAGACAGACTAACCTCTAGCGATGACTGTAAAGTCAAGGATATTGGCTAGAGCAGGGAACACAGGAGCAAAAGCTTTTGATGAGCAAACAAAACAACCTTCTTTCATATCCTATCATATGTAGCATTCATAAATGATCTTCTGGTCACCAAGGTCTGAACAACCTCAGATGAGAATGCCTGCACCTCTAGTGTAGCCTATTCCATAGTCAGGCTATTAAAAAGTAGTCTCATTGGATTGGGGTGCTGTTACTGACCTTGCCATAAAAGATTTAATTTGACCAGACACAAAGATCGAACAGAAAATTTGATGGCACTGTGAAGCTATCTTGTATGACGGAATTTTTACATTGGTATCCTGTTGCAAATATCAGAAGCTGCATGTTCAGTGAAGTTTCCCTGAGAACTACTGCTGGAATGCCCCATGGGGCAAATATTGGTATGAGGCACTTGTTGAAAAAATATTCTGCCTAACCGAACCAATAATTTGATTTTGCTTCCCTGGCAAGAAGACCAACCTTCTGACTAAGTGGTTCTCTGCCGCACAAAAAGTTTCTTTGCAAGATGTAACAAGAAAATACTTGGTGTCCCCTTGTCAGGCAATGTAGGCTACTACTGTCTTATTGTCAACCTTACTCAGCCCCCTTGAAGATCCTAAAAAGCTTGCAATGCTAGAAAAGGCTTCCTTCCATTCAAGATACTTGGGGAGTTTGTGCTTCACAGCACTCAAATGGCCTTGCACTTGTTTCTTCAGATTGTGGACTCCCCAGCCCCAGAGACTGGCATCAGAATCATCCTATCTCCTGGGCTAAGAGGCATGCTTACAAAAGAAGCAGAGTGCCGATGTCCAAAATTCCAGTTCTTGTTGAATTTGTATAAGCATAAAGGTTTTCTGATCCATAGACAGCCCAGCTCATAGGTTAAAGAGGGCAAATTGAAATGCCCTCATGTGCCACCTGGCCCAAAGTACCACCACTGCCAACAAGATGTTCAAAAGATTCCTGGGGCTGTGCCAATTCTGTAAAAGGCAGACACCTGAACTGGAAGTGACATCTGACCACCGCAAATCTCACATGCCTCTGGTGCTCAGCATTGATCGGTACATGGAAGTATGAGACGGCCGGTCGATTGATACCAACTGGTCCTCCTGCTGAACTGTCCCTGTGACTGTCTGCATGGACTTGATCTTGAACCTCTTGGTATGTATGAACACATTTGATTCCTTCAAACTGAAACAGGCCAAACGGCACCTGCTAGTACTAGAAAAACTGGGGAGAAAGGCCCCCAGATGATTCTATGTTTCCGGCATCACTGGCATGATGGCCTTGTAACAGTATACAAATCTTGCAAACATTTTCTCCTCTGAGATCTGTTGAACATAAATTAAATGAATTCAGTGGTCAACTTTGGAAATCTCCCTTGTACTCCCACCTGTCTTCTGGACCCACTGGTCTTTGATGATTGTCGTCCAAACCCTGCAGATGGAGGCTACAATCATCAACTTCACTCAGGCCCCCTGGCCCCAACTGGAAGAGACTGGTTGGATGCACCTTCAAAAAGACTTTCCAGCCATCTTAGCAGCTTATTCTGAAATTGATTTAATGTCAATAGTAACTTTGAGACACCTCCACTGTGATCTGTTAAATCTGCAGCCTGTCCTATAAAATTTGGCCTCCTGCACCTTCTGAAATTCAGTAGGCTCGAGTGAAGGATGGTGGCTTCCTCTTACTAGTCTGTGGCCACCGTCCAGACTTTTCCTCCTGTCATTAGCTTAATTGTGTTGTTCAATGTTTGGCCAAACAATAACCTCGCATTATAGGAAATGTCAAAGGCTTGTGTAGAAGTTCCGCCTGCCCTCCAGTGGCCGTAATCACAATGCTCTCATAGCAGTGATTGAGTGTGCCAGCTCTTGTACTACGTCTATCAAAAGCATCAACCAACAGTCAGTTGCTAGGTTCTACTCTTTCCAGAAACTGTGCCAGTGTTGAATGTAATGCCATTTCTGACGTTTATATAGCGAAGTTAACGCTATTGCTGATTGGCAGGCAACATCTGTCACTGTATAGATTCTGTGAAAGCCTGATGGCCAGATCACCACAATTTCTGTGTTCCAGATGTGTTTCTGCATGAGTGTTTTTGTTGCATTCTCAATGAGTTTTAACACATTCCAGATGTGTTCCATACTGAAACAATGTAACATTCTACTTTCGTTGACTGCACTAGAATGCGCTGTACTGATGTGAACTAGGTAATTTGAATCAAAGTTAGACACTGTCCATGCGTTATTGATGCAGAATAAAAACGCACTGGACTGCCTCTAGTGTGAACAAGTCCACCTTCTCCTCCATATGATCTCTGAAGGTAACCGAGTTCTAAAAAGGCAAATAGACTTGATGCCCCAGACCCTAGAGGGCAGCATCTATTAGTTCCTATTAGGGGTGGGGGGGACACGCTGTTCTTTTTGGAATTTTCCATTGCTGGCATTGTTTTGTTTACATTTCAGCTGCCAGTGGGGAAGCCCACTGACAGCTGATAAGTCATCGGTTGTTAAGGACGCGGTGGGCGGCTTCCTGGCCCATTGCTTAACAACCAGATATTCTTCACACAGAATTCAAATTGGTCAATCGTTTTTCAACCAATTTGAATTCGAATCATTCCGATCATTTGAAATTCGATAGAACATTATTAAACAAAACTAAATATAACAAAAACAAAACAAAACTAATTCCGAAACGATACTAAACAAATTCCGAAATGAAATAAAATGAGTAACATAACGAATATATCTGAAACTAAACTAAACACATTTTTTTTTGTTCTGCACATGTCTACTTTCCAGATGACTTCTTTTGCACTTAGAAAAGCTAAACATGGGAGTGTGAATAAAGCCTTATAGAGCCCATAATAACCAGATCTGCTTCAGTTGGGCTGGTTAACTAATCAGCCAGCCCAACAGCCTCCGCTTTCTCCCTTAAGGCTACATTTACACCTGCATATTGGCCCGACAGTGTGTAGAACCTTGGAGGGTTCCGGCAATTAGCTGCGAAAAGCAGCCCCATTGAAATCAATGGCAATCTGCTGGCTCCCTCAGCTAATTGCAGTCCCGCCCATGTAATTGCTATGCGAGGATCACCTGCAATTGATCGGCCCTTGGACACAGGATGGACTAAACAAGAAAAAGGTTCAGCAAACACCTGAACAAATATACTTCCCATCCTGGATACAACCAGTAGCTTTATTGGCCTGCTGTCACACAGCATGTACACTTCAGTTCACACTCATTATGTAGGCAGTGGCAAGGCATGTATGGGGCTCTTATACACAGCATATACACTTTAGTGCAGCCCCTTCAACCTAATTGTAGCTTTTTCTTTCCATGACCTTTACAGAAATAACTGACCTGTGTCTTTCTACGGTACTTGAATTGTTTACTATTTCCTGTCTGCCTGTTGCATTATGTATATTTTGAAATAAATAAAGTCTTTTTTTTGACTGGGAAACCTATAAAATGGCTTTAGAATAATTCAAACAGAAATTATGATGGCAATAATTAGAGTTAGCAGATCTTCTCTAGAAATAAAATGATTGATATATTTTACTCCTCAGATGTTTTAATAAAATTATATATAAGATTGCGGTAAATGAATATTCCATTTCATTACTCATTTAGGTGGTTCACATGATCTAAGCTATCGAAATAATGTTCCTTAGATTTAAAGGTGTTGAATGCTAGTGTCCAAATATTGCTGCTGTGTGACGGCCTCCAACCAGAACAAATTTAGTTTTTTTGAACTTCAATTTCAGGCTGCTGATATTCTCCTCTTGTAGTTCATCCAAGCAGAATATTACAGCTTGTGAGCAGTGATAAGTTCTTATTATACAATTCATACAAAGACTGGCATCAACACAGCATACTGAATAGAACTGAAACAGGGGTATACCTTGTACTAAGGCTCGTACACACTATAAGAAAATGGGGCGAACATTTTCGTCCGAAGAATTTTCCTAAGATTTTTGTACAGTGTGTACACAACTTTAGACAGCTGATTCTGAATTTTCCTGCGAAAATTCTCGAAGGGACAAACTCCAAAATTTTTCTCATAAGAGAACAGAACAAACGATTTTCATTTAGTGTGTACCGTTTTTGTATGATTCGTAAGAAAAATCAGAAAAGAAAGATTGATCAAGATCAGATGAAAGATCAGAAACAATAAACAAAAAAAAAGCCTTTGTCGTACGAGAATTTTTGTGAGAATTTTCGTTCATCAATTCTGATTTGCTGTGAAACATCAAAAAAAATCAGATGAACGTTTGCACAATTTTCTTATAGTGTGTACCCCACTTACCACTCAAGGAAACAAACCCAGGAATACTTTTGTGATCTGCAGGGAAGTTCTGAATAGTGATAAATGAATTGGTTTGTTTGAACCTGGATTAGTAAGCCAGGAAAATGATTGTTGAAAAACTAAAATGAGAAATGAAACGTGGGATTTTGAAGTCCAAGTAGCTCTTTATAGATTTTGCAGCTTTATAGAGATGGAGACAGTGCTAGACTTAAAAGAGGTTAACCCAGCAGATATTTTAATTATGCAGTTTGGATGCCAGATGGGATAGAGGAAGTAATAAGAAAACAGTTCACACAATGTCTGTAACACATGGATAGTAGATTTTAGTCAGACTGGATTGGCTTGCATCCTTTTTGTTTAGCTAGTTTATAAAGCTGCTAAAACAAAGAGCAAAGTGTTATGGCTACTGCTAACATGAGTAAACAGTTAACAGCTTGGGTGTTCTAATTTAAGTTACTAGTCATAAACCAAAAGCTCAAATGACACATTTGAAGCAACAGAAATATCTATAAATGAAGCACATAATGAAAACATGTATTATATTAATATTTCAGTTGCTTCAAGGCAGATATTTTTTTTTGTTTTATATCTAGTCTGTGCTGCTCTCCAATATCTTTCCTCTGACATTATTTGAACCCCATTCACTCTCTCTTTTGCACCCATCCTACCTGTTTATGTACAGTGGGTATAGAACCACCCCCCTTTAAAATAATCACAATTTGTTGCTTTGCAGCCTGGAATGAGGACAGACAGAGTTTTTGTTTTGTTCAGCTGTAATAACTAGTGCAACCTTTAACACCCTGTCAGAAAATCTAAAAAAAAAATCACTAAAACTGAATTATTTGGCCTCAACACCAAACAATATGTCTGGCGGAAATTCAATACAACTCACTATCCAAATAACACCATTCCTACAGTAAAGCATGGAAGTGGTAATATACTGTTATGGGGGTGTTTCTTTGCAGCAGGGATTGGAGTACTTGTCAGGATAGAAGAAAATGGATGGGGCAAAATACCATCAAATTCTTGAGGAAACCTACTGCCCTCTGCCAGAAAGTTGTCCATGGGAAGAAAGTTTGCCTTCCAACATGACAATGACTCAAAGCACACAGCAAAAATGATTACACAGTGGTTAAAGGAGAAAATGGTGAATGTCCTTGCATGGCCTAGTCAGAGCCCAGACTTAAACCCCATTAAAAATTTGTGGAATGACTCGAAGACTGCAGTCCACAAAAGGTCACCATCAAATTTAACTGAACTTGAGCAGTTCTGCAAAGAAGAGTGGTCAAATATTGCAAAGTCTAGAAGATGTGCAAAGTTATTAGAAACAAATCCCAACCGACTAAAAACTCTAGATCATTGGTTCTCAACCCTGTCCTCAAGTACCCCCAACAGGCCATGTTTTGGAAATTCCTCTTAGATAAAATAGCTTTCCAAAATACCAAGCCATTGGCTCTGAATTAAAGCACCTATGCATGATAAAGGAAAATCTGCAAACATGGCCTGTTAGGGGTACTTGAGGACAGGGTTGAGATCCACTGCTCTAGATGAAGCAAAAGGTGGTTTAACAAAATACTGACATAAGGGGGGTGATCCTTATTCCAACCCAGTGATCCTGTTTTTGAATTTTTGAATTTTTTTTCTGACATGTTGGTGTTATATCTTTCACCTGGATGTTATACGTCGCACAAATAAATACAGCTGGATAAAACAAAAACTGTGTCTTCATTTCAGGCTGCAAAGCACCAAAATGTGATTATTTTAAAGGGGGGTGAATATTTTCTATACCCACTGTAACTATTGTGCGGTAAAGATATATCTTATATTTTTGCTTTGATATTTGTTTTGATATAAAGATATTGTACATTTTCAATGGTTTTCATTTTCTTAACTAGGTATTAGGCTACGTTTCCACTAGTGCAACTCCAAAGTCGTATGATTTAGAGTGTGACTTCGGAGTAAGACTTTGATCCAACCCTCTGAATCAAAGTCGTATCAGTAGTGCATGGCAGGCATCTTTTCAAAGTCGCAACTTTAAGTCGCATAGATTGGAACGGGTGCCATTGAAATCAATGGGGTGTGACTTTATGTGTTCAAAGTCGCATGACAAGTCGCACTAGTGGAGACGGAGACTTATGCTGTGTACACACGAGCGGACTTTACAGCAGACTTTGTCCTGCGGATTTTTCGACGGACTTTACGACGGACTTTCCGAATGATTGGACTTGCCTACACACGATCAACCAAAGTCCGACGGATTCGTACGTGATAACATACGACCGGACTAAAACAAGGGAGTTCATAGCCAGTAGCCAATAGCTGCCCTAGCGTCGTTTTTTGTCCATCGGACTAGCATACAGACGAGCTGACTTTTCGACCGGACTCGAGTCCGTCGGACAGATTTGAAACATGTTTCATTTCTAGGTCCGTCAAACTTTTGAGAAAAAAAAGTCCGCTGGAGCCCACACACGATCGAATTGTCCAATGGACTCAGGTTCACCGGACCAAGTATGCCGTAAAGTCTGGTCGTGTGTACACGGCATAAGTGTAGTTATATTTGCTATGTTATTTGTTTGCTTTACCTTGTAATGATGGGCTCATATGTTGCTGCTGCAGTTTGTAGTGTTATGGCTAATCGATTCTCCTATGCCCATGTATTCTTTCACCTAGCTAGTCCCTATTCACAAAAGAGACAGGGAAATTGTTTCAGGTTATGCAGCTTCCAATCAATTCCTAGTCATTTCCCTGTGTTGCATCACAAATGTGGGAGTACCAATGTAATGTAATTAAAAAAAACTCTTCCCTTCATTGCTCTGCCTGCCTGTAACCTTTTCAGATCTAATTATTAGTTTTCACCTTTAGAGCACTAGACAGAGAGTGCCATGGATTGTGGGATATATAGTTTCTTTATAGGACGTGTCAGACAGAGGTTATGCATCAACCACTTACCGACCGCCCACGGTACATTTACTGCGAGAGGGCGGGCGGCACAGGCAGGCTGGATGACGTACATGTACGTCATCCAGCCTGTTCTGGGTTATGGATGGCAGCATACCGCTCCCATGACCACTACATCCACCCAACAATGCTGATTGCGGATCCTGGGACCTGGCTGCATCCGCTTCATAACAGCTATGTGTATTATGGTTTTGGTTCCGAATATGGGAAAAACACCCTAAAAGATAGGCACCACATCCCTGAACAAAATTATAAATACAGAGAAAGATAAGGGGATTTTAACGGTGCAAGCAACTGGACATGAAAAGAAAATTTTCTTTTTTTAAAAACAATTTTTTAATTCAACCATTAAAAAAAGAACATACAGTATGTACATAGTTTCTGAAATTACAATTTCTAAAAACATAGTGGTCAAAAATGGGATATGAGTGTGTATTGAGATTTAACAAATGATACTTATTGCATACTAGCCCGACATGTTTCGCATTGTCGCTTTTTCAAGGGATATGCAAAATGGTGGTGATATCATCCTACACTCTTAATGATTCTAGAGAAATAAAAAAATAGCATAAGTAACATTGTATTTTATATTGGAACATAAGGTGACACAATAATTTAAACATACATTTAAACATAAACCTACGCATTGTCATCACTGAAACAGCATTAGTTATAATGCTTACCCCCATGGTGACCCAACAGGAACCTCGTCAATCCCAGCATGCGAAAACCCAAAACATCGCTGCCCCGGTTTGGGTTGTTGCATGCTGAGATTGACGTGGTTCCTGTTGGGTCACCATGGGGGTAAGAATTATAACTAATGCTGTTTCAGTAATGACAATGCGTAGGTTTATGTTTAAATGTATGTTTAAATTATTGTGTCACCTTATGTTCCAATATAAAATACAATGTTACTTATGCTATTTTTTAATTTTTCTAGAATCATTAAGAGTGTAGGATGATATTACCACCATTTTGCATATCCCTTGAAAAAGCGACAATGCGAAACATGTCGGGCTAGTATGCAATAAGTATCATTTGTTAAATCACAATACACACTCGTAACCCTTTTTTGACCACTATGTTTTTAGAAATTGTAATTTCAGAAACTATGTACAAACTGTATGTTCTTTTTTTAATGGTTGAATTAAAAAATAGTTTTAAAAAAAAGAAAATTTTCTTTTCATGTCCAGTTGCTTGCACCGTTAAAATCCCTTTATCTTTCTCTGTATTCATAACAGCTATGTTGACATTGTGATTATGTGATCACATAGTGATTACATGATCACAATGTCAACATAGCTGTTATGAATTAATTTTCTTATAGAGTGATGCTGTGATTGGCCCACAGCTATCACATGGTACCTAGGCCAATCACAGCACTTTGTATCAAAAAGGGTTTATTTGTGGGGTATTTGTACTGTCCTGGCAATTTAGGGCTCAAGAAATGAGATAGGCCGCCAGTACATCAGAACTGATCAATTTTCAAACACTAGACATGTGCACTGCCAAAAAAATTGTTAGTTTTCGTTTTATTCATTTTTCCTTTTCTCTTTTTTAAAATCTATATTTTATTTTTCCAAAAACAGAAAATACATTTTTTATACATATAAACAAGTGACATTATTGCTGCTTGCATACTACAGAGTATAGCTTAGCACATTATGATTCAATTTTCAGCAGATTAGATATATAACTTATTATCAAACAGGACAAAACAAGAGATAATTAAAAATAAAAAAAAACACGCAAATTCCTTTCCTCTCTCTAATATATCCATTCTACATTCATGTAAACACACCCATGTACATACATACATCCATATATGCATATACATACACACACATACATACATGCATACATGTTTCCCTCTCCTCTTCCCCCCACTCATTTCACAAATGCTATTTACCAAGGAAAGCAAAAAAAAAAAAAAAGAGACTTTCCTATAGGGTTATTTAAGTTCTCTCACTCTCTCTCCCCTCTCTTTCAAAGACCCCTCCCGCTCTCTAAGCTCACATCCGTATATAGAAGGGATGGGCTGCCCTTCAGTCCACCTGCTCTCATTTATCCATCAGAATGCATGTGCCTCCACTGTGGGGACACTCATACTTTAGTATAAATAAAATCAATTGTGCTCGCGCTAAAAATGTGAATTTAAAAAAATATGAATATATATAAACTGAGTATAAAATATAAACTAATTGTGCAGAAATATTAAACCATAATAAGTATGCTAATAAAAACATACATGTAAAAATATATATATATAATGTGCAATCCTTATATATAAAATTAACAAAGTGCATCCACATAAAAGTGCAATCCTTATATAAAATGCTAAAAGTGCATCATGCATGAATATAGACCTAATTAATAAGTGCAAATCCTGTGACAATCAAGTGTCCAAACAAAATACGATCAGCAGATTCAAACTGAAACAAAGAAGTGCAAGAAAACAGTGTCCATGAATTAAGTGTTCATCATGCTTCTCCTGAAAAGTGTCCAAATCACAACAAGCTGGATGTGCTCTCCCGTGATCCCCCACTTGTGCTTGCGCTCACCTCTATTCGTGTGACACGGTAGTTAAACAGTGTCAAAACACGCATTGGGGCCACTCCTGGGCTCACTCAGGATGCAATGATGTATGTCCAATCCTCACAGGTAAAACATCATTCATAAAAGAGAAAAAGAAAGCTCCATGGTGTAATATAGTAAGGGATTTATTTAAAGTAAAAGAAGTTTCTCCAGGAGGGTACTCACAGTATGCAGGTGCTACAGTGCACCAAACTATACAGGTGTATTTCGTTTAGCAGCGGCTCGTATGGCGTGCGGTGTGGTGTATATTCCTCTCCTTCCCTGCTGACAGCTCCGTCCTACCCCTCCCCCACGCGTATTCGGCACAGGGATCACGTGCCTTCCTCTGGGGGATACTTTATACTTACTTTAGTGTTAGGACCACAGATATCAGGGTGCCGTGACGAGGCTCTGCGGCTTACGCATGCATTTGCAAATGCGTGCGGACTAAACCCCTGTTTTTAACGCATACTGTTAGACAGGTTAATTTGGTTGTCTGCGAGCTGGTGGTAAGTAGGCTTGGAATTTTTTCCTGTGCATTCCCCAGGCCTTGTTTGTATCACATCCGTATTCCCTGGTACAGCCCAGAAGAGACCATGAATTCCATTTTTTATTAAATTTCTCCACCTTACCCTGTGTGATTGCAATGCCTTTTTCCATGGCGTATATATTTTAAACCATAGCGAGATCGAGGGGGGTGATTCTTGCTTCCAAATGGCCGGGATACAGGCCTTTGCCGCATATCTGCGCTTTGAGAGGTCCGAAAGATGGAGAAGATATCTTGTTGGGTTGGATCCCAAGTCGTTAATTGTCTTACGGTATCTCGCACTTTAGACCAGAAATCTACTAACTTCCGACATGACCAAAAGATGTGGAGCATGTTACCCTCTGACTCTCCACACCGCCAGCATTTATTTGTCCTCTCTGGATACATTTTTTGTAATAGTGATGGAACTTTGTACCAGAATTTTAAGAATTTTGTAACATAGCTCTTGGTATTTGCTGGCTGTTGAGGAGTAGTGAGCAAAGTGTAAAATATAGCTCCGTTGCTCCTTAGAGAGTATAATGTTTAAATCTCTTTCCCATTTCAAAAGGAATCTTGGGACAAAGTCTTCGGGGGATCTATTAGTATTTTATATACCTCCGATACCCCATGTACAAAAGGCTCTTCTAAAAGACAAATATTTTCCAGTGGTGTATTTAAGCAGTCTGATCTCTCCCCCTGTTGAGGGAGGTTAGGAAATGTGTAAGCTGTTGCATTCACCATGGATCCAGTGGCAGACAAAACAGCGATTGCATTTCCAACCTTGTCTTCAACCTTGATGCTCCAAGAAAGTCCCCTAATCGAAATCTACCATGGCGCATGATTTGCTTAAAACAACTGTCTGTGTAGCCAGGGGGAAATAGTGGATTTCCCAAAACTGGATGGAGCCAAGTGAATTCCCCATCGAATCTTGAGAAAAAGTGGCTCTGTTGGATTACTTTTAAGGTTGTCCCTATCAGGGGGGGATATCTTAAAGTTCCCAGAGTTTTTAGTCGTAGCCATGGCAGACATCGAAGTGGAATCTCCGTACATGATTGTTATTCAGGTTTTGTGTCCCTCGTCTCTACACCAGGCAAGTACCCTGGCAAGGTGTGCTGCTTTATAGTTTCTTATCGGATCGGGAAAAGCCATACCCCCTCTAGCCTTTGGCATAGCCAGTAAGTTGAAAGATAGACGAGGATGCTTTTTTGCCCAAATAAATCTAATGAAAATGCTACGAAGTGATTTCAGGAAGGACTCTGGGATAGCTATTGGCAGAGTCTGAAAGAGGTATAGTAATCTTGGTAGAAGATCGTTTTTATTTTTCGTTTTTTGGGTCATTCGC
Source organism: Lithobates clamitans (assembly GCA_037952925.1). Classification (NCBI taxonomy): domain Eukaryota; kingdom Metazoa; phylum Chordata; class Amphibia; order Anura; family Ranidae; genus Lithobates; species Lithobates clamitans. Next base: position 220,996 of record JBBGZY010001175.1, on the reverse strand, counting down.
TATGATCCAAATTTGTTATGTCAAAAAAAATTTGTAAATTCGAAAAAATTCAAGAGTTCGGAAATTCGGAAATTTGAAATCTGAAGATTCGGAAAGCCGGAAATCGAAAATTCGGAAATCTGAAAATTCAAAAATCTGAAAATAAGAAAGAAAATCCGAAAATTCAAAGGAATGAAAATCCGAAATAGAAACTAACTAATAATAACTAACTATTAATTATACGTATTGGAATTTCATTTCGAATTTGACTGTTTATGAATGTAATGAATACTAATTTATCCGAAGTTACAAATTTTTCGAAATAATGAATGCCGCATCTAAACAAATGGAACTTAACAAATTAATAATAAATAATAATAATACAAAGTTTTATTATTATTATTTATTATTACTAATTAGTTACATTCCATTCATTTTGATGCGGCATTCCTTATTTCGTAACTTCAGATAAATTAGTATTTGTTATGTTCACTAACAGCCAAATTTGAAAGGAAATTCCAATACCTATTATTTTTTATAGTTAGCAATAGTTATTATTAGATAGTTAGTTATTATTTAAAATTTTCTAATTTTGGGGTTTTCTAATTTTTCGTTCTTACTTTAAGATTTTCAAATTTTTGAATTTCTGAATCTTTGAATTTTTTAATTTTTGGATTTTCGAATTTACAAATTTTCGGATTTTCGATTTTTGGAAAAACTCATTAAACAGGTTTTCATTAATTTTAATATTTCCAAACTTCCAAATTTGTTGAATTTTGTCGAAATTAGAAAACGAATTCAGAACGAAATGAATTGCACATGTCTATGAAATACATATACCATAGGTTGAGTTTGTAGACTTTATAACTTTCAAACTATTGTGATTTTTTTTTTACCTAAGACATGGAGCAGGATTCATTTTGGCCTAAATTTATGAAGAAATTTGAAGACATTTTTTATTCAAAATTTTCTGTCTTTTTTTGTTTATATAGCAAAAAAAAAAAAAAAAAAGTGGTGATCAAATACCACGAAAAGAAAGCTCTATTTATGTTAAAAAAAAGATTTAAATTTAATTTGCGGCCAGTGCTGTATGAGAACACAATTGCCAGTTAAAATAGCACACTGCTAAATAGCAAAAAAATGGCCTGCTCATGAAGGGGGTAAAACCTTCCAGAAATCAAGTGGTTAACTTGTGCAGTGGCATGCTCCATGTCTTATGTTTGAACACAAACAGAAATTACTGACACAGGAATGTGAACATTTACTGTACAGTACATTAGGCTATGAGAAAGGCCAACAAAAAATACTACATGATCAGTGCATATCTTATGCTGGTGAAAAACACAAGATGTTGGTAAGAAGGTTTATCATTAGGTTACTGCATGCCTATTCCAGCAAAAGGCACTGAAGTCAGAAAAAGTTAATCAACTTGTGTTTTAGGAAATTAGCAATGGCAGCCTACATATTTATCTCAGTAGGGTTTCGTCTTATGTTACAGAAACAAAAAAAAACACATTTTGGACTTTACCGGTACAAGAGGGGACAGATACATGTATATTTAAAAATACAAAGAATTTCTGTCACCTCTACCCCAGTGCAGGTGGTCAGACACAATAGCTGGCTACTGTATTTCTTCACCTATAGCAGCCCCCTTTCCCATAAGGCAAGCAGGCCTACTGGTACTCAACTGCCCCCAGGACTTATACACAATGCTATAGTGCCTGGCCACAATGCCAGGGTAGATGCGAACTGAGCAAAGCAAACAGATACTTGCGGTTAGCAGACAGATAGCGTGGTTCTATGACAGTCTAGGTAAAAGGCAGGCTGAGTTCAAGGAATAGTCCAAAATCCAGTCCAAAGTCATACACAGGGAAATCCAATCTAGCAAAGCAGGGCAGACAGACAGGGAGCTTGATCAGGAACAACACATGTATCACTGTCTATCACAAGCATCCAAATGAGGGTCCAGCTGGCTTATAACAGGCTTGGTTTCCACCCAGAGACTGATCATATTAATCAACCTGCAGATGGACAGACAGACAAGGAGAGTGCCATAGCCAAAATGCTGGATGCTGGAATGAGGAACAGGATCACTAAATGCTCCTGACAATTTCATTACAAAGTAAAAATTAAAATCACAATAAAATACATGGGATAGTATTCCCTCCAGAGCAATGGATGTCTTGTATGCTATTCACATTGTTTGTTCCAGTTACATCCCAAAAGGTCAATGTGTTTCACATCAAATAGCTTCTTTAGAGAATTATAATTTTGGTGGCAAAGAGGAATAGCTTAAACATTGCTTCTATAGTGCATGCCAAGAGGCGGTGACCCAATGGTGAGTGCCTACATTCTCATTCTATGGGTAGTCCACTTATTTTAAACTGCATAATACCTCAGGGAAGATTACAATATGCTGTTTTCAGCTCTCTCTAGCCGGTTCCAGCTACAGAAAAGGGCAAACTGCCATAGAAGTAATAAGGCAAGCTGTCTTAGATATAATAAGACACCCAATCTGGGAGGAGCCAAAGAAGGGTTTCCATCTGCACTTAGTAATTATTTTTAACCAGCTCCACTCTCCACTGGTGTACCAGACACAGTTGTACTCAACCAACTCCACTCATAGAGTAGTATGAATAAAACAATCCACTCTGCTGGAGCAGTAATGTCATATGTCTCCTGTCTAAATAAATATTGTTTGCCACTGCACCCTACAATTGTTCCCTTCCAGCTAATGAGCAAGCAGACCCGCCATCTCTGCCTTTTTGAATAGAATAAAAGACATACATTGCTCTGAAGGGAATTCAATCCTGTATATTTTTTTGTGATTTAAATTTTTATTTTGTAAGAAAATTCTTTGTAGTTTTATATACTGTATACAGTACATGTGTCTGTACCCTCTTGTACCACTTGTCAATTTTTTCTTTGTGTTTATACTTAACATGGATGTGATACACCAACAGCAGCCCTTCTTTTTTATATAGTAGATGAGTTACAGAAACCCAGGGGAATCTTTAGGACCCTGGGCCCTGTCATTGTTGTGGGGCCAGAAATTCTAACCATTGCTCTTTGTCACATAGTGCAGCTGTAGCTGAAGGGAAAGGGAAGCAGTGATCAGAGGTGTCCATGCCTGACAGCGGAGCTGGCCGAGTGGAGAGACACACTGACAAGCAGTGGCAGAGAACAGAGGCGTGAAGGAGGATCGCATAGAGGAGATAATGACTATCCTAAGTCAGCAAAGATAAGGAAAGCTGGTGGTGTGAAAGTTACAATCTAGAATAAAACATGTGCTTGGCTGAGCTGAACTTTGCTTGCTATTACATTACTAGGAATGCCTCTACATACACTGGTCATCAGCATGGATGAGTGGACAGCTGATGTGTTTTGTGATTAGCAGTCTGAATGAGCTAGTTTGCTCTGCTGAGTTGAACTTTCAACTAGTCGCTAAAGTCACTTATCTCTGCCTCTCTGCTTGCTATGATCACTGACAATACTGTTTCTGGTCGGCTTCATTAACCCCATCTTTTCTGCCACATGTTACATTGTGCGGCAATGCAAGACAACACTTCTACTCTGGCACGGTGAATGCTGTAAGAGTTTGTAGCATATTCTATATAGCAATCAATCCGTGAGCAGTAATTATGTGCAGTACCTCTAGCAATAAATCAGTTAATAGTAATGATGTGCAGTAATCTCCAGCAACCAATCAGTGAGCGTTAATGATGTGCAGTAACCTCTAGCAACCAATGGGTGAGCAGTAATTATGTGCAGTAACCTCTATCAACCTTTAGAATCAATCAGTGAGCAGGAGCAGTAAGGATTTGCTATAACCTCTAACAACCAATGGGTGAGCAATAATGATGTGCTGTAACCACTAGCAACCAATTAGAGAGTGGTAATGATGTGCAGTAACCTCTAGAAACCAATCAGTGAATGGGAGCAGTAAGGATTTGCAATAACCTCTAGCAACCAATGGGTGAGCAATAATGATGTGCTGTAACCACTAGCAATCAATCAGTGAGTGGTAATGATGTCTAGCAACCTCTAGCAACCAATCAGTGAGCGGCAATGTTGTGCAGTAACCTCTAGTAACAATCAGTGAGTGGGAGCAGTAAGTATTTGCAGTAGCCTCTAGCAACCAATGGGTGAGCAATAATGATGTGCAGTAACCTCTAGCAACCGATCAAATAGTGGTAATGATGTGCAGTAACCTCTAGAAACCAATCAATGAGAGGGAGCAGTAAGGATGTGCAGAAACCTATAGCATCTAATAGGTGAGCAGTAACAATGTGCAGTAACCTCTAGCAACCAATTAGTGAGTGGTAATGATGAGCAGTAACCTCTAGCAACCAGTCAGCAGTATTATGTGCAGTAACCTCTAGGAACCAATCAGTGAGCGGTAATGATGTTCAGTAACCTCTAGCAACCAATGGATGAGCAGTAATTATGTGCAGTAACCTCTAGTAATCCATCAGTGAGCAGTATTGATGTGCAGCAACCTTTAGCAAACAATCAGTGAGCAGGAGCAGTAAGTATTTTCTATAACCTCTAGCAACCAATGGGTGAGCAATAATGATATGCTGTAACCACTAGCAACCAATCAGTGATTGGTAATGATGTGCAGTTGACTCTAGCAACCAACCAGTGAGCGGTAATGAAGTGCAGTAACCTCTAGCAACCAATCAGTGAGTGGGAGCAGTAAGGATTTGCAGTAACCTCTAGCAACCAATGGGTGAGCAATAATGATGTGCCGTAACCTCTAGCAACCAATCAAAGAGTGGTAATGATGTGCAGTAACCTTTAGCAACCAATCAGTGAGAGGGAGCTGTAAGGATGTGCAGTAACCTAAAGCAACTAATGGGTATGCAGTAATGATGTGCAGTAACCTCTAGCAACCAGTGAGCAGTAAGGGCATTCATAACCTCTAGCAACCAATAGGTGAGCGTTAAAGATGTGTAGTAACTTCTAGAAATGAATGGATGAGTGGTAAGGATGTGCAGTAACCTTTAGCAACCAGCCTGCAAGCAGAAATGCTGTGCTATAACCTGTAGCAACTAATCAGTGAGCCGTATTATGTGCTGTAACCTCTGCAACCAATCACAACTGCTGCCTGATCTGCTGCAGTCAAATTGCATCCTGGGGGGGAGGGGGTGGAGGATTGATTTGGTGCTGGGCTGGGGGGAGGGGGGGGTCCAATAAAATGTTTGCCAAGGGTCCAATCAATACTAAAGACAGCTCTGCAGAAACCCAATTATTATGAGAGGCAGAGGCACAACTTCTGATACAAATAGAAATAGCTGCACAAGTTTGGACAATGGTAACCACCGTAAAATGGACTATCATGTACGTACTACTAGTAATGTTATAGTTTGAAAAATTATCTGTTCATTGTATGACAGATCATGTGACCCAGTCTATATGAGCAGTATATAGATTTGATTACTTCACTGTGTCCACAGACAGTTTAACTCTCCAAAAAGACACAGATGTAGAATCCAGTGTAGTTTACTTTAGATAAGTACATTACAATTACAATTACAAGGAAAAATAGCTCCCTTCCCCCATCAACACAGTCATGGGGGAATGCCTCCCGCAATGCTATTGAATTATGTCAGTGGAGGGGTGCAGAAAAGCCTTTTCAGCCGGGAAAATGATTACTGCTAGCAATGATAGCTGCTGGCAGTAATCGCATGTAGAAAAATCTGACAGGTTGGTCCCTGCTGAACCGGCACAATTTCTATCCATGTGTGGCCTGCTTAAGTCTTTTGAGGTATAAAAAGGCAATAACTTAATTTGCCTGACTCTGTAGAGGTAAAAAATTAACCTAGCTCAGCAACACAAGAAGCATGAAACATCTAGCTAAAGACTGTACTGTATTAGGCAAAACTGGAGAGTGACAGGGAAAGAGGGGCGGGTGACAGTATCTCTTCCTACAGAGAATTGTCAGCTCTCCCTAATTGATGGAATAGTCCTGATAATGGGCTAAGTTATCCATCCAGGCTGCTCTTTATTGTTGTCTGTGAACCTATAAACTTCTTAATCCAAATTTTGGAATTGGCTGTGAACCTGAACCATTTCCCTACAGGAAACATAGAAAATGCACAAAACATCAATCATAAACAAGCTGTTGTGGCAGCACAGCCAGGCAACTATCATTTTCAGAAGGTTGTCATAAATAACAGCCCTCATATTACTTTCAGCAATGTTTTTATTCAAATGTATATAACACAGATATTCTTTTATATCAAATGAAATTTTGCAAACTACCATTGTAAAATAGATACTATTTCCCCTAAGCATACATTTTTATTTGGCCTGGTTTCTTGAAACCCTATATTTTTAAAAGGTTACAACTTTTTAAGATCCTGATTGATCTCCTTGCTGGTTTTAGGACAGCGCCTAATGACTGCCTCTCCAAGGCACTGTAATTTACACCATAGTAACCCTGTATAGCTGTCTTCTGTTTGCCTTGTTGATAATACAATTTCAGTCTCTATTTTCTGTATAGCTGACTTAACTCTCACTCATGCATTTGAAATTACTAGAGCCTCTTTTGTTATATCTAATTGTACTTAATTACACTTTCACTGGTTAAGTCATGGAACAATGTTACTTTCAATAAGATCTTTATCCAAAAGATGCCTACAGTTGTCTCCTGACCTGTCCCTAATGCCTTTATTGATGTGAAATAATATGACAATGGACAATGACTGCCTTAGGTCCTAATGACAATTGGTAAAATTATATGCAGATAATAGTAAAAGAGGGCAAGTAAAATTTCCCACTGCTTAAACTACAATATTATGTTGCCACTTTAATGTGGTAGTAAAGTCACTTCTTTGATCTTTACCTACAGGTAAGCCTATAATGAAAAAGGGGGGCACAAATTTGGGGCCCACCTGCATGAGATTGTGGCCAGCACACCTATGTAGGTATTTAGGTTGGTTAGGTAGTGGCTAAGGTTAGACAGGAATTGGGTTACTGTCTCTTCTAAGAATTCTGAATTACAGGTATTGAAGATCCAATAGGAATACTGGGAATTCTCTTGAAGCCTGGAGTTGTCTATAAAGGGCAGCTGCAGTGGGGCTTATTCCTTTTCCTCTGGACCGGAGCAGCAGCAGAAGAACTGCGGCAGAATTGTGGAGCAGAATGAGCTTACCTGTGGTGATGGAATCATTGGTCAGGCAGTTCCTGACAGGCAGAGCCGGTAATGAGGGGGGAGAAGCATGGCTATGTCGCTGTTTGGCATTATCTGAAGAGAGCAATGAGAAAATGTTGGAAGAAGACTTGGCAGGCAGAGCAGCAGCGGAGGATGCGAGTACACAGCAGAGGAGCGCGGGTCAGTGGGTCTACGAGCCTGCCGTCAGGGAGAGACAGCGCCGCAGCATACTGTCGGTGAGGTACAGCCCAGCAGTGGGAGAAGCCAAGAAGAAAGGGGACAGCAGCAGAGAGGAGGCAGAAGATGTCTGCGGCAGGTCAGGTCACCATCGCCAGGGATCAATGGATGGCAGGGCACAGCCAAACAGCCCGTGGAACGGAAAGCAAGGGGGTGGCCATCCTCTCCATGGGCCCCCATACTAAAGGATGTCATTAAGAAGCAGTTACAGCTGGAAGAATGCCAGGTTGAGGACAGGCAGTATGCACCCCTGGCTGAGAGAGCGTGGGTCCCGGTTCATAGTCTGCTGCTGGAAAGGATGGCTCAGCAAGGAATAGGGCAGCCCCCAGTAGCTGGTGAATTGAAAAATTTTCATGCTCTGACTGAATTAATGGATTCTCTGTCCTCTCCGGTAAAATCTTTATCTCCTGCTGTTAACCCTGTCCTTGCCGCTCCTTCTAATTCTCTGTGCTCCTTAGCCCCTGCTATTGTTTCTAGCTTTGTATCTGCTTCTAATTTATCTCAGATTGCCTCACCCCTGGTTAAGACAGTGCAGAATAAAGGACACATTTCTAACACAGTTAATGCAGCTGTGGCTGATAGAAATAGTATACCTAAAGCCTGTATGAAGGATGTTATGTCACGTGAGATTTCTTCCTTAGGGTATCATTTAAGCTTGTCTGTGAAAGAGAAAATATGGAAGGGAGATTTTATAGATATTTTGTCACTTCTCCCTTTCCATAAGGATTTCACGTTTAAATCAGATAGAAGAGGGGAGGATAAGCAGGAGGAGGCTAGGCGCAGACCCGTACCTAGAACTTTTCCAATATTTGGACCATATTTTGGAGGCTCACCACAATTTTGGGGGTCTGGGGTGGTATTTTTATGACGAGTCATTTAGACAGAAGCTATCTATTCACCCTTCGCTCAGGTGGGGCATGAAGGACATGGGTTTGTGGCTGAAATTGATCCTGCCCCAAAAACACTCCTAAACAGAGTTCGGCTGCCCCTAAACAGGCGGCCTATAAAAAGGCCTGTTGTTTTGCGTTTAACGAGCATCAATTTCGGTGGAACGCTTCCTGTAAGTATAGGCACGAATGCGCCTTTTGTGCAGGAGTGCACCCGGTGACCAAATGCTTTAGGATGAATGCTAATGCGGGGTCTAGTCATGTGCAGAGGGATATTTTGCCCAAAGGCCTGCACTCTAGTGAGCATGGAAAGAATGCGCCCATGGCTGGACAAATATCCAAACAGGGAGAAGGCATGTTCTCTCATTGAGGGTTTTTCACAGGGCTTTCCATTGCCCTCCTTTTCAGGGGTCAGTTGTACAGTTATGGACAACCTAAAGTCCCCAAGTAGTTAGGGAAAAGATGTGGAAGGAGATTGCTGAGGGGCGCATTGAGGGCCCTTTTAGGGATCCACCTCTCTGGAATTTTCGCATCTCCCCGTTAGGGGCGGTTCCTAAGAAGGAGCCCAATGCGTTCTGCCTCATACATAACCTGTCTGTTACAGATCAGCTGCGGTGCTGATCTGTGTCTTACCTGTTACTGCTGTAGGTCGGCTGGTTCCTGTTGTTCCACAGCTTGTGTTCAGCTCTTGCTGCACTCAGCAGTTATGGGTGTCGCCAGCTTCACCTGTTGCCTTTATATACTTCCTTTCTGCTACTTCCTGTCCAGCCTCCCATGTGCTTCACTATTTAAATTCCACTCAGACCAGATTCTGGTTGCTTGAGTAACACTTGTTTCTGAGCTCCCTTCGTGTAACCTGCTTTAACCTGACCTCTCATGAACTGATCTCTTGTGTATCGACTTGGCTAGTTCTCCTGATTATGGTGTCTGCTGCCCGTCCTGACCTTGGCTCGCTATCCGGCTCTCCTTTGCTTCATCCATCCATCCGTGTCTGACAGTGTCTTCTGGTACTCCCCTAGCGAGCAGGGTGAACCCGGGGGTCGTGACCTGGGGTCAGCGCGCAGCTAAGCCCAAACTCTCGTGAGGGGGTCCCTGGCAGAATACCGGCTGGCCCTTAGATTCCACGCCCTGGGGGATCCCATGTCACCTGCTCGCCTGTGCACTCACAGCAGTAGTACCTTGACACTGTCATTTCCAAAGGGTCCCTCTTTAAACAATGACATAGATATGTCATTGTGTTCAGTCTCTCATGCAACGTTTGAAGATGCAATTGCTAAAATTAGGTCTTGTGGTCTGGGGGGCTTTGATGGCTAAAGTCGATATAAAATCGGTCTTTTCGCCTTTTGCCAATCTCCCCAGCTGCTTTCAGCTCCCTTGGTTTCCATTTTGACAATTGTTACTTTTTCAACAAGTGTCTTCCAATGGGTTGCTCTTTATCATGTTCGAACTTCGAAGATTTTTCTACTTTTCTTCATTGGGTGGTTTGTTCTCAATCAGGACAGCGTGGTCCACTACCTGGATGACTTTTTATTTGTTGGTCCGGTCGACGGTATACTTTGTACGAGTTTGCTGCAAACCTTTTGGTTAATCTCACCGTTTTTCAGAGTTCCGTTATCGGAGAAGACGTGTTCACTTTCGTCATTGGAGTTCCTGAGGATTCATATAAATACTGTTAGAATGGAATTCAGTTTGTCAGAGGTGAAAATGGGGAAATTGAGATTTTTGTTGGCACGTTGTTTGCGGAAGAAAAAAGTGCTTTTGAAAGAGATGCAGTCACTCTTAGGAATTTTTGCCTTTGCATGCAGGATTATGCAGCATTTTTTCACGACGGCTTCATCTTGCTATTTCGGGCCTGAAGTCTCCGTTTGCCCATATCAGGTTGACCAATTCCCTGAAGGAGGATTTGCGGGTTTGGGCAAGGTTTTTGGAGAATTATAATGGGCAGTCCTTGTTTCAGCACGATTTTGTGTTTGCCCCGGACTTTTGGCTATTTACTCATGAGGTGGGTTCAAAGGGTTTTGCATAAAGGGCACTGGGCGGGGGGGGGTAGGCTCACTTGCTGGTTGCTGTCTGGCTTACCAGTGCCCATCAATGCTGACCACTAAACTGACTTACCGGATGCACGCACTGACCTACCTGACACCTGCACTGACCTACCTGACACCTGCACTGACCCAAATCACACATGCACTGACCCAACTGACATATGCACTGACCTACCTGACACATGCACTGACCTACCTGACACCTGCACTGACCTAACTGACACATGCACTGACCTACCTGACACATGCACTAACCTAACTGACACATGCACTGACCTACCTGACAACATGCACTGACCTACCTAACTTTTCCACGTAAGACTTCAGGTGACCTCTTGACCCTCTGCAGCTCAGCCTTACCTGTAGTGTGTGACGTGTCCATCCCATTCATGACCAGTCAGACAGCAGGCTGCACGCTCCAGGCAGTCAGAGCCAGGTTAGGAGAGCCGCTTGCGGCCGGCCCATTTACACAGAGCGAACGCCGGATTTTTTAGTGCTCATCCCAGCCACTGTGTAGTTCCTGCCTCTTGGACCCGGCTGCGCCTATGATGGACACCATACGTCCCGCGGTCCCGGCATTGGACCAGTGTGACATCCATTATAGGTGCTGCAGAATCCTGGAGGCGGGACTTATGTCACTCACTGGCCACGCTCGATCCTCGCTGGCTGTGCTGAGTGAGACAGTCAGTGACTGTCTGACTCTTTGCATACGGCTGCTCGGACTTGGGGCTATCAATACAATTGTGAATGCCCAAAACCCGGGGCTTTTTGGGGGCTGGAGTGCTGGACCCGCACTCGCGGGTCCAGCACTCCTCAGCCCCCCTTCTCAACGCCATTGGATTGAGCTGTGGGGAGCCTATTTTACAAACAGATGAATTTTGGTTTGAGACCGATAATAAGAAAGTTCTTTTTGCGTTAAATTGCCTTTCTTCCAGCTCGTTGTGGTTCATTAAAGTAATGAGACAAAAAGTTTTTTTATGTCTTAAATACAATATTTGGCTAAAAGCTAAATACATGTTGGAAGTTGAATACTTTAGCTGACTCCTTGTCACGGTTTCAGATGGACCGTTTTCTACAGTTGATGCCAGATACAGACGAAGAGGGCACCAGGTGTCCAGGTCACATGTGAATGTTAGTATGAAGTTGGCATCAGAGGCTATCAAGGGATCGGTGGCGTCCAAGACTTGGGCTGGTTATTCGGCAGCTTGGAGGAGTTGGTTATCATTTGCCAGCAATACCAGTTTTAATGGCAGCATGCCGTCGGAAGGAGGGATTTGGGCTTTTGTGTCATCCCTCATGCAGCAAGGTTTTTCCAGCAGTCATCTAGTGAAGTCATTAGCAGGTATCTCCTTTTCTGTCATTTGAAAGGATTACCATCATGTTTGTCGTATTTTTCGATAAAGCAAGCAATTAAAGGGTACAAAAGGAGGACGTTTGTGTCAGATAGGAGAAGGCCAATTTCACCGGAAATGCTTAGTGGCCTTTGTGCAATGACATCAGCAGTCTGCTATTCTGAGTATGAAGCCTTGCTTCTCAGAACAGCTTTTGTAGTGAGATTTTTTGGGCATTCTACATTTCGGAGCTGGTGCCAGGCTCCAAATATGGCTGCTCGGGCATCCTTTATGATCGGGCATATGTGGAACAATCAACAGTTCACATCTTGCTGCAGCGTTCTAAAATGGACCAGTGTGGTGAGGGTTCATGGGTTACCTTGCTGGTGCATGGCGACAAGTCGGTGTGCCCAGTATGTGGGTGGTTGGGCATTTCCTCATACATTCCAACTTAGTACCTCTTTCTAAATACGAGTTTAATTTTATATTGCAAAAATGCATTGGGATAACGGGTTTACAGGGCTTTAAGTTCTCTTCTCATTCATTTAGAATAGGTGCAGCTTCGGAAGCAGCCAGGAGGGATCTTGAGGAATCGGCCATTAAAGAACTGGGGAGGTGAAGGTATAAATGTTTTAGATTCTATATAAGACCTAATTTGTTTAATTTTCCAGACTTACACCGCACAGTATGGATTCTGGGACACTCTTTTGTCCACTGGGCACGTAAAAGAGCGGCTCAACGTAATTACTCTTTAAACTTGTCCTTACATCCAGAATGATTTGAGTTATTTTGGAAGGGCATGTGAGGCCTTCAATGGTATCAGTTATATTTTCATTTAACAAGATTATTTCAGGTTTGTCCCCTGCCCCCCATTTTAGTGGTTCATGTAGGAGGTAGCGAATTAGGTAGCATTAGGACACTGGACTTGTTATTCATGATGAAAAGGGATCTTCCCGGCATCAAGATTACTTCCCCAAATACGACTATCGTATTTTCAGAAATAATTCCACATCTTTCTTGGCTGTCCTCGCCTCAGAGGAAAGTGATGGAAAGAATGAGGAAAAGGGTGAACAGGGCCATGCCATGGAAAAATACATGTCCAGTAGGGATGAGCTTCGTGTTCGAGTCGAACCCATGTTCGACTCGAACATCGGCTGTTCGCCCGTTTGCCGAATTGTGAACGATATGGGCCGTTCGCGCCAAATTTGTGTGGCGCGTCACGGCCCATAATTCACTGCGGCATCGCAGTGCATTGCTTGCTGATGATTGGCCAAGCATGCACTATGACCCGCATGCTTGGCCAATCACAGCGCCGCCTGAACAGAGAGCCGTAATTGGCCAAAGCCAAGGAGGCTTTGGCCAATTATGGCTCAGGGGATTTAGTACACGCCCCACACTATATAAGGCCGCCTGCACGGCGGCCCTGTGTAGTGTGTGTTCCGGCGTTCATTGAGAGAGAGAGAGAGAGACAGACAGTGTCATTTGATTTGAGTTAGATAGATTAGGCAGAACAGTCAGTCAGTTAGCTGCACTTACAGTGTATTGTGTATATATATGCATCCCAGGTGTTGCATATATATATATATATACACTGTATTCAGTTTAGCTAGATCCGTTCCTGTTATCTTCTAGACTATTTACATTTAGTGCAGTGCGTCCTGCTCACAGTGTTCAGCTAGATCCGTTCCTGTTATCTTCTAGACTATTTACATTTAGTGCAGTGCGTCCTGCTCACAGTGTTCAGCTAGATCCGTTCCTGTTATCTTCTAGACTATTTACATTTAGTGCAGTGCGTCCTGCTCACAGTGTTCAGCTAGATCCGTTCCTGTTATCTTCTAGACTATTTACATTTAGTGCAGTGCGTCCTGCTCACAGTGTTCAGCTAGATCCGTTCCTGTTATCTTCTAGACTATTTACATTTAGTACAGTGCGTCCTGCTCACAGTGTTCAGCTAGATCCGTTCCTGTTAAATTCTAGACTATTTACATTTAGTGCAGTGCGTCCTGCTCACAGTGTTCAGCTAGATCCGTTCCTGTTATCTTCCTACTGACAGGCAGGCTTGTCTGGTTACAGTATACAAAGCTACCTGAAGAAAATTATTGGTGTTCTATTTGATCCTATTAGTACCACGGTCAGGCAGCTAGACTATTTACATTTAGTACAGTGCGTCCTGCTCACAGTGTTCAGCTAGATCCGTTCCTGTTATCTTCCTACTGACAGGCAGGCTTGTCTGGTTACAGTATATAAAGCTACCTGAAGAAAATTACTGGTGTTCTATTTGATCCTATTAGTACCACGGTCAGGCAGTTAGACTATTTACATTTAGTACAGTGCGTCCTGCTCACAGTGTTCAGCTAGATCCGTTCCTGTTATCTTCCTACTGACAGGCAGGCTTGTCTGGTTACAGTATATAAAGCTACCTGAAGAAAATTACTGGTGTTCTATTTGATCCTATTAGTACCACGGTCAGGCAGTTAGACTATTTACATTTAGTACAGTGCGTCCTGCTCACAGTGTTCAGCTAGATCCGTTCCTGTTATCTTCCTACTGACAGGCAGGCTTGTCTGGTTACAGTATATAAAGCTACCTGAAGAAAATTACTGGTGTTCTATTTGATCCTATTAGTACCACGGCAGCAGGGCTCGTTCCTGCGTTCCAACTAGAGTGTCTGTGAGGGGTTGCAGTGTTGTGGCACCAGCACCAGTGCCTAAGGCCTAATTTTTCAGCTCCTGTTCAACAGGGGCATGTAATTACAATTCTTGATCTAATATTTCACAGCAGGGCCCTGTGAGGGCTTACAGTGTTGTGGCCACAGCAACACCTAAGGCCCAAATTTCTACTGCGTATATAGGGCAGGACCCTACTTTCAAACATCTAACTTACAAACGACTCCTATTTGCAAACGGAAGGAGACAACAGGAAGTGAGATGAAATCTACCCCTAGGAAGGGAAATTCTCTCCTGTAAGAGTTAATATGGGAAAACAATTTCTCCTTTCCACTGATGCTTTCCAATCCTTGTTCCACAAAAAAACCCAAATTTTCAAAAAACATTTTTCATTGGGACAAAAAGTGAGGTGAAATCTTCTGAAGAGGAGGAAAGACAGCAAAACAAATGTCACAGGGGTGATAACCCTTCCCTATGTTTTCCAAAAAGTTTAAAAAAGATTTTTTGGCTGGAGCTAAACACGTTAAAAATGTACCCGTTCAAAATTACAAAGAGATTCTACTTAACAACAAACCTACAGTCCCTGTCTTGTTTGCACCGCCTGTATACTGCTGTTCAGAGTATATAGGGCCTTTCCTTATTTTAATTTGGGTGCGGGGTTCCCCTTAATATCCATACAAGACCCAAAGGGCCTGGTAATGGACTGGGGGGTACCCATGCCGTTTGTCTCACTGATTTTCATCCATATTGCCAGGACCCGATATGACATTAAACCCGCAAGCAGTTTTAAATGAGTTTTTTTCCTTTAAAAATGACATTTGGTGCAGGGACTGTTCTAAACACGGGAAACACGCGTCACTTTACAGGCATACTATAGACACCCCCCAGGTACGATATTTAAAGGAATATTTCACTTTTTTTTTTTTACTTTAAGCATCATTAAAATCACTGCTCCCGAAAAAACGTCCGTTTTTAAAAGTTTTTTTTGCATTGATACATGTCCCCTGGGGTAGGACCCGGGTCCCCAAACCCTTTTTAGGACAATACCATGCAAATTAGCCTTTAAAATGAGCACTTTTGATTTCGAACGTTCGAGTCCCATAGACGTCAATGGGGTTCTAACGTTCGTGCGAACTTTCGGTCCGTTCGCAGGTTCTGGTGCGAACCGAACCGGGGGGTGTTCGGCTCATCCCTAATGTCCAGTATTGGTGGTTTGTCATATCGGCATGTGGATTTGGAGGGTGGTATCCCCAGGTTTTACAGGGCAGATGGGGTTCACCTCTCGGAAGTAGGTGTTGATTTATTTAATTTGGGCTTACAGTCCAGGATCAAGATGGCCACAGTGATGGGGGTGGGCCGATCTTGATTTCAAGTCTGGCTGGTGGAGACTTAACTGGGCAGTTTAATAATTTTGTGTGCATTAAAGTTATGATAAAGTTATGTTATAAAGTTAAAGTTATAAAGGTATGATAAAGTGGGACATTTTTATTTTTTTATTTTTTAATAAAGGACTTGTCCCAAGTTGTGTCTTGTTTTTTGTATCATTTTGACACTTTTTTTGTGAAATGGTTGGGGTACATCTGTACCCCGTTACCATTTCACACAGGGGGGAGGCTGGGATCTGGGGGTCCCCTTGTTAAAGGGAGCTTCCAGATTCCGATAAGCCCCCCGCCTGCAGACCCCACAACCACCAGGCAAGGGTTGTGGGGATGAGGCCCTTGTCCCCATCAGCATGGGGACAAGGTGCTTTGGGGGATACCCCAAAGCACCCTCCCCATGTTGAGGGCATGTGATCTGGTACGGTTCAGGAGGAGGGGCACTCTCTCGTCCCCCCTCTTTTTCTGTGGCCTGCCAGGTTGCGTGCTCAGATAAGGGTCTGGTATGGATTTTTGGGGGGAACCCCACCCCATTTTTTAAAAAATTTTGGCGCGGAGTTCCTCTTAAAATCCATACCAGACCTGAAGGATCTGGTATGGATTTTGAGGGGGACCCCTACCCCAATTTTTAGAAAGAAAAATTGGTGCAGGGTTCCCCTTAATATCCATACCAGACCTGAAGGGCCTGGTATTGAATTTGGGGGGACCCCCATGCAATTTTTTTTTAAATTTTGGTTCGGAGTTCCTCTTAATATTCATACCAGACCCAAAGGGCCTGGTAATGGACTGGGGGGAATCCCATGCCATTTTTTTCAATGACTTTTATCTGTATTGCCGGACCCGACAATTCATTACAGCCGCTAGAATTTTAAATTACTTTTTTTCCTTTAGAAATGTCATTTTGTGCAGGGACTGTTCTAAACATGGGAAACATGCGCCACTTTACAGGCTTACTATAGACACCCCCCAGGTATGAAATTTAAAGGAATATTTCACTTTTATTGTTTCACTTTAAGCATTATTAAAATCACTGCTTCCGAAAAAAATTACATTTTTAAAACTTTTTTTGTATTGATACATTTGCCCTGGGGCAGGACCCGGGTCCCCAAACACTTTTTCTGACAATACTAAGCATATAAGCCTTTAAAATTAGCACTTTCATCACGATCATACTACAAATAACTATGGTAGCATATAGTAATCCTGTAACAATAAGCTAAACACTGAAGGGGGTGGACAATTGTGTGCAACCTAAATCATGGTGTAACAATGTGACCTGTAATAAGTATCATAACAAGATGTCCGTGAGACCGTAGTAAGGAAAGGGAGCTGGTGTAGAATCCAGCCAAGCTAAGGGTAGAACTGTTACGACAGTGGTGTGCTTCTAGAGTCCAAAATCCAAGGGTGCCAGTTTCTATTAAAGCGCTTAATGGACATGTTGGCCTTGGCAAAGGAAAATTCCATCTGAAAGTGCTGGTTAAGTAGGTGGATGGCATCTCTTAGTACAGGTGGGTCGGTTGATTTCCACTTCTTTGCCATTGTCAGTCTTGCAGCAATGAGAATGTGTGTGACTAGGGATGAGCTTCGAGTTCGAGTCGAACTCATGTTCGACTCGAACATTGGCTGTTCGCAAGTTCGCCGAACACCGAACAATTTGGGGTGTTCGCGGCAAATTCGAATGCCGCGGAACACCCTTTAAAAGTCTATGGGAGAAATCAAAAGTGCTAATTTTAAAGGCTTATATGCAAGTTATTGTCATAAAAAGTGTTTGGGGACCCGGGTCCTGCCCCAGGGGACATGTATCAATGCAAAAAAAAAGTTTTAAAAACGGACGTTTTTTCACCGGGTGGCCCCGCCCCCCGTTATTTAAGAACCGTCAGACGAGGAGACGCCGTCACACAGCGGGAGCCTCCCTCCATGCATGGATGCGGAGCGGCCCGGAGAAGAAAATTAAGAAGAGAAGATGAAGATGAAGAAGATGAAGAAGATGAAGAAGATGAAGAAGAGAAGAGGATGAAGAAGAAGATGAAGAGAAGAGCGGGAGCCTCCCCTCATGCCATGGGTGCGGAGCGGCCCGAGGAGAAGAAGATAGAAGACGCCGCGGAGGAGATGCTGGACGAGAACGCCGGAGGAAGAACCAGAAGAGCCAGAAGAACCAGAAGATGAAGAAGATGAAGGAAGATAGAAGAAGCATTTAAATAAAGGAATTGTCAAAAACTGTCTCTTGTCATTTTTAACTATTTTGACACTTTTTTAGTGAAATGGTAGGGGTAAGTACCCCCTTACCATTTCACACAGGGGGGGGCGGGATCTGGGGGTCCCCTTGTTAAAGGGGGCCTCCAGATTCCGATAAGCCCTCCGCCCGCAGACCCCCACAACCACCGGCCACGGTTGTGGGGATGAGGCCCTTGTCCTCATCAACATGGGGACAAGGTGTTTTGGGGGGCTACCCCAAAGCACCCTCCCAATGTTGAGGGCATGTGGCCTGGTACGGTTCAGGAGGGGGGGGCCGCACTCTCATCCCCCCCTCTTT
This sequence comes from Lithobates clamitans, assembly GCA_037952925.1. NCBI lineage: Eukaryota > Metazoa > Chordata > Amphibia > Anura > Ranidae > Lithobates > Lithobates clamitans. The sequence continues at coordinate 202,783 of JBBGZY010001175.1, read as the reverse complement.
TCCTGCGGCCTGCCAGGTTGCGTGCTCGGATAAGGGTCTGGTATGGATTTTTGGGGGAACCCCACGCCGTTTTTTTTTTTTTTTGGCGCGGGGTCCCCCTTAAAATCCATACCAGACCTGAAGGGTCTGGTATGGAATTTAGGGGGAACCCCACGTCATTTTTTTTTTTAAATTTTGGCCGGGGTTCCCCTTAATATCCATACCAGACCTGAAGGGCCTGGTATGGAATTTAGGGGGACCCCCCCATGTCATTTTTTTTTTTTTTTATTTTGGTTCGGGGTTTCCCTGTGGGGAATTCCCATGCCGTTTTTATCAATGAACTTTTATGTGTATTGTCGGACCGGCAATTCATTAATAGCCGCGGTAGTTTTAAATGAGTTTTTTCCTTCGAAATGTCATTTTGCTGTCAGACTGTTCTAAACACGGGAAACATGCGCCCCTTTACAGGCATACTATAGACACCCCCCAGGTACGAAATTTAAAGGGATATTACACTTTTATTGTTTGACTTTAAGCATTATTAAAATCACTGCTCCTGAAAAAAACGGCCGTTTTTAAAACTTTTTTTTGCATTGATCCATGTCCCCTGGGGCAGGACCCAGGTCCCCAAACACTTTTTATGACAATAACTTGCATATAAGCCTTTAAAATTAGCACTTTTGATTATTCATGTTCGTGACCCATAGACTTTAACGGTGTTCGCGTGTTAGAGCGAACTTTTTTCCTGTTCGCATGTTCTGGTGCGAACCAAACAGGGGGGTGTTCGGCTCATCCCTATGTGTGACCAGTGTTTGCAGATGGGAGGGCATTGTTGGGATCAAGAGACCTAGGAGTAGGTCAAGCGGGGACAGAGATTGGGATATACCACACAGAGACTCAATTAGGTTATGTACTTGTCTCCAAAAATTTTTAACAAGGTGGCACTCCCACCATATGTGTGAAAGAGATCCAATATCAGCATATCGCCTCCAACAATTTGGGGAGATGTTCGGGTAGATTTTCGCTAGCCTTTCTGGGGTGAAATACCATTTGTGAAAAAGCTTTTGTGTTGCTTCCCAGTGGTTAATGCAATGCGACAGGCGTAAGGGTAATGTGAGGGCCTTCGGCCATTGTATTTCTGAAGGCGGTTGGTCTAACAGTGAGGACCAGTACTGTGAGGAAGAAGACAGATGGTTAGTAGTTGGTTTAGTGAGCAGTTTGTACATAAAAGAGATTCCTTTGGCCTTGGGTGTAGCTATATTGTAGAACTTGAGTATAGGGAGTGAAACATCGTCTGAGGTTGACCAGGAAATTTTTGATAGGCTAGATCTAATCCTCAGGTAAAGAAAAAACGTGTGTTTGGTTAGTCCATATTTTTGCATTAATTGCTCAAATGAAAGCAGACCTGATGATGAGAAGAGCATACCTAAATAGCGGATGCCGGCTTTTGTCCATTCTGAGAGAGGTAAGTCCGGGGAGATAAGGTGTAGTGCCTCAGTGGGTATTGCTGTCAGAGTGTCCTTTGATATCCCTCCCTTGAGTTGCAGTATTGAGGTCCAAATTCTTCTGGAGGATGTAATGGTATCAAGAGGGTACCTTTTGGGGTGGGGGTTGAGCCACAGTGCGGTTAGAAAATGTTTAGGGTCCGTGGGTAGTAGGTTGGCTTCAATTTGTTTCCAGGTTGTGTGATGTTTGTCTGACCACCATGTTTTCAGTTGGTCCAGAATAGTTGCTCGGTGATATGCTTGGACATCCGGGGCTCCCAGGCCTGCATGTTGAACTGGGGTTGTGAGTATGACTTTTTTTATTCTAGGTCTTTTTTGTAGCCAAATAAAGCCGTTGATGATCCCTTGGATTTTTTTTATCTGATTTTGCGCTAGAGGAAGAGGTAATGTACAAAAAAAATATAGGACATGGGGGAGTAAATACATTTTTGTCTGAGCTATCCTACCAGCCCAAGAGGCTGGAACCCTACCTAGATCTTTTGCTAGTTGTGTAAGCTTGCCCACGAGGTCTTCAAAATTGGTTCTCAATAGCATCTGACTTGGGAAAGTTAGTTGGATACCCAAGTATGGGAGAAAGGAGTTGGAGGCCCAAGCAAAGGGGGAGCTAGCGGTAATGGTATTTAAAGTTTGAGAGTCTAGGCCAAGGTTAAGCATTAGGGATTTACTGTGATTTAGTTTATACATTAATACTGCGCTGAACATGTCAAGGACTCGTTGGACTGCTGGAAGAGAAACGAGCGGATTGGTTAGAGTAATGATCACATCATCCACGTATAAACTGATTTTGTGATCGGTTTGTCCAATTTTTATACCCGTGATCGAGAAGTCAGATCTAATGATTTGTGCTAAGGGCTCCATTATCATGGCAAAAATTAGAGGGGACAACGGGCACCCCTGTCTCGTGCCATTAGTAATTTGGAATGGGTTGGAAACAACCCCCGACGTCCAAATGCGTGCAGATGGGTGAGTGTATAGGCCTAGTATGGCAGAGAGAAAGGTGCTCGAAAGTCCAAATTTTTGGAGCACTGCCTCCATGTACGGCCAATATACCCTATCGAACACCTTCTCTGCATCCAAAGATAGGAAGAGAGAAGGCGTTCGAGTGTGGTTTCTGTCCATTGGATAAGGTCAATAAAACGTCTAGTTCCATCTGAGGCTTGCCTGCCGGGCATAAATCCCACTTGGTCAGGATGAATAATCTGGGGGATGATGGTGGAGAGGCGTTGTGCCAAGAGTTTGGCGTAGATTTTGGTGTCTGTGTTGAGGAGTGATATCAGCCTGTAGTTGGCTGGGTTGTCTGGGGGCTTACCCGGTTTGGGAATGGTAACCACTAGGGCATCGAGGGATTCCTTAGGGATTATGCCTGTGGTAGCAAATTGATTATACATAGCACATAGGTGGGGGACTAAGGGTTGGGCAAATCGTTTATAATATTCATTGGATAGTCCGTCAGGTCCTGGCGCTTTATGTAGAGGTATGTTGTTTATCACTTTTTGAATTTCGGTCTGTGAAAAAGGAGTCGTTAGAGAGTCAAGTTGTTCTGGAGAAATCGAGGGGAGGGAGATAGAGGATAAAAAAAATGTTATGTCATCTTGGGTGGGTGCGAGATGGGGGTCTGTTTTCGTAAGGTTGTAAAGTTTGGTGTAAAAATTACCAAATTCGTTGGCAATATCTAACGGATTGGTCAAGTGTTTGCCCTGGGGATTTGTGATAAATGCAATTTTTTTATTAGAAAGTTGTTTTTTAAATTGTTTGGCCATAAATGCTCCTGATTTATTGGCCGATGAGTATATCTGAAGTCGTAGTCGCTTGATAAAGTAATCAAAATTTTTGTGGAGATGACCACTGAGTTGGGATCTAAGCTTAAGTTCTGAAGAAATAGTATTAGAGGGGGATCTCTTGTTTGTTATTTCAAGAGATTGAATTTGTTTCAGGAGGGACTCGGTTATATAAGAGTGTTGTTTTTTAGCCTGGGCCCCAAGTTTAATAAAAAGACCTCGTAGACAAGCCTTGTGAGCATTCCAAACAATAGCACAGTCAGTTACAGAATTGACATTTTGCTGGAAATAATTATCAATCTCAGATTGTATCTGACACTCAAAGGAGGGGTTGTTGAGAAGGGAGGTGTTTAATCTCCAGACCGTATGTCTAGTAGCTTGGGAAGGGGTTGCTAGTTTGTTTGTGACTGGAGCATGGTCAGACCACGATATAGTGCCTATGGTGGAGGCAGTGATAGATTGTAGTAGGTGTTTATCTGTTATGAATAGGTCAATTCGGGAATAAGATTGGTGCGGGGGGGGAGGTGTAGTCTCTCTCCTCATCGTGCATGCACCTCCATGTGTCATATAGATCTTCTTTTTTTGAGAATATTTGATATTGCTGAGGGCCTACTTCTCGCAGCATTGGAAGTATCAAGTGTAGGGTCAATTACTTCATTAAAATCTCCACAAATTATCAGGGGGGAGGATCTGTAAGGAGCTAGTTTGGCAAAGAGAGTGGCATAGAATCTTTTTTGGGCTGTATTGGGGGCATAAATGTTAACTATAGTGAGAGGGCGGTTGTCAAATGTGGCTGATAGGATTAAGAATCTGCCATCTTCGTCACTTTCACAATGATGGAGCTTAAAATGTATTGTTGCGTTTATGGCAATCATTACTCCTCTCTTTTTTTTAGGGGCGCTTGCAAAGAAGCAGTGGGGATATTTGTGACTGCATTGGGGTTGTTTAAGCTTAGCAAAGTGTGTTTCCTGGGCGCAGATTACATCTGCCCGTTGTTGTAGTGCTTCTTTCCATAAGAGGTTGCGCTTAAATGGTGAGTTTAGGCCTTTAACATTGAGGGAGGTAATCGAGAGTGTCATAGTGGTATTACAGTTATGAGGGCCTGGGCAGAGGGAGAGAGACTTCACCTATTGTTGATGGATGTGAAATACACAAGTAGATAAATGAATGCCGTATATGGTACAGGTATACAGGTATATGACCAAAACCAGTGAGTTGCTAAATACAAACAATCTAAAATTCTAGGAGAAAAATATAATCAATGCAGATTAATCTGTGCTGTAATCAAGAAAAATCAAGAAAAAAAAGAACAAAAAATCTGAAAAAATGTGTGCTTAGCACAACTTTAAACCTGAGGGGTGGTGAAGAGAAGGTAAAGATGTGTCGCCCAGGCTGGATATAAGTAGATCTGGGGACCTGGGCTTATACCAAGGTTAGGTCTTTTTGGGAGCTTTATTCGCCATATTTCTGGAGTCAGATGGCTTGCGGGAGGGAGTAGCTTGTTCCGCTTCTCTGGAAGCTATGGGGAGTAAACCCCAATTGGTGAGCTTCTTGTAGCCATCTTTCGGAGAGAGAATAGGTACGATCTTATGTTGGAGTATGGAAGTCACAGGGGCGAAAGCTCTGCGCATCTCTATTGTGGCCGGGGACAGGTCAGTGAACAGCTTGATATTATTGTAAGGGGCTGGCAGAGGTGTCACGGATCTGGCGGCAGAGAGAACTTGTTCCTTAACATGGAAGAAATGTATACGCGCCAAGATATCTCTAGGAATATCATCGGAGAGGTGTGGCGGTTTAGCAATTCTGTGGGCCCGGTCGATTAAGGTGTCGCGGGCGTTAAGGCGTGGGAGTAAGGCTGAGATAAGTTGTTGCAAATAAGGAGTAATTTCGTTCGGTTTGACCGATTCAGGGATGCCTCGGAATTTGATGTTGTTTCGCCTAGAGCTTCCAAATACGCCAATTTCATTTTAATACGGAGAATTTCTTCCGATTGATGCTCATGAGCATCTAACATTTCGTTGTGTGCCTTAGAGTAATCTTGCAGATTTTCTTCTAGAGCGTCTGTATGCTCTTCTAGGCAGTCTATTTTGTCATGCATCTGGGATAATGACATTTGGAGCTCTCTGTGCAGATCCTGCTGCAGTGTAAGAAGCATAGATTTCAGCATAGCTTCAGACACTGTGTTGTCAGTGACAGGTATAGCAGCCAGGGAGGGAGTATTTTGGGTGTTGTGTGTCCCTGCAACAACATGGGACCATAGCTGCTTCTTTGCATGTGGCTCTTTATTTGGGGAATGTGCAGGGGAGGTAGCCAGCCTCTTACCTCTGTCTTGCTGCAGTCCTCCTGGGGATTCCTCTGGAGGGGGATGAGTGTCCATGCTGTCCCTGTTAGTTGATGTGGCCATAATTCCTTGGAGAGGGATTGCTGAAGAAGTAGCAGGCAGGCCATCTGGGTTGTTGTTGAAGCGAGCACTGTCGCTTTCATCAGCGCCATCTTGGGCCTTCTGCATGGCGGCGGCCGTCGGGTAATAGTGGGTGAGACGGCGGGGATTCGGCGGCTTGTAACGCCGCATCGATGTGCCCAGGAGTCTCCCCAGTCCTTCCCTGCTTCTGTGATGTGAGCAGCGGGAAGGAAAGTAGCTAGGGGTTGCTGGTATCCAGGTCGTGGAGCGGAGCTCGGACTTCAGGCAGCCATCCTGGTCCGCAGCAGGCCTCTCCCATAGACTTTTAAAGGGTGTTTCGCGGCTTTCGAATTTGCTGCGAACACCCCAAATTGTTCACTATTCGCCAAGCAGGCGAACACCCGATGTTTGAGTCGAACTTATGTTTCGACTCGAACATCGGGCTCATCCCTATACAGTACTTACTGAACTATGATCTCTTTGCACTGTTTTTTTTTTTTTTGAGTTTTTTTGTTTGTCCACATGATCCTGGAGCTTCGCCCACTGGTCACCCTGCAGCATTGGATCTTTGTACCTTACAAGAGATGCCAGTTTCATAGGTTTACCCGTGACCAATTAGCTAATTAGCAGGGCTTCCACACAGCACATTTTTGGCAATTTATTTTATGTGCATTAGAAAGCACTATTGCAGGCCTTAGTGACTATATGAATAGTGGTTTGTAACTGGAACTAGGCTTGAGCACCTGTTTTATCTTTTGTTTCTTAAAGCTGCATTGCATGTGGAATTTTGTTAAAAATGTAATTAAAGGTGAACCATAAATTGAGGGGGTGAGAACCTGAGCTATGTCTGACAGCAACCAATACCCAGGGGGTAAAAACTAGCTTTTCCATTTTACAATTATAAGCCTGTGAACTTGTGGGGCTCAGGTACAAGGGTTGTATTGTAGGCTATATTGGAATAAATGCCCAAAAGTGCATTTAAGGTTGCATCTGATGACAAAATTAAAGTAGGAGAAGATTAAAGATCAATGTTTAGTAAACAGATTATGCATTTCTTTCACAAGTTAGAGCTCATGTCACGTGCCTTCTTTTCAAATACAAACACAGCATTTCTCAAGAAATAGCGGTGTTTGACCTATTTTGCCTGCTATTCAAACACACCTTAACCACTTCAGCCCCGGAAGGTTTTACCCCCTTCCTGACCAGAGCACTTTTTACAATTCGGCACTGCGTCGCTTTAACTGCTAATTGCGCGGTCATGCAATGCTGTACCCAAACAAAATTTGCGTCCTTTTCTTCCCACAAATAGAGCTTTCTTTTGATGGTATTTGATCACCTCTGCCGATTTTTTTTTTTGCGCTATACATGGAAAAAGACCAAAAATTTTGAAAAAAAATGATATTTTCTACTTTTTGTTCTAAAAAAAATCCAATAAACTCAATTTTAGTCATACATTTAGGCCAAAATGTATTCGGCCACATGTCTTTGGTAAAAAAAATGTCAATAAGTGTATTCTTATTGGTTTGCGCAAAAGTTATAGCGTCTACAAACTAGGGTACATTTTCTGGAATTTACAAAGCCTTTAATTTATGACTGCCTATGTCGTTTCTTGAGGTGCTAAAATGGCAGGGCAGTACAAAACCCTCACAAATGACCCCATTTTGGAAAGTAGACACCCCAAGAAAATTGCTGAGAGGCATGTTGAGCCCATTGAATATTCATTTTTTTTGTCCCAAGTGATTGAATAATGACAAAAAAAAAAAAAATTACAAAAAGTTGTCACTAAATGATATATTGCTCACACAGGCCATGGGCATATGTGGAATTGCACCCCAAAATACATTTAGCTGCTTCTCCTGAGTATGGGGATACCACATGTGTGGGACTTTTTGGGAGCCTAGCCGCGTACGGGGCCCCGAAAACCAATCACTGCCTTCAGGATTTCTAAGGGCGTACATTTTTGATTTTACTACTCACTACCTATCACAGTTTTGAAGGCCATAAAATGCCCAGATGGCATAAAACCCCCCAAATGACCTAATTTTGGAAAGTAGACACCCCAAGCTATTTGCTTTGAGGCATGTTGAGTCCATGGAATGTTTTATATTTTGACACAAGTTGCGGGAAAGTGACACATTTTTTTTTTTTTTTGCACAAAGTTGTCACTAAATGATATATTGCTCACACAGGCCATGGGCATATGTGGAATTGCACCCCAAAATACATTTAGCTACTTCTCCTGAGTACGGGGATACCACATGTGTGGGACTTTTTGGGAGCCTAGCCGCGTACGGGGCCCCGAAAACCAATCACCGCCTTCAGGATTTCTAAGGGTGTAAATTTTTGATTTCACTCTTCACTGCCTATCACAGTTTCGGAGGCCATGGAATGCCCAGGTGACACAAACCCCCCCCAAATGACCCCATTTTGGAAAGTAGACACCCCAAGCTATTTGCTGAGAGGCATGGTGAGTATTTTGCAGCTCTCATTTGTTTTTGAAAATAAAGAAAGACGAGAAAAAAAAATTTTTTTTTTCTTTTTTCAATTTTCAAAACTTTGTGACAAAAAGTGAGGTCTGCAAAATACTCACTCTACCTCTCATCAAATAGCTTGGGGTGTCTACTTTCCAAAATGGGGTCATTTGGGGGGGGGTTTGCCACCTGGGCATTCCATGGCCTCCGAAACTGTGATAGGCCTAAGATTAGACCCTAGATTTCTCCTCTGCCCTCAAAGCATCTGACCACACCAAGATCGGTGTGATAAAATGCTTTCCCAATTTCCCAATGGCGCTGTTTACATCCGGCGAAATCTAAGTCATGCTCGTAGCTTCCGGTTTCTTAGGCCATAGAGATGTTTGGAGCCACTCTGGTCTCTGATCAGCTCTATGGTCAGCTGGCTGAATCACCGGCTGCATTTTCAGGTTCCCTGTTGAGACAGGAGAGCCAGAGAAAAACACGGAAGACGGTGGGGGGGGCATTCCCTCCCACTGCTTGTAAAAGCAGTCTAGAGGCTAATTAGCCGCTAGGATTGCTTTTACATGAAAGCCGACCGCTGGCTGAAAAGAATGATACCAAGATGATACCTAAACCTGCAGGCATCATTCTGGTATAACCACTCAAAGTCGTGAATGGCGTACCTGAAGACAAAAAAATGGTTAACAATAAAGCACAGTAAACGGTAAAGTATAAAAAATTGCATACCTGAAAAGCAAACATGATAAAACACAATAACAATAAAACATTGCAGAATAGAATACAGTAAAAAAGAGCAGAACAATAGAGAGAATAGAGAGAGAGAGAACAATAAAACGACAACTATTTTTTTTTATTTTATATTTTTGTATGTGTTTTTTTTTTTTTACACTTTTTTTTGTAACTAACTTTTATAACTGTAACCGGTTCCAGGTTCGGGTCTCTCAAAATGCGATGGCATCTTGGGAGACCCTGTGAAAGTGTGTCCTAGTCTGTGGAATGCTGTACCCTACGCTAATACTCAACTAGTGCATGGTAGCGTTCAAAACATCCACCAATGCAAAAACCAGGATTGTCAGGACAGGAGGGACAATAATAGCGGGTGTCACGCCTATATCCGTGCTTGCTGCAGACACGACATCTTTTTTGGGGGGGTTCGCTGGGTAGGGGTACTCGGGAGGACATAAAAATGCCTCTCATGCAGCCGACTGCATTTGGTTGGGGTTGTGAATGGGGGAAGTACGGGCGCTGCAGAAGCGGTGGGTTCCCAATTAGGATTGGCGAATGCAGCAGGAAGGGCACTATGGGCACGACGGGCCTGTGTTTGTCTTCTTGGTGGCAGCGGGACACTACTTGTGCTTGCCACCTCACCAGCTTGAGCTGCACTTATGGGACTCGCCACGTCACCAAGTGTTACTGCAGTGCTGGTTTGACTACGACCAGGGTGTACTAGGCCGCTGGTGTGTGCGAGTTCACCAAAATGCTACAAAAAAAACTGTTAGCGATCGCAGGGATCAGGCCTGACTCTGCGAACACTGCAGTTATGCGTCTAGTGTTTTCTAAGTGACAGTGATCGATCGATACTGCACTTGGGTGGGCTGGGCTGGGTCGGGCGGAGGGGAAACGCAGGTGCTAGCAGGTATCTGGGCTGATCCCGCTAACACTGCGTTTTTGGGAACTCTAAACTGCTGGGGACGCTAGTATAGATCTGATCGGATCAGATATTGATCCGTTCAGATACTATACCACTAAGGGAGGTGTACGGTGCGTGCGTGGGAGTTAGCGGTACTGGCGCTAACCTGACGCTGCCTGGGGCTGGTGCTTGCCAGTTCACCAAAACGCTACCAAAAAAACTGTTAGCAATCACAGGGATCAGGCCTGACTCTGCGAACGCTGCAGTTATGCGTTTATTGTTTTGTAAGTGACAGTGATCGATTGATACTGCACTTGGGTGGGGTGGGCCGGGCGGAGGGGCAAAACGCGGGTGCTAACAGGTATCTGGGCTGATCCCGCTAACACTGCGTGTTTGGGAACCCTAAACTGCTGGGGACGCTAGTATAGATCTGATCGGATCAGATATTGATCCGTTCAGATACTATACCACTAAGGGAGGTGTACGGTGCGTGCGTGGGTGTTAGCGGTACTGGTGCTAACCTGACGCTGCCTGAGGCTGGTGCTTGCCAGTTCACCAAAACGCTACCAAGAAAACTGTTAGCAATCGCAGGGATCAGGCCTGACTCTGCGAACGCTGCAGTTATGCGTTTAGTGTTTTGTAAGTGACAGTGATCGATCGATACTGCACTTGGGTGGGCTGGGCTGGGCCGGGCGGAGGGGCAAAACGCAGGTGCTAGCAGGTATCTGGGCTGATCCCGCTAACACTGCATTTTTGGGAACCCTAAACTGCTGGAGACGCTAGTATAGATCTGATCGGATCAGATATTGATCTGTACAGATACTATACCACTAAGGGAGGCGTATGCTGCGTGCGTGGGTGTTAGCGGTACTGGCGCTAATCTGATGCTGCCTGGGGCGACGCATATCACCGCCGGGCAATCAGGGGGCTAAACCTTTATTCGGTAATAAACGGCGGGTGCCCTGACACTATAAAAAATAAACGAACTAACCAGCATCACCCGTAACACTTATACGGTGATCAGTGGTGAAAGGGTTAACTAGGGTGCAATCAAGGGGTTAAAACATTTATTAGTATATGGGGGTCCCTGACGCTATAAAACGCTGACAGTGAACCTAAATATTTACCTCCCTAACTAGCGTCACCAGCGACACTAATACAGCGATCAGAAAAATGATCGCTTAGTGACACTGGTGACAGGGGGTGATCAAGGGGTTAAAACTTTATTAGGGGGGGTTAGGGGGGTACCCTAGACCTAAAGGGGGGTAACACTCACTGCCCTAACACTGTAACTGTCACAAACTGACACCATGCAGTAATCAGAAAAAAAAAAAAAAATACTGCTTGGTGTCAGTTTGTGACAGGGGGGGTGATTGGGGGGGATCGGGGGGCGATCAGGGGGGGTCGGGGGTGTTTTATGTGCCTGGCATGTTCTACTGTGTGTGTGTAGTGATGTGCACTTACATGTCTTCTCTCCTCGGCGCTGGAACGGAAACTGCCAAAGCCGAGGAGAGATGACATCACATCCTCTGCCTGTGTGAAACTACACACAGGCAGAGGAGCATTCCCATTGGCTGGGAGCGATCGCGAGGGGGGGGCCACGATCGGATGGTCTCCCCCTCGCCTCCCAACGCTCCCAGTGAAATGCCGACCGCCGCTGGCACCGGGGGGGGTCCGATCGGACCCCCCGCCCACGGGAGGCAGATCACGTACGGGTACGTGATTCTGCCTGCCCGTGCCATTCTGCCGACGTATATCAGCGTTAGGCGGTCGGCAAGTGGTTAATAGGACATGCTGCATAAAAAAAGCAACTCAATGCAGCTCAAATGCAGCCTCTGAACTGCCATATGCATCGCTTCTTCGAAGCCAATGGAATTTTGCTCACCTGCATTTGAGGTGTGTTATAAATGCATGTCATCACAAGAAACAATGTGTGATAAATTATTCTTGTATTGAAAGTGTGTCTATCAAGCATGTGTAAGTTAACCCCTTCCCGACCAGCCAGTGCAGTTGTACTGTGGCAGGTTGGCTCACCTGGATGAACCGTCCTAGCTGTACGTTGGTTGGCCTCTTTTTTTATACTTTTTTGGTGAATGGGTAGCGGTACAATGTACTCGATACCCATTCACATAGGGGGTGCTAAAGGAGGCTTCCAGATTCCGATAAGCCCCCCACCCGCAGACTCCAAAACCACCGGCCAGGGTTGTCGGGAAGAGGCTCTTGCCCATGTTGCTTGGTATGGTTCAGGAGGGGGGGTGCTCACTCGTCTCCCCTAATCTTGACCTCCAGGCTACATGCTTGGATAAGTGTCTGGTATAGATTTTGTGGGGCCCCATGCCAATTTTTAAAAACATTTTGGCGTGGAGTTTCCCTTAAAATCTATGCCAGACCCAAAAGGCCTGGTATGGATTTTGGGGGAGACCTTACGCCAATTTTCTTTAAAATTTTGACGTTGAGTTCCCCTTAAAATCTATGCCAGACCCAAAGGGCCTGTTATCAATTTTGGGGAGACCCCACACCAAATTTTGTTTAAAAAATCGTTTTTGGGGTATTTTTTATTAATTTGGTGCTTAGAGAGAATTCATATTTAGTTGACATATTTCATGGTTTACCTAGTCCACAAAAGAATTAATGGAACCCGAAATTCAGCATTGGAGCAGGGATTTTTTTTTGTTTTTTTAGGCTTTTTGGGGGGGTTTCTTCCCCCTTCCCCAATTACACTTTCCACTCAAGGACTTGCATGTGTGCACAACCAAATACTTTTGTATGCAACTAGGTTTAATACAGATTTGAAGGAGTATGAATAGTTTGCACTTAGAAAATATTTATAGTCTCCAAAGTCAAACAAAGCAAAAAAAAAAAATCTACATTTTATTTCAACATTAGTATAAACATTTGGTTCATTAATGTACTTGGGCCAAAAAACATAAAGGCATGGAAATTTTGCTGCAGCATTTGACAATATAGTTAGAAGGGCCCTGCTCTGAACGAGCTTACAATCTACAAGGGTAGGACACTAAAAATTAGACACAGTAAAAAAAATCACATTAGAAAAGCAGGGATACAAATCAAGCTAATAACAAGCATGACTAATAGGGATGAGCTTCGTGTTCGAGTCAAAGCCATGTTCGTCTCGAACATCGTCTGTTCGATCGTTCGCCGAATTGCTAACGTTCCACCAAATTCGTGTGGCGCGTCACGGCCCATAATTCACTGCAGCATCGCAGTGCATTGCTGGCTGATGATTGGCCAAGCATGCACTATGACCCGCATGCTTGGCCAATCACAGCGCCGTCAGTAGAGAGAGCTGTAATTGGCCAAAGCCAGGGTGGCTTTGGCCAATTATGGCTCAGAGGGTTTAGAACACGCCCCACACTATATAAGACCGCCTGCACAGCGGCCCTGTGTAGTGTGTTCCGGCGTGCTTAGAGAGAGAGAGAGACAGTGTCATTTCATTTGAGTTATCTAGATTAGGCAGGACAGTCAGTGAGTTAGCTGCACTTACAGTGTATTGTGTATATATATGCATCCCAGGTGTTGTATATATATATATATATATATATATACACTGTATTCAGTTTAGCTAGATCCGTTCCTGTTATCTTCCTACTGACAGGCAGGCTTGTCTTGTTACAGTATTTACAGCTACCTGAAGAAAATTTCTGGTGTTCTTTTGATCCTATTAGTACCACAGTCAGGCAGCTAGACTATTTACAGTTAGTGTAGTGTGTCCTCCTCACAGTGTTCAGTTAAAGCTTCAAGTCAGTTTAGTGTGACCTCTGCACAGTGTTCAGCTAAAACTACAAGTTAGTGTAGTGCGTCCTCCTCACAGTGTTAAGCTAAAGCTACAAGTTAGTTTGGTGTGACCTCTGCACAGTGTTCAGCTAAAGCTACAAGTTAGGCTAGTGCGTCCTCCTCACAGTGTTCAGCTAAAGCTACAAGTTAGTGTAGTGTGACCTCTGCACAAGGTTCAGCTAAAGCTACAAGTTAGTGTAGTGCGTCCTCTGAACAGTGTTCAGCTAAAACTACAAGTTAGTGTAGTGCGATCTCTGCACAGTGATCAGCTAAACCTACAAGTTAGTGTAGTGCATCCTCCTCACAGTGTTCAGCGAAAACTACAAGTTAGTATAGTGCAACCTCTGCACAGTGTTCAGCTAAAGCTACAAGTTAGTGTAGTGTGTCCTCCTCACAGTGTACAGCTAAAGCTACAAGTTAATTTAGTGTGACCTCTGCAAAGTGTTCAGCTAAAGCTACAAGTTAGGGTAGTGCGTCCTCCTCACAGTGTTCAGCTAAAGCTACAAGTTAGAGTAGTGCGTCCTCCTCACAGTGTTCAGCTAAAGCTACAAGTTAGTGTAGTGTGTCCTCTGAACAGTGTTCAGCTAAAGCTACAAGTTAGTGTAGTGCGTCCTCCTCACAGTGTTCAGCTAAAACTACAAGTTAGTTTTTTGCAAGCTCTTCACAGTGTTCAGCTAAAGCTACCTGTAGAAGGTTGGTGGTGTTTTCCTGATCCTATCACTACCGCAGGCAGCTAAATAAGCTAGAAGTTAGTTTTTTACGAGCGCTGCACAGTGTTCAGCTAAAACTATAAGTTACTGTAGTGCGAGCTCTGCACAGTGTTCAGCTAAATCTACCTGTAGAAGGTTGGTGGTGTTTTCCTGATCCTTTCACTACCGCAGGCAGCTAAATAAGCTAAAAGTTAGTTTTTTGCGAGCTCTGCACAGTGTTCACCTAAAGCTACCTGTAGAAGGTTGGTGGTGTTTTCCTGATCCTATCACTACTGCAGGCATAAGCTACAAGTTAGTTTTTTGCAAGCTCTGCACAGTGTTCACCTAAAGCTACCTGTAGAAGGTTAGTGGTGTTTTCCTGATCCTATCACTACCGCAGGCAGCTAAATAAGCTACAAGTTAGTTTTTTGCGAGCTCTGCACAGTGTTCACCTAAAGCTACCTGTAGAAGGTTGGTGGTGTTTTCCTGATCCTATCACTACCGCAGGCAGCTAAATAAGCTACAAGTTAGTTTTTTGCGAGCTCTGCACAGTGTTCACCTAAAGCTACTTGTAGAAGGTTGGTGGTGTTCTCCTGATCCTATCACTACCACAGGCAGCTAAATAAGCTACAAGTTAGTTTTTTTTGCGAGTTCTGCACAGTGTTTACCTAAAGGCCCAATTTTTCTGCCCCTGTTTAACAGGGGCGTGTAATTACAATTTTTGAGGCAATACTTTGCAGCAAAGCTCGTTCCTGCGTTCCAACTAGAGTATCTGTGAGGGGTTGCAGTGTTGTGGCACCAGCACCAGTGCCTAAGGCCCAATTTTTCAGCCCCTGTTCAACAGGGGCATGTAATTACAATTCTTGATCTAATATTTCACAGCAGGGCCCTGTGAGGGCTTACAGTGTTGTGGCCACAACAACACCTAAGGCCCAAATTTCTGCTGAGTATATAGGGCAGGCCCCTACTTTCAAACATCCATCTTACAAATGACTCCTACTTGCAAACGGAAGGAGACAACAGGAAGTGAGATGAAATCTACCCCTAGGAAGGGAAATTCTCTCCTGTAAGAGTTAATATGGGAAAAACATTTCTCCTTTCCACTGATGCTTTATCATAAATCCTTGTGTCACAAAAAACCCCAAATTTTCAAAAATCATTTGTCATTGGGACAAAACGTGAGGTGAAATCTTCTGAAGAGGAGCACAGACAGCAAAACAAATGTCACAGGGGTGATAACCCTTCCCTATGTTTTCCAAAAAGCTTAAAATAGATTTTTTGGCTGGAGCTAAACACGTTAAAAATGTACCAGTGCAAAATTACAAACAGATTCTACTTAACCTACAGTCCCTGTCTTGTTTGCACCACCTGTATACTCCTGTTCAGAGTACAGAGCCTGTATACTGCTGTTTCCTTTTTTAATTTGGGTGCGGGGTTCCCCTTAATATCCATACAAGAACCAAAGGGCCTGGTAATGGACTGGGGGGTACCCATGCCGTTTGTCTCACTGATTTTCATCCATATTGCCAGGACCCGACATTACATTAAAGCCGCAAGCAGTTTTAAATTACTTTGTTTCCTTTAAAAATTACATTTTGTGCAGGGACTGCTCTAAGCACGGGAAACACGCGCCACTTTACAGGCATACTATAGACACCCCCTAGGTATAATATTTAAAGGAATATTTCACTTTTTTTTTCTACTTTAAGCATCATTAAAATCACTGCTCCTGAAATAACAGCCGTTTTTAAAAGTTTTTTTTGCATTGATACATGTCCCCTGGGGCAGGACCCGGGTCCCCAAACCCTTTTTAGGACAATACCAAGCAAATTAGCCTTTAAAATGAGCACTTTTTATTTTGAACGTTCGAGTCCCATAGACGTCAATGGGGTTCTAACGTTCGTGCGAATTTTCGGTCTGTTCGGAGGTTCTGGTGTGAACCGAACCGGGGGATGTTCGGCTCATCCCTAATTACTAACCTTTTTGGTGATCAAGAGTGCCCGCCCCAAACCCCAAAAAAGTTAAATGGAAGGATTATCATAAGCAAAAACAGACAAAAGGCAGAGCACAAACTACATTGACACACAGCAGGAATTAATTAGCAGGAACCTTCTTTTTCATCCAAACCATTACATAGCAGTTGTAAGCCTAACATGTGAGATTTAGAAGAAATCATTAAACCACAGCCTTAGTGGGGTGTTGTTTCTGTCTCTTCATGTATGCCTCAAGTGCTCACATCTGTTTATCAGGAATACACACTCTTTACAAATGAAAAAATGCATCAGCATGGATATCTGTGCAGGGTAAACCTAAAAATAACAAATGTTCAAGGCTCTGGCCAAAAATCTGCAAATTAAACTTGTACGTTGTTGGGCATGTGAAGGGTACACAACAGGAAATGACAACTTTGTGAGGGCGGCTTCACATAAATTGGTGACAAAGCGCATTTGTCATTCATCATCAGCATACAACATTAAATGTGTTGTGTGCAGGATCACACCAGACTTACACATCCATATCTGGCCCAAAACACCACAGTTCTAGATTTCCACAGTTCTAGATTTGGTGCAAACCCACACTTACTTGATTTATAAGGTTATTTCTTGGGGGTTCCTTTATGTGAAACCCATCAAAAATGTAATCACTGGTGAAAAAGAAACCTTAACTCCACAACAGAGGAAAAACATACAAACCTCTAGCCAGGTAGCAGGTTTGGGGTTCAAACCAACAACCTCAGTGTTGCTAGGCAGAAGTACTAACTAGTTAGCAACTGTGCTGCCACATGTATGTAGGCTGCATCTCTGTGGTGTGAAACAGTCCTAAGTCCCAGGGTGCAAGAAGTCAATCAATGCAGATGTACTGTGGAAGGCCAGAGAGCAATTGAACAACCTGTTTCTGGCATATGCCATCTGTTTTGAAGGCTCGTTATGACTGATTATTGTCAGCATGATGAGAGATAAACAACTGTCATTTTGTGGATTTAGGCTTCGTAAGAGGCTGCAATTAGAGCTGGTGGGGATATGTTAAGGCTGATTATAGTCCTTTAGTCCTTGCCCATGGAAAACATATGACAGGATTTGCAATGGTGGTGGAACCCTCCCACACATAAATACTACATTTAGACATAGTTTATATAAGGACCAGAGTCAGGAGCTATGTTTAACAACATAGGGAGAACAGACAACTACTCTACATGAAGTGGCATGTTTGGGATTTGAACCAAGAACTTTAATGCTTCTACGCAGAAGTGCTGACCTGTTAACCACTGTGCTGCCACATGTGGATCCCTCCTATACGGAAATACACATAAATACTGCATTTATTTGGACATATCGGTGGTGGAATTACATTAGTAAGGAGTTATTCTTCTTGATTTATTCTGTAATATTTGGTGGTTCTTAGTGTGTGAGTGTAGAATAGTGATGTTTACCTCTGAATTTTGGGAATTACATTTTTATTTCTGATGTTGGTACACATATCACATTTTGGGGGCTCAAATTATGATCATTTGAAAATACTAAACAACACACAAAATTGTGACTCATTTTACATTTGCATCAGCAATGGTATTTTTTGTGGTTTGTAAAGACACCTGTATGAGCTTGAGTAAAGATTTTTGAGCGATGGACAGCAACAAGTGAGAGAGACAGAGAAAAATATATTTTACTAAAACATGAAAACATTCCACATTCTAGCATTCTTAAAAACAAAACAGATGAAGAAGTAATATTGTTGCAAGGACAATTTATTTGAGACAACAATACAGTTCATCTGAACATTAAAAGTATTTATTTGGGGAAGTTACAATTGTGCCACTATAATCAATTGCATTGAGCTACATAACTCTTATTTTCACTCTCAAAAATGTTTTTTAGCCCAGCGCTAATTTTGGTATTTATTATAGCGCCCTGTAGAAAAAGCATTAGAGTTAAAATTAAAGTAGTTGGCATGTCTGAGCATGCTCAGTTGTCCTGGCACAAAGAAAGAGGGAAGTTATCTCTTCTCAGACTTTTAAAGATATTTCAGTGTACAGTATCTCACAAAAGTGAGTACACCCCTCACATTTTTGTAAATATTTTATTATATCTTTTCATGTGACAACACTGAAGAAATTACACTTTGCTACGATGTAAAGTAGTGAGTGCACAGCTTGTATAACATTGTAAATTTGCTGTCCCCTCAAAATAAATAAACACACAGCCATTAATGTCTGAACCGCTGGCAACAAACGTGAGTACACCTCTAAGTGAAAATGTCCAAATTGGGCCCAAAGTGTCAATATTTTGTCTGGCCACCATTATTTTCCAGCACTGCCTTAACCCTCTTGGGCATGGAGTTCACCAAAGATTCACAGGTTGCCATCGGAGTCCTCTTCCACTCCTCCATGACGACATCACGGAGCTGGTGGATCTTAGAGTTGCGCTCCTCCACCTTCTGCTTGAGGATGCCTCACAGATGTTCAATAGGGTTTAGGTCTGGAGACATGCTTGGCCTGTCCATCACCTCTACCCTCAGCTTCTTTAGCAAGGCAGTGGTCATCTTGGAGGTGTGTTTGGGGTCGTAACCATGTTGGAATATTGCCCTGTAGCTCAGTCTCTAAAGGGAGGCGATCCTGCTCTGCTTCACTATGTCACAGTACATATTGGCATTCATGAGTTCCTCAATGAACTGTAGCTCCCCAGTACCGGCAGCACTCATGCAGCCCCAGACCATGACACTCCCACCACCATGCTTGCTGTAGGCAAGACACACTTGTCTTTGTACTTCTCGCCTGGTTGCCGCCACACACGCTTGACACCATCTGAACAAAATAAGTTTATCTTGGTCTCATCAAACCACAGGACATGGTTCCAGTAATCCATGTCCTTAGTCTGCTTGTGTTAAGCAAACAGTTTGCAGGCTTTCTTGTGCATCATCTTTAGAAGAGGCTTCCTTCTGGAACACTAGCCATACAGACCAATTTGATGCAGTGTGTGGCGTATGGTCTGAGCACTGACAGGCTGAGCCCCCCACCCCTTCAACCTCAGCAGCAATGCTGCCAGCACTCATACATCTATTTCCCAAAGACAACCTCTTGATTTGACACTGATGATGTGAACTCAACTTCTTTGGTCGACCATGGTGAGGCCTGTTCTGAGTGGAACCTGTCCTGTTAAACCGCTGTATGGTCTTGGCCATCGCGATGCAGCTCAGTTTCAGGGTTTTGGCAAACTTCTTATAGCCTAGGCCATCTTTATGTAGAACAACAATTCTTTTTTTCAGATCCTCAGAGAGTTCTTTGCCATGAGGTGCAATGTTGAACTTCCAGTGACCAGTATGAGAGAGTGCGAGCAATTACACCAAATTTAATACACCTGCTTGCCATTCACACCTGAGACCTTGTAACATTAATGAGTCACATGACATCGGGGAGGGAAAAAGGCTAATTGGGCCCAATTTGGACATTTTCACTTAAGGGTATACTCACTTTTGTTGCCAGCGGTTTAGACCCCACATCTCTCCATAAAGAGGACCTGTCATGCCATATTCCTATTACAAGGGATGTTTACATTCCTTGTAATAAGAATAAAAGTGATAAAAAAAAAACTTAAAGGGAAAGTGTAAAAAAATTCATTAAAAATAAAATAAACAATAAAAAAAATTGCTCTAGTGTGTGCAATTTTAAAGCATGACATGTTGGGTATCTATTTACTCAGTGTAGCATAATTTTTCCCATTATACAAAAAAATTGCGCTAACTTTAGTGTTTTTTTTTTTCATGGAACAGTTTTTTTCCCAAAAAAACGTGTTTGAAAAATTTCTGTGCAAATACCGTATGACATAAAAAGTTGCAACAACCACCATTTAATTTCATAGGTTCTCTGCTAAAAAACATATATAATGTTTAGGGGTTCTGAGTAATTTTCTAGCAAAAAAAATATGATTTTAACATGTAGGAGAGGAGTGCCAGAATAGGCCCAGCATGGAAGTGGCTAATAACATTTAAGTGATGAATTTAAAATTGAGCCACGATGTTGAAGTTTTTGTATCTGGCTCTATAAAAGATGCATTGGTCCATTATAAAGAAGTATGTGTTAATATTTGTAAAGCCAGCTGCTTTATTGCAACTATGGTTGCAATTAAATTTATATAAGAACCTGCTGTATTGGCACAAATCCTTTAGTTGCTTAGCAACCAGCAAAACATGCTACATAGAGCGTATTCAGTGTTGTTTAGTAAATTATGTAAAATGTAAAATTCCTAAACTGATTGTAAATGACAAGTACTCAAAACATGAGACAGAAAATTTACATTCTCAATGATTCCCATTATTTCAAAAAACATTATAAATCCATTTTGTATTAATATTGTCACTACTAATTACTTTCTTTTGTGCATCATAATGCAAATCAAATCTTAGTAAAGCCAATGGAGGATTCCAGCTCTATAAATATATTTTTATGGTAATAAACAAGTCATTACCATCTGTATGGCTTAGACCCAGGAAGACTTTCTCAGCTGGCAATGATAGCACGCCAAGAAAATTCAAGAGACCTATAACTTGGGCAAGCTGCAACTTATACCTCTTAAAATCCTATGAAGCGTTTAAAGCTTACAATACATGATTAATTAGATATATACTGTAAGTGTTTTACCAGAAAGCAATAGGTGAATATATAAGGTTGATTTGTGCACAGAATTTATGGCACAGAAATGCTGACACTGTGGGGATCATTTACTATAGCATCACACACTAATCACGCTAATTAGCGCTAAACCGCTATTCGCTATAGCGTTGATAAAAAAATACTCCCAAAATCGAATTTCCTATAGCTCCCAGAAATCAAATAGTGCCCAAACCCTAATGCCGTATACACACGGTCGGAATTTCCGACAACAAATGTTCGATGTGAGCTTGTTGTTGTAGGCTCCATCGGACATTTGTTGTCGGAATTTCCGACAACAAAAATTTGGGAGCCGGATCTCAAATTTTCCGACAACAAAATCCGTTGTCGGAAATTCCGATTGTGTGTACATAATTCCAATGCACAAAATTCCACGCATGCTCGGAATCAAGCAGAAGAGCCGCACTGGCTATTGAACTTCATTTTTCTCAGCTCGTTGTACGTGTTGTACGTCACCATGTTCTTGACGTTCAGAATTTCCAACAACATTTGTGCAACCGTGTGTATGCAAGACAAGTTTGAGCCAACATCCGTCAGAAATGAATACAGGATTTTGTTGTGGGAATATCTGATCGTGTGTACGCGGCATTACTCTGCTAGAACCTAGAGTAGTGCGCATGGAATAATGTTTAGAGCATGATATGATTGCCTAAATGGTACTGATATATGCGGTATCAAATAAAAATATATATGTGGCGCTATCCTGTCCTTGTGTACCAACTCCAAATCTATGATCTAAGATGATCACAAAGTGCTAAAAGATGAATTCCTATCATAAAAGTGCAATGTGCATATACAATTAGGGCAAATAATCGAGTGCACTAAGATAATGCCCCGTGATCACAACATGAAATCTATCACAATATATGGACTATGACTGATCAACATGTATCCAAATAATAATCATACATCAAAATATCATGTATTGCGATACCTATTACTCATATATTCAAATTCTTATAAATTAATACACATAAAAAACGAATAAAGTGTCAAGTGCACAGTTGATTAAATGGTGCAAAAAATGCAGCTCCTAGTGCGACTGCTCTGACATAGACATAAAAGTGACAAAGTGTGCAAAATGACCGCAAGGTGCATACATGCGACTGATAATGCAACTTGAGGTCTCGCATAAAACCATTAAGCAATAAAAAACATTACAAAGTGACAATAGTGCAATAAAGTTCAGAAAGTAGAAAAATTCCAATACAGTGCGACTCCTAATGTGACAGCAATGTCCGCAAGGAGGGATCTTCTATTAAAAAAGTGCAGATACAGTGGTGGCAAGTGTCTTGTGCTACATGCATCCGATTCTGTTCCGGTGCGTGACAGTTGTTTCCCCCAGCCTCACACCTGAAGTAGCGGCCCCCAATGGGCCGAGTCAAATGAAAATACACAAGTGGATGATGCTATGTGCAGAGGATGGGTCTTCAAGGATAGTCACAGCTCCTGGGAGGATGTCCGTGGATATGGTTAACTGCAACTCTCACCACCGCTCACAATGGTAATCCCAGGATGAAGGTAGAAAAAAAGAAATAACCTCCATAGTGTAGTATTTCGAATAAATTTATTAAACAAGCGTAGCGACTTACATATGAGAAAAGCAGCAAACAATAAGGAACAGAAAACTTCCGGGTTCGGCCGTACCCTGAAGCGACGGCACCTGGCTCCTCCTACCCTGACGTGTTGCGTCACACCACGTGACTTTTTCAAAGGGATGTCATCCCTTTGAAAAAGTCACGTGGAGTGACGCAACGCGTCAGGGTAGGAGGAGCCAGGTGCAGTCGCTTCCGGGTACGGCCGAACCCGGAAGTTTTCCGTTCCTTATTGTTTGCTGCTTTTTACATATGTAAGTCGCCACGTTTGCTTAATAAATTTATTCGAAATTACTACACTATGGAGGTTATTTCTTCTTTTCTACCTTCATCCTGGGATTAACATTGTGAGCGGCGGTGAGAGTTGCAGTTAACCATATCCACGGACATCCTCACGGGAGCTGTGACTATCCTTGAAGACCCATCCTCTGCATATAGCATCATCCACCTGTGTATTTTCGTTTGACTCAGCCCATTGGGGGCCTGCTACTTCAGGTGAGAGGCTGGGGGAAACAACTGTCACGCACTGGAACAGAATCGGATGCATCTAGCACAAGACACTTGCCACCATTGTATCTGCACTTTTTTAATAGAAGATCCCCCCTTGTGTACATTGCTGTCACATTAGGAGTCGCACTGTATTGGAATTTTTCTACTTTCTGAACTTTATTGCACTATTGTCACTTTGTAATGTTTTTTATTGCTTAATGGTTTTATGCGAGGCCTCAAGTTGCATTATCAGTCGCATGTATGCACCTTGCGGTCATTTTGCACACTTTGTCACTTTTATGTCTATGTCACAGCAGTCGCACTAGGAGCTGCATTTTTTGCACCATTTAATCAACTGTGCACTTGACACTTTATTGGTTTTTTATGTGTATTAATTTATAAGAATTTGAATATATAAGTAATAGGTATCACAATACATGATATTTTGATGTATGATTATTATTTGGATTCATGTTGATCAGTCAGAGTCCATATATTGTGATAGATTTCATGTTGTGATCACGGGGCATTATCTTAGTGCACTTGATTATTTGCCCTAATTGTATATGCACATTGCACTTTTATGATTAGGATTCATCTTTTAGCACTTTGTGATCATCTTAGATCATAGAGTTGGAGTTGGTACACAAGGATAGGATAGCGCCACATAAATATTTTTATTTGATTTATTCTTTGTCAGGGTTGTGTGAGTAAACTGATTTATGTTGGCAGCTCCTTATCTGGTACAACTATTAGTGTGGTTTTGCTCATTAGTTCTCACTCATTTTGCATTTTTTGATATATGCGGTATATTGTTTAAAGATATCTGCTTTTAAACTGTGTGAAAAAGTGATTTCTACACTGGAATATCTTTAAAAATCTGAGTAGAGATAAATTCCCAGTCTCTGTACAACTTGGTGCTAGCACAACTGAGCATGCTCAGAACGCAAACTACTCTCATTTTAACTCCCATTGCTTTTTTACAGGGCGCTATAGTAATTACCAATATTAGCGCTGGGCTAAAATGCGTTTTTGAGAGTGAAAATCCACGCTATATAGTCCAATGCAAGTTTCAGCCATTGATTATAATGGTACAATTGTAACTTCCCGAAAAATAAATACTTTTAATGTTGAGATGAAATGTATCTTTCTCTGAAATAAATTTCCCTCACAACAATGTTGCTTCTTCTTCATCTATTTTTTTTTTTTACGAATGCTAGAATGTGGAATGTTTTCATGTTTTTGTGACTTTCACTTGTTACTCTCCATGTCACATAAATCTATAGCCAAACTCACACAGGCGTCTTTACAAATCACAAACAATACCATTGCTGATGCAAATTTAACCACTTCAGCCCCGGACCATTTGGCTGGCCAAAGACCAGAGGACTTTTTACAATTTGGCACTGCACTGCTTTAACTGATAATTGCGCGGTCATGCAATGTTGTACCCAAACAAAATTTGTGTCCTTTTCTTCCCACAAATAGAGCTTTCTTTTGATGGTATTTGATTGCCTCTGCGATTTTTATTTTTTGCAATATAAATGGAAAAAGACCGAAAATTTTGAAAAAAAATTATATATTCTACTTTTTGTTATAAGAAAAATACAATAAACTCAATTTTAGTCATATATTTAGGCCAAAATGTATTCAGCCACATGTCTTGGGTAAAAAATGTCAATAAGCGTATATTTATTGGTTTGCGCAAAAGTTATAGCATCTACAAACTAGGGTACATTTTCTGGAATTTACGCAGCTTTTAGTTTATGACTGACAATCTCATTTCTTGAGGTGCTAAAATGGCAGGGCAGTACAAAACCCCCCAAATGACCCCATTTTGGAAAGTAGACACCCTAAAGAAATTCCTAAGAGGCATGTTGAGCCCATTGAATATTCTATTTTCTTGTCCCAAGTGATTGAATAATGACAAAAAAATTTTTTTTACAAAAAGTTGTCACTAAAGGATATATTGCTCACACATGCCATGGTTATATGTGGAATTTCACCCCACAATACATTCCGCTGCTTCTCGTTCTCCATGTGTGGGAGTTTTTGGGAGCCCAGCCGCATACAGGGCCCCAAAAACCAATCACCGCCTTCAGGATTTCTAAGGGCGTAGATTTTTGATTTCACTCCTCACTACCTATCACAGTTTTGAAGGGCATAAAATGCCAATATGGCACAAACCTCCCCCCAAATGACCCCATTTTGGAAAGCAGACACCCCAAGCTATTTGCTGAGAGGCATTTTGAGTCCATGTAATATTTTATATTTTGCCACAAGTTGCGGGAAAATGACAAACTTTTTTTTTTTGCACAAAGTTGTCACTAAATGATATATTGCTCACACATGCCATGGGCATATATGGAATTACACCCCAAAATAAATGTTGCTGCTTCTCCTGAGTACGGGGATACCACATGTGTGGGATTTTTTGGGAGGCTAGCTGCGTACGGGGCCCGAAAACCAAGCACCACCTTCAGGATTTCTAAGGGCGTAAATTTTTGATTTCACTCCTCACTACCTATCACAGTTTGGAAGGCCATAATATGCCAAGATGGCACAACCCTCCCTAAATGACCCCATTCTGGAAAGTAGACACCCCAAGCTATTTGATGAGAGGCATGTTGAGTCCATGGGATATTTTATATTTTGCCACAAGTTGCAGGAAAATTACAAACTTTTTTTTTTTTTGCACAAAGTTGTCACTAAATGATATATTGCTCAAACATGCCATGGGCATATGTGGAATTACACCCCAAAATACATTCTGCTGCTTCTCCTGAGTATGGGGATACCACATGCGTGGGACTTTTTGGGAGCCTAGCCGCGTACGGGGCCCCGAAAACCAAGCACCGCCTTCAGAATTTCTAATGCCCTGTACACACGATAGGATTTTCCGATGGAAAATGTGTGATAGAACCTTGTTGTTGGAAATTCCGACCATGTGTAGGCTCCATCACACATTTTCCATAGGAATTTCCGACACACAAAGTTTGAGAGCTTGCTACAAAATTGATAGGTGGGTATGCCCACCATTAGAATACCTCCCTTCATCCACCCACTTCTAATGATGGGCATACATGCACCGTTTATATATGCCGAAGCATGGGGGCATCCGCCCCAAAAGGTAGGAGCAAATCGCTCCTCCGCCCCTGCTGCCCCCATGCTTCGGCATATATGCTCTTTTTTTTAACTGTGGTGGTGAAATCACCTCCTACAGCGCTGGAGTCACGGCTTTATGTATTGTGGGAGCAAACGCTGTTGCTGTCAAGGTGAATAAATCTGCGCTGCAGCTGATTGGCGTACCTGCTAAGCAAATGATGGTTAACAATAAAACAGTAACATTACAGTATAACAGTAAGACTTACCAAACCTGCAAAGCAAATACAAAAAAAAAACATAGTTAAAAATAAAACATTTTTTAACGCAACCTGTGCCTAAAATATATATATGCCGAAGCATGGGGGCATCCACCCGCAAAAGTTAGGAGCAAATCGCTCCTCCGCCCCTGCTGCCCCCTTGCTTCGGCATATATGCTGAAGTATGTAACTGTGGTGGTGAAATTACCTCCTACAGCACTGGAGTCATGGCTTTATGTATCGTGGGAGCAAACACTGTTGCTGTCAAGATAAATAAATCCGCGCTGCAGCTAAATGGCGTACCTGAAAACAAAAAAACGGTTAACAAGAAAACACAGAAAACAGTAAAGTATAGAAAAAAATGACATACCTGAAAAGCAATAAAACATGATAACAATAAAACATTGCAGAATAGAATACAGTAAAACAGAGCAGAACAATAGAGAGAATAGAGAGAGAGAGAGAACAATAAAACGACAACTATTTTTGTTTTTTTATTTAATTTTTTTTTTATTTCTTACTTTTTTTCTATTTTTTTCTATTTTTTTTGTAACTAACTTTTGTAATTGGGAGACCCTGTGAAAGTGTGCCTAGTCTGTGCAATGCTGTACCCTACGCTAAAACTCCACTAGTGTATGGTAGCGTTCAAAACATTCACCAATGCAAAGACCAGGATTGTCAGGACAGGAGGGATAATAATAGCGGGTGTCACGCCTATATCCACGCTTTCTGCAGACACAACATTTTCTTTGGGGAGCTCATTGGGTAGGGGTACGCGGGGGAACATAAGGAAAATGCCTCTCATGCAGCTGGCTTACTGCATTTGGTTGGGAATGGTGAGGTGGAGCACCATCTGGAAACAGAAGGGCTCTGACAATATCTTCCTGGAATTTAAGGAAGGATCCAGTCCATCCTGAAGCTCTGTATAGCACATGAGCGTTCAACAAAGCCAATTGAAATAAATAAACAGACACTTTTTTATACCAGCGTCTGGCCTTACAGGCAACTAGGTACGGCGCCAACAACTGGTCATTGAGATCCACCAATCCCATATTTTGATTATATTCGTGGACACGTGGAGGGGTTTTTCCACAACACCAGTCGCAGTAGTAATTTGGACCGTCGTGTCTGCATGAAGGGAGGTAAGAATGAAAACATTCTTATTATCCCTCCACTTCATAGCGAGCAAGTTATTACACTTCAAGCAGGCTCTCTCCCCCAGCCTAAGAAGGGAATCTACAAGCCGCTGGGGAAAGCCCCGGCGTTTAGATCGTACGGTGCCACATGCTCCAATCTGATGATCAAAAAGGTGACTAAAAAGTGGCACACTCGTGTAATAATTGTCCACATATAAGTGGTACCCCTTTCTGAATAAGGATGACACCAAGTCCCACACAATCTTGCCAGTGCTTCCTATGTAGTCAGGGCATTTTGTCGGCTCTACGTGGCTATCTCTTCCCTCGTAAACCATAAAACTACATGTATAGCCTGTGGCCCTGTCACAGAGCTTATACATCTTGACCCCGCATCTGGCACGCTTGCTGGGAAGGTACTGTTTAATGACAAGCGGCCAGAAAACGTAATCAGGGACTCATCAACGCAGACAACAAGTCTGCAAAACGTTGGTTGAAGTTGTTTACGAGGGGCCGAATTATCCAGGGTATTCACGAGGACGACAGAGTTCATTGTTGTTGAAGTGCATGAACCGCAAAATCTGCTCGTATTGTGCCCTGGCCATGGAAGCAGAGAACACGGACATATGGTACATTGGGTCAGTGGACCAATATGACCACAACGTACTCATTTTAATTATGCCCATGCTGAGGGATAGGCCCAGAAAGGTCTTAAATTCGGAGACTGTAATTGGTCTTCAATCTCTGGCAAAGGAGGACTGGGGAATAGTGGCGATGTGTTGACCAGCAAACAAATTGCTTTGGTCCACAATAGATCTATAGAGATCTTCAGTGAAAAACAGCAAATTGAAATCAAGTGACGTAAAATCAACTGCTTCCACCTGAATGCCGGGTTGGCCAGTGAATGGGGGAAGTACGGGTGCTGCAGAAGAGGTGGGTTCCCAATTAGGATTAGCGAATTCTGCAGGAAGGACACTATGGGCACGACGGGCCTGTCTTTGTCTTCTTGGTGGCAGCGGGACACTACTTGTGCTTGCCACCTCACCAGCTTGAACTGCACTTAAGGGACTCGCCACGTCACCACGTGTTACTGCAGTGCTGGATGTACGACCAGGGTGTGCTAGGCCGCTGGTGCTTTCCAGTTCACCAGAAGGAATAGCGGCACTAGTACTTCTCTGCTCCATACGGGAGCTCTGCGGTTCTTGCACCTCAACAGCAGAAGAAGAAGATTGGGGTCTGGTATGCCTGACCTTGGCAGGTACCTCAACTCCGTCGTTAGAGCTATCTATCATGGAGCCACTGCTGTCTACAGGTTCGTATTCTGAGCCTGAATATGACAGATGAGTGACTTCCTCTTCACTATCTGTCATGCTCAGAAACGTGTAGGCCTCTTCACTAGTGTACCTTCGATTTGCCATTTTGGGCTCTAAATTTAGTGGTACACTAGTGAGACTCACAGGTAAAAAAGCTCCTAGACTGTTAGTGACTGTATCAAAACGCTACCAAAAAAAACTGTTAGCGATCGCAGGGATCAGGCCTGACTCTTCGAATGCTGCAGTTATGTGTTTAGTGTTTTGTAAGTGACAGTGATCAATCGATACTGCACTTGGGTGGGCTGGGCTGGGCGGAGGGGCAAAACGCAGGTGCTAGCAGGTATCTGGGCTGATCCCGCTAACACTGCGTTTTTGGGAACCCTAAACTGCTGGGGACGCTAGTATAGATCTGATCAGATCAGATATTGATCCGTTCAGATACTATACCACTAAGGGAGGTGTATGCGTGGGTGTTAGCGGTACAGGCACTAACCAGACGCTGCCTGGGGTGACGCAGACTCTAGCTGACCCTAAAACTTAACTTATATCACCGCCGGGCGATCAGGGAGTTAAACCTTTATTAGGTAATAAACAGCGGGTGCCCTGAAACTATAAAAAATGAACTAACTAACCAGCGTCACCCGTAATAGTTATACGGTGATCACTGGTGAAAGGGTTAACTAGGGGGCAATCAGGGGGTTAAAACCTTTACTAGGTAGTATATGGGGGTCCCTGACGCTATAAAAAGCTGATGGCGAACCTAAATACTTACCTCCCTAACTAGCGTCACCTGTGACACTAATACAGCGATCAGAAAAACGATTGCTTAGTGACACTGGTGGTGGGGGGAGTGATCACGGGGTTAAACCTTTATTGGGGGGGGTTAGGGGTACCCTAGACCTAAAGGGGCCTAACACTAACTGCCCTACCACTTATAACTGTCACAAATGACACCAATGCAATAATCGGAAAGAAAAAAAAACTGCTATTGGTGTCACTGTGACAGGGGGTGCAGGGGGGTGATTGGGGAGTAACTGGGGGGTGAAATGTGTGCCTGAGTGTTCTACTGTAAGTGTTGTGTTGGTGCAGACTTACTTGATGTCTTCTCTCCTCAGAAGCCAGAACAAAAGGGCTTCACGAGGAGAGATGACATCACTTCCTCTGCCGCTGTTTACATTACAGAGGCAGAGGAAGCATTTCATTCGTCAGGATCGATCGCGAGGGGGTGGCCACAAATAGATGGCCTCCTCCTCAGCACGGATCGCTCCTGTAACAAAGCCGACTGCCGCAGGTACCGTGGGGGGGTCCGGACACCCCGCCCGCGGGCAGGCAGGGTCGTACAGGTAAGGTTTTCTCTATACCTTATAGTACAGAATTTACCAAGATTAAGAGTACAGTGGTAAAGTACCTCTCCATTCTGCTTAATGATCCGGCTTATCATGAGATTCTCTCTAAAGGTATTAGGTCAGTTTCACGAAGAGCACCTACTTTGGGTAGTTTTCTTTCACTCAGCCTTTTTTCACACACACCGTCAGGTCCCCATTGGTTGCATTTTAAGGGTAACTTTAAATGTGGGATCAAAGGGTGTAATTATTGCCATCATATTAAGAAGGGTAAACAAGTACAATCCTGCACAAATGGTAAAACTCTTGACATTTTGTCGTTTTTTAATTGCAATACCCAATTTTTGGTTTATGTCATTACATGTGAAGTTTGTCATATTCAATATGTGGGTCAAACTACACGCCGATTGAAAGATAGGCTGTACGACCACCTATATGACAATGAGTAAAATAGATCCACAAATGTAGCCAAACATTGGAATTTGGTTCATTTCAATTCATTTCATTTATATTCAGGGTATTGAAAAAATCGTTACACCGAAAAGAGAAGGTGACAAATTCAGGGTGCTTTGCAAACGTGAAGTTTTTTGGATCTTTTCTTTACATACGAGAATCCCGTTAGGGTTAAATTGTGAGTGGGATGTTTTCCACTATTACGAGTAATCTAGTATTGATCTACACATATATAGTTCAATCTCGCCTATCTGGCGAGTTTGACTGATCTATATTGGGCCAATCTGTTTATACACAGTGCAGTGCTATCTTTGACACAGATTTTTTCCCTGCTACATAGCATTTGCATCAGGTTCAGTTGGTTTAATTATTTGACTAGTTTTTTTGTATTTGCCAGCAATAATTTTTTTTGGCGACCATTGACCGATTTATATCGGCCTGGCTCATATACATATCAATTGGTTGAAATGTTTACCACGTATATATAGGGATATCTTTCTTTTTTTACATAAATACATATATGGCTTATGGTTCATTAGTTTTTGTATCTTTGGAGTCTCCCCTATTTTATGTTGCATGTTCAGTTGAAACTCTGTTTTCTTCTGAACTGATTCTCCATTTGATAGGCTTTCACGATTGTATGATGTGTGGACTGAGATTCCATCCTTTAAACATGATTGGCCAATTAACACTGCATGCACCTTTTGAACTAGCATGTATGGCATGCATGGCATGAGGCCAAGTGTTATTTTCTATAGTGATGGTTCTTAACCCCTACATTGTTTTGGGACACGATTTTTTTGGGTCTCTCATCTTTGCTTGTAGTTTCCTATGATTCACCGCTATGATTACGGTGCACCATTCTCTTATCCTCTAATTTTACATTATGCTCTTTGCAGATTGCTATGAATGATATATTCATGTACGTTTGAGGTTTGGATCCTTTGGGGGTAAAGGTGCTTTTAATATTGAACATAATAATGAATAGGAATACATCAGAATATGAGGGTTTTGCTGTAGAGTTTTGAATTTGGATTTATACATCATATTTAGATTTAAACAGTAAATAAACACCTTCCCCGGTTTTTGGGTGGTTCTGTGAATTATAATTACGGCACTTTGTATGTGCTTATAGATATTGCTATATAAAAAAGTTTCCTTCTGTATGAAGAGGGCTTTGTATATGCATAACCCAGTTGGGTCTGGTGTTTTTTAGTGCTAATTTTATTTTGGCGCAGGTTTTAAATGTCAATGTGTATTTGCTTATATGATTTTTTACATAATGGAATTATGACATCAAGTACAAGAGGTTTTATTGTAAGGGCTATTTCAAATGCATATAGATAGATATATTGTCATTTCATGTGTTTATGATATTTCACATTACCAGTATTGCATATATATGTTCATTCTATTTATGCATTAATTGTGAAGAGAGGTATAATAATTTAATATCGAGGTTAGAGGGTGAATATATATCAGCTTATTGTGGGAGCGTTAACGTATGTATATGTCTGCATTTAGTGATATTATGCAACATTTACACATCTACACTTACCTTATTTTATTCATGCTCTTATTTTTGCCTTTATTTTATCTCTATCTTCATTTTCATTTTTTACGTTTTTCCTTCCCTTTTTTTTTTATTTGCCCTTACATGTTTGTGCACATCCACACCCTTCCTTTGTCCTATATACACGTTTAATTTGTTCACATATGTGGACACTGGTTTTTTTTAGCTTAATAGGTTTTGTGTATTGCACTTTATTCATTGAATCATTTTATCATTTTTCTATGGATCACTAGTTGGTCTATTTATTTAATTAGTTATTTATTTTAATTGACTTATGTCACATATTATTCCTTTTATGCACAACTTATATGGTTCTACAGGCATATATGTATGTATGTGCATGTATACACATGCATATATATACTGTACATAGGCTCATTTCACACATGCACAAATAGAACAATTTTTTCACCAACACTGACACACAATTAATTTTTTTGCCCTTGACTTTATATACACACATATTATACATTTCTTGTTTTTCATTTTAGCACTTTATTTCACTTCTTTATTATTGTTATTCTTCTTTATTGTTTTTTTTAATGCATCTTTTCTTCATATATTGCATTTTTTCACTTACTATGTATTTATGTATTACTTTTTCAATTACATCTGGGGATAAAGAGTCATTAAATCATTATATTACTGACTAGGTGCTGCCCATGACAGCTAATTACAATGGATTTCATTCATGTTTGCACCCATTGAGGGTTAGATCTATCAACTAATTATCTAGTCACATGGGCTTAACCGGAAAGTGTATTTATCTGATATCCTGTGTTGTAATTGTTAGCTATGATTAAGCACTAATGTGAGTGCGAAACATCAGCTCTTTTGTCTGCTGTGATTTTCACCTTTTGATTTTTATGTGAATTTTTTCAAATAAACAAGGCTATTTTTCCAGTGTGCGGCTGTCCAGAATCTATTCCTGTTCAAAGCCCTTATGCCTGCCCGTGCCATTCTGCCGACGTACATCTTCGTGCAATGGTCGGCAAGTGGTTAAAATGAGTCACAATTTTGCGTGTTTAGTATTTCCAAATGATCCGAATTTGAGCCCAAAAAAATTGATATGTGTACCAACAGTGGCGTCTCCAGCTTTCAAATTTAGGGGGGGCACATGGGGGGACAGGGACAAAAGTAGGGGGGCAACTATAAAATGCATATATATATATATATATATATATATATATATATATATATATATATATATATATATATCCTGGGGCCCTTTACTACGACCCCACAACGGGCCCTTTCACATGTTCTGCAGTGAGCTCCCTTCCTACTGTATTGGGGTCCCCCTGGGTGGCAGAAAACAAGAGATATATGTCACCAGCATATCAAGAAAATAAAAGGATCCAAAGCAGTGGGAGAACTATCAGGGTTGCAAAGGTTGTCTTGCCTCCGCGCTCTGGTGTTCCGCCACTGTGGGGTTCCCCAGCCTCCTCTTGCTCTCCTGCCCCTGCTATTGACAGCACTGGTCTGGCATCCCTTGGAATTTACAGGCTGGTCCTCCTGTCCTAAGGACAGGAGAAATCAGTCTGGTTTTTCAGTAACTGAGAGTCCTGGTGGAGTCCTTCCTGCAACTCGCTCTTCTCCCTGCCAATGAGGATGCAGGGGAAGGAGCAGATCGGGCGGCTGTGGTTGTGTGAACGCTCACATTATGCAGTGTCAGCGAGCAGAGGGAGGGGGGAGGAATCACCCGCAGGAGCTGACGGGGGACTCTCTCCCTCTTAGAAATTGATTTTTTGTAAAAAAAAAAAAAATTTTTTTTTTTGGGGGGGGGGGGGGGGGCACATGGTGGGGCACAGCATAATGTTGGGGGGGTCAGGGCCCCCTCTGGCCCCCCCCTAGGGTCGCCATTGTGTACCAACATCAGAAATCAAAATGTCATTCCCAAAATTCAGAGGGTAAGATCGTTATTCTACACTCACCCACCAAGAACTACCAAATATCACAGAATAAATCAAGAAGCATAACTCCTGACTGATGTCATTCTACCACCTATAGTGTAGGAGGGTCCCACCACCATTGCAAATCATGTCATATGTTTTCCATGGGCAAGGACAATAATCAGCCTTAACATTTCCCCACCACCACTAATTGCAGCCTCTTACCAAGCAAAACTTAACCAATTTTGAGATAGTTCAGCATGCTACCAAGCCTTCAAAACACATGGTATATGCCAGAAACAGATTGTTCAATGGCTCTCTGGCCTTAGACAGTACATCTGCATTGATTAACTCATTGATTCCCTGAGACTTAGGACTGTTTGACACCACAGAGATGCAGCCTCTATCCATGTGGCAGCACAGTGGATAGGTGGTTAGCACTTCTGCTTAGATTCAGCACTGGGGTTGATGGTTTGAATCCCAAGCATGCCACTTCACGTAGAAAAGTTGTCTGTCCTCCCTATGTTGTTGAACATAACTCCTGACACAGGTCCTTTCTTTAATTATGTCTAAATTTAGTATTTTTGTGTAGGAGGGTTCCACCACCATTGCAAATCACGTCATATGTTTTCCATGGGCAGGGACAATAATCAGCCTTAATATTTCCCCACCACCACTAATTACAGCCTCTTACCAAGCATGCTGATAGTAATCACCCATAACCAGCCTTCAAAACATGGAAACCCAAAAAAATGACATTATAAATCAATTAATAAGTTATTAATTTGCACCAAATCTAGAACTGTGTGTTTTTGGCTAGATATGGATGTGGTGTGATGCTGCACATATATTTTAATGTTGTATGCTGATGATGAATGACGTATGCGCTTTGTCAACGATTTGTGTGAAGCAGCCCTCACAAAGTTGTCATCTCCTAATTTGTACCCTCCACATGCCCAACAACGTACAAGTTTAATGTTTAGATTTTTGGTATCACTGATCCTGGCCAGAGCCTTGGACATTTGTTATTTTGAGGTTTAGCCTGCACAGATATATATGCTGAGGCATTCTTTCATTTGTAAAGAGTGTGCTCCTGATGAACAGGTGTGAGCACTTGTACTTGAGGCATACATGAAGAGACAGAAACAATTACACTGGTGGGTGTGTCCTTTACTGGGTGGGTCTGTTAGCAATTATATCTAGGTTATATAAAGGCCTGCAGTTGTGGCAGTTGTTTGGCCTGAATCTTTGTTACAAATAGAGCTATATTTTTTTTTGTGGGGGGGGGGGGGAGAGTGCACATAAGGCCTGACCCACACACCACTAAGGTTGTGGTTTGGTGATTGCTTTACCAGCTTTTTTTGCTGGTATAGTTTTGCATTAAGGCCCTCAAAAGTGTGTTTTTGTGGGCATGGTTTCCAAAATTGTAACTTTGTCCATTCTGACCACATGTTTGTTTGTGTGCCTCAGCAGACTTTTATCTTGTTCTAGTTACTTCTAATTCTCACATGTTAGATTTACAACTGTTAATGTTAATCTAGTTTATGTAATGGCTAATGCCGTGTACACACGAGCAGACTTTTCAGCATCAAAGTCTGACGGTCCTTCCGACAGACTTTCGACGGAGTTACGACGGACTTTCGGACGACTGGACTTGCCCACACACAAACGGACTAAAGTCCATTCAAAAGTCTGTTGGTTTGAACGTGATGACATACGAAGGGACTAGAATAAGGAAATTCATAGCCAGTAGCCAATAGCTGCCCTTGCGTCCTTTTTTGTCCATCGGACGAGCATACAGATGAACGGATTTTGCGATTGGACTCGAGTCCATCGGAAAGATTTGAAACATGTTCTAAATGTAAAGTCTGTCTGATTTTCGACAGAAAAAGTCCGCTGAAGGTCCGATGAAGCCCACACATGGTCTGATTGTCCGACTGATTCGTTCCTTCGGACCAGTCCGGTCAAAAAGTCCGCCCGTGTGTACGCGGCTTTAGATGAAAATGAAGCTTCATGCTAATTCCAAACATAAGTGTGTGTTGATTTTGTTTGTGCACTGCCTTTTTTGAGTTTGTAATAATTTTATCTCTTTTTGCTTATAATCCTGCACTTTCTTTTTAGGGGTTTGGGGTGAGCAGTTCTGATCCTCAAAAATGTTTGTCATGGTTATTAGCTTGATTGGTATCCCTGCTTTTATAATGTGATTTTTAATGTGTCTACTTTTTAGTGTCCTGCCCTTGTAGATTGTAAGCTCTTTTGAGCAGGGCCCTTCTGCAGCATCATTTCCATGCCTTTTATTTTTTGGCCCAAATATATTAACCACTTCAGCCAAGAAGATTTAGCTTCTCAATGACCAGGCCATTTCTTACGATACAGCACTGCGTCGCTTTAACTGACAATTGCACGGTCGTGCGACGCTGTACCCAAACAAAATTGACATCCTTTTTTTCCCACAGCTTTCTTTTGGTGGTATTTGATCATCTCTGTGGTTTTTATTTTTTGCGTTATAAACAAAAAAAGAGCAACAATTTTGAAAAAAAACACAATATTTTGTACTTTGGTTTGGTCTGGTTTGCGCAAAAGTTAGTGTCTACAAAATAGGGGATAGATTTATGGCATTAATTTTTTTTTTACTAGTAATGGTGGCGATCTGCGATTTTTATCGAGACTGCGATATTACGGCGGACACATTGGACACCTTTGATACATTTTTAGGATGACTGACAATTATACAGGGATCAGTGCTAAAAAAATGCACTGATTACTGTGTAAATGTCACTAACAGGGAAGGGGTTAACACTAGGGGGCGATCAAGAGTGTGTGTTCTAACTGTGGGGGGAGGGGAATGACTACAGGAGATGACAGATCGTGGTTCCTAGCTATTAGGAACTCACGATCTGCCTCTCCTCTCCTCACAGAACAGGGATTTAAGTGTTCACGAACGTGTGTGATCGGCACCCCCGCAGTGCATGTGTGCCTGCTATTCCGCTTGAAGGAGCCGACATACAGCTATGACGGCTCGCGGGATCGTGCCGACCTGCCACAGTATAATGACGGCAGCTGGCGGCAAGTGGTTAATGTGCCAAATGTTTATACTAATGTTGAAATAAAAAGTTGATTCTTTTTGCTTTGTTTTACTTTTGCAGACTATAAATACATATTTTCTAAGTGAAAACTGTTCATACCCCTTCAAATCAAATAAAAAAATTTAAAAATTGCTTAGCGTTCGCAGCTTCGCCGGTTTATGACCCGGAAATGCATCGTCATAAAAAAGGAAAGGGCATACACACGTCCCCAGGAAGTGTACTGCTGCTCAGCCTCTAACATGGCCAGGTTACTCCTTTCATGAGAAGAGCAGCTGCTGATATGCAAGGTAAATGTAGTGCTGGTAGATTTACAATCTACCGCAGGTTAGGTAAATTTAGTAAATTGTGCGTTAGGAAGGTAAAAGTTTGCCTCTGTTCCAGCTTGGCTGACGTTGTGTGTGTTTCCGTGCTGACCGGTGGGTGTCGCTGTTATCACTAGTCAGTGTTGGAAAGGCAACGTGTCGAAGTGTATAGATGCTCCTCTGTCTCAGAGACAAGCTCGGTGGAGGTGGTCCTCCGAGTTGCATTCTGGGAGGAGGGTATTTATGGGACAGACGCCATGTTCTAGGGTTCATTTTACAGCCACCTGCTGGCCCCCCTGGCCGACAGGTATGCGTTAAGGAGCTACCTCGTGGTCCTCCAATCGGGAGGCCCACGTTGCTATGGCGCAGGGGTGGGTCCAGAGGCTTGTCTGGGGCCTACCACCACGGCCGAGGAATGGTCCTGAGCTGTCGGTCCTGTGTGACGAAGCTGGACAACCGAGGAGATCCCAGGGGAGGACCCGTCTTGGAGAGATCACGCGGTGAGCTGGTCTATAGAGGGGCCTGGTGACTCGGTTGGAGGATGTATCCAAAAGAAGTGACCATACAGCATAGTGTTGCCGGTTCGGCTTAAAGGTTCCGGCACTGTGACTGACTTTCATTGCAGAAAATCTGAGCAGAAAATCTGATACATCCTGTGGCAGAGGATCGTACGGATTTATTCCCCCAAACAAGTCTGTGTGTCCCACGAGGGGAGCGCATTCCACATAATTATCTGAATTCTACCAGGACATTTGTCGCTAAGATTTTACAAGAAGATATTTGAGTTTCTCCTGAAAGTTTCCTTTTCCGCCTCTTTCCTGCTACTTCCTAAAGTTTGTCTGTTCAACAAAGCATTGAAAACTTACTCAAGTGTTGGTGCGTGTGTCGTCCAGAAGTAAACTCAACAGAACCCCTAGACCCGGTGCTGGTGAAACAGAGGGAAGCAAAGTGAAGGTAACAGACCCACTTAAACCAGCAGCTCCACCGTGAGTTAGTGCTACATAAATATGGGCAGTGTCTTGTTCTCTGGGTTGGGGGGATGTGCTAGTTAGCTTTGTTTATTTGGGGGGGGGACTGTTGTGTGTAGTGATCCTTAGCACACATTCACTTCCTGGGCATGCACACACGTCACTGCCTCTTTCTCTGCTCATTAGACTTCCTGCATTTGTACATGTTCCTGTAAATACACTATGTATATATGGTCTAAGCTTGTTTTTAAAGGAGCAGTGATTGTAAACAGTTGGTGCAGAGTGCATGCAAATATGTGGCCTCCCGATAGCTGGGCCTTGGCACAGAGTGGATGCCTATTTGCATATAATAGTGCCAGCAGCCCCGCCTCTCAGAATGACAAACCCCTTAAAGGGTCGATGCCAAGGGGTGAAGGATGTTTAAAGTGAAAACAGAAAAGTTAAATAAATGTTGTATTTAAAAGAGTGTCTGGGGGGTCCCCTTCTTCTGCCTGTAAAGTGTTGCATTTGTCTTGAACCTGCTGCAGCAATAATAAAATATTTAAACACCAAAAAATGACATTTGAAGGCCATGGAAAAGAATGCCCCCCACCCCTGAGCAAGATCAGGCCACATGTCATCAGCATGTGGGGGTGTTTTTGTGGTGCGGGTGGGGCTCTGCACACCCACACCCAAGGCACTTTGTCCCCATTTTGATGGGGACAATGGCCACTTGCCCAGAACCATGAACTGTGGTTGTGGGGGTTTGCAGGTTTGAGATTTAACGATATCTGGAGACCTCCTTTAACACTGGGGCCCCCAAATCCCGGCCCCCCTATGTGAATGGGTATCGGGCACATCGTACCCCTATTCATTCATCCAAAAAGTCTCCAAAAATACAAACCACAAGAGACCGTTTTTGACAATTCCTTTATTTTAAACATAAAAATAATCGTGTCCCACAATGTACATCCATCGTCATTAACGGCGCCCGACGGACCCGAAAAATAGCAAAAAATCCAAATGCTCCACCTCGATGGGAGGGCTCCCCTCAACTGTTGTCTCTTCGCTTTGACAGGTGTTACATTTGCAAGGGCAGTGCCACCCAGGGACGTAACCAGGTGACCACGCCCCCTTCTGACATCATGTGACGTCAGAGGGGGCAGGGCCATCGGGTGATATACTTGGGTGGCCTCGCCCTTGCCTATAAAAGAACTGTCAAAGCACACAGAGCGCATATGGTGGAAGCCTTATTAAAGAGGGCTTCCAGATTCCGATAAGCACCCCGCCTGCAGACCCCGACAACCAATGGCCAGGGTTGTCGGGAAGAGGCCCTTGTCCCCATCAACATGGGGACAAGGTGCTTTGGTGGGCACCCAAAGCAGCCTCCCCATGTTGAGGGCATGTGGCCTGGTATGGTTCAGGAGGGGGGGTGCTTGCTCGTCCCCCCAATCCTGACCCTCAGGCTGCATGCTCGGATAAGGGTCTGGTATGGATTTTGGGGGGCCACACCAAATTTTTAAATTTTGGCGTGGGGTACCCCATAAAATCTATGCCAGACCCAAAGGGCCTGGTATGGATTTAGGGGGGACCCTATGCCAATTTTTTTTAAAAAAATTGGGGTTGAGTTCCCCTTAAAATCCATACCAGACCCAAAGGGCCTAGTATGAACTGGCAGGGGGGACCCCACACCATTTTTTCCACATTTTTAAAGGAATAGCCAATGCCACATAAGCATGAGCATGGTTGTTTTCATTTACAGTATATCACAAAAGTGAGTACACCCCTCACATTTTTGTAAATATTTTATTATATCTTTTCATGTGACAACACTGAAAAAATTACACTTTGCTACAATGTAAAGTAGTGAGTGTACAGCTTGTATAACAGTGTAAATTTGCTGTTACC
Source organism: Lithobates clamitans (assembly GCA_037952925.1). Taxonomy (NCBI): domain Eukaryota; kingdom Metazoa; phylum Chordata; class Amphibia; order Anura; family Ranidae; genus Lithobates; species Lithobates clamitans. The sequence goes on along the minus strand of JBBGZY010001175.1, from coordinate 162,472 downwards.
TCAAAATAACTCAACACACAGCCATTAATGTCTAAACCATTAGCAACAAAAGTGAGTACACCCTAAGTAAAAATGTCCAAATTGGGCCCAAAGTGTCAATATTTTGTGTGGCCACCATTATTTTCCAGAACTGCCTTACCCCTCTTGGGCATGGAGTTCACCAGAGCATCACAGGTTGCCACTGGAGTCCTCTTCAACTCTTCCATGATGACATTATGAGGCTGGTGGATGTTAGAGACTTTTCGCTCCTCCACCTTCCGTTTGAGGATGCCCCACAGATGCTCAATAGGGTTTAGGTATGGAGACATGCTTGGCCAGTCCATTACCTTTACCCTCAGCTTCTTTAGCAAGGCAGTGGTCATTTTGGAGGTGTGTTTGGGGTCGTTATCATGTTGGAATACTGCCCTGCGGCCCAGTCTCCAAAGGGAGGGGATCATGCTCTGCTTCAGTATGTCACAGTACATGTTGGCACTCATGGTTCCCTCAATGAATTGTAGCTCCTCAGTGTCGGCAGCACTCATGCAGCCCTAGATCATGACACTCCCACCACCATGCTTGACTGTAGGCAAGACACACTTTTGTACTCCTCACCTGGTTGCCACCACACACACTTGACACCATCTGAACCAAATACGTTTATCTTGGTCTCATCAGACCACAGGACATGGTTCCAGTAATCCATGTCCTTAGTCTGCTTGTCTTCAGCGAACTGTTTTCATGTGCATCATCTTTAGAACAGGCTTCCTTCTGGGACGATAGCCATGCAGACCATTTTTATGCAGTGTGCGGCGTATGGTCTGAGCACTGACAGGCTGACCCAACACCCCTTCAACCTTTTCAGCAATGCTGGCAGCACTTATACGTCTATTTACGTCTAGACAACCTCTGGATATGATGCTGAGCATGTGCACTCAACTTCTTTGGTCAACCACAGAGAGGCCTGTTCTGAGTGGAACCTGTTCTGTTAAACCTCTGTATGGTCTTGGCCACTGTGCTGCAGCTCAGTTTCAGGGTCTTGGCAATCTTCTTTTAGCGTGGCCATCTTTATGTAGAGAAACAATTCTTTTTTCAGATCCTCAGAGAGTTCTTTGCTATGAGTTGCCATGTTGATCTTTTGGTGACCAGTATGCTTCCCATTCACACCTGAGACCTTGCAACAATAACGAGTCACATGACAACGGTAAGGGAAAATGGGTAATTGGGCTCAATGTGGACATTTTCACTTAGGAGGTGTACTCACCTTTGTTGCCAGAGGTTTAGACATGAATGGCTGTCTGTTGAGTTATTTTGAGGGGACACCAATTTTATACTGTTATACAAGCTGTACACTCACTACTTTACATTGTAGCAAAGTGTAATTTCTTCAGTGTTATCACATGAAAAGATATAATAAAATATTTACAAAAATGTAAGGGGTGTACTCACTTATGTCAGATACTGTATATTAATGGCTCATTTGCTAAACATTATTGTATAGAATTGAAAACATCAAACACTAGTAAAAGTATTTTGTATGCATAATACATCTATTGATGTATATTGCAAGTAGTATTCCTATTTTTTTTCCTTCTTTTGCTAACGAATGCAGTTATAAATGATTATTACAGAGTAATGTCTGCCATGGTATCACTAATCATCACTGACGTTGAATCTACGTCACTGGGCAATGTGATTGATGTTGGATTTACATTGGCAACATTGTTTATATTTTATGTTAAATTAAGGATTTTTCTACAGTACCCTTTTTTATGTTTTACTATTGTTTTTCTGTGAATGATTAATAATGGGTACTATGTACCCCTTACTCATTCACATAGAGGGGGCAGATATCTAGAGGCCCCCCTCTAAATCCATACCAGAACTAGGTAAACCTACAGCTAAGAAGAGGAAGGGGGGATTGGAACAACCCAGTGGGGAGTAGCAAAATGTTAAAGAAGGTGTCCTTGCCCTTTAAAACAAGCACTTACTGACTTCAAAGTTCACAACAAATGCTCTGAAATAACTCTCCTCTTTTGTTTTCTATGGCCACAGAAACTTGTCAGCCTTTTATGTAAACAAACATCAGGTGCTGCTGTTAGAAAGTGACAGAAACCTGACTTCAGAGTTTTTGTTGTGATCTTTGAGGATGAACTACTTCACGGTCCATGCAGCTAGAGAGGTTATTAAGGCTTGTTTTACAACTCTTCTACTGCTTGTTAAGAATATATACTCTATATTACCAAAAGTATTGGGACACCCGCCTTTACATGCACATGAACTTTAATAGCATCCCAGTCTTATGCCCCGTACACACGGTCGGATTTTCCGATGGAAAATGTCCGATCGGAGCGTGTTGTCGGAAATTCCGACCGTGTGTGGGCGCCATTGGACATTTTCCATCGGATTTTCCGACACACAAAGTTGAACAGCAGGAGATAAAATTTTCCGACAACAAAATCCGATCGCGTCAATTCCGACCGTGTGTGGCCTGTTCCGACGCACAAAGTGCCACGCATGCTCCGGAGAAATTCCGACACGGGACAGCTTGTTCTGGTAAACTTAGCGTTCGCAATGGATACAGCACTTTCGTCACGCTGCAATGTAAAAAATGGTTTAATACAGCGCACTCTCTTCTTCTTTATAATGTGACAAGAATTAAGTAGTTTTGCTGCTCATATTCACACACACTTCTCACAAACTTTTCTTTGTGTTTTTTTTAGTGGGATTCTCTCAATATATTGTTATTAGTTGTCACATCTGACAGTTTTATATTTTTTATGTTTTTTTTTTTTTTTTTTTTAAGCCTTTTTTTTTCTTTAATGTTTGGATTTTTTCCAAGGCTGATCTTTGTTCAATGTTATTTTTATTTTTACTCCAGAATATTTTTGTGTGTGTTTTGTGTGGCAAGTTACCCCAACACCATTGATATCTTTTATTATTTAATCTCCATTAGATTTTTTGTTGTTGGTGTCCCTTGTTCATTTCACATTGTATATTACAAATGTACCTGAATCCTCACAAACAAACCATCATTTTTGAAGAAGTAAAACACATAGGAGAGTATAATTCAAAACAAAAATCCTTTATTAAGGGCTCAGAACCAAGCAAAGAGGAAGGCAACACTGGATCAACAGGAGAAATTAGTGAAGCCTGGGACCCCCACGGCAGACATCAATTCTTAAACCTCAAAATTGGTGGCCTGAGGAGTCCATATATAAGGGAGGGCAGTCTGGTCCGGGATTCACAGAGACTTGGATAGCAGCAGATGACATCAGTGTCCCCAGGCTGTGGTACCACAAGAGGCTGCATCTTTTGGCCGACCAGACTGGATCCAGGGTCCTCACTGTCTGGTCTTCCTTTCACACTTCCTTCCGGGCTGTGGCTGTGCAGTTGGAGATGTGGCAGGAGGAGGAGTAGGACCTGGAGGAGGAGTAGGACCTGCAGGAGGAGGAGGAGGACCATCCCAAAGCTGTGTGTGAGGTGTAAGTTGGCCCCTCACACCTTTCGCCAGAGCCTCTGATATGAGGGCCTCACACATGGCTTTTTGGCCCTCCTCCATCCTCTGCATTTTATAGGCAATGAATGCTGCAAGGTTCTCCTGCCTGGTGTGTGGTGCTCCCAGGACCTCTGTAGCCCTACAAAAAAATCTGATAGCCGCCTCCTCTAGGCTACTCCTCCTCCTGTCACTTTCTGTTTCCAGGGGGGGTGGAGGGACCCGCAGATCAGCCACCTCCTGGCTGAGACTTCCCTGTGTATGAAAAAGGGACATGGTTTTAGTTTTTGCATCATCAATCACAATCATAAATTAGTACTCCCAACTAACATCTAGTTAACATCATTGATTGGACAAGCAGAAATATTTAGAGGAATGCTATACCTGGCTCAATCTGGGCTCCTCCACATGTGGCCTGGAAGGCCCAGGTTGGGCGTCAGAAGCCTCAGCCGGGGGGAAGGAAGCGTGGAAGGAAGACTTGAGAGGGATGGCCTGGGTTCAGTCTGGCCTGCCAGAAAGTGCAGCCTGTCGTAGTACAACATCCTGGGGACATAGATGTCACCTGCTGCTCCGGATCTCTGTGAATCCAGGACTTTATTGCGCTCCCTCAGATATGTGCTCCTCAGGCCACCAATGAAGATCTTTAAATAAGTGATGTCTGCCGTGGGGATCACCTGCTTCACAATTTCACACAATTGCTCCAGTGCTGCCTTCCTCTTTATTTGGTTCTTGTAATGGGGGTGTTTAATCTCCCACAGACAGGGCAGCTCCCTTAGCATCTCTATGAAGACTGAAATGAAGGACCTGATCTTCCAGTACCATATCCATGTTCACTGCAAGACACAACACAAGACAAAGCCTAATGTCACACCAAACTCTCCTAATCTTGTTACAATATAGGCCTCAATCTATAGAAGCAGTATAGGCCCAAGTTTGTCTCTTACCTTCGTTCTTACGATCACCGCGTTCAATGCTCCTTCCTCCGCTCACAGATCAAACGTAATACGCACGCGTGTTACGCTTTATATACACTGCGCATGCGTGTAACTCCGCCCGCCCCTGATGTTCTTTCTAGTGTATTCCCCGCCCCTTTTCGTTCGGTGCAGTGGGGGAAGAGCATGATGGCGGACATACAGCAGGTGCGGGCTAATTGTAGCAACGAGGAGGAGGAGGAGGAGGAAAGGGCGGATCCAGGCACGTCCCGATCCAGAAGGAGACGTTTTAAGGCCACAAATATGTCGTTTGGGGAGATGTTGGAGATGGTAGACATCATGAGGAAGTCCGACTATGACGGAAAATATGGGCCTTACCCCCACCCCAACATCCGAAAGGCCAAAATCATTGGTAAAGTGGTCCGGAGTCTAGAGCGGAATTTCGGGGTACGAAGGTCTAAAGATCAGCTCAGGAAGCGGTGGTCGGACCTGAAGTTGAGAGAGCCAGAGCAGTACCGAAAGATCCGGAGAGTGCTGCAAAAAAGTAAGTAGTTGTGCTGTGTTCCTATTCTTTCTGTCTTTATTACGTTCGTTCTGCTCCATATGCTTTGATTAGTTGTAACGTTTCCAAAGGTCAACTTTAATGTTCATGGGCACATTATTCGTTCGTATCAAACATTTTTCTTTCGGCCTCTAGAACACCATTGTTTAGGCCATATGCATTTTCACACATTTTTGGGGGCCTACTTGGATGCCAAATATTTGTTTGTGTAGATGGGTTTGTTACTAGAATGAAATGCAAACTAGATTGTGTGTAAGGAGAGGACACTTAGCAGCTGTTTTCACATCTGGACACTGGAGCACTAGTGTGGGACACAAGAACACCATTTTTATTAGGGGGGGCACACTGGTGCTCCAGTGTATACTATAGGGGGGTCTCCATCTGTGAAGCTTGTACCAAACAGGTAAAGTATTGCAGCTTGACAAAGGGCAATAAAAAATATACATCTTGGAACTCGGCTAAAATAGACAATTGTACCCCACTTCCAAGCAATGTTTCCTATTTCTCGTTCTGCCATCAAATATCTGTGTGCTAAGTATACCATTTTTGTTTTACATAGGGGAGAAAAGACTCGGACACCCCTCATCCCAGGAGACAAGAGACCCCCCCCCCCTGGAAGAAGGGGAAATACCTACCCAAGAAGAAGAGCAGGAGGAAGAAGAAGACGTGGTGGAGATTGGCACCACAACAGGTGAGTGTCTGCGACCACAGGCTCAGGTAAAAGAGATGGATGGTGGCAGATTTTTGAGACCTTTTTTTGTGTTCTTTATCTCTTTTTAGGTGATCGTGATGTGAGGGATCCAGAACGATTTACATCTGAAAGTGCCCAGATACTGATAGGGGAGATCATGGGGTGTAATCTCCAATTGCAAAACATCCAGCAACAAATCACTGATGTTATTAAAAAAAATAATAACATCATTGATGTTTTGGGGCGAATTTAAACCCCACAAAATCACCTGTTTTATTGTACCAAACTTTTTTCAATGTTTAAAAAAGCCAAATTTGGAGGATGCACACAGTGTGCCAACATGTGCTATCTGCCATCATGGGAGATCAATGGACGCGTTTTGGGGGGGCAACCCCTTCCTCAATTATAAAGTAGCGTTGAGGAAGGGCTTGCTCCCCCAAAACACGTCCCTTGATCCCCCCTGATGGCAGATAGCACATGTGGACATTTGTAAATTGGTGTGCATCTTCCAAATTTGGCTTTTCCAGGGGTGATTTCCCCCCATCTGAACGCTATATCAAACCCAGTTCCTAAATACTGATGTCTGATATAGCCTTCAGGTTTTACCATATGTGAACTTTGTAAGTTCAAGTTTTTTGGCTTTCTTGTTGGTTTTACACAGGCCTGTTTTATCTGAAATGGATATTTTGATTTTTCATAATGCTACTGCAAACATTGTTATACAACAAACATGTTGGTTTGTTTTAAAAACCTTTGGTAAATGCGCATGTGATTGTGCAGGTATAAAAAAGTGCCTTACTCAAGAATGTGTGGATTATTGTCTCAACACTACAACACTTTTGGGGTGATGTAATTGTTGTTTTATGCACAAATGGGGGTTATTTCCTAAGGGCAAATCCTCTTTGCACTACAAGTGCAGGTTCAGTGCAGTTGCAAGTGCACTTGTAGTGAAATGTGTTTTTGCATTTAGGAAGTACCAGCCAACACTGTTTTTTATAAGGTTACCCAATCACGACATTTTCTGCACTCAACACATTTCTGTTAGGGTCAGCTAAAACAAACACAAGCAGTAAATGTCCACCAAGAATTTCTTTTGGTTGTTTTTTATTTGAAAAAGGTGTCACATATTGTCTGGCATATTGATAGCCCCCCTACCCGCAAAGAACTCCAGGTATCGTAACTGGACATCACGGGCATTCAGGGAGGGCAAGCCAGGACGGCCGCTTTCAAGTGCCGTCATTGTTGAAGTATTTGGGATTCCGGCCTCAGGCCCAACTGAGCCAGCATAGTTGGCTGAATGTTTTCGTAGAAAATTATGGAGAACACAGCAGGCAAGTATTATATGGTTCAGTTTATACTCCGCCATATGGATGGGTGTCATAAATAATCGGAACCGGCTGGCCAGGATTCCAAATGTGTTCTCCACCACTCTTCGGGCTCTGGCCAGCCGGTAATTAAAAACCCTCTGTTCCGGGGTGAGGGTCCTCATCGGGAATGGCCGCATCAGGTGGTCCCCCAGCGCAAATGCTTCATCAGCAACGAACACAAATGGGAGACCTTCAACATTGTCCTCTGGAGGTGGCAAGTCCAAGCTGCCATTCTGGAGACGCCTGTAGAACTCCGTCTGGGCGATCACTCCACCATCGGACATCCGGCCATTCTTCCCCACGTCCACATACAAGAAGTCGTAATTAGCCGACACCACCGCCAACATCACTATACTATTAAACCCCTTGTAATTATAATAGTACGACCCCGAGTTGGGTGGTGGGACGATGTGGACGTGTTTCCCATCAATTGCCCCTCCGCAGTTAGGAAAGTCCCACCGCTGGGCAAAGTGGGAGGCCACAGTCTGCCATTCCTGTGGCGTGGAAGGAAACTGTTGAGGAAAAAACAATAAACATTACTATTTTTTCACAGAAACATGGCAAGCAGATTAGACACAAACATTATGGGGCAACCTCCAGATAGCATTTATTAAGGGGAATTTAACAACAACAAAGTATAAGGTACACCTATCATATTCCCCCTCCCCCCCCCCTCTCATGGGCCATTTCTAACATTATAGGGGGGAGGAACTCTTGGACAGGTAACCCTCTTCACTTCATTGAGAGATGAATGCCTAAATAATGGGTATGACTTGGAACAGCCCCTCCTTAGTTACACTATTGGCAGCCCACTGGACAGGTAAGAAGTGTCATAATACAAAGATATAAATACACATTGTACACATTTGAGCACATTTGGACATTCTGCTATTACCTATCAAGATCATAATAGGATACAAAATATTTAAACAGTACCATTTGAAAGTATACAGGCAGGCCCTTGCACTACATGCTTTGGGGAATTCATCCATAAATCTGAGCACTAAAGAGGTGGGTATAGTGTGTATGGGTTTGGCAAAGTCAGCAGATAGATGATTGAGGATAGAGAATTGGGATCAGCTGACTTAGCAGTTGGGGGAGGGAGGGTTACAAAAAATTTGGGGACACCACAAAAAAAAGCCTCTGGCCCTCTGCCTGAATTTAAATCAAAAATAACATTTCCAAACATTTTAGGGGGTGTTTGGGGTAAAGCACTACTATGGAGCTGATAAAATACATTGTTAAGTGACTACATAAGGTGAATATAGGGCAGGAGACACCATGCTGGAGAGGTTATTGAAGGGCAAATATGTATGAAGGACATAAAATAATAATTACATACAAATCCAGCATGCATGAGGACAAAGGGGACATTCACAGCATATTACAATCATGGTAATTAGGGAATGAGGAAAGAAATACAATATATTATCAAACATTCAATACAATAAAATGTGATATAAAAGGATAAAAATCTTACCTTCATATACTCCTTCTGTAGGACCTGGATGATGGCAGAACAGGTCTCTGGGATAATGATCCCCAGAGCCTGGGGGGAGATGCCTGTCGAGAACTTGAGGTCCTGCAGGCTTCTCCCTGTGGCCAAATACCGCAAGGTAGCGACCAACCTCTGCTCCGGAGTGATGGCTTGCCTCATGCAGGTATCCTGCCTGCTGATATAGGGGGTCAGCGAAGCCAACAAACGGTGAAATACGGGGTCCGTCATCCTGAGAAAGTTCCTGAAATCATCAGGATTATTCTCACGGATCTCACGGAGCAAAGGCATATGACAGAACTGGTCACGCTGAAGCAATCAATTCTTGGTCCATGAACTCCTCCCCACCCTGTTCATGGACTGGACTTGTGTCAAGGTCAGGACCCCAACACCAAGCCCCCGCACAGCACGAACTCTGCGAGGAGTACGCATACGAAACATGGCTAGAAAACGGTCGGCTGCTCAGAACGAAGTAACAGAACGCACTGAAGAACAGCAAGGCCTGTGAAGAGCGACCTGAAAAACAGCAATGAGCGGACAAGATCGCACAGAAAACTCCAATACGAACTGACTGCACGCACTGAAGAGCAGATACAAACCCACAAGCACAAACTGAACGGCAGAAAACGATCTGAAAGCCACGAGTCTGAAAAAGCGCGAATCGTCTCTCACCAAACTTTTACTAACACGAGATTAGCAAAAGGAGCCCAAAGGGTGCTGCGCTTGGTTCTGAACTGGCCTTTTCTAGTCTCGTCGTACGTGCTTGACGTCACCGCGTTCTTGGCGATCGGAAATTCCGACAACTTTGTGCGACCGTGTGTAGGCAAAACAAGTTTGAGCCAACATCCGTAGGAAAAAATCCGAGGATTTTGTTGTCGGAATGTCCGAACAAAGTCCGACCGTGTGTACGGGGCATTAGTCCGTAGGGTTCAATATTGAGTTGGCCCACCCTTTGCAACTATAACCACACACGGTCGGATTTTCTGACGGAAAATATGTGATAGGACCTTGTTGTCGGAAATTCCGACCGTGTGTAGGCTCCATCACACATTTTCCATCGGATTTTCCGACACACAAAGTTTGAGAGCAGGATATAAAATTTTCCGACAACAAAATCCGTTGTTGGAAATTCCGATCGTGTGTACACAAATCCGACGGACAAAGTGCCACGCATGCTCAGAATAAATAAAGAGATGAAAGCTATTGGCCACTGCCCCGTTTATAGTCCCGACGTACGTGTTTTACGTCACCGCGCTTAGAACGATCGGATTTTCCGACAACTTTGTGTGACCGTGTGTATGCAAGACAAGTTTGAGCCAACATCCGTTGGAAAAAATCCTAGGATTTTGTTGTCGGAATGTCCGAACAAAGTCCGACCGTGTGTACGGGGCATTAGTCCGTAGAGTTCAATATTGAGTTGGCCCACCCTTTGCAACTATAACCACTTCAACTCTTCTGGGAAGGCTGTCCACAAGGTTTAGGAGTTTTCCTATGGGAATGTTTGACCAGTCTTCCAGAAGCGCATTTATGAGGTCAGGCACTGAGGTGGATGAGAAGGCCTGGCTCGCAGTCTCCACTGTAATTCATCCAAAAGGTGTTCTATCGGGTTGAGGTCAGGACTCTGTGCAGGCCAGTCAAGTTCCTCCACCCCAAACTAGTTTGTCCATGTCTTTATGGACCTTGTTTTGTGCACTGGTCCAAATCATTTGGTGGAAGGGGGATTATGGTATGGGGTTGTTTTTCAGGGGTTGGGCTTGACCCCTTAGCTCCAGTGAAAGGAACTCTCAAGGCGTCAGCATACCAAGACATTTTGGACAATTTCATGCTCCCAACTTTGTGGGAACAGTTTGGGGATGGCCCCTTCCTGTTCCAACATGACTGCACACCAGTGCACAAACAAGGTTCATAAAGACATGGATGAGCGAGTTTGGGGTGGAGGAACTTGACTGGCCTGCATAGAGTGCTGACCTCAACCCAATAGAACACCTTTGGGATGATTTAGAGTGAAGAGTGAGAGCCAGGCCTTCTCGTGCACATCAGTGCCTGACCTCACAAATGCACTTCTGGAAGAATGGTCAAACATTCACATAGACACACTCCTAAACCTTGTGGACAGCCTTCCCAGAAGAAATTAAGCTGTTTTAGCTGCAAAGGGTGGGCCTACTCAATATTAAACCCTACAGACGAAGACTGGGATGCATTAAATTTCATGTGCATGTAAAGGCAGGTGTCCCAATACTTTTGGTAATATAGTTTAAATATTTAATGCCCTTAGTTTGGGCACAAGTACACTTTGAGGGTAATGTTTTAGGTCATTTCAATCATACATTACCACACTAGCTACATCTTACCCTCTCCACCCAAAAAACATTTTACCACTTCACATAAATAAAATGCTAGTACATGCTCTAATTATATACTAGTTTGACTATTCATTTGTCTTTTTATGTGTTTGTCTATATAATCTGTATTAATCACTTTTTTTCCACTATCTTCGTACAACACCACAGGATATGATGATGCTTTGGCACATAAATAATTATTAACAATAATAATAAATACTGTGTCTGATTATAGTGGATACAATAGAGTGTATGGGAAGACACAGGTTTTAGCCCGGGTTCACACATGTGCGTTGCGAATTGAAGCTCCGGTTTAACTGCGAAGATAAAAATCAGTTGTTCAGAGGTTCCTCTGCGTTTTAGCTGTGGATCAGTGAGCAGGGAGAGGGGGGAGAGGTGGGGAGGTGTAGTGAGGAGAAGGAGAGAATTTGTGTTCAGAACGGAATGCGTCTGCAAATTAGATGCGTGCCCATAGAAGATAATGGGCTTGTAATTCGCACAACAATGCCCAGAAAACGCACACATTTTTGTGCAATGTGCAGTGCAAATGCAACGCACATATGTGAACCAGATGCATTCAAATGAATGTATTTTAAAATGTCCTGCGAATTGGATGCGGTGTAAGCCGCATCTAATTTGCATAGGTGTGAACGGGGGCTCAGCAGAGAATATTACATGTAAATTGTCAATAACTATTAATAACTTTGAATGCAACACCCTCCGACTTTCTTGTTATTAAGCTTATTTTGTGGCTGCTCCCAGCACTACTCTTTGATATTTCCCTGCCTGTGTTTTCTCATGTAGAGGGGTTATTTAATTAAACCTAGACTGGACAAATCGACAAATCTGTTTGTATATATATATATATATATATATATATATATATATATAGTGGCTTGGGAAAGTATTCGGCCCCCTTGAACTTTTCAACCTTTTGCCACATTTCAGGCTTCAAACATAAAGATATAAAATTTTAATTTTTTGTGAAGAATCACCAACAAGTGGGACACAATTGTGAAGTGGAACGAAATCTATTGGAAATTTTAAACTTTTTTAGCAATTAAAAAACTGAAAAGTGGTGCGTGCAAATTTATTCGGCCCCTTTACTTTCAGTGCAGCTAACTCACTCCAGAAGTTCAGCGAGGATCTCTGAATGATCCAATGTTGTCCTAAATGACTGATGGTGATAAATAGAATCCACCTGTGTGTAATCAAGTCTCTGTATAAATGCACCTGCTCTGTGATAGTCTCAGGGTTCTGTTGAAAGCGCAGAGAGCATCATGAAGACCAAGGAACACACCAGGCAGGTCCGTGATACTGTTGTGGAGAAGTTTAAAGCCAGATTTGGATACAAAAAGATTTCCCAAGCTTTAAACATCCCAAGGAGCACTGTGCAAGCAATCATTTTGAAATGGAAGGAGTATCAGACCACTGCAAATCTACCAAGACCTGGCTGTCCTTCTAAACTTTCAGCTCAGACAAGGAGAAGACTGATCAGAGATGCAGCCAAGAGGCCCACGATCACTCTGGATGAACTGCAGAGAACTACAGCTAAGGTGGGAGAGTCTGTCCATAGGACAACAATCAGTCTTACACTGCACAAATCTGGCCTTTATGGAAGAGTGGCAAGAAGAAAGCCATTTCTCAAAGATATCCATAAAAAGTCTCGTCTAAAGTTTGCCACAAGCCACCTGGGAGACACACCAAACATGTGGAAGAAGGTGCTCTGGTCCGATGAAACCAAAATCGAACTTTTTGGCCACAATACAAAACGATATGTTTGGTGTAAAAGCAACACAGCTCATCACACTCAACACACAATCCCCACTGTCAAACATGGTGGTGGCAGCATCATGGTTTGGGCCTGCTTTTCTTCAGCAGGGACAGGGAAGATGGTTAAAATTGAGGGGAAGATGGATGCAGCCAAATACAGGACCATTCTGGATGAAAACCTGTTGGAGTCTGCAAAAGACCTGAAACTGGGACGGAGATTTATCTTCAAACAAGACAATGATCCCAAACATACAGCAAAATCTACAAAGGAATGGTTCACAAATAAACGTATCCAGGTGTTAGAATGGCCAAGTCAAAGTCCAGACCTGAATCCAATCAAGAATCTGTGGAAAGAGCTGAAAACTGCTGTTCACAAACGCTCTCCATCCAACCTCACTGAGCTCGAGCTGTTTTGCAAGGAAGAATGGGCAAGAATTTCAGTCTCTCAATGTGCAAAACTGATAGAGACATACCCCAGGCGACTTGCAGCTGTAATCGCAGCAAAAGGTGGCTCTACAAAGTATTAACGCAAGGGGGCCGAATAATTTTGCACGCCCCACTTTTCATTTTTTTATTAGTTAAAAAAGTTTCAAAAATCCAAAAGATTTCGTTCCACTTCACAATTGTGTCCCACTTGTTGGTGATTCTTCACAAAAAATAAAAATTTTATATCTTTATGTTTGAAGCCTGAAATGTGGCAAAAGTTTGAAAAGTTCAAGGGGGCCGAATACTTTCGCAAGCCACTGTATATATATATATATATTATTTATCAATTTTTTTTTAATAAAGACCTCATCTCAGGGCAGGACATCAAATTAAGCTTTTATTTCTGTTTATCGGGAAATAAATTCCCCAAAGACCAATCTGTATCATGACTTGTAAATGCAAAGATAGAGCAGCTGTCATCAAATGTCAGACCACGATCCGAACACTGCTGTCCAGATCGTCAGCCTGCCAGCCTAAAGTGCACATCCCCACTGATCAGCAGTCATTAGTTGCTGGGACTGTGGGTGTCCCAACAACCAATTATGTTGCGCGTGCGCCCTGCCCCTTGCTGCTCGCTGTCCCGAGCTCCCAGCTCTCACTCCCTGCATGCAAGGTGTGTGACATCATGTGTGCACCCTGCCCCCTTCAGCAAGGTTCTCGGTGCAGCTACCGCCCCCTGCAGCTCGTTACCTCTGCTGTTTTCCATACCCTGCCTGTCCTCAAGGTAAACAGAGATTTAATTCACAGTGATTTACAGGGGCGCGCTGATGGGCACACTCTTTATGTAAAGGGACATGCTGATGAGCACACACTTTATGTAAAGGTGCATGCTGATGGGCACATATTATGTTGTGCCCATCAGAGTGCCCCTTAACATAAAATGTGCCCTTCAGTGTGATCTTTAACATAAAGTTCAGAAAAAGACAGAAGATGCTTCTAAGTGCAGCATTCCACAATATTTATTTATAAAACAATGGTTAAAAACACTTAGACCCCCTTTCACATTGAGGCACTTTTCAGGTGTTTTAGCACTAAAAATAGTGCCTGTAAAGCGCCTCTCATGCCTCACCAGTTTAAAAGCCGGAGTGCTCACACACTGGGGCAGTGAGCTTGTAGGATTGGAAAAAAAGTCCTGAAAGTAGCATCTTTGGGGCGGTGTGCTGACACTGTATACAGCGCTCCTACACCTCCCCTGCCCCTTGAAATGAATGGGCAGCACTTCGGAAGCACCTGAAAAGCACTTCGGAAGCACCGCAATACGGGCACTTTTAACCCTTTCTTCGGCTGCTAGCGAGGGTTAAAAGCACCCCGCTAGTGGCTGAAAAGCTCCGCTAAAACAACAGTTTACCGCTAATGGACCCGCCTCTCCAGTGTGAAAGGGGTCTTTTAAGATCCAAGATAAATTAGGCATGTCAGTGAGTATTTTCCAATTCTTGCTTAATCCTCTGCCTGACATGTCTAATTTATCTTGGATCTTGTAAGTGTTTTTAACTGTTGTTTTATAAATAAATAATGTGGAATGCTGCATTTAGAAGAGCCTTCTGTCTCTTTTTCTGATCTTTATTAGAGTTGCTTCTCCTCTCTGAAGTGCTGCCTCAAGTGACATTCCTGCTACTGTCCACTCTTACCTCTGATGCTGATACTCATATGGATTGGAAGCTTACTGCTTGGTACAGATTACTGGAAAAAAATTCTTCCAGAAGCGCCCCCTCTCCTGTTCCTTAACATAAAGTGTGTGCCCATCAGCGTGCTCCTTTACATAAAGTGTGTGCCCATCATCATGCCTCCTAAAATAAAGTGTGTGCCCATCAGCGTGCTCCTTAGCATAAAATCTGCCCATCAGAGTGCCCCTTACTCTATGTTAAGGGGCACCCTGATGGGCACATTTTATGTTAATGGGCACATTGATGGGCACATTTTGTTGTGCCCATCAGAGTGCCTCTTAACATAAAATGTGCCCATCAGCATGCCCCTAAACATAAAATGTGACCATCAGCATGCCCCTTTAACATAAAATATGCACATCAGAGTGCCGCTTAACATAAAATGTGCCCATCAGCGTGCTCCTTTAACATAATATATGCCCATCAGAGCGCTGCTTAACATAAAATAAGGGGCATGCTGATGGGCACATTTTATGTTAAGGGGCACGTTGATGGGCATATTTTATGTCAAGGGGCACTCTGATGGGTATATTGTATGTTAATGGACATGCTGATGGGCACTTTTTATGTTAAGGGACACGCTACTGGGCACATTTAATGTTAAAGATAGTTGCTTGTATTAGTTCCAACTGTCCACATGTTTAATGTTGTAAGGGAAACTTAACAATAAATATTGTTGAGATTCGGACCTCAACCAGAAGAGAATTTTAGTGACTTTCTTGAATTTTAATTCAATACCCCTGGGGTACAGCATTACCTATATAGCATATTTAATATGAACTAATGTTACTTACAGTTTAGTTATTTTCTTCTATTCAGAGCAATATCCACACTTTAATATTAATGCACTTGAAACTGACTGTCATTAAGGGAAAAGCAACTGATAAACATCATAAAAGTAAATATTTATATGTTACAAAAGAGAACTTTCCGGCAAGATGAGCAAGACAGAGCACAGCATGTTCCCAAAAACAGTGCAGAGATCTGTTATTAGATATACAGTATATAAGGCAACATAAACTTTTTCTGTTATAATGGCTGAATACCACTGTGGGGACTTGTAGTATTCCAGATTCTGGATAGGAATATGGTGCTGGCAAAGGCACTGGATAACTATTAATTAGATTAGCAAGAAAAAAATTAATACTTAGCTGCAGCAAATCCAAAAATACAAAAGGACATATTTTTAAACTGTTTGTAGACTAAATATTGACAAATGTATGTGCCTTACTAAAAATACAAAATGACAGGTGTATTTTTTACAAATCAAACATTTTTATATGTGCAACTTCTGAACTCAAACTTCTACAGACCATATCTCCTTTCTTGAACACAAATGCTCCATAGACTCCCACTCTGTGGGTTTAATCTCAATGCTCTCTGCAATGTTTTCCAAACTATCACCTCTCCCCCCTTCTTATTTTAATAAATAGACCAATGACCTTGGTGTCACCCTTGAATCCAATTGATGGGATCAAATCAAAACAGCACAAACATAGCACTAACCAACGAGACCAGTTTTGTGTCATTTGGGTGTTGTAGGGGGGCTGAGTGACCTTTGGTGACCTTTAATAAATCATTAATAACGCAAAAACGATAAAAGATAGAACAGAAATTTTAGCAGCACAAAACAGCACAAATGTAGCACTAAAGAAACACACTTGAGTTTTTATTTGTGCTGATTGTAGAGGGGGCAAAGTGAGTGGGGTTTGAAAAAAAATAAACTGTTATAACTTTAAAACCATAACAGCACAAATAAAAATTTTAGCAGCACAAACGTAGCACTAACCAACGAGACCAGTTTTGTGTCATTTGGGTGTTGTAGGGGGCTGAGTGACCTTTGGTGACCTTATAAATTATTAATAACACAAAAACGATAAAAGATAGAATGAAAATGTAAACAGCACAAACATAGCACTAAAGAAACACACTTGAGTTTTTATTTGTGCTGATTGTAGGGGGGGGGGGAGTGAGTGGGGTTTGAAAAAAAAAAATAAACTGTTATAACTTAAAAACCATAACAGCACAAATAAAAATGTTAGCAGCACAAACGTAGCACTAACCAACGAGACCAGTTTTGTGACATTTGGGTGTTGTAGGGGGCTGAGTGACCTTTGGTGACCTTTAATAAATCCTTAATAACGCAAAAACGATAAAAGATAAAACGGAAATTTTAGCAGCACAAAACAGCACAAACGTAGCACTAACCAACGAGACCAGTTTGGTGTCATTTGAACGTTGTAGGGGGGCTAAGTGATCTTTGGTGACCTTTAATAAATCAATAATAACGCAAAAATGATAAAAGTTAGAACGGAAATTTTAGCAGCACAAACGTAGCACTAACCAACGAGACCAGTTTTGTGTCATTTGGGTGTTGTAGGGGGGCTGAGTGACCTTTGGTTGAGAGCACAACCAATGGGAGTGTTACATTTCCGGCACGTGCCGGAAATGAAACAGTTTTATGGATGGGTTTACTTCCGCTTTAAGAGGAGAGTAGAGAGGAGAAGGGAAGAAAATACACAACTGCTGTACTTACTTATGTTGGTTGCAAATCTGGAATGCTAGTGCCATTATGCGGGTGTCTACAAAACTGGTTCACCATTATTGATACCTGTACCCAGAGGGTACATTTAATGGATTAAAGGTTGCTGTAATTCAGATCAAAAAATTGTGATTCTGACAGCACCTTTGTTGAATGGCACAATTTTTTTTCCTGTTATCAGGACTGCCCTCATACATGATATGAGAAGACCTTACAGCATTATTTATCTGTAATTGACAGGGAGAGAAAACTCCTAAAAATCAAGGAATCCATAAGAGATAAGGCAATTATTTTTTTTTTTTAAACGGCCACTGTTTTACAGTTTTTTTTCTTTAAATCTCCTAATAAACCAAAATCAGAAAATTCTGCAAATCCTTAATGATATAAGGAGTCAAAATGAAAAAATAAATAAAAGATTGGAGAATTTAAAATAAGGTACACTACTTAACCACTTACCACCCAGGCCAATTCTGACATTTCTCTCCTACTTGTAGAAATCATCATTTTTTTTCTAGAAAATTACATAGAACCCCCAAACATTATATATGTTTTTTTAGCAAAGACCCTAGAGAATACAATGTTGTTGCAACTTTTTATCTCGCACTGTATTTGTGCAGCAATTTTTTGAACGCGTTTCATTGGAAAAAGAAACAGTTTTGTGCTTTAAAAAAAAAACAGTAAAGTTAGCCCAATTTTTTTGCATAATGTGAAAGATGAAGTTACGCCAAGTAAATAGATACCTAACATGTCATGCTTCAAAATTGCACACGTTTGTGGAATGGCGCCAAACTTCGGTACTTAAAAATCCCCATAGGCGACATTTTAAATTTTGTTACTGGTTACATGTTTTGACTTGCAGAGGAGGTCTAGGGCTAGAATTATTGCTCTCGCTCGAACGTTCGTGGTGATACCTCACATGTGTGGTTTGAACACTGTTTTAATGTGTGGGCGGGACTTATGTATGCATTCGCTTCTGCGTGCAAGCACAAGGGGACAGGGGCGCTTTTATATTTTTTTTTCATTGTTCAGTTTACTTTTTGTTTGACACTGTTTAAAAAAAAATATTTTTTTGATCACTTTTATTCCTATTACAAGGAATGTAAACATCCCTTGTAATAGGAATATGGCATGATTGGTCCTCTCTACAGTGAGATATGGGGTCAATTTCCCCTCTAGGTTGACCCCACATTTCCCCTCTAGGCTGGGAAGCCTTGAATAAAAAAAAAATGATCTCGGTTTCCCAGCCGAGACGGCACCATTTGTTTAAATGCAGAGGCGTGACGTCATAACATTGTGCCCAGCCTCCAAACGATCATAGAGACTCCGGCAACCCTCTGGTCCACCGTAAATCTCTATGGTAAACATCCGGGCCTGCGGATTATGTCTCTGACTCACCGATGGAAGCGGTGAGTCGGTAGAAGCACCGGAGGGGGGTGACCCCTCTCGCTGCTCGTAAGAACGATCAAGTGGTGGAACAGCCTCTATGATCATTTCTATGGTGTAGGGAATCGCCGGCTGGAAAAGCTGATATCTGAATGATGCCTGTAGCTGCAGGCATCATTCAGATATACCCGCACAAAGTCAAGGACATCATATGATGGCCGGAGGGCGGGAAGTGGATAAAATATACAGCAGTGGCCAAAAGTTTTGAGAATGACATAAATATTAATTTTCACAGAGTCTGCTGCCTCAGTTTTTATGATGGCAATTTGCATATGCTCCAGGATGTTATAAAGCGTGATCAGATTTATTGCAATTAATTGCAAAGTCCCTCTTTGCCGAGAAAATGAACCTAATCCCCAAAAAAATTTCCACTGCATTTGTGAAGAAGGCTTCATGGTGCCCAAGAAGCAATCACCAGTTTATTTAGCTGTGGGATCAGGACCCCACCAGTGCAGAGCTGGCTCAGGAATGGCAGCAGGTAGGTATGAGTGCATCTGCATGCACAGAGAGGAGGAGACTTTTGGAGGATAGCCTGGTGTCAAGAAGGGCAGCAAAGAAGCCACTTCTCTCCAGGAAAAAAAACAGGGACAGACTGATATTCTGCAAAAGGTACAGGGATTGGACTGCTGAGGACTGGGGTAAAGTCATTTTCTCTGATGAATCCTCTCTGAAGTAGAAAAGGTGAGCACTACCATCAGTTCTGCGTCATGCCAACAGTAAAGCATCCTGAGACTATTCATGTGTTGGCTTGCTTCTCAGCCAAGGGATGTGGGCTCACTCACAATTTTGCCTAAGAACACAGCCATGAATAAAGAATGGTACAAAAACATCCTCCGAGAGCAACCTCTCCCAACAATCCATTCAGTTTTGGTGAGAAACAATGCCTTTTCCAGCATGATGGAGCCCTTTCCATAAGGCAAAAGTGATAACTAAGTGGCTTGGGGAACAAAACAATGTTGTGTCCATGGTCAGGAAACTCCCCAGGCCCTAATGCCATTGAGAACTTGCGGTCAATCCTTAACCGCTTCAGCTCCGGAAGTTTTTACCTCCTTCCTGACCAAAGCACTTTTTGCGATTTGGCACTGCGTCGCTTTAACTGACAATTGCGCAGGCTCTCAAACATAATTGACGTCCTTTTTTTCCCACAAATAGAGCTTTCTTTTGGTGGTATTTGATCACCTCTGCGATTTTTATTTTTTGCGCTATAAACAAAATAAGAGCGACAATTTTGAAAAAAACGCATTATTTTTTACATTTTGCTATAATAAAAATCTCCCAAAAATATACAAAAAAACATTTTTTTTCCTCAGTTTAGGCCGATCGTATTCTTCTACATATTTTTGGTAAAAAAAATTTGCAATAAACATTTATTGATTGGTTTGCACAAAAGTTATAGCGTTTACAAAATAGGGGATAGTTTTATGGCATTTTTATTAATATATTTTTTTTACTAGTAATGGCGGCGATCAGCGATTTTTATTGTGACTGCGACATTATGGCGGACATGTCGGACATTTTTGACACATTTTTGGGACCATTGTCATTTAAACAGCGATCAGTGCGATTAAAAATGCACTGATTACTGTGTAAATGGCACTGGCATTAAAGGGGTTAACCACTAGGGGGCGGGGAGGGGTTAAGTATGTCCTAGGGGAGTGATTCTAACTGCAGGGGGGATGGGCTGTGTGTGTCACTACGCTGATCACAGCTCCCGATGACAGGGAGCTGTGATCAGTGACACTTGTCACTAGGCAGAACGGGGAGATGCTGTTTACATCAGCATCTCCCCGTTCGTCCTCTCCATGTGTTCGTCCTCTCACGGAGCTCCCAGCCGGCGCACGCGTGCGCCGTCAGCCGCGCGCACGCAATGGCACGGCGGGGAATTCAAATGGACGTACCTGTAAGTCCATTTGCCCAGCCGTGCCATTCTGCTGACGTACATCGGCGTGCGCTGGTCGGGAAGTGTTTAAGAGGCGGGTAAACAAAAAAAACCCCCACAAATTCTGACAAACTCCAAGCATTGATTATGCAAGAATGGGCTGCCATCGGTCAGGATGTGGCCCAGAAGCTGATTGACAGCATGCCATAGCGAATTGCAGAGGTCTTGAAAAGAAGGGTCAACACTGCAAATATTGACTCTTTGCATAAACTTCATGTAATTGTCAATAAAAGCTTTTGACACTTATAAAATGCTTGTAATTATACTTCAGTATACCATAGTAACATGTCACAAAAAGATCTAAAAACACTTAAAGAGGAGTTCCACCCAGGGGGGCCATAAAAAAAAAAAAAAAAAAATTAAAAGTCAGCAGCTACAAATACTGCAGCTGCTGACTTTTAATTGGACACTTACCTGTCCCTGGGTCCAGCGATGCGGGGGATCGAAGCCCCGCTCGTCCCCCCCCCTCCGCTCGTTGGCGCTGGCATTTCAACTGTGGGCGTCGGGCTGTGGCTTCACAGCCTGGCACCCACTGCGCATGCGCGAGCGGCGCCGCGCGCCGTGATTGGCCGCTCAATCACCTGGGACCTGTAATGGGTCCCAGATGATTGACAGGAGGGAGGGAGAAGAGCCGAGCCCTTCCTGTGCCAGGGGGAAGTGATGTCACCAGCCCAGGCAGAGGAAGGGGCAGACTACGAGGGACCACCTAGCAACAGGCATTTAGAGGTAAGTAAAAAAAAAAATATCCAAATGTTTTTTTGTTTTGTTTTTTAGAATTTTTTAGATATGTTAGTTTTTTTGGGTGGAACCCCACTTTAAGCAGCAGACTTTGTGAAAATTAATATTTGTGTCATTCTCAAAAGTTTTGACCATGGCTATATAAACAGCTATGATTTTTTTAAAACGTCCAATATAAAAAGGTTAGATTCTATCTAACAATTTTAATTTTAAAATGGAATTCAATCATATCTTTAGTAAATACCAATATAAAATGGTAGTAAAGCCCATTTAACACTTGTACCTACAGGTAAGCTTATAATACAGCTTACCTGTAGGTACAAAGAATATCTCCTAAACATGCACTGATTAGGAGATATTCAGTGTCTCTGCAACCAAGGACATTACTGGTGCATGCGCTCTGAAGGAACGTAAAGCATATGGAACAAAAGAGAGCGTTAAATCAAAGCAGTTTGTCTCACTTACTCATACCAGTGAAGTACTGTCACTAAAGCCTAAAGCATGCTAGAAATAAATATTCCTGAGGGAGGGAACACAGAAAGTCTATGATAGTGACAAAGAGTGTGGACAACTGAAAAAGTGAATTTATTTTGAGGTATCAAATACCACCTGAAGTCAGGGGTCTAATTACACAGACACCTAGATGGGGAACACCTAGATGTATCGAAAATTGCAAGCCCTCCCAAAGTGCCTAGGGCTAAGAAAGCTATTCTTCTAGATAAACCTGCAGGTTAAGTTCAGTGTTCAGGCCATTAGGCAAGAGGAACTTCAATCTATATATCCACCACTTCACCTTCTGTAATATTATTAGATTGAACTTGCCTCTTGGTGGAAGTCTAAGCATGTAAATACCCTTAACCTGCATACTTTCCAACCTGCCATTATGGTATTAAGCAAAGTGCCTGGCTAAGGGCTTATCGGGTTTTTTTTCCATGATTTCACGCATATGCTCGCCTATGCATATCCTGAGCTGGCGTTTTATCTTCCCAATATAAAATTTGTCACATGTCAACATATATACAACTTTCATTGTGGAGTAATTTATAAGATACCATATCTGGAAGCTTTCTTCACCCAGCGCATATTTGTAGGTGTCAGTCCTGTCCACAAAGGGGCAGACCTGGCAGGGTCCACAAGAGAACATACCCTTGCTTCTAGGGTATTGAGATAACCAGGTCGCTTCTGATTCCTTAGTAAATTCTGATATTATTAAAGTGTCTCCCAAGTTTGCTCTTCTCGCTACCATTTTAGGGGATGGACCCACTATGTTTTGCTGACAAACTCCAAGCATTGATTATGCAAGAATGGGCTGCCATCGGTCAGGATGTGGCCCAGAAGCTGATTGACAGCATGCCATAGCGAATTGCAGAGGTCTTGAAAAGAAGGGTCAACACTGCAAATATTGACTCTTTGCATAAACTTAATGTAATTGTCAATAAAAGCTTTTGACACTTATAAAATGCTTGTAATTATACTTCAGTATACCATAGTAACATGTCACAAAAAGATCTAAAAACACTTAAAGAGGAGTTCCACCCAGGGGGGCCATAAAAAAAAAAAATTAAAAGTCAGCAGCTACAAATACTGCAGCTGCTGACTTTTAATTGGACACTTACCTGTCCCTGGGTCCAGCGATGCGGGGGATCGAAGCCCCGCTCGTCCCCCCCTCCGCTCGTCGGCGCCGGCATTTCAACTGTGGGCGCCGGGCTGTGGCTTCACAGCCTGGCACCCACTGCGCATGCGCGAGCAGCGCCGCGCGCCGTGATTGGCCGCTCAATCACCTGGGACCTGTAATGGGTCCCAGATGATTGACAGGAGGGAGGGAGAAGAGCCGAGCCCTTCCTGTGCCAGGGGGAAGTGATGTCACCAGCCCAGGCAGAGGAAGGGGCAGACTACGAGGGACCACCTAGCAACAGGCATTTAGAGGTAAGTAAAAAAAAAAAAATATCCAAATGTTTTTTTGTTTTGTTTTTTAGAATTTTTTAGATATGTTAGTTTTTTTGGGTGGAACCCCACTTTAAGCAGCAGACTTTGTGAAAATTAATATTTGTGTCATTCTCAAAAGTTTTGACCATGGCTATATAAACAGCTATGATTTTTTTAAAACGTCCAATATAAAAAGGTAGATTCTATCTAACAATTTTAATTTTAAAATGGAATTCAATCATATCTTTAGTAAATACCAATATAAAATGGTAGTAAAGCCCATTTAACACTTGTACCTACAGGTAAGCTTATAATACAGCTTACCTGTAGGTACAAAGAATATCTCCTAAACATGCACTGATTAGGAGATATTCAGCGTCTCTGCAACCAAGGACATTACTGGTGCATGCGCTCTGAAGGAACGTAAAGCATATGGAACAAAAGAGAGCGTTAAATCAAAGCAGTTTGTCTCACTTACTCATACCAGTGAAGTACTGTCACTAAAGCCTAAAGCATGCTAGAAATAAATATTCCTGAGGGAGGGAACACAGAAAGTCTATGATAGTGACAAAGAGTGTGGACAACTGAAAAAGTGAATTTATTTTGAGGTATCAAATACCACCTGAAGTCAGGGGTCTAATTACACAGACACCTAGATGTGGAACACCTAGATGTATCGAAAATTGCAAGCCCTCCCAAAGTGCCTAGGGCTAAGAAAGCTATTCTTCTAGATAAACCTGCAGGTTAAGTTCAGTGTTCAGGCCATTAGGCAAGAGGAACTTCAATCTATATATCCACCACTTCACCTTCTGTAATATTATTAGATTGAACTTGCCTCTTGGTGGAAGTCTAAGCATGTAAATACCCTTAACCTGCATACCTTCCAACCTGCCATTATGGTATTAAGCAAAGTGCCTGGCTAAGGGCTTATCGGGGTTTTTTTCCATGATTTCACGCATATGCTCGCCTATGCATATCCTGAGCTGGCGTTTTATCTTCCCAATATAAAATTTGTCACATGTCAACATATATACAACTTTCATTGTGGAGTAATTTATAAGATACCATATCTGGAAGCTTTCTTCACCCAGCGCATATTTGTAGGTGTCAGTCCTGTCCACAAAGGGGCAGACCTGGCAGGGTCCACAAGAGAACATACCCTTGCTTCTAGGGTATTGAGATAACCAGGTCGCTTCTGATTCCTTAGTAAATTCTGATATTATTAAAGTGTCTCCCAAGTTTGCTCTTCTCGCTACCATTTTAGGGGATGGACCCACTATGTTTGCTAGACCTGCTGTATTGGTCAATATCTCCCAGTGTTTTTGTAGGATATCTCTTACTGTATTCCACCAGGCCCCGAATTGGGTGATCACTCTCACTGGGCCTGGGTCAGCTAGGTTACCTTCCTTTGGTTTCTTTTTCAATAATTTTTTTTGTCATATTGGCTGTTTTTTGTTTTGTTTTCCTGAGTAGTCTATGGGAATAGCCTCTCTCACTATATAGGTGTCTATATAGATCATTACTTTCCTGTCTAAAGTCGGTTTAGTACAGTTTCTTTTTATGCGTAGGAATTGACCCACAGGAATACCACAGGAATACCATCCTTAAGCCATCTGGGATGGTGACTGTCAGCGCTCAATAACATATTGGCCGCTACCTCTTTACGAGACGTGCATGTAACCATTGATTTGCCCTCAATGCTAATCCATAGGTCCAAGAAGGAAATCTGTTTTCTATCAAAGACAGGTAAGTCTGATGTTACGATCATTGTTATTCAGGATATCGATAAACTTGTGTAGAGACTCCACATCTCCCTTCCACTTGACCAGCACACCGTTGTGTACTTGGCCATGGTACATCGAAGAGGTGTATATGATCTCATCCTCCCAAAGCCCCAAATGAAGTCATGTATATGCAGGGGCCCATGGGGCTCCTATAGACGTACCCTCTATCTGTTAATAGTATTTGGAAAGAAATTGAAAGAAATTGTTTTCCAGGGCGAAGGCTAGTAGGTCAGTAAGAAACTAATTCTGGGGACCACTCTCTGGGTAGTGTTTATTAAGGAATATCTCTACAGCCTGTATCCCCCAGGTATGAGGGATCGAGGTGTAGTGTGACTCCACATCAACTCCGACGAGCCACACTTCCTCATCTAATGTTAAGTCAGATATTCTAGCTAGAACGTCTCTAGTGTTCTGGACATACAATTTAAGGCTGGTTACCCTTTCCTTCAAGAAGGAGTCGAGATATCTGCCTGTCTTTTCCAGGGGCCCTTTCACTGCAGACACTCTCTTACGCAAAGGTATTCAAACTCTCGCCTGCTAAGTAGGCCTTCTTCCCTGGCCATTTTTAGTTTTTCATTCAATTCCAGTGTTAGTTTAGTGAAGGGGTCAGTATCTAACTTTTCATAAGTCTTATGGTCACCTAAGAGGCGCTTAGCCTCCTTTTCATATAGTTTCTCGTCCATCAGGATGACAATGACATTCCCTCCCTTGTCACTCTGTTTAATAACTACTGTATTTATTGGCGTAAAACACTCACTTTTTCACCATGAAAATCGGGTGCAAATAGCATGTGCGTGTTATACGCCAATACTTCAATTTTAGCTGCCTCGAGGGGACAGGGAGGGGGGCGGGACGAGCGCCGTCAAATTAAATACAGTGAGAATCTCCTGTTTACTTGGCGGCCTCTGTAATAGAAAGTCCCATCTCCTGGGCCGCCATTGGACCACTGTTCTGTCTATCATAGGAGATTCTCATTGTATGTAATCTGTCGGCGCTTGTCCCGCCCCCCTCCCTGTCCCCTCTAGGCTGCAGATGGGCATCGATCAGACTGCACTAATGGGAGTGGTGAGGCTGCTGCATTGATGGCAGTGGTGAGGCTGCTGCATTGATGGCAATGGCAAGGCTGCTACATTGATGGCAATGGTGAGGCTGCATTGATGTAGACTAATGAGGCTGCATTGATGGCACTTGTGAGGCTGCAGATGGGTATTGATCAGGCTGCATTGATGGCAATGGTGAGGCTGCAGATGGGCACTGACCCTTATTTTGCTTCAAAGTTCCTTATTAAAAATTTTAGTTTTTTTCCTGAAACTTCCCTCTTAAAATGAATGTGCGTGTGATATACGCCTGTGCGTGTTATACGCCGATAAATACGGTATATATTTTGCTTCATTAAGTTCTCTTATTGCGCGGCGTTCTTCGTGTGACAAGTTGTCTGGCCCTTTAACTGTCCAATTCACCCTATTGGAATCTGCCTGCACCATCAAGGAATAAACTAAGCAATTTTTTTTCCCTAGTGGTGGCATTTTATTCGACTCTATTCTCAGGTTAGCTCTCCTTTTATAGAAGCCATCATCACTTACTGTCTCTCTATTTTCCTCCAGCAACAAATTCAGGATTTCTAGTACCTCCTTGTCCTTGGTTTCCCTCTGGGTTTGGAGAAATCGCAATTCCATTACATTGGCTGGGGAGAAAGACACCCCTTGTTGTAACAGCTGTATATGTCTTGGAGCCAGGGGAAAGTTACATATATTAATAATTTTCACGTCTGATCCTTGAGTGGTGTCAGTCAATGATCTCTCTGGCTCCTTGTTCACGTTCCTTCCGTGAAAAAAAATAAAATATATTTTTAATATATACAAATGTTTGAATTGCTCTAAAAATCCCATAAAATAATACTGGGACAATCCCAAAAAAATGTGGTACTGAGTCACTTTGACATCTCCAAAACTGCAGCAAAGCTTCTGGGTTACGAGCATGTAAAACCTGATCCTCTTCTTTTTGGATTCTCTGTGGGTGGTCCTGGCTCCTCCCCCCCTGCTGAGTATTCGAGCAGACTCACTCCCGCTTCTGTGAATAGACATTATCCTTTCACACACAGAGCGTGGTTCGGGGCTTCCCCTCGCTCTCTCCTCCTTGGCTCACTGGCTGTGATTGACAGTAGTAGAATCCATGAAGGTAAAAAAACCTTCTGCCTTTAGAGCCACTTTAACATTTGTTGCTAAAGGGCCAGAGTGATTACTCAGAGCAGCTGGGAGAACCCCCTAATTGCAAATCTACAATATACTTAATAAAAAAAAAAAAAAAAAAATGAAGGACAAATTTGCAAAATGTATGTCATATGAAAAAATTAATTAAGGGTAAATACTGTAATTCTAACTGACTAAAAATGAACTACGTATTTCCTTAAAGGACAAGTTCACCTTTAGTAACATTTTACATGTCTAACACCCCCAACCCCTGCCCCATCCCCCAGTAAACCCCTATTGTGACAGCAGGTAGGGGTTCCTCTCCTCCAACCACTCTCACAATTCAAAAACAGTGCCGCTGTACGAGGCTCTGCCCACACAGCCACATCATTCATTCACAGAGTTCTGTGAATTACTGAACTACAAGAACCATCTGTCACCCGACAGATGGCCTGTATTTTTTAATGAACTGGAAGGGCACTGGTAAGCGCTCTCGTAGTTCATTGATCTTCCTGGACTACAGTAACTGTCTGCCTGTACCTATAGAAGACTATAGCTATATTGAGTATCTGCAGATCGTGGGTACAAAGCTCTACAGGTTCCTAAGAAGAAAAAAAAGGAATGTACATTTTTTACCTGCAAAAAAAAGTGCATTTATTATTTTTTATTCAAAAAGTGAATGTATCCTTTAAATCATCTATCACAGCATTGCAATATCTTTTTTACAGAATTATTCACGCATGCATTAGTAATTGAAGGGATTAAAGAGCTGAGAACATGCACTACCTCTTGAGACAGTTCCTGTAACTGAGAGGAAGATTCTGCTTAGAAAGTTTGGTGACTTTCGTGATTATATAATGAAGCAGCACAGGGAACAAAAATTAAATGCAAAGTGCTATAGCCTTCAGGAGCCAGATATCAGTTTAATGTCAGGTGAGGTAAAGATGATTTATTCGTTGTTATGGATTTCTACACTTTGCTCCTGGCTCATTTTATTAAGCCTGCTGGTGTAATCTCCAGAGGGTATTGCTCACAAAGTCTGATGCAGGCATTGTAGTACACTTGCAAAAGATTTTTCACCATATGCTCATTTTTGCCAGCAGTTTTGTCAGAATTTTTAAAGACACATCTTTGACATCATTTGTAAGTAAATATCCAATAACTGCCATACTTTAATATTGTTTCATTTAGTGACCTGGTATATTCTGGAAAGATTAGGACCCCTGTAGTTTAGGAGATGCTTCACTGAGTTTTTCATTCTTTACAGTGTTGCCTGTTTAGGTTTTTCTAATCTGTAGGTGTATCTGTATGGAAGAGCCCTGGGGCCATCATAAAAAAAAATACAGAATTATGAGTTTGCAAAAAAAAAATTTTTTTTTACAGAATTCTGAGTTTGAAAGTCAGAATTCTGAGTTTGAAAGTCAGAATTCTGAGATTCAAAGTCAGAATTCTGAGATTGAAAGTCAGAATTCTGAGATTCAAAGTCAGAATCGTGAGTTTAAAAAAAAAAAAATCTACAGAATTCTGAGAATAAAAGTCAGAATTCTGAGTTTCACAGTCAGAATTCTGAGATTAAAAGTCAGAATTCTGAGTTAAAATGTCAGAATTCTGAGTTTCAAAGTCAGAATTCTGAGTTTCAAAGTCAGAATTCTGAGATTCAAAGTCAGAATTCTGAGTTTCAAAGTCAGAATTCTGAGATTAAAAGTCAGAATTCTGAGTTTCAAAGTCAGAATTCTGAGTTTCAAAGTCAGAATTCTGAGTTTCAAAGTCAGAATTCTGAGATTAAAAGTCAGAATTCTGAGATTAAAAGTCAGAATTCTGAGTTTCAGTCAGAATTCTGAGTTTCAAAGTCAGAATTCTGAGTTTCAAAGTCAGAATTCTGAGATTAAAAGTCAGAATTTTGAGATTAAAAGTCAGAATTCTGAGATTAAAAGTTAGAATTCTGAGATTAAAAGTCAGAATTCTGAGTTTCAAAGTCAGAATTCTGAGATTAAAAGTCAGAATTCTGAGATTAAAAGTCAGAATTCTGAGTTTCAAAGTCAGAATTCTGAGTTTATAAATATAGTAGTCTTTATTAGGAAGATTTTAGGACCAATGAGCAATAAGGTAGTAACACCTACAGATCATCATTCTGCAGACATACATGTCTTCTGCTCTGTATATGAATATGTAAATCTATCTTAGTTACAGCACACAGTATAGGGAAGCAGGCAGTGCTGGGTTCTCTGGTTCCTCTGTATTAACTTATTAATTAGTTCCTTGGTTTGCTGTCTTATCCTTCTTCTCTGTAATCTGCTCCAACATAAAGAGCCATGCTGAAAACATGTGTATTGTGTGTGAGTGGGGGGGGGGCACAGCTTCCATAGATAACAGAACACAAGGGCCAGCACACCTCTGCACCCCAACTTGTAGGACACATTGCACTATTGCCCCTACATGAGGGAATTGTGAATGGCTAGAAGGCAGCAGGACAATGTGTGTCTATGGTCATAACAGATTAATCATAGCAAGTAATTGTATGGGCTGATAAGGTGTTTCACACACAATTTATCTCATATTCAACATAAAAAGAATTGATAAAGCATTTGTAAGTGATAGCCTAGTGGCTAGAGTAACAGACTTATAGTGTTGAAAGTTGTAGGTTCTAATCCAGTTCAGGGCGTAACCTTTAGTTATATATTTTCAATATATTGATTTTATATTAAACATATTTTAAAATATATTATATATATGTATTTTATTGATATATCCAAATTGATTTCAAGGCATATTAACAAAGACATATTGATAAAATTGTTGTATATGCTGACTACTATAAATTAGAGAGTAGGGATTTTTTTTACAAATCTGTGTATATATTGGGATGATTTTGGTGACATGGGGCCAGTTCTCAATTTTAGGAGATTGTCCCTGGAAGCTGCATGATAACCATCATATCTCACAACTCATCCCTGAGCTCTGCACTATAATCTGTGTGTATTACAATGTACATGCCCATATCTCCCCTTCACTGATTAGCTGCACTTTATCCCCACTGACACCGATGCAGCACCATTTTCCTCTTAGCTACACCATTGACACAGAAATTTTTTTCATCCAATGACACCACCAATGCAGGGTCATTTTTCCCTTCCAGTGACACCACCGATGCAGGGTCATTTTTCCCATCTAATGATATCACCGATGCAGGGTCATTTTTCCCATGTAATGATATCACCGATGCAGGGTCATTTTCCCATCTAATGACATCACCGCTGCAGGGTCATTTTTCCCATCCAGTGACACCACCGATGCAGGGTCATTTTTCCCATTCAATGACACCACCGATGCAGGGTCATTTTTCCCATCCAGTGACACCACCGATGCAGGGTCATTTTTCCCATCCAATGACACCACCGATGCAGGGTCATTTTTCCCATCCAATGACATCACCGATACAGGGTCATTTTTCCTATCCAATGACACCACCGATGCAGGGTCATTTTTCCCATCCAATGACACCACCGATGCAGGGTGATTTTTACCATCCAATGACATCACCGATGCAGGGTCATTTTTCCTATCCAATGACACCACCGATGCAGGGTCATTTTTCCCATGTAATGACATCACCGATGCAGGGTCATTTTTCCCATCTAAAGACACCACCGATGCAGGGTCATTTTTCCCATGTAATGATATCACCGATGCAGGGTCATTTTTCCCATGTAATGATATCACTGATGCAGGGTCATTTTTCCTATGTAATGACATCACCGATGCAGGGTAATTTTTCCCATGTAATGACACCACCGATGCAGGGTCATTTTTCCCATGTAATGATATCACCGATGCAGGGTCATTTTTCCCATGTAATGATATCACCGATGCAGGGTCATTTTTCCCATGTAATGATGTCACCGATGCAGGGTCATTTTTCCTATGTAATGACATCACCGATGCAGGGTAATTTTTCCCACCTAAAGACACCACCGATGCAGGGTCATTTTTCCCATGTAATGACATCACCGATGCAGGGTAATTTTTCCCATCTAATGACACCACCGATGCAGGGTCATTTTTCCCATCTAATGACACCACCGATGCAGGGTCATTTTTCCTATCCAATGACACCACCGATGCAGGGTCATTTTTCCTATCTAAAGACACCATCGATGCAGGGTAATTTTTCCCATGTAATGATATCACCGATGCAGGGTCATTTTTCCCATCTAATGACACCACCGATGCAGGGTCATTTTTCCCATGTAATGACACCACCGATGCAGGGTCATTTTTCCCATGTAATGACACCAACGATGCAGGGTCATTGTTCCCATCTAAAGACACCACCGATGCAGGGTCATTTTTCCAATGTAATGATATCACCGATGCAGGGTCATTTTTTCCATGTAATGATATCACCGATGCAGGGTCATTTTTCCCATGTAATGACACCACCGATGCAGGGTCATTTTTCCCATGTAATGACACCACCGATGCAGGGTCATTTTTCCCATGTAATGATATCACCGATGCAGGGTCATTTTTCCCATGTAATGACATCACCGATGCAGGGTCATTTTTCCCATCTAATGACATCACCGATGCAGGGTCATTTTTCCCATCTAATGACACCACCGATGCAGGGTCATTCTTCCTATCCAATGACACCATCGATGCAGGGTCATTTTTCCCATGTAATGATATCACCGATGCAGGGTCATTTTTCCCATGTAATGATTTCACCGATGCAGGGTCATTTTTCCCATGTAATGACACCACCGATGCAGGGTCATTTTTCCTATCCAATGACACCACCGATGCAGGGTCATTTTTCCCATGTAATGATATCACCGATGCAGGGTCATTTTTCCCATGTAATGACACCACCGATGCAGGGTCATTTTTCCCATCCAATGACACCACCGATGCAGGGTCATTTTTCCCATGTAATGATATCACCGATGCAGGGTCATTTTTCCCATGTAATGATATCACCGATGCAGGGTCATTTTTCCCACCTAAAGACACCACCTATGCAGGGTCATTTTTCCCATGTAATGACATCACCGATGCAGGGTCATTTTTCCCATCCAATGACACCACCGATGCAGGGTCATTTTTCCTATCCAATGACACCACCAATGCAGGGTCATTTTTCCTATCCAATGACACCACCAATGCAGGGTAATTTTTCCCATCTAATGAAACCACCGATGCAGGGTCATTTTTCCTATCCAATGACACCACCGATGCAGGGTCATTTTTCCCATCTAAAGACACCACCGATGCAGGGTCATTTTTCCCATGTAATGATATCACCGATGCAGGGTCATTTTTCCCATCTAATGACATCACCGATGCAGGGTCATTTTTCCTATCCAATGACACCACCGATGCAGGGTCATTTTTCCCATGTAATGACACCACCGATGCAGGGTCATTTTTCCCATCTAAAGACACCACCGATGCAGGGTAAGTTTTCCCATCTAAAGACACCACCGATGCAGGGTAATTTTTCCCATGTAATGACATCACCGATGCAGGGTCATTTTTCCCATCTAATGACATCACCGATGCAGGGTCATTTTTCCCATCCAATGACATTTCGGCCACTAGCGGGGCGCTTTTACCCCCCCCCACTAGCAGCCGAGAAAGGGTTAAAACCGCCCGCAATGCACCGCAATAGCGGCGTTTTGCCGGCGGTATCCCAGTGCTGCCCCATTGATTTCAATGGGGAGCAGCGGTGGAGGAGCGGTAAACACATCGCTCCAAAGAAGCTGCTGAAAGGACTTTTTTTCCTGTCCTGCCAGCGCAGCGCTCCGGTGTGAAAGCCCTCGGGACTTCACATTACTCTACCCGAGGACTTTCACACCGGAGCGCTGCGCTGGCAGGACAAGAAAAAAAGTCCTTTCAGCAGCTTCTTTGGAGCGATGTGTTTACCGCTCCTCCACCGCTGCTCCCCATTGAAATCAATGGGGCAGCACTGGGATACCGCCGGCAAAACGCCGCTATTGCGGTGCATTGCGGACAGTTTTAACCCTTTCTCGGCCACTAGCGGGGGGTAAAAGTGCCACGCTAGCGGCCGAAATGCGCCGCTAATCCGACGGTAAAACGCCGATAAAAATAGCTGCATTTTACCGCAGACGCTATGGGCAGCTCGGTGTGAAAGGGGTCTTAGAGTTTAAAACTGGAGCACACATAAGGGGCTAACAGTAGTGAAGAAGAAAAATGACCCTGCATCGGTGGTGTCATTGGATGGAAAAAAATGGCCCTGCATCGGTGGTGTCATTGGATGGAAAAAAATGGCCCTGCATCGGTGGTGTCACTGGATGGAAAAAAAATGACCCTGCATCGGTGGTGTCACTGGATGGAAAAAAATGACCCTGCATCGGTGGTGTCACTGGATGGAAAAAAATGACCCTGCATCGGTGGTGTCACTGGATGGAAACAAAATGACCCTGCATCGGTAGTGTCATTGCATGGAAAGAAATTACACTGCATCAGTGGTGTCACTGGATGGAAAAATGCCCCTGCATCGGTGGTTGAGATATGATGGTTATCATGCAGCTTCCAGGGACAATCTCCTGAAATTGAGAACTGGCCCCATGTCACCAAAATCATCCCAATATATACACTGATTTGTAAAAAAAATCCCTACTCTCTAATTTATAGTAGTCAGTTTATACAACAATTTTATCAATATGTCTTTGTTAATATGCCTTGAAATCAATTTGGATATATCAATAAAATACAATTTAAGTTCTCAGTAACATAGTTTAAAATAAGTTTAATATAAAATCATTATATTGAAAATATATATAATTAAAATACGTGCTCTGAATTGGATAAGAACCAGAACTTTCAACACTATAACCCTGGCACTCTACCCACTATACTATCACTTAAGGGTTCTTAATGGTTGCTTTCTTAATGTTTAATATGTGGTTCATTATCTGTGAAACAACTATATTAATCCAGATAAGTGATTTATGATCGATTTGTTATGACCAGTCTCCTGAAATTGTGAACTGCCCCCCAGGGGAAACTGATGATCCCATCTGATCACTCTAATAATATACAGGTATACACAGTTTTTTCTTTGAAATCTCTACTCTCTAATTTATAGTAGGCAGCATATACTACAAATTTGTGTGCTCAATATATCAGTGTGTCTTTGTTAATATACCTTGAAATCAATTTTGGATATATTGATAAAATACAATTTAAGCCCTCACTATCTCATATTTTAAAATATATATGTATAAATAAATGTCCTCACCTGGACTAGAACCCACAACTTCACCACCATAAACCTGCTGCTTTAACCACTACACTATCTCTCAGTAGTGGTTTGTATGTGCTTTTATGTTGAATATGAGGTTAATTGTATGTGAAACATCTCTATTAGTCCATACAAGTAATTGCTATGATCAATCTGTTATGACCATAGACACACATTGTCCTGCTGCTTTCTAGCCATTCACAATTCCCTCATGTAGGGGCAAAAGTGCAATGTTTCCTACAAGTTGGGATGCAGAGCTGTGCTGTGCTGGCCATTGTGTTCTGCTATCTATGGAAGCTGTGTCCCCCCCACCTGACACACAATACACACGTTTTCAGCATGGCTCTTTATGTTGGAGCAGATGACAGAG
Organism: Lithobates clamitans; assembly: GCA_037952925.1. Taxonomy (NCBI): domain Eukaryota; kingdom Metazoa; phylum Chordata; class Amphibia; order Anura; family Ranidae; genus Lithobates; species Lithobates clamitans. Next base: position 127,490 of record JBBGZY010001175.1, on the reverse strand, counting down.
AAGGATAAGACAGCAGAGGAACCAGAGAATCCAGCACTGCCTGCTTCCCTATACTGTGTGCTGTAACTAAGATAGATTTACATATCCATATACAGAGCAGAAGACATGTATGTCTGCAGAATGATGATCTGTGGGTGTTACTACATTATTGCTCATTGGTCCTAAAATCTTCCTATAGACTACTATATTTATAAACTCAGAATTCTGACTTTGAAACTCAGAATTCTGACTTTGAAACTCAGAATTCTGACTTTTAATCTCAGAATTCTGACTTTTAATCTCAGAATTCTGACTTTTAATCTCAGAATTCTGACTTTGAAACTCAGAATTCTGACTTTGAAACTCAGAATTCTGACTTTGAAACTCAGAATTCTGACTTTTAATCTCAGAATTCTGACTTTTAATCTCAGAATTCTGACTTTTAATCTCAGAATTCTCACTTTGAAACTCAGAATTCTGACTTTTAATCTCAGAATTCTGACTTTGAAACTCAGAATTCTGACTTTTAATCTCAGAATTCTGACTTTGAATCTCAGAATTCTGACTTTTAATCTCAGAATTCTGACTTTGAAACTCAGAATTCTGACTTTTAATCTCAGAATTCTGACTTTTAATCTCAGAATTCTGACTTTGAAACTCAGAATTCTGACTTTTAATCTCAGAATTCTGACTTTGAAACTCAGAATTCTGACTTTGAAACTCAGAATTCTGACTTTGAAACTCAGAATTCTGACTTTTAATCTCAGAATTCTGACTTTTAATCTCAGAATTCTGACTTTGAAACTCAGAATTCTGACTTTGAAACTCAGAATTCTGACTTTGAAACTCAGAATTCTGTATTTTTTTTTAAACTTACAATTCTGAATTTCAATCTCAGAATTCTGAGTTTCAAAGTCAAAATTCAGTTTTGTTTTTTATGATGGCCCCAGGGCTCTTCCATAGTATCTGCCCTTAATAATGATGATTAGTATGTTATTTTATTTCAAGGACAAAAAACTGTTTTTTTCTAAATCCTAAATGGAAGTGTTAAAGTGGTATTAAACCCAAAAGCAAACATTTATTTATTATTTTTTTATTTATTTATTTCAGCTTACCAGTTCTTAGATGTAATGACTGTATTTCTTTTTCTTTTTTAAGGCTTTCTTTCTTTTATTCTCACCTGGTGATCTGGCCAGTAAGTCTGTTGTTTTTCAACAGACCAAGCTGTCCAGCTGATTTAGTGGTAGAGGGTTGATACAAACCATTTAACACTGACAGGGTGGCTTACAATGATCAGCTTTTATTTATTTATGTAAAATCTTTATCCAAAAAAGAAAATAAAACTGTTTCTGTAACTGCTCATAAAGTGGAGTTTGGCTTTAATTTATTTAGTGTTTCTAAATCTGCTAATACATCTAACACTCCCCTGTACCCAGACTGACAATGCTGCTGTTTAAAGGTGTCCCTGTTGCTCCTGTGGGCACTCTAATACAGGAGGTGTGTTACTGGCTAGATCGCTGGGTTAAATGTAATGTAATGAGTGGTAAGCTGCACCATATTACATTTTTGGTTTTGGGTTTATTACTGCTTTAAGTATTATTTAGGGTATACACGGAGATGCAATGCCAGTTTTGCGATGATTGGGTAAAAATTGTCTACAGCTCTACAGATAACTGCAGGTCAAGGTCAACCTCTATTGGAGGAGCAATGAATTGTTCCTTATTATAAAGAGGGCTTTAAAATTATGATAAATCCACCCCCTCTCTCTCAATGTTGTAGGCATGTGGCCAAGAGGGGAATCTCATGCTTTATGCCCTCCCTTTCCTGCCCACTCAGATTGCATGCCTTGATAAGGGCCTATTCAGTTTCTATTTACCATCTATTGAGATATCCACAGGGATTTTTTCATTCTTGCACATTCAGGTTATATTGTCACTTTCAGGAGGTTAGGATGTTTTCAAACAAAAATGTTAAGCCAGCCCCTGTATAACCTTGCCTTCAACCATCATGCTTCATGTTTTTACTAGTATACTTGGAGGTTGGGTAGGGCTTTGGACATGGCAAGGCTAACTTGGAATGTGACCTTATGGCACTGCGCTCTGCATTTGGTGTCCATCAGACCTTTTTATACTGTGCTAGAGAGCACTGCCCAGAGCTGTGGCATAGGCTATGTTATGGCCTTGTTTCTGAGGACAGAAATACAGACATCTTAACCATCAAAAACTAATTTCTGGGAAGTGGCAAACTAATTTCAGGGAGAAATGTGGGCGTGGCTTAAATTGCGCTATGTATTGGGCGTGGCTTAAATGGAGTGTGGTTTAATAGAGTCTGAGATGACTTACAGTGCAGAATGCAGTGATTTTAAATAGGGAATGTGGAGTGTACAGCGGTGGGTAGTATGTGCAGGATGGTGCTAGTAGGGCAGTGGACGGTGTTCTTTTTGTATTATTCTTTTTTTACAATTGAATTTTTTTTGTATTCTTTTCTTTTTTTTTAATAATTTTTTCAAAATGCTTTTTGGGGGCCAGTGGATGATGTCAGTAGAGCAATGGACAGTGTCATAATTTTTTTATTTTTAATATTTTTTTACAATTTTATTTTTGGAGAGTGTACAGTGTCAGTAGAACAGTGGACGATGTCAGTCATTTTTATTATTTTATCTATTATTTTTTACAATTTTGTTGTTTATTATTTTTTTAAAATATTTTTTTCACAGTGCTTCTGGGGAAGAGGGTGGGGGGTATGTGGCAGTGGATGGTGTCAGCAGGGCAATGAACAGTGTCAGTAAGGCAGTGGATGGTGTCAGTAGTTTTTATTTTTACGTGTTGATTTTTGTACAATTTAATTTGTTTTTGATTTTTTTCACAATGCTTTTTGGGGGGAGGAGGTTGGGGCAGTGGACAGTGTTGGTAGGGCAGGGGGGAGTGGTCTCAATAGTTTTTTATTTCAGCAATTTTTTTACAATAAAATGTTTTAATATTTATTGCATTTTTATTTTAATCAGCCCTGTTGGGGGCTTTGGTAAGAAATCCAGGGTCTAAAAAGACGCCTGATATCTCCCCTTTCAGACAGAGAAAGGGACTAAGGACAGAGATCCCCCAGTCCCTTTCTCAGCGTTTACCAGCCCCTTCATCCGCTCTCCATCCTGACACATCCCCCACAGCCAATGGGATAGGAGAGGAGGGAAGCCGGTTGCGGGGAGATGAGGAGGGGTGGAGGAGGAGGACAGGGAGCCGGAGGAGAACACAAGAGGGTGTGGAGGAGGACAAGGGACCAGATTAGCAGCCAGAGGAGCACACAGGGGGCTGGAGGAGGAGGACAGGGGGCCAGATTAGCTGAGGGAGGAACACACAGGGGGCCAGAGGAGGAGGACAGGGACCGTATTAACGGCTGGAGGAGCACACAGGGGGCCGGATTAGCGGCCGGAGGAGCAAACAGGGGTCCGGAATAGGAGAACAAGGGTCCAGATTAATGGCTGGAGGAGCACACAGGGGGCTGGAGGAGGAGGACAGGGGGCCGGATTAGGAGCCGGAGGAGCACACACGAAAACAGCTGGGAATGATTGGTGCGGCTGGAGGGAGAGGTGGAGAAGTGGCTGTCAGCTGAAAAGCTATACAGGGAAATCAGTGCTCACAGCTGTACCTCCCGCCGCACCGATCATTCCTGACTGTGAACCGGGGGACTATCCATGTCGCCCAGGATCAGCCCTGCAGCCAGGATATCATGCAGCACTTGCGGGTTTCAGAGAGCCGCAGCCGAGATGCGGGAGACTTGGGATGTCTGGAAATATTGACTAAGGCCAGACAGGGTCACCCCACACATATGCATAAATAGAAATGTGCATGTGGGGTTCACATATATATGCAAACAGCAATTGCGCCACACATGTGAGGTATCAATGTAAATGTCAGAGTGAGAGCAACAACTCTAAGGCCATTATTCATGATAAACGCTAAACTAATAACCTGTAAAGGCTTTTAAAGCATTGCCAATGGACAATTTTAGGTACGATGGTTATTCACAGGCACACATAATTTTAGGGCTTGACATGTTTAGTATCTATTTACTGAATTTTATTTTAAAGTTTACCAAAAAGTTGGTAAATTTTGACCTAGTAACAACAGCAGCTAAAAAAGCAGTAGCTCATTCCCGAAAGAAAACTCCAGAGATTTTGGACTTTGCTAAAGTTAAAATTGAGCTGGATAAAAAACAATGGCACATCATTAGGTATACTTCTTAATAAACCGGCCCATCTCAAGAGAATGTGCACACTATGGACAATATGAATAAAATACACAAAATACCAACAATATCAGATGATGTAGGGTTCCTGTCCAAAACGTCTAAAAAAAAAATCCTCACTAATTTTCTTTTATACCTTTCTCCACTTCTCACTTCCACCTCTTCGTATATCACTTTTTAAGCCTTTTCTTGCCTTAAAATCAACAGTATATATAGTGTAGCTCAACTAGCAACAAATTAACAAACACTTAGGTGGATACATGTATATAACAGTGCAACGATAAGTCCTAAAAGGCAATGATTGCTACAATCAGATCAAGCAGTGAAGTTCAGTCAAAACCAAAAAAAAAAACATGCTTATATTGACTCAGCAGTTCATTGTGCTAGTAATTAAACAAAAGGCTGTGATCTGTCACCTCTGTGTTGGAAAATAAAATTGTGCTCATGAATAATCCCCCACCAGTGAATGGATGGCCACTCACCTTATACTTAGACCCCTGTTTCACCAGTGGGTCTAAGTAAGCAGTCCCCTAAAGCAGAGTTTCACTCAAAAATGGAACTTCCACTGTAAGTGATGGTGACCCCCTGACATGCCACATTTGGCATGTCATTTTTTTGGGGGGGGGCGGGTACCCAGTTTTTAAGGACACCAAGCTCCCACTTCCTTCCTCTGGCTCCGCTGCACCGGAAGGAAGATCACCTCTACCCCCTCCCTCCCCGCAATCTTCTGGGACACGTCACGGGTCCCAGAAGATTGCCCAGCCATTCACAGCGCGCAGCGTGGCTCACGCGCATGTGCAGTGCATGCCCGGCTGTGTTAGAATGCCAGCACCGTTTAGAGGAGGGGGAGAGGAGCGAGGCTTCGTACGCCTGCATAACTAGACCGTGGGACAGATGAGTGTCTGATTATTAAAAGTCACCAGCTACACTTTTTGTAGCTGCTGACTTTTAAATGGGTGGAACTCCGCTTAATGGGGGTAAAATCAGATGAATGCTTACACTCCGCTATTTACTCTCCAACACCTCCTGTCAGTGCTGCATATTCTCAGCCAGTGGTATATAAAAAACAAACAAAGGAAATCTAGTGCTCTCTGCCAAAATTTTAATGTCAGATAAAAATAGAGGTAGCACACTCACATAAAAGGTACTCAGCCATGTCAGCGTAATAAACAGATATCAAACTCCCAACGTGCTTCAGGATAGATGGTGGTGACCGTGGGACTTATTGTGCACTGTTATTTACATGTATCCACTTAAGTGTTTGTTAATTTGTTGCTAGTTGTGCTGTACTATATACACTGTTGATTTTTTATTGAAGTGAGTGAGAACACTTTTGAGTGATAAGCAGCAACTGGAGCATTTCATATATAGTCACTTGGCTTTTTATATATAATTTTTTTAAAAACAATATTACTCATTTATTTGCACTGATTAAGGTAAAGGTTTATTTGGGATTTATTTTCTTACCTTAAGGCTAGCACACATTAATGGCTGGGTTGAACGAAAAAAAAACCTGACAGCTCCGGTCTGACGATTTGATGATCCGACGTTAATACATCGATCTCCCCCACTGAGCTGTTGTGTTCTAACAGGGGGACAGCCCTTCTGCCATAACACTCCAGTCAGCGCTCTCAGCCATTGGCCGAGAGCGCTGATTGGGAGCCAGTCGGCTGCTGGTTTTCCAAAGAGCCGGCGGACATACACATAGGCTGAATGTCGGTTTTTATTGAACCAGCTGATGTCTTCCAACACTTGGCCCATGTGTGCTAGGCATTACAGCTTTACAAACACAAAACTCACAGGCCGAATCTGGCCCGCCAGGTCATTTCATGTGGCCCTCACACCTTTCCTGCGGCTGCGGAACCCCCTTTGTCTCTGCCTTCTGTAAAGATAGGGTTATAACAATATTGGAATAGGTAAAGGCACAGCACATCATATAAGTTATTTTCCCAATTCTGACTTGAAGTTTCACATTATTGTTTTAAGTTCAGCCTATGCTTTTCTTTCTGATAACCTTTATCAACTAAAACATGTTATTCAGAGCCCAGTTATAGCAAGGGAATTATGCTACATGGTGGTAGCTCCAATTAGGACCTGAGATGCTGCAACATCGCACCACTTTGTGCCTTCGGAAATAAGGCACTATTTTGCAATGTGGAACCTCTGATAACATTGGGGAATTCTGTACTTTGTAACATGGCTTTTAATCTTTCTTTTTTAATGTCGAACATGTCATTATTCACTGTTAACATAGAGCTATAACATGCATTTGATATCGCAGCTCTTTTACAACCATTATCATCATTCTAGCTTATGCACATAAAACCTGATGACATTCTGGCTCTGATACTATGGGTTGATTTACTAATGACAAATTGTTTTACTTTACTGCAAGGGAAGTTGCTCTTTGCAGAGAAATGTTCCCAGTAGCCTAGTGAATGAGGCTAAGCTTGGCTAATTTCCATATTCCAATCAACTGCAAGCAAAAATGCTGTTTTTTTTATTTTATTTAGCTTGCATATTCTTGAGTATTCTTTGCAAAATTAAATTTCACAAAATTCACTAAGCTGTGGGAATAATTCCCTTGCAAAGTACAACTTCACTCGCAAAGGAAACAGTCTATTTGCCTTAAGTAAATCAACCCCTATGGCTCTGGTTTCAGCTGGATTTGATGCTTCAGCCAAGACTGTATGACTTATTTTTTCTGTATCAAGATGTATGTGTAATATTGCTTGTTGTCTAGTTCTCAATTTTGGGTCTGTCAGCTTACACATTGGAAATGTCAAACTATTAAATATGTATTATTATTATTATTGAATACATTTTATACATGTATACCTCTCAGCATTAGAGGTTTTAGCAAAATATGTTGACAGGCAATGTTCTTTCTGTTTGATATGTGTTTGGAACACACCACAAATGCAGGTCAGCAAAATCTCAAGCATGTCCACTTGATGTGTGTTTGAATGCCATTCAAAGCAGATCAAACACAACCTATTCTTGTTAAATGCTGCATTTGCATTTCAAATGCATGTATTTATTTTGAAAAGCAAATGTAGCATTAGACAAGAACACCAGTCAACATAAGCCCTTAATTAGGTGTCACAGTTCAGTATCCCTGTTGCTGAACCTTTAGATCTTATTTCCAGGTTGCATGGAGGGAAACCATACTGCATGCAAGCAACAAAGAATAGTCTGTAGCAACATACAAAAGTTTAGTTTCCCTAAATGTATTTTGCATTTATTGGAGGGGGGGGGGTAAAGCTGGCCATAGACGGATCAAGATTCATCCGGTTTAGCAGCAACCGGATAAATTTTGATTCATATATGGGCAGGCTAGTTGTACTGATGTCAGTCTATCAATCAAGTTCAGTGCAACCTGACTGTCAGGTTTTTATTTGCATTATTACTGCTATTATTATAGCAGTTATTATTTATTATAGCCGGCAGCAGTAATCATTATATTCTGATGGTGGTGGAACCTCCGGCTGTCAGAATACAATAGCTCAGCGGGAGAGATTCCCCATAACACTGAATGTGTTTATGGGGGATTCGAGCAATTTTCTTTCCTTCAACCTCTGGTTGAGGAAAGAAAATTGCCTAATGAATGGCCAGCCTAAAGTATAGTTAAAATTTAGCATTTAGCTATTCTCTTTGATTTTTAGGAAACAGAAAATACATGCATCTATAAACACATCTTGTAAAAACTGGAAGCAAAATGCATAGTTACCAACTGTCCCGATTTGTCCGGGACATCCACAGACTTTGAAATCCTGTCCCAACACAACCTTGTCCAGGCTCCATCCCGAAAATTAAGGCCTGTCATGGACAGTCATGATCAGAGACATTCGGCTTGCCCAGAAGCTCTGTTTACTCACTGTAGTCAGTGCTGCTGGGCAGGATAACAGTAAACACAATCCATGCCAAGCACAGGTCCCTCCCCTACCTCTTCTGATCATCAGGTGGCTATTGGGGACTCACTTCTGTAATCAAATCACAGAGGTAGAGCCTGCTGTTAGGCTCACAGTGGGAGGGGATGTGGCCGGCATCACTTGTGAGAGGCTGCAAAGGCTGTAGGATAGCAGACACAGGTTTGTTAGTGCTGCTATTGAAATCTCTGTATCTCTGGGGGGGGTGGCTGTCATGGGGTCTTTGTGTTATTTGGGGGGATGCCTAGATTTGGGTGTCTAGGAAAGGGCAATTGCTGTGATGGGGTGGTCTCTGTATCTCTGGGGAGGGGGTATGGTTGTGATGGGGATTTCTGTATCTCGGGGGGGGGGGGCTGGCTGTGATGGGAGTCTGTGTTTTTTTTGTTTTTTTTTAGGGGAGCAGGCGTTGGCTGTGATGGGGTCTTTTTGTCTCTGTGAGGGATGGCTGTGATGGGGATCTCTGTCTCTCTAGTGAGATGATGACTGTGATGGGATAACTACCTCTTGGAGGATGATGGCTGTGATGGGGGTCTCTGTCTCCCTGGGGGGATGATGGCTGTAATGGGGCTCTCTGCATCTCTGGGGGAAGATGGCTGTGAGGGGAGACTCTGTGTTGTTTGGTGGTGGGGGGGGGGGGTGTTGCTGTGATGGAGTCTCTGTATCTTTAAAGGAATATGGCTATAATAGAGGCCTCTGTTTTTTTATGGGGAGGGGCTGTGATGGGGGTCTCTTTATCTCTGGAGGGGCTGTGATGGTGGTCTCTGCTAGTTTTCTAGGGGGTGGGGTGGCTGTAATGAATGGCTCTGTATCTGTATATGGTTGTGATAGGGGTCTCTGTATCTCTGGGGGTAAGATGGCTGTGATGGGAGTATCTATTTTATTTTTGTTTTTTTTGGAGGGGGGTTGCTGTGATGGGTGTCTCTGGGAAGGGGGAGTGGCTGTTATGGGTGTCTCTCTATTTATGAAGGGGAAGGATGGTTATGGTAGATCTCTGTATTTTTTGGTGCATGGCTGTAATGTAGGTCTCTGTTTTTTTGGGAGGAGGGGTGCTGTGATAGTGATCTCTGTGTCTTTGGAGTATGGTTGTGATAGGATCTTTTTATCTCTGAGGGGCAAATGGCTGTGATGGGGGTCTCTGGGCGAGGGTTATGTCTGTTATGAGGGGTCTTCATATTACTGGGGGGTATCTTTGTCCCCCTCACACCAAGATGTCAAGGTTTGGAATAGGCCAGGAGTGCCTTTATATGAGTGGAGGGCTTCTGCCCCTGTGTAAGAGTGGAGATGTCAAGGTGGGGTGATGATGAAGAGCTGGGGGCTTCCTTTGTCATACCAGCAAACCTGTTTTTGTAAGCCTAATTACAAAATTAAATTCTGTCGTCAAATAATGTCCTCACCGCAAAGTGTTTCTGGAGACAGGCTCGTGTTTGTGTTTAGATTGGTTCCCTTTGCTCTGTGTCTTTAAATTGAAGCCCCTCGGTGATGCACTGACACAGAGCAGAATTGTCACTATGTATCGAAAGCCTGTTTCATATGGGCTTCAGCTTGTATAAGAACAGTTTGAACAGCAAGCTTTGACAAAGCAAAGATAAATCTTCTCCTATTAAGCCAGCAAACACTTCTCAACGTGGACTATCGCAGCCCATCCTGTATAGTTGTGAACTGTCCCAATTTGCATGGTTCTCTGCATATCTCCAGCAACCTTTCCCTCCACCTTATCCCTTTTATTCCACTATGCTTGGGATAAGCAAGCACATACACAGTGGGGATTGATGTTCAGAGTGAAAACAACACAGTTACCTTTGTTGAATTATTGATCATGTGTGGCTAACCTTACTTAGGGGTGTTTAGAATTATGTAGAGATTATCATCCTGTGAAACAACATTTGCATTCATTTGTGTGAATTGGGGAAAAATCAAATGTTGTTCGACTATTTTCTCTCCATTATGGCCATCATTTCTCCTTGCATTATGGCCACTAGATGGAGCTAATAATCATAGCAAATAAGTCTTTACTTCCTATGAGCACCACTTCCATCCAGTGACCATAATGTTGTATTTTCCTGATACACTTTATTATGTATGAATGAAAAACATTCAACCTGAATATAAAATAGGCTCATAACATTTGTTTTGTCGATATTTACACAGAACACATGTATATGCAGTTTTATTGGATAAATAGCTCTGCCATTTTTTTTTTTTATATACACCCTTTTAACTAGACACATAGGCTGCAATATAGACCATTAAGGCATTTCTTGCCTTAATAGCAGTGGACTAAAATAATGGTAATAAATAATTGCTTATTTGCACTTTTCTCTGGATCTGCAAGTGTTTGCTTTTAGTTTACTAAGGATTTCCAGCTTTGCTCCTAAGGCCCCTTTCACACTGCTGCAATTGAAAGTCCCATGATTTTACCACGATTTTACAGCGATTTTGACGTGATTTCAGGGAATGCCTGTGTAAACTTGAGGTCTATGGACCTTAACTGCATCAAAGTTGGACCAAAGTAGTACAGGGGACTACTTTGAAGTTGGTACGACTTGAAGTCACATAGATATGAAAGGTTATCATTGGGAATCATGGGGTACGACTTGTCATGCGACTCTGATGTCCAAAGTCGCAGGAAAAGTCCAACAGGTGTGAAAGGGTCCAAACCAGTTTAACACAGGATTTTTGCACTCTACCAAAACCTTCAACCCACCAGCAGTCACAGCAGGAGTTGCAGTATTCAACAGAAAGCTCATTGTCAAACATTGTTTCCAGAAAATGTGTTAGCAGTGTAATTGGTGTTTATCACTGGATACTCTGCAAGAGCTGTTGGGTTGCTGCACTTTGACTACTTGATACAGTACATTTAATGTGGTGAGGCTGCACAGGCAGGGCTGGTGCTAGACTATTTTGCGACCTAGGCAAGACCAACTACTCTACTTGCACCCCCCCCCCAAAAAAAAAAATTAAAACTTCTACATCTAAACGAAATTTCTTTTAATTTGCAGAAAAAGGGGCCATAAGATGCCAAAGAGACAATCCAATCCAGCAAAAAAAAAAAACAGCCCAATCCAGCAAAGAAACATCCACATATAGCAAGGAGACATTCCCATATAGCAAAGAGGCAGCCCAATCCAGCAAAGAGACAGCCCAATCCAGCAAAGATACATCCCCATTTAGCAAAACTGCATCCCAATCCAGCAAACAGCCCAGTTCACCAGTTCAGCAAAGAGACATCCCCATTTAGCAAAGAGACATCCCAATCTAGCAAAGGGACTGCCAAATTCAGCAAAGAGACATCCCAATACAGCAAAGGGACAGCCAAATACAGCAAAGCGACATTCTAACACAGCAAAAAGACAGCCCAATCCAGCAAAGAGACTTTCTAATACAGCAAAGAGACAGCCAAATCCAGCAACGAGAAATCCCAATACAGCAAGGAGATGGCAAAATTCAGCAAAGAGATGGCCAAATCCAGCAAAGAGACATCCCAATGTGACTCATTGGGCGTATGCCTTTCTGAGTCCATACGTTCCAATAAGCCTTCTCAAGGCTGGTGGTGGTTATCTTCTTCACACACGTGATCTCTATGTGATTTTCTGCTGATACCATAAGGACTTACCCTCCTTTTTTTGGGACTCACTTCAACACTTATTTTGCACTTATGTGGACTTATTTCGATTTTGTTTTTTTCTAATTGTTTTCTCTTTGGATATATTTATCATTTTTGTCATTTTAATGTTTATCCATTATTATTATTATGATATATATGTATCAAGTCATGGTATTTATATATCTGTATGGTACACTGTTTCCCATTGATGCACATATTTGACCGTCCTGTAGATATACAGAGACCTTTCATCTTTTAGCGCTGCACATATCTTTAAATCCAGCAAAGAGACATTCTAATACAGCAAAGAGACAGCAGCCATGCAACGCCGCTACAGAGCAAGACACTCGATCAGTGTATGGTTCATGATCACACTGTGCTTACCTCCTATTCCTTTGTGCTTAACTGATTTGTATCCTTGTATCCTTACCATCGTTGTTATTAAAATGTTATTTTAATGTTGCACTTAGAGGCACTATGCTTTCTTTTCCCTTGTCTGCTGCAGAGTTTGCTTCTGGCTCCCTCATACTGGCCGCCTATAGTGCTGGCTTACGGACCCCTTTTGTCTTTGAATGACTTAAATGCCAACTATTTCAGAACTACGTATACATATACCTATGAGCATTGAGAGAGACATTGCTGCTGATCCCACACTGGAGATTTAAGTTTTCTCCTCTTGTTGTTTTTAAACTGTTTTTAAACTGTTCTCATGCTGTATTCCTCCATCCCCTTTTTTATCTCATATTTTTGTGAGGGTCAAGTACATTGCATTCTCGGGAGTCCTTCCCTGAACATGAGCGCAGAGTGTTTTTCCTGTTTGTAGGGTTTAGTGCGCTAATCTTCTTTCCAATGTGTGACAGATGGCCCTCTCTACCCCAGTGCAGCTGTCATGGTGTGCCGGCCTGTGTTATGAAGGAGAGAGTCCATCTTGTTCCTTGTGCAGTGCGGCTGTGTCTCCAGTGGCCAGCCCAGGAGGTGTGCCTAATGGTAGCGCTGGCCCTGTACACAGGCAAGCTCAGTCATGTATATATGAGAATGAGCCTCTTTCAATTTAGGAGAGCAGCGCAACTGCTCCTCCTGTGACTTGTATACGGTAACTGGGTATCATGTGATTGCTATGATTGGTCATAGCAATCACATTATAACAATGTAAACAACTTGTTATGAATGGCTTTCCGTTCGTGAACAGCTTGCTTATTATTGTGATCTGTGATTGGCCCAAAGCAATCACATGGTGCCTGACTACCTGACTACCTGTATCATGTGATTAGCTTAGCCAATCACAGATCACAATCAAAGGCAAGCCATGGTTAACCCATTCGTGACAGCTAAAACTTTTGCTTATACAGTGATTGCATCACTGTATAAGTAATACCAGTGTAAAAAAAATTATCTCTGATCATCCCCACAGAGTAGTACAGTGTCACTATGATGACACTGAGCTACTCTGAAAAAAAGGAATGTAAAAAAAAAAGAAAAAAAAGTATAAAAAAAGTTTTCTTTTTATCCTTTTTACATACTGTCACCAGTCAGTATCCCTGATCACCGCCACTCCAGTCATATGATGACACTGTACTCCACTGATGACAGTGTGTAAAAGAAAAAAAATTTGAAAAAATGTTTTTATTTGATTTTTTAATTTCAACTTTTTAACTTAAAAAAAACTTACCATGCCTCTTACTAAATGCCTCAGTCTACTGTCAGTCTACTTTCTAATGTCAGTCTACTTTCCAAAAGGGGTATTTGTACTGTCCTGGCATTTGGGGTCTCAAGAAATGAGGTAGGCCGGCAATACATCAAGATTGATCAGTTTTCAAATACATATACCATAGTTTGTAGACTCAATACCTTTCACACTAACCAATTATTATACACTTATTGGGATTTTTTTTACCAAAGACATGTAGCAGAATAGATTTTGGTCTAAATTTATGACGACATCTGATTTTATTGGATATGTTTAATAACAGAAAGTCTATTATTTTGTATTTTTTTATTAAATGTCGGTCTTTTTTCAATAATATAATACAAAATAAAAACCCCAGTGGTTATCAAAAACCAACAAAAGAAAGCTCTATTTATGTGAAAAAAAATTATATAAATTTAATTTGTGTACAGCAGGCATTTCCAAGGAACGGCCCGCCTGTTTATTTGGACATATATTTCTTTTGTGGCCCCTAACGATCTCCCACTGTTGGGGCCACAAAAGATATATATGCTGGCTGCCTTGGAGGGGACAGGGAGGAGGTGGGACAAGTGGCGTACACACAGGAGAATTCCCTGTTTACACAGCAGCCACTGTAATAGGAAGTCCTATCTCCTGCGCTGCCATTGGACAACTGTTCTGTCCATCATAAGAGGGGCGAGACTTTGTATTAAAGAGGCCGCCAAGAAAACAGTTTTTCCTGTATGTAATCTTTTGGTGTCGTCCCACACCCTCCCTGTCCCCTCCAAGGCTGCAGATGGATGGGCATCAATGAGGCTGCACTGATGGCAATGGTGAGTCTGCATTCATGGCAATGGTGGGTGCTGCATTTCTGGCAATGGTGGGTGCTGCATTCCTGGCAATGGTGGGTGCTGCATTACTGGCAATGGTGGGTGCTGCATTACTGGCAATGGTGGGTGCTGCATTACTGGCAATGGTGGAGGCTGCATTCATGGCAACGGTGAGGCTGCATTCATGGTAATGGTGGGTGCCCCATTCATGGCAATGGTGGGTGCCCCATTTATGGCAACTGTTGGTGCTGCATTCCTGGCAATGGTGGGTGCTACTTTCCTAGCAATGGGGTGCTGCACTCATGGCAATGGGGGTGCTGCACTCATGGCAATGGGGGTGCTGCACTCATGGCAATGGGGGTGCTTCATTCATGGCAATGGTGGGGCTGCATTCATGGCAATGGGGGTGCTGCATTCATGGCACTTATTTTGCTTCACAGTTCTTTATTTAAAATTTTGTTTTTTTTCCTGAAACCTCCCTCTTAAAGTGAAGGTGCGTTTTATATGCCAATAAATACGGTATATCCAAGTAACATGGCCAAGCTCATCTCTTTTCCCACACACAGCCACAAAGGCAAGAGAATTTTTGTTGGGCAGTGTATTAGTGCTCGAATGAACACACTTAGACCGAATTAAAGAGACTGTACTGTTGTAGATAGCCAAAAAAATACAAAACTAATTTTACTAATGAACATTATTTTCTTAGCTGTGTTCCTGTTCTTATGATAAATTGTCCTGGATGTACATTATTTCAAAAAGTAAATGTTACATACAATATTTAAAGCACTGCATACATTGTAGGCGCTATATACAGTATATGCCTGCAACAAATAAAAATGTTTTATAGATATGCTTCTTGTAGAGCTACACCCATATTAAATAATTGCCCCAGCCCTATTTACATGCCCTACCTGCAGTGGCTTTCTGGCCACACAAAACAAAAGATGTCCCTAAAAACTTTTTTGTAATGTTGGCTATAATGTAAATGTTGACTATAAAAATGCATGCATAAAAATACATCTCTACAAATATTGGTCTGTCACCAAACAGTTTCAAACTTAGTGAATTTCCAAGGCAGCTTTAAAGCCAAGTGGGCCACACAGATGGCTCACATTTTAAAGGGCAACCCCTCTCTCGTGGAAAAAAAAATGTCAAAGAAAATAAATAATATACCGCATACAATTGCGTCACAAGACATATTGTAATTGAATGTTGTTAAATTTTACCTTTCCTTTACAATCTGCAGCTCTGTAATTTTCTGTAAAGTGCAAAGCAATATGGCTACCTGGAGGTGTTCTGTACACAGAATGTGTACAGAACGCCCCCCAGAAACACAATCCTGCTTGTGTGATTGGCACACTGATTTTCCCAGAAGGCTACACTCAGATAAAAGTCAGATATCAGGCATCCCCTACAAAACAAAATGTAATTCTTGGTGGAATACTCCCAATAGGAAATCACGTCTAAGAGAATGCAGAAAATTCTAAAACTTTACATGTCATATCAAGATTTGGTTATTGCTGAAGAATTTGGGAGGCTGCTGCTGGCAATCTTTCCCCCAACAAAATGTAAGTAGGAGGCCACATAGTTATGAAATGTGTTACAATGATTTTGAACTTTTGCTTCAATTTTTTTTCAGTGTTCTGTCCCCAGGGAACAGAAGTACATGTTGTATTTTGTCTAATGCTCCCAAGTGCTTTGTAATTCCAGTTAGGAGGTCAGGCAGGGTGCCCCCTCTCTGCCCATGAACATCTGACATCGTAGCTAGCAAGACCTCCAAGTTTTTGCCAATGAGACAAGCGAAAACAAGAGAAATGCTGCATTCCTCTTGCTGCACTTGTATCGGCCAAGTGCTTGGAACTGAGAAAAGTTTTGGTTATTAAGCAGACATCTCCTTGCTAGAAACATGGTGTGATGGCTGCAGGGGAAAAGGGTGCCTTGTCTGACCTCATAGTTAGGCTTGCAAAGCACTTTTAAACATGGGGCAAAGTACTACATGCACCCCTGTCCCATGAAGGACTGAACACTGAGAGTTCTTCTTTAAAGAGAATCTTCAGGCTGTATGAAAAACATTCAAAGTCAGCAACTACAAATACTGCAGCTGCTTACTTTTAATAAAAGGACGCTTACATTTAATATTAGTACATAGTGGATGCAACTTGTGGGCATGATTAGCCATTCTTTCTTAAACCATACCTATACACTTTTGCTTTGCAGCTTGCAAAAAATCTTGTACAGCTCTTATTTTTTTTAGGAGCTTAGAGATATCATCAAATAGACACTGATTAACAAGGCTACTCACCAAGCAGTTCATCCAATAAACTACCATCTTCTCACATTTAGTAAGCCTCCATAATTTTCTATTTCCATCATTGCTGCTGATACATTATTAATTCACTAAAGGGAATTCTAACAATGAGCTGGAGTTCCCAGTCTTCTAGCTTTAATGAAGACTTGTATCTCTAGAGTCCCCTCAAGCTATCTCTGAGTCAGCATTTGTTATACACATAATCTAGCTCCTTGCGATTTCAAGTGGTACACGATGAAAGGAAATGTTAGAGACCAATGAAATTTTGGATAATTTAGTTCATGTTGTTATTATTACTGTAGTATAATTAGTTTTTTATGAGAACAGTCCTCAAGCATTTAAAAGAAAGTTAAGTAGATGTGGCGCTGTTCTATTATGCACCTGTCCTTGGTAGACCAAATATCTACAAATTTATACAAAATGAATAAAAATTGAATGAATAAATTTGTGAATGTGCACTAATGCATGAATGTGCATAAGGTGCATTGACGTATTTACTACATAACATCAATTGTGTGCTTAAAAACACTGAATCTCTAAACTAAAAAGAAATAAGAAAAACTGAATCTCAAAAATGAGAAGAAACAGGTGAGTATATAACCTCCGTGCAAATATGCAATCCCAAGTATTAAATAAATAACAAAAAAAATATACTTATGTGCCGGTGAAAAAATTGTGTTAATTTTACCTACTATCCAAATCGGTAAAGGTTAATAAAATGAATAAACCTGAATTTCAAAAGCAAAGGGGCTAAATTAGTGCTATATACAACCTTTGAAATATATGCATTTAAAATGATATAATCCCATTAATAAATATACAAAGAAAGTGCTTCTGTGCTGGTGAAAAAAAAAGAACTATTTAAAATATATGCATTTGAAAAATAAATAAATAGTCCCATCAATAAATATACAAAAATAAAGTGCTTCTGTGCTGGTGAAAATTTTTTTTTTTTGTGTTGATAATTCCCACTTTTCAAGGGTGATCACAGCATGCGTGTCTTATCCATGCTCTTATTGTGGCTGCACTCACCGGATCCCCCCCCCCCCTCTTGGGGTATGGAGGATTCACAGTATCTGCCACTGTGTATCACTTTAGAGGCTGGATGTTCCCCAATGTGGTGGCAGTTTCCACTCTTGTCCCATATACCATACAGAGCATAGAGGGAAAAGGATTCCAATAGTGTAATACTGTTTCAACTATTTATTGCTTAAGAAGCATAAAAAGGTACTCACATTCAATGAAAGACATTAAAGCATTTGTTGCTGACACTAAAGCCGGCGACCGGAAGTGATGCAAGAGCGTGTGTTGACCCTTCCGGCTTTAGTGTCAGCAACATTTTTGAATGTCTTTCATTGTACAAAATGTACAATTCATTCATCGCAACGTATTGCAGCATGATGCACTGTGATAAAATTAAAATGTAGCATGTCTGCATTTTTACACAGCTTGCTGCTGCGCAGCACTAGGCTGTATTGCCATGTGACTGGGGCACATAGGAAACAATTTTACTGCAGTAAAACGTCTGTCACCACAAATAGTTTGAATTAGCCCTTCATTTAGAGGAAAAGCTTAGTATTATCAGCCTGCAAAAGGATGTTACTGATAGGATTTTACATAAGAAATCTAGCGTCACAAAAATATTTGCTTGATAAAAAGGCAAACATACTGAAAAATAGGATTTAAGTTTACATAGAGATTTATATAAAAATATTTTAATACTAAGCATTGAAGTGCTGTTATAGCCAAGATCTCTTGTAAGAAACTTTTCAGCAGATTTAAAAAAAAACAATATGCAGTAAGGTATGATGCCAAACATATAAAAATAGATCTAAGGTTTACATACACATTAACAGAATGCCTTGGACAATGATTTATTACAGCTTTAGAGTAGCTGGTAACTCTGTATATTATTTGTGCATTAAAACACTATTTTATATATATATATATATATATATATATATATATATATATATATATATATATATTTACTATTATTATTATTATTATTTATATATATATATATATATATTTAAAATGGAGATTGAGCAGTCATGGAAGTCAGGAAAAGACAACTGTATAGTGTTGAAGGTAATTTGTGAAAAAATTTACATTTTTCTGAGAAGCCTTTTATGGAAGTTTCCATTGTCTGACTCAGAAGCTGTGTAGTATGTTCAGCGATAAATGCATTTAGCAGAATGAGCAAGGTGACTGCCCAAGCACATGGCAGCTTCCAATAAAATTATTAAGACTAAACTTAAAAGGATCATTAAAGGATTAATGGATCAGGGTACAGAGATAGGTTTAACTGACTTTGTTCCCCCAATCTCCTATTGCCTGGCTCAATGATTTTCACATTCCAAGATGTGACTAAGATGTGACCATACACACACAAATGTACCTTGTGCTTGACTGTTAAAATGCAACTTCTTTGGGGCGTGACCTGCAACGGAGCTGAATGGCAGCATAACTCCGGAGCTCCGGCATACCCGAGGACACAAAAAACAGCACAGAAACACTCCGTTTTGATTACCCCATCTGGCGATCTGAACCGGGCACCTCTGGAGACCATGACCAACAAAAGAAAAGGGTCATCTAAACCACAACGGCTGTTGGATGACTTTACACAGCCGCAGCATGGAGGTAGGCAAAATGGCGCCTAAACCTCATCCACCCCGGCTCACAAACATCAGCCTAAACCACACAAAGCGGCCACATCGCCCCAAAATAACGAATCCCACAGCAGCCAACACTCCCTCTCTCCCTACTGACCATCAGGGGCCCGGCCAAAGCTAAACTAAGCCTGGATGGTGCCGGATGTAGCCCAGATGTAGCCCAGCAATGAGCCCAGTAACAGACTCAGGGGATAACACCAGAGAACTACCTGACTCAATCACCACATTCCCCACTATAAACCAACCTGTGATGGAAGAACATTACGAACGGACATGATGAACTGTATGCACAAAATCAGTGGGGAAGTAAGAGCAGTAGAGAATAGGGTGGATCATATTGAAAGAAAGATGGGGGAGTATGCGTCCACCATAAATGAACTGGTAGACGCAAATGAGGAACAAGAAGAGGAATCAGCATGGATTAAAAATAAATTAGCGGACATTGAAGACAGGTCCAGAAGAAATGACCTTAAAATAAGGGGGATCCCTGAATCTGTGCAATCATCAGACCTGTGATCCTTTGCGACCGATTTATTCACCTCTCTCTTCCCTGACTTTTCTGACATGGAAATAACCATTGACAGAATACACTGCTTACCCAAACCATCTCACCTCCACGAAAAAATCTCCAGAGATGTGATTCTGCGCCTGCACTTTTTTCACGTAAATTAATGCAAGTGATGCGCAAACAGAAATGATCCCATCCCAATACCAAAACCTACAATTTTACGCTGATCTATCTCAGCACACCCTACAAAAGAGAAGAAACCTCAATACGATCACAAAAGTGCTCAGGAATCACAACATACCTTATAGATGGGGCTACCCAACTAAAATCACCATCAGCAAACAAGACCAAACATATGTTGTGGACTCTCTAGAAAAAGGTCTCTCCTTAACAATACAATAAATAGACGAGAGCTCACCCCGGATTGGAAAACTGTTACGCACAGAAACGCCAGATCACATAATTAATCCCTTTTAGTGCGCAGGAGTTACTATCTGTCCACACGAGGGGTCCCGGAATAGCCAATAGGATTGAACTTACCCCAATTCACTTGAGCAGCAGCTAGCTGCACATGGGTAAAACCCTCTAGGATCACATGGAGGAAGTTTTTTGCATGTGGAACACTTTAAAATTCCTGGAAAGTTGAAATGTTATATAACAAAATATGTTTTATGTTTTTGGGGTTTTTTTTCTTGTTTTCTGGAAATACACAGATAAGTGTCAAACCTCAAGTACAACATGTCACAGAATCTACGCTCTGCAGAAACCAGATGGAGCCATGATCTGGTGAAATTGATATGGGTCCAAAAATTGGCCTAGAACCACAGTGAGTAAACATACTACATATATGACAGTGCCTTTCTCACAACACCCACAAGAGGGAGCTCTTGTGATATCTGTGCACAAACAAGGATATTATCTAACACATAAACAACCACTATTATTATGGCTATCAACTTCCTATCTATGAATGCCAAGGGTCTTAATCACCCTGTTAAATACAATCCTTGTGGACAGAAGCCCTGACAAATAGGAGTGATATATTGTGTGCTCAGGAAACTCATTTTTGCAAGGTATCCACTCCGTCAAGTAAGCACAGGAACTTTCTACACATTTTCACAGCTAATGCAGAATCCAAAACTAGAGTGGTGCAGACTGCAATACAGGACACTGTAGCGTTTGTTTTACACACAGAGTACAAAGATCCTCACGGACGCTTTCTAATTCTAGTATGTGACATCAACCACATAACGTACACAATTGTGAATGTGTACGCTCCAAACACGCACCAGATTCGTTTTTTCACAAACTCATGAGAAAAAATAAACAGCCATAGGAAAGGTCTCTTAGTGCTTTGTAGAGACTTTAATATAGTGCCAAACCCAACCTTGAATTTTAGGATGAAGTCAAATGTTCAAGCACATCCCTTCAAGAAACCCTTTACAAAGAAGATCTGTATGATGTGTGATGGTGCTTACATTCAGGAGAAAAAAACTATACGTTCTTCTCCGCCCCACATCGTATATACACAAGAATTAACCTATTCCTGGTAGACCAACAGCCTTTAACTAGAATTGCCTCTTCATCTATTAACAACATCACGTGGTCTGACCACGCATTTATAACAATCTCCATAACTGATGCTTCAACAGTCAACTCCATCCCACTGTGGAGAGCTAACTCGTTTCTCATGCAACAATCAGCATACAAACAAATTATAGAGGACCATCTCAAAGAACTTTTCTCTATAAATGAATCCTCAGTGCAAAATCAATTTACTTTATGGAATGCCCATAAGGTATATATAAGAGGGATCTTCATATAAATGGGGGCAAGGGCGAGGAGGCAGCGGCAAAAAAAAATTAAGAGACATTACAGTCAAAATTTTCGAGTTAGAATCTAAAAACAAAAACACTCATCTCCCTTAATATCCAATAGGCTAACTCAATTAAAATATGACCTTAGACTCCTTTTATTAGAGACGTTTGAGAAAAATACCAAAAGACTTCAAATGTCCCACTATGCACATGGCAATAGAGCTGGGAAGCTTTTAGCACATCAGCTTAAAGGCCATAGAAGTAAGACCATCCACCATGAAAACGTTCAGAACAATACAAATCGAATTTGATCTGGAAGAGTCTGAATATTACAGGTACCTCCAGATCAAACATTTCCTTCAAACTAATCCTCCACTTTCCGCTCAACTACCTTGGAGAATAACACTATACCTTACCAAACAAGCTACCAACATCAAAGGAATATCCCTATTCTATAACACCCTAAATAATAAATTAAAATTTACTAAACTTTCCAAGCCAGGGAAAGAGCCTAACACTCCAGCAAATTTCCGACCCATATCGTTACTAAATACTGATTTAATTGTATGCTAAATTGATAGCCAATTGACTGAGAGATATTTTGCCTGGGAAAAAAGCCTGGGATTAAGAAATGGGAACACTATACACACCAGAACAATGGCAACATGCACTCCAAACAACATATTCCGCCGCTAAATGCATCAACCTATGGGAACTGACACAAAAAATATTATTGTGCTGGTATCTAACCCCATACAGGATTTCCAAATTTGACACTCATGCTTCTCCACTGTGCTGGAGAGATTGCAATAATGTTAGTACTCTTTACCACATAATGTGGGATTGCTGATGCATCCATAAGCTTTGGGGTAAAGTATTCAACATAATTGCACAAATACTGAAACTCTGTTTCTCCAAAACTCCAGTATTGGATTGGATCCTTGGGTATGGACTAGTTTCCAAAAGATACCAGAGTATTAACGACCCACATATTATAGAGCACTAGACTAGTGATCATGAGACATTGGAAAGATCAGGGAACACCCACAATAAAGGAAATAATAACAACCAATACACATGCTACATACGAAATTATGTTCGCTTCATCTTAGGGTAAATTTCCATCATCACATAAGCTATGGAAACCGCAGACAAAAAGCTCTCAATACTATATATGACTTATATGCAATCAAATGACACAAAAAACTGTGTATATGTATACTTTCTGTTTTTGTTTAACTTTGGCTATTGCTTTCCTGTTTTTTTTTTCTTTTTTTCTTCTCACTAACTGTGCAGTATACATTGGAATAGTTCAAACATTTTCATTTTCTAGTTCAAAGCAATAACCTAATCCCTAATTAAGATGGGTAAAACACTTAGCGTTATAAAGTGTCTGACAATAGCACAGGTGCATCAGGGGGGGTACAGGATCTCCCCAACCAGGACACAGTGTCAACCCAAATGGGGTGTGTGGGGGGATCCACCCTCTTCTAAAATAAAAGACAGTGGACATTGTCTTGCATCATTCTGCTATGTAACTCATCATTATATGCAATGTATAAGTGCCTACAAAGTGCTTGGTATAAAGGAACAATTTCTGTTTTCTTTGTTAGCTTATTACTGTCTTACACTATATTTACAGTATATTTTGTATTCTTTCTGAAAAACTTTAATAAAAAAAACGATTGAAATTAAAATGCAACTTCATGCTAGAAAACCCCACCAGAATGATTTACTGTAAGTAATGTTATTCGATGTCTAATTTACTAAACCTGGAACGGTTCTTGAACCTCATACTATTCACAGGTTCAATTTTCACACTAGGCAAGTCAGGTATTATTTATTAATGTGTCAGCTAAGAATTGTCTTCATTACTCAACAGCTGTCCGTCAGTTTCGGATCTGTCCTTAGAAATGACAGTTAATAACGGAAAGTCTGATTGTGGTTGGTGATAATACATACAATTATTACTACTGACAGGTTGATGCATGAAACTATCTTCCACAGCAGTTTGTAAACATCATTGATGGATACTAGTTTAAAGCTGAATTCAAAGCAGATAAAAGGGCAAACAATGTGAGGCTGGGTTCACACCTATGCAAATTGGATGCGGGTTTCCCCACATCCAATTCGCATGACAAGAGATTGTGACTGACTCTCTATGGTAAAATATCTCCATTGCGGTTGCGGAGCGGCTTGCACAGGAGTGCTGTGCGTCTTTGGCTCCATTTCAGGGCGGAATTCAGGCAATACTTTGGCCCTGATTCATCCCTGAAATGGAGAACAGGGACGCACCGGACCCCTGCTGCGAGCCGCATCTTTCGGAGGTGTGAACCCAGCCTAAGTGTGAAACTATAACAGGGAAAGATCAGGCTACCTTCTCTATCTGACAAGACTGTCCTTTGAGCGAGAGCTGTATAAATCTCATGACTGGATGGGTATAAAAACATACCCTTTCCTAAAGAAAAATAACTTTCATATCCAGTATGTATTACCTATGTACAGTATATGTGTTTTTAAATTCTGCTTGAAAGTCCCAAACCCCACAACTGGGGAGGGTTGAGGTAAGAACTGGCAATCTAACTTGTTAAAAAAAATTGGAAAGAAAGTTATTTGGAAAAAAGGCTCTCAAGCATATCAGTCTAGTCCCATAAAATCATTGACAGTCAGATACAACTGAACAGGTATTTACATACATTTCATTTGTATTTAGCTGATTTCTGGGAATTCAGCTTTAACAGCCGGGCACAACGGGCATGTTTTGTACCACATACGATTAAATAAAATAGCAAGAAGGAATTGGGATAATGGTCTTTTAACCAATAGTAAGGAAAAGACAGCTCCCACATGTAATGTGCAATTCCACTCAAAATTGAAAATCTGGAGGTACTGATGGAATTACAGTCTGTGCGCTGCCGTCTGCAGGAGAATAAACATTAGCTGGGCAAATAAGGGCAATGTGCGTTGTTAATACATGTAACAATTGTATTAAGTATATTTATTTATTTTCTTTTTTAAAGATTTAGCCTGGGTTCACACATGTGCGGTGCGAATTGAAGCTCAGGTTTCACTGGGGAGATAAAAATCTCCTGTTCATCTGCGTTTTAGCTCAGGATCAGTGAGCAGGGAGAGGGGGAGGGAGAGGGGGAGGGAGGGGGGGGGGGAGGTGTAGTGAGGAGAAGGAGAAAATCCATGTTCAGAACGCAATGCATCTGTGAAGCAGATGCGTTCCCATAGAAGATAAGGGGCTCGTAATTCGCACCGCAATGCCCAGAAAACGCACACGTGGCAAATTAGGAATAGCTTGGCTTCAGATTGAACCCATGGTTGACACCTTACCTGAAACCAATCACCACTTCAGGATACACGTAGATAAACTGTCAGCTAATCTGAATATTCTCTTATGCCGTGTACACACGGGCGGACTTTTCAACCAGACTGGTCCGACGGAACGAATCCGTCGGACAATCAGACCGTGTGTGGGCTTCTTCGGACCTGCAGCGGACTTTTTCGTTCGGAAATCAGACGGACTTTAGATTTAAAACATGTTTCAAATCTTTCCGACGGATTTGAGTCCTGACGAAAAATCCATTCGTCTGTATGCTAGTCCGACGGACGAAAACCGACACTAGGGCAGCTATTGGCTACTGGCTACGAACTTCCTTATTTTACATCATCACGTATGAATCCATCAGACTTTCGTGTGATCGTGTGTAGGCAAGTCCGTTCGTTCGAAAGTCTGTCGGAAGTCCGTCAAAAGTCCATCGAAAGTCCGTTGGAAAGACCGTTAAACCTTTGATGCCGAAAAGGTTGCTCGTGTGTACACGGCATTAGGCACATTATAGACAACAATGAACACATCCAACCTACTCTGTGGTATGCCTGCATACACACCAGACGGGGCCGGGACAAGGGGTGGACAGGAGGGGCAGCTGCCCTAGGCGCTGTGGTATCATGTGAGGTGGGGAGGCACCATGAGGAGATTGAGGGGAGGGGATTTGTGTTGGGAGGTGGAATTGGGGGGGGAGCATGGGGTTAGGACTGCTTTAGGAGGGGAAATTTGGGGCTGTGTTTAGGAGTGGTGATTTAGATGGATTTATGTTAAAAGCTGGGATGGAGGAAAGCATTTGTGCTAGGAGGGGGGCTTTGTGCTAGAAGAGATGATATGGTAGAGGTAATTGTGCCAGGAGGGGATTTCTTTTTTCTTTATTTTGGGGGGGGGTATGCTAGTAGGGATGAAAGAGGAGATTTGTGCATGGAGGGGGCTTTTTTTGGGCTGGGGATTTGTGTTAGTAGAGATGAATGGGGGGATTTGTGCTAGGGGGGGCTTTTTTTTGGGGGGGGGGGTTTGATCTAGGAGGGAGATTTGTGCTAGAGAGGTGGGGGGAGGATGTGTCCTTGGAGAGGACATTTGAGGGATTTAAAGAGTAGAAGATTTGTGTTAAAAGGGGGCTTTTTTGGGGGGGCATTTGTGCTGGGGGAATTCAGCAGGGAAGCAGATTTGTACTGGGAGTGCTCAATTTTTTTGGGGGGGGGTTTGTTGACACATAATGCTCATACATCTTGGGGGGCGCAGTTTGGCATGTTCCCTCTGGGCTCTAGAAGACCTAGCACTGACTCCATGGACTTACCTATCAAACATTACTGAAAGGTATTCTTTGACAAATCTATTGAAATGTTTACTGCTTTTGTGTTCAAATTGTGCCTAATGGGGTGAACAGTATACAGTAAGAGCGTTGTTTTTTTTCCTTTTTCTGAACATACCAATTCAAGGTAGATATTGCTTCTATTGTTTTGCAAAATAAAATCATTGTTTAAAATAGAACTCATTCATATATGATTACTGGTTTTAACCACTGGTCGACCAGCCGATGTACATATACTGCGGTAGGTCAGCTCCATTGTGCGAATCGCCGGTCAGAGAGCCAGAACGGGGATGTGTGCAAACAAACAGATCCCCGTTCTGTCAGGGGAGTCCAGAGAGATTGTCTGTTCCTAGTGATCAGGAACAGCGATCTCTCTGTACTCCCAGTCAGTCCACTCCCCCCACAGTGTTAGAAACACCTCCCTAGGACACACTTAACCCCTTGATCGCCCCTAGTGTTAACCCCTTCCCTGCCAGTGTCATTATACAGTAATCAGTGCATTTTTTTTAGCACTGATCACTATATAAAGGCCACTGGTCCCAAAAAAGTGTCAAGTGTCAAAAAGTGTCCGATCTGTCCGCTGCAGTCGCACTACTGCTAAAAAAAGATGATTACCGCCATTACTAGTAAAAAAAAGAATAATAATCAAAATGCCATAAATCTATCCCCTATTTTGTAGACGCTATAACTTTTGCTCAAACCAATCAATATACGCTTATTGTGATTTTTTTTTTTTTACCAAAAACAACATAATGGCCTAAACTGATTAAGACATTTTATTTTTTTTTAATATTTATTATAGCAAAAAGTATAAAATATTGTTTTTTTTTTCAAAATTGTTGCTATTTTTTGTTTTTAGTGCAAAAAATAAAAACAGCAGAGGTGAGCAAATACCACCAAAAGAAAGCTCTATTTGTGGGAAAAAAAGGACATAAATTTTGTTTGAGTACAATGTTGCATGTTGCAATTGTCAGTTAAAGTGACACAGTGCCGTATTGCAAAAAATGGCCTGGTCAGGAAGTGGGTAAATCCTTCTGGGGCTGAAGTGGTTAACTGCCTAACGTTTGTATACAAATTCAAAAGATTTTTTTCACTGTATACAGGCGGCAACCTGATGGGCAGTCGCTGCTGTTAATTGCAAGACAGTGGTTTAGGTTATATTCACAATTGTGGCTTGCAGGAAGGCACACAGAATTTTGTGCTTTCCCGCAACGCACAAAAATGCACAGCCCTTTTGTAGACATTTGTTTGTGCCATTCATTTTTAATGGCACCCCCCATATCTAGCAATGTGTGCACGTTCATGCATACCAAAATGCATGGTAACGAAGAACTATTCATTTTGGTGCAGCACAACTTTTAAAAAGGGTCATGAGCTTCTATAGTGTGTTTTCTACACACAGGATGACCCTGCACTAAATAGGAGGCGCAAAAACATGCACAAAAGCGCATGTGTCCATTGCACTTGCATAGGTGTCAACAGAGCCTTAGGAGTGTATTTATAAAAAAAATTGCTGTGCCAGCATCTCAAGCATTCGTACAACCATAATGAATAACCTCTGTTATTTATGTAACATGTTAACTTTCTTTGATTGTCAGCTCCATCTTGTGGCCAAAATGCAGTATTTTCCTGATTGGGGTATTTCAGAAATATAGAAAATTAGGACAACTAGATGGCTATGACAATCATTGGAATTCAACGTATTACACAAATTATGGGGATTATTCATTCAGCTTTGCAACAGATTGACAAAAAATGATTTGCCTAAGAAAACTTCATACAGTGAGGCATCATGCCAAACATACTGAAATATAGATGTTGGATTTACATACACTTTTAGCCAGTCTTTTAAATCCAATGATTTAAAGAGTAACACCACTTTTGTTGAGACAAAAAAAAAAAAAAAAACATTCCCCTGTGGGTGATCAATGTACATTGCAAGAATTTTAACAAACTTTGTTGCAGATTGCTACCTGTTTCTGCTCTGAAGAAAAAACAGTTTATTCTTCTGCTGTATGTATTTTGGATACTGTTTCTGTACGGGAGTGACTTTTTTATATTGATCAACTGATGCTCTTGCAGGGCTCTAATGAGGAAAGTTGATGGGTCTGCATTCCATTAGAAGTGATTAACCCTTTAGGAGTATGTCACCAAAACTGAAATTTTTGTTGCAGAGGATGCCTAGAATCTGACTTGTATCGTAGTGCAGACTTCTGGAAAAATCAGTGAGCCAATCACACAAGCAGGAAATTACATTTCTGATTGTGCATTGTGCACCAACTGTGTACAGAACGCCTCCAGGGTGTCATAATACAGTACATTTTACAGCAAATTACAGCACTGCAGAATGAAAAGAAATGTAATTTTTGATAACAATAAATTACAATATGGCGTGTTTCACAATCCTATATGCTGTATTATTTTTTTTCTATTTGCAATATTTTTTTTTCCCTCAAAAGTGGAGTTACCCTTTAAATATATTTGCTCTTTTACATTGTACAATAAAGACTAACTTTGGTTAGTAGGCAAATGTTACAACCTCTCTCAAGTTTATATTGCTTTCTGTGACCCCCACTGAGGGGTTCTCCCTTTGTTTTTTCTTAATGACCATTGTCACCAGAACAGTAATTGATGAGAAATTCAAAATTTTACAAAGGATTAGCAGGTAATGGAAAATCTTCCAATGAGGACATCTGTTCTGGTGTCAACGATCTAAGAGGGGACTTCCTGTTATGTCTTTTAGAAAGGAAGTTAGTGGGAATCTCCTCAACATGACAGAAGTAGAAAATAAAAACAGATAGAGGTTCTAAGGCTTCTCTATCCAAATCTAAAAATACAACATTCAAGATGTGAATGGCAGCCAAAATGACAAACTTGACATTTAATAAGCTGTCCTGTTTAATAGGCAACACAATATTTTGTCCAACACATCGAAGTTCAGTTTTAAATGTATAAAATGAAATGAAAAGCTTTAGTTAAAAAAAAAAAAAAAAAAATATATATATATATATATATATATATATATATATATATATATATATAGCAAAAGAGACTGACTTCGGGCCAATTCACACTGTACATTTTTATGCATTTTACTTCCCTTCGCATATTTTAGCTTCCGTTGACATACATTTTGACGTCCGTTGACATACATTTTGTATTTTAGCGCAATGCAACGTTATGTGTGAATAGGACACATTGGAAATGATTGTTTTTTTAGATGTCCTTCTGTTGATCTGCATTTTACAGTTGTGCTTAAACACGCTGGTGTGAATTGGCCCTCACAGTACATGGGTAGGTGAGGCACTCTTAGGACGTAATACTAGAAAGCAGATAAAACTTACAATGCATTGTATCTTTTATCTGGTTCTTTGTGTAAAGTCTTAAGAGTGCCTCATTTACAGTGAGTCTGTCTACTATATGCATATGTGTACAGCACCCAGACATCCTATCTTCATGGTGTGCTGCAATCACTATGTGAATTTTTCGTGTATCTACGAAAAATCTTTTTTTAAAAAGTTTTGAACGTCATCGTTTTCAGAATAAATGATTACCTAATTGTTTTCCATTGTTGAAAGTAAGATACAACCCAGAAATCATACATTGGCATCTTCGTCCATGTAAATATGAACAGGTAGAGGGAAGCGCAAGCAGGCAAGTATTTTGCCTGCCAAGAAAAGTAAACACTGCCGTGTAATCTAAACCTTAGTAAATTGGCAAATGTGTAAAATTGCTATGTCGGCATGAGGCAACAGTAGTATTGTTCTCATTTTTAAAGCTTCTTAAGGCTTAGTAGATTATAAAGCTATTTGTGACACAAAAGGAGTCACTAGAGATCTCAGGAATAAAGTATATATTTCTCCATATAAGCTTCTAGGAAATAATGGATGACTATCTGGTACAGAGGCTCTGAACAATATAAATTGTGATATTTATAACTTGTAAGTAACATTTACACAAGGTGCCCATCCTATGCAAGTTGAAAATTAAGAACTATGATGCATAAAATTGGCAATAAAACAGTTAATGTACCAGCAGAGTCTACAAGCAGAGCATCCTTCTTACAACTTAAAATGAATGAAGTACACTTAGACAGTATTCCAATTTCTGTAAATTGTCTCCCCCTTGAGTTTTTTGGCAGAATAACATTTTAGGTTTTTCAATGAAATGAAATTGAAATTTTACTACTTCTATCACTTATTCAAAAGCAACCTTGGATCATTCAGATCACAGAAACTACCAAACAGAATAGATATATATTTATTATAGTTTGATAGATAAAAATATACATAAACACAAACCACAATATATGTAACATGTATGTAAACAAAAAAAAAAAGCAATTACTGAGTTTTGCTGAGATTTACTATTTTGAAAATATTCATATTATCTCTAAGTGTTAATGGTGAACGGTGAACAGTGAATGGCCATGGGGAAATAATAATGATAATACTCTTAATAATAATAATATTAATAATAATAAAAATAATAATACATATAATAAGAACAGAACAAATATTAGCAATGGGTAAATATTAGTTTCAAATGTTCTTACCTGAGCTTTCACAAGAAATTCCTTTAAGAATGCCATTATCACCAAGGCATAATGAAACCAGTAAGTTGCCATCTGCGATTATTTGAAAACAGATCTCCTAAAAAGAAATGATTTTGTTTTGTTCCAGATTCAGAAAAAAATAACTTTCACGGTTTATAAAAAAAATGATTGTCCCAGGTCCATGAAATTGTAAGCTTTCTTAGCAGACCCATACACGTCCAAAAGTAATCCTAAATCACAATCTTTTGGAGGAGGTTGTCTTCCAACTTTATCTGGGTTGGATGAAACCATGTGGTAGTAGAGTCATCTTGCCCTCCTCTTTGCTGTTATAAATGGTTTCCTTTTCTTTCCTTGACATGTTGTGGATCAGCTGTTCCAGCTAGTGCACCAGCAGAAAGAATGAGGCTGAATAAGTGAGAAAAGCATCTCATTTGTAGTACAGCTATTCCTGTGCAAGCAGCTAAGCAAATGCCATTTAATTTCAGCTATTTTCCTTCAGCACTCACAAGTGGAGAGCAACCACTGCAGTAGAATCTCTTGTGTTAGAGCAAAAAGACAGTCTGCCTGATGATTCATTATATCCCTATGTTCTGATCACCTTAAAGCTATGGTATGTGATGCTCCCGCTCAAGCTATAGAAAATATATATCCCTGGGAGCTAGATGTTAGGAGCAACATGAGTATGTACAGCAGGTGTAACCTCCTGAGGCATCGCTTGATAAATTAAACCTCCTCTTTTAGTACTTTTTGTTGTGGTGGCAGAATAAAACACAATTGCTTAAAATGCCAGCATGTAGATATGGGTGTACACACAGATTTAGATTTTTTTGCAGTACTTTAGACAGAAACAGCATTTAACCATAACATTTGCAACCCTTCCTTTAAACATATAACTGCACACAATTGTGCCTGTATAGAGAGAAGCCAATTAATTTGTCAGTTTTCAGGATCCCAATAGAAAGCTAGAACACCCACTGGAAAGCATTGTAACTAAAGGAAGGTTAAACAATCTCCATACAGATTACAATTACCAGCTACCCCTTAGTTGTGAAGTGTGTCATCCTATATATTACTAACAGGCTATGTGAAGTTTATTGTAAAATTCTTTTTTTTTTCTTTTAAGTGTATCTATAACCAAAGCGTTTTTTTAACTTTGGATGGAGTGGGGAGGAATTAGAACTCCTGTCAGGTTTTACTGCAGTTGGAGAGATTTCCTTCCCATCAGGAAAAAAGGCTGTCCCCTAGGACAGGAAGTGAGGGGAAATCTCTCTGATGGCAGTTCAGAAAGGAATAAAACAAAGTTCTCTTTAAAGAGGAACTGCAGTCTGCTCACATAATTTTAAAATTTCTTTGCCATTCTGAAGCTTCCCTTCAACCACTTTGCATGTTATTTTATATGAGTAGACTCTGCAAGGGTAGTTGCGCCAGAGCTTGGTAAATGAGCTAAAGTTTCACTTTGTAAAGGATACCCAATCACATGCAAGGAAAATTAAAAAAGAATACATTTTTGCTTGCACATGATTGGATGATGGAAGTCAGCAGAGCTCTTCCTCATTTGCTAAGCTCTGGAGCAACTGCTCCTGCAGAGTGCAAATGTCTATTTGCCTTTAGTAAATAAACCCCTGTGATTTTGTACTTGCCAAATATGCTACAGAAATCTCTATCCACTGAGTCTGGCTGCATCCATTTTAACTGTGGGCAGCTGAAGCTGCTGCCTGATCACTTGCTGGATTTATACAGACACAGCTCTGCAGCTCTCATTGGCCCTCTTATGACTCCTCCCCCCTCGCTTCCTGGCAAACTCTCATGAGGAAAGAAAAAGATCCTGGACGGCCGCACACCATAGAAGGCATCTTTATTGATATGAAGAAATAAAATCCAAATGCAGTCATCTCATGTACAGGGAGGAACAGGAAAGATAGCTAACATGTTTCACGCCCCATCGTGGCGCTTATTCATAGCTCATGATGAGCTATGTTAATAGTTTCAAATCCCAAACCATACAATCCCTCAATTGACCAAAAACCCAATATGACAATATTAAAGTGGTTGTTAAGCCACTCTGCCCTCTTCATACTATCCTCTTTGTCTCCTAATGCTGTGCGCCCCTGTGTGTTTGATTTATTTAAAAAATGCAGTCTATACCTGCTTTCAGAGTGCTGCTCGGTGCTCACGTGACAGGCTGCCTCTCTCCTCTCCCCATCTGACAGCTGCAGCGGAAGGGGCCAAGAATCCCCCGCTGACCTCAGTCGGGAGGAGAGGAGGACAGAGGCTACTGGTCATGTGACCACCAAGCGGCGCTCTGAAAGCAGGTATAGACAGCATTGTTTTATAAATCACACACACAGGGGCACACAGCATTAGACATGTGCATTCCTTTTCGTCCGAATGCATTTTCATCCGAATTTCAGGTATTTTCGTTATCGTTTTAACAAGCGATAACGAAAGTGCAGAATCCGAAAAACGAAAGATCCGACATAAACAAATGCTTTATTTTCATTTTTGTTGCTACAACAGTTCGATATAGATAGGAGATTCGACATGATGCTGACAATAACAATCTGTGTCCATCAAACCTGTGGTCGAATGTGCCAAACCTTAGCTCTATTAGTCCAAGATTATTCTACATAGAGAGAAAAGATTCGACGTAGAGAGAAAAGATTCGACGTAGGGGAGAAAAGATCGCTGGTGGAATTGGGTGGGGGAAGTAAAATAAAAGTAATGATGATGATGAACATTATTGGCTGATTGTAACCAAAGAGGAGGAGCAGTAAAATAGCTAGAACTAAGTAAACACGTACTTTGGCTTATGGTGTCTGTTGAAAGTTCTAAGAAGATTTAACGGAGCAGGTAAACAATACGGCGTCGTACAGTTTAGCTGCTCCGTCGAATCTTCTTTGAACATTCGACAGACACCATAAGCCTTCAATGACAGATTCAACCTTAATTAATTTGGATTTTTGGACGCAGGATCCAGGGGGGGGGGGCCACGGGGCAATTGCCACCCCCGACAAATCTGTTGTGATAGCGGGCGGCTCTGCGGGTGGGTGAAATAGCGGGCGGCTCTGCGAGCGGCTGAGATATCGGGTGACTCTGCGAGTGGCTGAGATATCGGGCGGCTCTGCGAGCGGCTGAGATATCGGGCGGCTCTGCGAGCGGCTTAGATATGGGGCGGC
Source organism: Lithobates clamitans (assembly GCA_037952925.1). NCBI lineage: Eukaryota > Metazoa > Chordata > Amphibia > Anura > Ranidae > Lithobates > Lithobates clamitans. The sequence continues at coordinate 93,555 of JBBGZY010001175.1, read as the reverse complement.
TCTGCGGGCAGATGAGATAGCGGGTGGCTCCGATAGTGGACGGACCGGTTTGTGGGTGGGCAACGAGGTTTGTGGGCGGGCTGAGCTGCCAGGTGTCTCAGTGTGAGAGAGAAAGAGGAGGCTCAGTGTGTCAGTTGGCCAATCGGTTAGCCAGGGGCGGGGGAGCAGAGAGATGAGATCATCTCTCACCACCAGCACTGCATCCCTGCAGTAACTTCTGCCCTCACTGGGCAGGCAGCAAAGAGATTACATTATCTCTCTGCTGCCTGAGTCTGGGAATTCGGGGTCACAGCAAGAGACAACTAAAACACCCACTTAGCAGGCAAGTGACAATCCACAAGGTGTGGCAGCTGATGTGGCAATCCACAAGGTGTGGAAGTGTGATTTTAAATAAATCAAACACACAGGGCAAGTGACGTGGCAAGTGACAATCTGCATCTGGTGGCAGGCAAGTGACAATCAACACCTGCTGTCTATACCTGCTTTCAGAGCGCCGCTTGGTGGTCACATGACCAGTAGCCTCTGTCCTCCTCTCCTCCCGACTGAGGTCAGCGAGGGATTCTTGGCCCCTTCCGCTGCAGCTGTCAGATGGGGAGAGGAGAGAGGCAGCCTGTCACGTGAGCACCGAGCAGCACTCTGAAAGCAGGTATAGACTGCATTTTTTAAATAAATCAAACACACAGGGCAAGTGACGTGGCAAGTGACAATCTGCATCTGGTGGCAGGCAAGTGACAATCCGCAAGGTGTGGCAGGTGACATGGCAAGTAACAATACACAAGGTGTGGCAGGAGACGTGGCAAGTGACAATCCACAAGGTGTGGCAGGTGACATGGCAAGTGACAATACACAAGGTGTGGCAGGCGACGCGGCAAGTGAGAATCCACAAGGTGTGGCAGGTGACGTGGCAAATGACAATCCAAAACGTGTGGCTGGTGACGTGGCAAGTGACAATCCGCAACGTGTGGCAAGTGACAATCCGCAACGTGTGGCAAGTGACAATCCGCAGGACTCCCACTGATTCTACATGATGGTGAGTTGAACTATTTCATTTTATATTACAATGTAATTATAGAAATAATGTGCTACTAATCATCCTGACACCGTAACAACCATGGTGCCAGGATGATTGAAGCGCCAACACCAGCCGTTTCCCTGATAAATTGCCCACAAAAAAAACAGATTTTCTGGCAGTGCCCCTCCCGAGATTAAACTCTGGATCTGCCCCTGTTTGGACAAATGCAATTTTTAACGAAAAACGAAATAAATAAAAACAAATTTCAGGAGTAACTAAATAAATTTATTTTTCGGACAAAAACGAAATTCCGAAACGAAATATTTCAGTGTGCACATGTCTACACAGCATTAGGTTGACAGAGAGGATTGTATAAAAATGTATATGTTATTTCAGCAGCAAGAGGGGAGGGGCAGGCGCTGTCACTAGCTGACAGGCAGGGAGGGGAGGGGGGGAGAGAATGAAGGAGAAGACAGAGGATAGCTGCAGATGACGGAGGCACGTAAACTGACCACGGTGTAAGGTTCAGCAGCCATGGTAAACCGTGGTCAATTTACGAGGGGGGTGCAGAACCAAGCAGGATCAGCCAGGTATTTCAGGTGATACATGGGGCCAAATTACACAGCACAAGCACTGTGCTGTATAACATGCTTTAAAGGAACAAGATCAATTATTATTATTTTTTTTTTTTAGGGTAACAAACGCTTTAAATCAACATATATATGTATATATATATATATATATATATATATATATATATATATATATACTAAAAAACATATAATATTGTATGTGAACAGACAGGTTGATTTACTAAAGGCAAATAGACTGTGCATTTTGCAAAGTGTAGTTGCTCCAGAGCTTAGTGAATGAGGCAAAGGTTCACTTTGCAAAGAATACTCAATCACATGCAGGAAAAAAAATAGCATTTTTGCTTGCACATGATTGGATGAAGGAATTCAGCAGAGTTTCTGCTCATTTACTAAGCTCTGGAGCAACTGCTTTTGCAGAGTGCAACTGCAGTGTATTTGCCTTTAGTAAATCAACCCCATTGTTTTCTGTATTCATCCATAGGATAATTTATGAGTGACAGTGCAATATCTGCTGTGATCACAATAAGATACCTTTTTACTGGGGATGGGCTGACCACCCCCAGCTTCGGTTCGCACCAGAACATGCTAACAGGCAAAAAATGTGTGCGAACATACAAACCCTATTAAAGTCTATGGGACACGAATATGAAAAATCAAAAGTGATCATTTTAAAGGCTTATATGTAAGTTATTGCCCTAAAAAGTGTATTGGGGATTTGGGTACTGCCCTATGGGACATGTATCAATGCAAAAAAAAGTTTTTAAAACTAGTTTTTTGAGGAGCAGTGAGTTTAATAATGCTTAAAGTGAAACAATAAAAATGAAATGTTCCTTTAAATGTTGTACCTGCGAGGGTTCCCCTAGTCTGTCTGTAAAGTGGTGCATCTGTGTGATGTGTACAACAGTGCTGCAGCAAAATGAAGTTTCTAAAGTAAAAAATGTCATTTACACTTGCTTGCGACTGTAATGTCTTGCTGGCTCCTGGCAATATAGATGAAAAATTAAGGAAAAAATGGGCCTGGGTTCCCCCCCATCCATACCAGGCCCTTCGGGTCTGATATAGGTTTTAAGGAGAACGCCACGCCAAGATTAAAAAAAAAAAACTGCGTGTGGTCCCCCCCAAAATCCATATACGGCCCTTTGGGTCTGGCATAGATTTAAGCCGCTTGCCGACCAGCCGCCATCATTATACTGCAGCAGGTCGGCACGATCCCGCGAGCCGTCGTAGCTGTATGTTGGCTCCTTTACTCCTTTACTCCTGCACTGCGGTGGGGTGGATGCACGTGGCCAGCGGTCATGAGCACGAGAGCCAGAACAGGGACATGTGTGTGTTAACACCCAAATCCCTGTTCTGTGAGGAGAGGAGAGGCAGGTTGTGAGTTCCTACTAATTTTGTTTGAGTACAGCGTTGCACGTGCAGTTTTCAGCTAAAGCAACGCAGTGCCTTATTGCAAAAAATGGCCTAGTCATTGAGCAGCCAAATCTTCCAGGGCTGAAGTGGTTAAGGGGAAATCCACACACTGGAAACATTAAGTCCCAGAAGGAACAAGCAGACCTAAGTAGGTAAAGAACCCGGAGAGTTCAAGGCGGATGAGAGTCTCTTGAATGCTAAGCTTTTGCCTTCTGCCAGATTGGTGATGGGGGAAGAATGGTAGAGAGGGAGGTCTCATCCCAATGGTGAGTTGAAGAGGAACATGGATCACCATCTTGTGATATTATACCCAGTTGTCAGAGAGGTTACCTGGTTGGGCGCCGGTGCGCGCCGGGGCGAGTTGGTGCGTGTGTTCCTGTGCGTGCTGGAGCGCGTGTCCCTGGGGGCACTGGCGTGTCTGGTCTGGCCGGCCGTGGCGTACAGGGTGGCGTCCGGGCGTGTGTGTGTACGCGCGTTCGTGCTAGCGCGCGTTCGCCTATGGGTGTTACCGCAGACGTGCCTGGTAGTGCTGGCGTACACGCTGGTGTTCGGGGGCGCACTCGGGCGCGTGCGGGTGCGCGGACGCTTTGGCGAATCGGCACGTGCACGAGCGCGGCGTTTGGTGCCAATCGGCCTATTTAAGTCTGCCTCTAGCTGTTCGGTGCTGCCTGATCAACAGCTCTGTGTCTAAGTTCCGTGATCCTCTCTGTGTTCCGTATCTCTGAAGTTTGACCCGTTGTGACCCGGCTTGCCTTTTGGACTTCCTTGACTGCTGCCTGAACCCGACCCCGGCTTGTTTGAACTTGCTTCTGCCTGCTCCCTTTGTACCTTTGCTGCCAGCCCGTTGCCGACCTCTGCCTGTGTGTGACCAGCCTAATAAGCTCCTGCTCAGCATCAGTTCCAGTATTCCTGAGTTCTACCTGCTGCTTGAAAGACCACCTTTCTCCAGGACCCATACACCAGGCCCTCATACCACTCCGTATTTGCGGGCTTCCTGTCTGCTCTATCAGGGGCCCCGAATCGGATACGTAAGGGAGCCTACCCTCTGCCCAAGCGGACTCACCTGTCTGGTAAGTGAGGGACCTGACAGTATCAGGCAGCCATGACTGAGTCCGGGCAGGGGGCCTCCCCCATGAATGAACTTTGCAGGCACCTAGCGGGCCTCACCTAAGCGGTTAAGAGCTTACAGGAGGGCTATACAAGACTGGAAGGACAGGTCCAGGCCCTCTCAGCATCTCCTCAGGGAGCAGCACCTGCTAACCCCGCCACAGCGCCCTCTGTAGTAATGCTCCCACCAGAGCCCAGGGTGCCTACACCTGAAAAGTTCTTTGGAGAACGTTGCAAGTTCCGGGCGTTCCGCAACGCATGCAAACTTTATTTTGCCTTACAACCCAAAGTGGGGTTCGTTCGTCATATCCCTTCTGACCGGCGAGCCTCAGACCTGGGCTCATCACCTGCTGGAGCAAAAAGCCAGATCTCTGGATTCCTTAAATTACCTCTTCATAGCAATGTCTCAGCTATACGAGGACCCCCAGCTAACAGCCACGGCAGAAGCCGCCTTGCACTCCCTACAACAAGGCCGCAGAGCAGCCGAAGATTACGCTGTGGAGTTAAGACATTGGAGCTCTGATACGGAGTGGAACGACGCGGCCTTGCGTCACCAATACCGGCTGGGGTTGTCTGACCCTCTTAAAGATGAATTGGCACGTGTAGGGACACCTTAGACACTGGATGAGCTCATAAACCTGTCAATCCAGATTGACCGCCGCCTTAGAGAGAGACGTTCTGAGAGGTCCATTGGCCACCCACGCCTCACTTGGATGTTGCCCAGGGCTCCTAGTGCCCCAAACCAAGCTCCTCCTGTCTCGTCTGCTCCAACCCAGGAAGCTCCTGAACCCATGCAGCTAGGACTGCTCCGTCCCTCTTTGACCCCAGAAGAGAAAACGCGCAGACGCACACTCAATCTGTGCCTGTATTGTGGAGAGTCTGGACACTTTGTAAGGGCATGCCCCAACAAGAGACGTAAGTGCCTGCCACCCTCCTCTTTGTGTGCACCTGTTTCACCCAGATCCGGTAACCATCTAACACTTTCTGTTATATTACAGCTACCTGGAAGGAACATCCCAGTACCGGTCATTATTGATTCGGGAGCATGTAGCGGATTTATTGACCGGACCTTTATTGAAAATCATAACATTCCTATCCAACCCAAGGCCCAGGGACTGGCAGTATTCTTAGCGGACGGCTCTACCCTCAGCTCCAGACCTGTTACCCAGGAAACTGTTCCTCTACTGGCCACCATTGGCCTAAAACACCAGGAACTTTTACGCCTGGATGTCATCTCCTCTCCTCTCTTTCCAATTATCCTAGGAATGCCTTGGCTACAGGCTCACAATCCCAGTATCAACTGGTCCACAGGCAAGATCCAGTTTTCGTCCGATTATTGCAAACAACACTGCTTGCGGGGGACCCCCGTGACATCATCTCAATGCCTTTGCCTAGATTCAGAAGCCAAGTCTTATCAAAATCTTCCCGAACCCTACCGGGATTTCCTGGATGTGTTCAGCAAAAAGGGGGCAGAAACTCTTCCGGTACATAGACCCTACGATTGCCCGATAGAGCTTTTACCCGGAACTGAAGTTCCCTTCAGGAGGATTTTTTTCCTAACTGAGCAGGAGCTGGGCACCTTGAAAGCCTATATTGACGGAAACCTAAAGAAAGGATTCATTCATCCCTCCACATCTCCAGAAGGGGCAGGCATTTTTTCGTGGAGAAGAAAGATCACTCCTTACGTCCCTGCATCGATTACCGGGAACTAAATAAAATTACTATAAAGAACAGATATCCGCTACCTCTAGTGCCCGAACTATTTCAGAGATTAGGATCCGCTACCGTCTTCACCAAGCTGGATCTCCGTGGAGCCTACCATTTGATCCGCATAAGAGAGGGGGAGGAATGGAAGACGGCCTTTCGTACTCGATTCGGGCACTACGAGTACCTCGTCATGCCCTTTGGCCTGTGCAACGCGCCAGCCACATTCCAGCACTTCGTCAACGATGTCTTTCGTGATTTTCTGGACCTATACGTCATCGTTTATCTGGACGATATCCTGGTTTTCTCTGCTTCCTTGACTGACCATCGCAAACACATGCGAAACGTACTTACGCGACTTAGACAACATGGGCTCTATGCCAAACTCGAAAAATGCGAGTTCGAGCTCCAATCCATTCAGTTCCTAGGCCTGGTCATCTCTCCTGACGGTATCAAAATGGACCCGCAAAAGGTATCTGCTATCTTGGATTGGCCTGCACCTGTAGACAAAAAAGGAGTACAGCGCTTTATTGGCTTCGCCAATTTTTATAGAAAATTCATTAAAGGATTCTCTTCAATAATAACTCCCATTACGGAACTCATCAAACAGGGAATCCGGTTCTGCTGGACCCCTAAGGCGCAAGTGGCCTTTGAAAAACTCAAAGCTCTGTTTACTTCAGCCACTATCCTCAAACATCCCAATCCTGCCTTACCTTTCGTATTAGAAGTGGATGCTTCCGAAGTTACAGTTGGAGCCGTGCTCTCACAAAGACAAGGTGCTAAAGCACTCCTATACCCTGTGGGATTCTTTTCACGCAAGCTCTCCTCTTCCGAGAGGAACTATGACGTGGGAGATCGGGAATTTCTAGCCATTAAGGCAGCTCTGGAAGAATGGCGTTATCTCCTGGAGGGTGCAGCTCACCCCATTTTGGTCTACACAGACCATAAAAATTTTGTATATCTAAGGACGGCTAAGAGACTAAAACCCCGGCAAGCCAGATGGGCACTTTTTTTTTCCCGATTTATTTTCCACATTACCTACAGACCCGGATCCAAGAATGTCAAATCCGACGCTCTCTCCCGAATGTTCCTTGATTCAGAGAAGACCCTGCCTCCAGACACCATCCTCCCTTCTGGGAATTTCCCGATCTTACAGGAGGATCTAATCTCTCAGATCAGACGGTCCTCTATGGGAATGTCATCACCTGCTGAAGCTTGTACCAAAGATGGGCTGTTCTGGTACAAAAACAAAATTGTGGTCCCTGAGGAGCTAAAAGTACGGGTGTTAAACTTGTGCCATGATCACAAATTGGCCGGTCACTTCGGCACACAGAAGACAATTGATCTCGTCCAACGCATTTTCTGGTGGCCTCACCTTGCTAAGGATTGCAAGGAATACGTTGAGTCCTGTAATACTTGTGCCTGGGGTCTGTTGAGACCATTACCAGTCCCAGAGAGGCCGTGGGCCATGAATTCAATGGACTTTATTGTTGAACTCCCCCCATCAGAAGGTTTCTCTTCCATCTTTGTTGTGGTAGACAGGCTGTCTAAAATGGCCCACTTTCTCCCCATGAAGGGCACCCCTTCGGCTATGGAAACCGCTACCATCTTTATCAAAGAAATCATCAGATTGCATGGAGTACCAACTAACATAGTTTCTGACAGAGGCGTCCAATTTACCTCCAGATTCTGGAAAGCCCTCTGTGGCTCCTTAGAGATTGAATTATCATTTTCTTCGGCCTATCACCCCCAGTCAAATGGACAAACCGAAAGGACGAATCAGACCTTGGAACAATACCTCCGCTATTTTTCTGCATTCTCCCAGGATGACTGGGCTTCCCTGCTTCTCATCGCGGAGTTCTCCTACAATAACTCACTCCACTCAGCTACCAATCAGTCACCATTCTATGCTAACTATGGCTTCCATCCATCCTTCTTGCCTGGGTCTATACCCGAGTGCCCCCTCCCTGCAGTATCTGAAACCTTGGACTTTTTCTCAAATAATAACAAATTATTGCAGGATACCATGACCAAAGCTCAAGAAGACTACAAAAGAATATTTGACAGGAAGAGACGTGGAGAACTTGCTCTGGAACCAGGCAACTCTGTCAGGTTTTCTACTACTAACCTTAAGTTGGCCTGTCCGTCCAGAAAACTAGGCCCTAAATACTTGGGTCCTTTTCTGGTTAAAAGAAAAATTAACGATGTGGCATATGAACTTGATCTACCTAACGCCCTGAGGATACACCCAGTCTTCCATGTGTCCCTCTTGAAGCCGGTCACCCCCAATTCCTTTGCTAGCCGTAGTATCGGCCCACCCAAGCCTATCCTAGTTAATGGCGAAGAGGAGTTCGAGCTGGAGGCAATTTTAGATTGCAGAAGAAGACGCAACCAAGTTCAATACCTTGTAAAATGGAAGGGCTATGGGCCCGAAGACAATTCTTGGGAGCCAGAGAACAACTTGCACGCCAGGGAACTCCTACAGTCATTTAAAGCTTCTCATGCCTCAAAGATGGCCCAGCTGGGCATCCGGAGTCTGCCCTTGAGGAGGGGGCACTGCCAGAGAGGTTACCTGGTTGGGCACGTTGGTGCGCGTGTTCCTGTGCGTGCTGGGGCGCGTGTTCCTGGGGGCACTGGCATGTCTGGTCTGGCCGGCCATGGCATGCAGGGTGGCATCCGGGCGTGCATGCGTACGCGCGTTTGCGCTAACGTGCGTTCGCGCTAGCGCGCGTTCGCCTATGGGCGTTACCGCGGGCATGCCTGGTAGTGCTGGCGTACACGCCGGTGTTCGGGGGCACGCTCGGGCGCGTGCGGATGTGCGGGCGCTTTGGCGAATCGGCGCCTGCACGAGCGCGGCGTTTGCCGCCAATCGGCCTATTTATGTCTGCCTCTATTCCTGTTCGGTGCTGCCTGATCAACAGCTCTGTGTCTAAGTTCCATGATCCTCTCTGTGTTCCGTATCTCTGAGGTTTGACCCGTTGTGACCCGGCTTGCCTTTTGGACTTCCTTGACTGCTGCCTGAACCCGACCCCGGCTTGTTTGACCTTGCTTCTGCCTGCTCCCTTTGTACCTTTGCTGCCAGCCCGTTGCCGACCTCTGCCTGTGTGTGACCAGCCTAATAAGCTTCTGCTCAGCATCAGTTCCAGTATTCCTGAGTTCTACCTGCTGCTTGAAAGACCACCTTTCTCCAGGACCCATACACCAGGCCCTCATACCACTCCATATTCGCGGGCTTCCTGTCTGCTCTATCAGGGGCCCCGAATTGGATACGTAAGGGAGCCTACCCTCTGCCCAAGCAGACTCACCTGTCTGGTAAATGAGGGACCTGACACCAGTCTTAGAAGCAGGTCTTCTCCCTCTGAAAAGGAGGCAAATAGTTTGTTATTGTAGGTGAAGATGAGTCACAGAGGGCGTGCCTATCTGTATTTGATTTCCGTACATGAGAGTGCCTGGAGTAGGGGTTTAAGGGCCCTGTGCCTCTGAATGGTAAAAGGTGAAATATCAGCAAAAACTTGCACAGAATGTCCCATGACAGGCAAGGATGATGATTCTCTAGATTTCCTCATCACCTGCTTTTTAACGCCACCATAGCAATAAGGCTTTGCGAAAATGTCCCTGGGTAGAAGGTGGTCTAAAATGACTGGGTCTAATACACCAAGGTTATGAGGAGACTCAGCAGATTGGGATGAAAATATGTCATTTAATGTCCTCTTGATCAGGGACTTATCAGGGACTGAGTGGAGGCTGGTGACTTCCTCCCAGGGCAGGTCTTGCTTACAGAAGATCAGTTCTCTTGTTGAGAAGGCAGTGTTGGTGTACAGTCCTGGGAACCCCCGGAGCCTGACAGAACCATTGTTGCCATCTTTCCTGCAGCTGCACAGGTCACTAGGTGGAGACCGAAACAACCTCTCCTCTTTGTTCCTCCTGCCATCTAACAGAGCAGGAGTAGGTGCAGGAACTCTTCACCCCTCCAGCCAGTCTGTCGGGATTTATAACGTTCCACAGCTTGTCGGCTAGGTGGCTATCTTGGCAGACTGCCCACATTTTCAAAATTATTTTCCATACAGCAGTTACTGTAGATAAAATAAAAATTAAAAAAAGGCCTTACCAGCGCGCTTCCTGCTACTACCACACCTCACCCTGTGTGAATTAGATCTCTCAATATTACTACATATTACATTATTACTATCGGCACTCTCTCTCTCTCCCTCCGTGGAAGTTCAAGGTTATTCGTTTCAGATGTTAAACCATGCAATCCCTCAATTGACCAGTACCCAATCTGCCACTATTAAATCAACAAACATATACTAAAAACATATAATTATTATCCTCTGTATAAAACATACAGTATGATACACTTAGAACAGGGGTAGGTAACTTTTGAGAGATGGAAATCTACCTGGACAACATTGAAGAGATTAAAGATCACCGGGGTGCAGCTCCCCCCTTTTTTTTAAAGGAATTAACTAGCAAGCCCCCAATAAACAGTAAAGACAGCAAAAAAACCTACAGTCAGGTCCATAAATATTGGGATATCGACGCAATTCTAATATTTTTGGCTCTATACACCACCACAATGGATTTGAAATCCACAAAAACGAACAAGATGTGCTTTGACTGCAGAATTTCAGCTTTAATTTGAGGATATTTACATCCAAGTCAGGTGAACGTTGTAGGAATTACAACAATTTGTATATGTGCCTCCCACTTTTTAAGGGACCAAAAGTAATGGGACAATTGGCTGCTCAGCTGTTCCATGGCCGGGTGTGTGCTATTCCCTCTTTATCCCATTTACAAGGAGCAGATAAAAGGTCCAGAGTTCATTTCAAGTGTGGTATTTGCATTTGGAATCTGTTGCTGTCAACTCTCAATATGAGATTAGGCTGAAAAAAACAAAACAAACCCATCAGAGAAATAGCAAAAACATTAGGTTTGGCCAAATCAACTGTTTGGAACATCCTTAAAAAGAAAGAACGCACCGGTGAGCTCAGCAACACCAAAAGACCCGGAAGACCACTGAAAACAACTGTGGTGGATGACAGAAGAATTCTTTCCCTGGTGAAGAAAACACCCTTCACAACAGTTGGCCTGGTCAAGAATACTCTCCAGGAGGTAGGTGTAAGAAGGGGTGGATCCAGAGTCTAATCTCGGGAGGGGCACTTCCAGAAAATCAATTTTTTTTGTGGGCAATTTATCAGGGAAACGGCTGGTGTTGGCGCTTCAATCATCCTGGCACCATGGTTGTTACGGTGTCAGGATGATTAGTAGCACATTATTTCTATAATTACATTGTAATATAAAATGAAATAGTTCAACTCACCATCATGTAGAATCAGTGGGAGTCCTGCGGATTGTCACTTGCCACACGTTGCGGATTGTCACTTGCCACATGTTGCGGATTGTCACTTGCCACGTCACCAGCCACACGTTTTGGATTTTCACTTGCCACGTCACCTGCCACACCATGTGGATTGTCACTTGCCACATCGCCTTCTACACCTTGTGTATTGTCACTTGCCATGTCACCTGCCACACCTTGTGGATTGTCACTTGCCACGTCACCTGCCAAACCTTGTGTATTGTCACTTGCCATGTCACCTGCCACACCTTGCGGATTGTCACTTGCCTGCCACCAGATGCAGATTGTCACTTGCCACGTCACCTGCCACACCTTGCAGATTGCCACATCAGCTGCCACACCTTGTGGATTGTCACTTGCCTGCTAATTGGGTGTTTTAGTTGTCTCCTGCTGTGACCCCGAATTCCCAGACTCAGACAGCAGAGAGATAATGTAATCTCTTTGCTGCCTGCCCAGTGAGGGTAGAAGTTACTGCAGGGATGCAGGGCTGGTGGTGAGAGATGATCTCATCTCTCTGCTCCCCCGCCCTTGGCTAACTGATTGGCCAGCTGACAGACTGAGCCTCCTCTTTCTCTCTCACACTGAGACACCTGGCAGCTCAGCCCGCCCACAAACCTCGTTGCCCACCCACAAACCGGTCCGTCCGCCATCTGCCCGCGGAGCCACCCGATATCTCAGCCGCTCGCAGAGCCGTCCGATATCTCAGCCGCTCGCAGCCCCATTGCCCCCCCCTGGATCCGCCCCTGGGTGTATGTGTGTCAAAGTCAGCAATCAAGAGAAGACTTCACCAGAGTGCATACAGAGGGTTCACCACAAGATGTAAACCATTGGTGAGCCTCAAAAACAGGAAGGCCAGATTACAGTTTGAAAAAAAAATTCTAAAAAAGCCTTCACAGTTCTGGAACAACATCCTATGGACAGATGAGACCAAGATCAACTTGTACCAGAGTGATGGGAAGAGAAGAGTATGAAGAAGGAAAGGAACTGCTCATGATCCAAAGCATACCACCTCATCAGTGAAGCATGGTGGTGGTAGTGTCATGGCGTGGGCATGTATGGCTGCCAATAGAACTGATTCTCTTGTATTTATTGATTATCAAAAGTGTGCCACCTGGTTAAGTTGTCAGGGTATTTAATAGTTAGTAGGTACCATCATTCTTAATCTATATAAAGCAATGTTGGTTGAAAAAGGGGAGGGAAAACCAATAGGACCTCTCCAACCCGGTTCTACCTTTTTCTAGAAATCTTAGGACTGTTCGGTACCAGAGGGATATAGACCATGTTATATATAATCTTTTAGTTTATTAAAGGATAAGACATTAAAAATCCGAACAAGGATACAATGGTAAATAGACACAGACATAATAACATGAACAATTTTTGTTTACAGCAATGTTAATTCAGAATTTGTATTGGTGCCCACACAGATAGATGTAGGCAAGTTGTTTAGTACTTAAAGGACGTAACCTCTACAGTTTCGCGGTCAAGCCACTTCTTTGGGAGGCGTCTAGTACATTTTCTACAGAATGAAAAAAAGGTCCATCAACATTACAACAATACAATAGGTGATCACTACATATTTGTGTAAAAAGGTATATACATTGGAGACAATAATGTTATAATGTTGCACTCACCACCCTTGGCCCACAAAGGGCTCGAACGACACTGTGAGATGCCCACAAGGGGCCTTCCCCCGGGGGGTGAGCAAGGGGGGCACTAAGGAATTACTATTGTAAAAAATAAATAAATGAACAGAGTAAGTAATTATACTCAGAAGGCTTGTTGAAGAGAAGGGCCCACCTTGGTGTCGTTCGAGCCCTTTGTGGGCCAAGGGTCATAAGATTTCTAGAAAAAGGTAGGACCGGATTGGAGAGGTCCTATTGGTTTTCCCTCCCCTTTTTCAACCAACATTGCTTTGTATTTATTGATGATGTGACTGCTGACAAAAGCAGCAGGATGAATTCTGAAGTGTTTCAGGCAATATTATCTGCTCATATTCAGCAAAATGCTTCAGAAGTCATTGGACAGCGCTTCACAGTGCAGATGGACAGTGACCCGAAGCATACTGCGAAAGCAACCAAAGAGTTTTTTAAGGGAAAGAAGTGAAATGTTATGCAATGGCCAAGTCAATCACCTGACTTGAATCCGATTGAGCATGCATTTTACTTACTGAAGACAAAACTGAAGGAAAAATGCCCCAAGAACAAGCAGGAATTGAAGACAGTTGCAGTAGAGGCCTGGCAGAGCATCACCAGGGATGAAACCCAGCATCTGGTGATGTCTATGCATTCCAGACTTCAGACTGTAATTGACTGCAAAGGATTTGCAACCAAGCATTAAAAAGTGAAAGTTTGATGGATGATTGTTATTCTGTCCCATTACTTTTGGTCCCTTAAAAAGTGGGAGGCACATATATAAACTGTTGTAATTCCTACACCGTTCACCTGATTTGGATGTAAATACCCTCAAATTAAAGCTGAAAGTCTACAGTTAAATCACATCATTTCAAATCCATTGTGGTGGTGTATAGAGCCTAAAAGATGAGAATTGTGTCGATGTCCCAATATTTATGGACCTGACTGTAGCTTGAGTATTAGACTGGTTCCATAATTCTGTGAGGAAACTATGGGTACAAATTGAGGAATTACTATCTCCTTACCCCCTCGTGTCTCTACCATGGATTTTGCTATCCTTACATCCTCAGGCAAACTCTTTACCTTTCTGTGCCCTAGCAACTCTTAAAAACTGGGACCGTTTACTTAACATTCCTTTACTATCTTCTTACATAATTCCATTAACGCCACTCACAGGTAATCCTGAATTCCCTCCAGTGTTGCGATCAAAGGCTCCTTCTTTGTTTCCCATTTCTAAAACTCATTCCTTAATAACCGATGCTACTGATTCTACCGGCCTGATAAACCTTCTTATTTCCTGTAATGGGAAAGAGAGCTAGGCATTATTTTTATGGAAGAAGTTTGTAAATCCTGTATATGGACTCATAAATCTTCTGTTCCGGGTAAAATACTGGAACTAAACTACAAAGTCATCATGAGATGGTACCACTGTCCTTGGATACTACATAAAATATTCCCAAACACAGCTGACCAATGTTGGTGGTGATGTCTATCCCGTGTAGGTAGCATGCAACATATATAGTGGAGTTGTCCTGCATTGCGGGGCAATATTTAAAACATGGGGGGATTTATTTACTAAAGGTAAATCCACTTGCAAGAGTAGTCACTGTCAGGGGCGGACTGATAACTCATGGGGCCCCCGGGCAATAGGAGATTATGGGACCCCCAGGCAATCAGAGATTATGGGGCCACACAGTACACACACACACAGTATACAATCACACAGTATACACATACATGTACACACAGTATGAACAGACAGATGTAAAAAAAAACAGATTTATACATACTGTCCCTGGTATTACTGAGGCTGGCAACCCTGATGGGGCCCCCTAGTGGCCCAGGGCCCTCGGGCAGTGCCTGAGTGGCTCAATGGTCAGTCCGCCCCTGGTCACTGTAGATCCAAGGGGGACATGCAAGGAAAACAAAAAACAGCATTTTTGCTTGTACATGATTGGATGATAAAATCAGCAGAGATTCCCCTGATTTCAAATCTTCCCCTCAGATTTGCAGCGAATGCACTTCCAAGTAAACTTTCAAGTGCAGTTGCAGTGCACTTGTAGTGCAGAGTGGATTTGCCTTTAGTAATTCAACCCCATAGTGCTTTTGCTTCAGAGACAGTGCCCCAAACTCCCCAAATAGCACTATTATCCATGTTTCCAGAATCTGTTTCCAAAGTCAAGAAGGGGATTTTTTGTTTCTTTTTAGTGGCTGCCAGGGCAATAATTCTGAGATACTGAAAATACAGCACATCCCTTCAATAACAGAGTGGATAACCAAATTAAATAAGCTTATTAGAATGGAAGAACTATCTGCGCAGTTACACAACCAATATTCTCATTTCCAGGACATATGGTTTCCCTGGCTACCCTTTATAAGAAACCCTGATTTTGCAACTTTAATATCCTAGAATGCCTCTATTTGACCTTAGAACCCCTATTTCTTTATATAGTACCGGGCATCTTGTCGGCAGGCCCATGTTGTTAATCTTGTTAATCAGTACCCGTCAGAGTACCTGCCATCAGTACCCATCAGAGTACTTGTCATCAGTACCCATCAGAGTACCTGTCATCAGTACCTACCATCAGTACCCGTCAGAGTACCTGCCATCAGTACCTGTCAGAGTACCTGTCATCAGTACCTGCCATCAGTACCCGTCACAGTACCTGTCATCAGTACCTGCCATCAGTACCCATCAGAGTACCTGCCATCAGTACCCTTTAGAGTACCTGCCATCAGTACCCTTCAGAGTACCTGTCATCAGTACCTGCCATCAGTACCCGTCACAGTACCTGTCATCAGTACCTGCCATCAGTACTCATCAGAGTACCTGCCATCAGTACCCATCAGAGTACCTTCCATTAGTACCCATCAGAGTACCTGCCATCAGTCCCCGTCAGAGTACCTGTCATCAGTACCTGCCATCAGTACCCGTCAGAGTACCTGCCATCAGTACCCACCAGAGTACCTGCCATCAGTACCGTCAGAGTACCTGTCATCAGTACCTGCCATCAGTATCCGTCAGAGTATCTGTCATCAGTATCCGTCAGAGTACCTGTCATCAGTATCTGCCATCAGTACCCATCAGAGTACCTGCCATCAGTACCTGTCAGAGTACCTGTCATCAGTACCTGCCATCAGTACCCGTCAGAGTAACTGTCATCAGTAACCTTCAGAGCATCTGTCATCAGTACCCGTCAGAGTACCTGTCAGAGTACCTGTCAGTACCTGCCATCAGTACCCGTCAGAGTACCTGCTATCAGTACCTGTCAGAGTACCTGCCATCAGTACCTGTCAGAGTACCTGCCATCAATACCTGTCAGAGTACCTGCCATCAGTACCCGTCAGAGTACCTGCCATCAGTACCTGTCTGAGCTCATCAGAGTACCTGTCAATCCATCTCGTCAGAGTACCTGTCATCCAATCTGAGTACCTGTCCTGTGAGCCCATCAGAGTACCTGTCCCGTGAGCCCATCAGAGTACCTGCCTGCAGCCAATTACTACCAAGGTGCAGCCCATTAGTCCCTGACATTCAGCCCATTAGTCCCTGACGCGCAGCCCATCAGTGTCACAAGTCATACAGCCATGTCCAGAAAGGTATACATGCCAGAAGAGGCATACCAAATACTGAGTCTGATCTATGAGAGCAATGGGGAGCTCTCACTGCCCAGTTACAGTTCTGATTCTGATTCTGGTTCAGAATATGAACCCGTCAAAAGCAGCACATCAGGATCTGAATCAGAGGAGGAAGCAGTCCGTCCAAAAAGACGACGGTCTGAACACCAGGCAGCTACCAGCAGTGCCAACGGAGCTAGACCCCAGGAGGAGAGGCCCAGTACAAGCGCTGCTAGACCCCAGAATGAAAGTCCCAGAATTGCAAAAAGAATTAGGGCCCAAACCCAGCTACCAGATGCCTTGGCAAACCCATTGTGGCTGCCTTCTAGCACAGGGTCAGCCACGATCCCCCCTAGCACAGCCAGGTGTGCAGGGCCACACTGAATGTTTTTCCCAAATTGATTTTTTAAATTTATTTTTCCCTGTCAAATTAGTTCAAGGCATCATGGACCAAACCAATTTTTTTGCCCAACAATTTAATGAAAACAACCCCAGCTCAAGCTATGCCCACCCTTTTGAATGGACACCCCTAACAGTGGCGGAGCTTAAATTGTTTTTAGGCCTAACGTTCAATATGGGGCTTACAAAAAAAATGAAGTGTACAAATATTGGTCGACCAACCCTATCCACCACATGCCAATTTTTTCCTCTGCCATGTCCAGGTCCCGATATGAAATTATAATGCGCTTCTTGCATTTCAGCAATAACTCACAGTGCCCCCCTCGAAATACCCCAAACTTTGATAAATTATATAAAATTTGCCCCTAATTGATTTTTTCTCCAAGAGATTTGCCGAACTTTATATCCTTGACAAGAACATCTCTGTGGATGAATCCCTGGTCCATTTCACAGGCCGGCTAGGAATCAAACAATATATCCCCAGTAAGAGGGCGAGGTACGGCTTGAAGCTCAACAAGCTCTGTGAAAGCTCCACCGGATACGTGCACTTATTCCACGTGTATGAAGGCAGAGACTCCCAGCTCCAGACCCCTGAGTGTCCATCGTACATGGGAATAAGCAGGAAAATTGTTTGGGAGTTGGCATTCCCACTCCTCCAAAAGGGGTATCACATATACATGGACAACTACTATACTAGTTTGCTCCTTTTCCGCTACCTATATCTAAAAAAAACCTTTGGACTGCGGTACAGCAAGGAAAAACAGAAAAGGCTTCCCACAGAGTCTAGTCACCACAAGGCTACAAAGGGGGGAATCGGCAAGCTTGAGGAACGAGGAAGTGTTGGCTGTGAAGTGGAGGAATAGGAAAGATGTGTACATCATGTCCACCATCCATGATGACAACTCGGTGGAACTTCGCAGAAGACGCGGTCCCGTTCGAAAGCCTTCCTGGATTCTTGAGTACAATCAATTTATGGGGGGGGGTGGATTTAAATGATCAAATGTTGCAGCCCTATCTTTCAACCCGAAAATCCCTCTTCTGGTGTATAATTCTTTCATAATCTACCAAAAATCGACGGAAACACCCACAACCTTCATAAAGTTTATTGAAGACATTGTCACTGCCCTGATCTATTAGCAAGTATCCCCCCCAGAAAGCATTCGCTCCGATTGTGTCAGCAGACTACATGAGCGCCATTTTCCACCATACCACCATCAAGATCCGGAAGATGACGCCAAAAAAAATGTCGGGTGTGCACCAAAAGAGGAGTTAGGAAAGACACCAGTTTCCATCGTCCCCAATGTTCCTCCCAACCTGGCCTTTGCATCGGAGAATGCTTCAAACACTATCACACGCTTGTAAATTATTAGCCCATATTTCTAATAGACTGCCATTTCCCCCGTTTTCAATCTATGTCTTGAATATTTCCCTGGTGCCTCAACCAACCATATCATTGTCTTCCATGTGAACTGACCCTGGCCTGTTTCTCGACTATGCCTCTGCCTGCCGTCTGCATTGTTTATCCGCCATATTTCTACCTTTCACGTGAACTGACCCTGGACTGAATCGACTATGCCTCTGCCTGCCGTCTGCATTGTTTATCCACCATGTTTCTGCCTTTCACATGAACTGACCCTGGACTGTATCGACTATGCCTCTGCCTACTGTCTATTTCTGCCTTTTACCTGCACTGACCTCGGCCTGTTGACCAAGTTGATGGGTCCTGCCTGCTCCTGGACAAATACTTTGGCTGTACTGACCATATCTCTGCCTGCTGTATGTACTAACTATGGACAGTAATCCTACCTGCTGCATGGACAATCCTTTTGCTGCTGCTGACCACATCCCTGCCTGTTATCTGGACCAATGCTTTGGCTGTGCTGACAACATCTCTACCTGTACTGACTATGGACAGTATTCCTGCCTGCTGCCTGTTTTGCTGTCGCTGTCCACATTCCTGCCTGCTGCCTGGACCGATGCTCTCCTCTGGACCACTGCACTACTAAAACCGCAGGTAATCTTTTCTTTACCCTTTCCTCAGTAGAATGTATTTTGGTTTGTAATTGGTATGTACAGTACATGCTATGTGTTAGAAATATGAAGGGCCTTCAACAATGTGATAAGTTGGCAGGAATTTATGTGTGTAATTTATGCTCCTAGAACGCCTGACGGTGCTACTTCAATGTTGGGCCTCTGTATGGAGCCAGGCTGTGTAAAAGTCTCACACATGTGGTATCGCCATACTCAGGAAGAGTAGCAGAATGTATTTTGGGGTGTCACTTTTGCTATGTACATGCTATATGTTGGGAAATATCTTATAAATGGACAATTTTGTATACAAAAAAATCTGTTTTCATTTTTTTCCCACATATTCCAAAAACTTCTGGAAAAAAATGAACCATTGAAAAGACTCATTATGCCTCATAGATTATACGTTGGGGTGTTAGCTTTCCAAAATGGGGTCATTTTGTGGGCGTTTCCATTGTCCTGGTGCTCCAGGGTCTTCAAAAGTGTAATAGGTGATTGAGAAATGAGATGTGTAATTTACGCTTGTAGAACGCCTGACGGTGCTACTTCAATGTTGGGCCTCTGTATATGGCCAGACTGTGTAAAAGTCTCACACATGTGGTATTGCCATACTCGGGAAGAGTAGCAGAATGTTTTTTGGGGTGTCAGTTTTGCTATGTACATGCTATGTGTTGGAAATATCCTATAAATGGACAACTTTGTATAAAAAAAAATGTGTTTTCATTTTTTCCCCACATATTCCAAAAACTTCTGGAAAAAAATGAACCATTCAAAAGACTCATTATGCCTCATAGATTATATGTTGGGGTGTTAGCTTTCCAAATTGGGGTCATTTTGTAGGCGTTTCCATTGTCCTGGTGCTCCAGGGTCTTCAAAAATGTAATAGGTGGTTGAGAAATGAGATGTGTAATTTACGCTTGTAGAACGCCTGACGGTGCTACTTCAATGTTGGGCCTCTGTATATGGCCAGGCTGTGTAAAAGTCTCACACATGTGGTATCTCCATACTCGGGAGGAGTAGCAGAATGTATTTTGGGGTGTCAGTTTTGCTATGTACATGCTATGTGTTGGAAATATCCTATAAATGGACAACTTTGTATAAAAAAAAATGTGTTTTCATTTTTTTCCAACATATTCCAAAAACTTCTGGAAAAAAATGAACCATTAAAAAGACTCATTATGCCTCATAGATTATACGTTGGGGTGTTAGCTTTCCAAAATGAGGTCATTTTGTGGGCGTTTCCATTGTCCTGGTGCTCCAGGGTCTTCAAAAGTGTAATAGGTGGTTGAGAAATGAGATGTGTAATTTACGCTTGTAGAACGCCTGACGGTGCTACTTCAATGTTGGGCCTCTGTATATGGCCAGGCTGTGTAAAAGTCTCACACATGTGGTATCGCCATACTCGGGAGGAGTAGCAGAATGTATTATGGGGTGTCAGTTTTGCTATGTACATGCTATGTGTTGGAAATATCCTATAAATGGACAACTTTGTATAAAAAAAAATGTGTTTTCATTTTTTTCCAACATATTCCAAAAACTTCTGGAAAAAAAATGAACCATTCAAAAGACTCATTATGCCTCATAGATTATATGTTGGGGTGTTAGCTCTCCAAATTGGGGTCATTTTGTGGGCGTTTACATTGTCCTGGTGCTCCAGGGTCTTCATAAATGTAATAGGTGGTTGAGAAATGAGATGTGTAATTTACGCTTGTAGAACGCCTGACGGTGCTACTTCAATGTTGGGCCTCTGTATATGGCCAGGCTGTGTAAAAGTCTCACACATGTGGTATCGCCATACTCGGGAGGAGTAGCAGAATGTATTTTGGGGTGTCAGTTTTGCTATGTACATGCTATGTGTTGGAAATATCTTATAAATGGACAACTTTGTATAAAAAAAAAATGTGTTTTAATTTTTTCCCACATATTCCAAAAACTTCTGGAAAAAAATGAACCATTGAAAAGACTCATTATGCCTCATAGATTATACGTTGGGGTGTTAGCTTTCCAAAATGGGGTCATTTTGTGGGCGTTTCCATTGTCCTGGTGCTCCAGGGTCTTCAAAAGTGTGATAGGTTGTAATCAAATGAGATGTGGAATTTATCCTCGTAGAACGCCTGACAGTGCTACTTGGATGTTGCACCTCTGTATGTGGCCAGGCTGTGAAAAAGTCTCACACATGTGGTATCACTATACTCAGGAGGAGTAGCAGAATGTATTTTGGGGTGTTATTGCATGTATGCATGTGCTGTGTGAGAGAAATAATTTGTTATTATGACAATTGTGTGTAAAAGAAAAATAATAATAATAATAATATTCCCAAGAATTGTGGGAAAAAAATACAACTTCAAAAAACTCACCATGCCTCTTACTAAATACCCTGGAATGTCTGCTTTCCAAAAAGGAAGGGTCTCAAGAAATGAGATAGGCCTTCAGTACATCAGGTGTGATCATTTTTCAATGATTTGCACCATAGCTTGTAGACTCTATAACTTTCACGGAGACCAAATAATATCCACTAATTTGGGTTATTTTTACTAAAGATATGTAACAGTATACATTTTGGCCCAAATTTATAAAGGAAAATTACTTATTTGCAAAATTTTACAATAGAAACTTAAAAAAAAGTGTTTTTTTTTCAAAAAAGTCTCTCTTTTTTCGCTTATATTGCAAAAAATAAAAAACCCAGCAGTGACTAAATACCACCAAAAGAAAGCTCTGTTTGTGAGAAAAAAATTATACAAATTTTGTTTGGGTACAGTGTAGAATGACTGAGTATTTGTCATTCAAAGTGTGAGAGCGCTGAAAGCTAAAAATTGGTCTGGGAAGGAAGGGTGTATAAAAGCCCTGTATTGAAGTGGTTAATGTTTATTTCTTACTATATATTTGCAATGCTATTTTGATATTTTTATGGCAATTCAT
Organism: Lithobates clamitans; assembly: GCA_037952925.1. Classification (NCBI taxonomy): domain Eukaryota; kingdom Metazoa; phylum Chordata; class Amphibia; order Anura; family Ranidae; genus Lithobates; species Lithobates clamitans. Next base: position 71,775 of record JBBGZY010001175.1, on the reverse strand, counting down.
GTCAAGATCTATAAGTATATTACTAAATATACTTAGGGCTCCTATGACCTCAACTGTTTTCCATGTTGTAAATTGTATTGTTTTTTGGGGGGTTTTTGTGTTTTTTTTTCTCTTTCTGTAAATTTCTATAAATTTCTATAATGAAAATTTCAATAAAGATATATTATTAAAAAAAGATTGTAAGCTTCTACCAAATGAGGAGACAAAAGATATTTACATTTTGTATAATATTCATTGACAAAACCATCCTGACCCTAAGATCTGTGTAGGGGTAGGGATTCAATTAATACCGTATTTATCGGCGTATAACATGCACTTTTCCCCCCTTAAAATAGGGGGGGAAATGGTGTGTGCGTGTTATACGCCGATAAATACGCCGATAAATACGGTATTAAGCTGCTTCATAGGAACTGAGCCAAGGGGCGGGACTGGGCGTGACTGCGAGTTGAGCCGAGTACACAGGAGATCTGGCTCTGTCTATCCCAGCATAGACAAGGCTGCAGACGGGCACGGATCAGCCTGCAATTATGGACAAGGCTGCAGATAGGCACTGATTAGACTGTAATGATGAGCAAGGCTGCAGATGGGCACTGATTAGGCTGCAATAATGGGCAAGGCTGCAGATGGGCACTGTTCAGGTTGCAATGATGGGCAAGGCTGCAAATGGGCACTGATCAGGCTGCAATGATGGGCAATGGCAAGGCTGCAGATGAGCACTGATCTGGCTTCATTAATGGGCAACGGCGAGGCTGCAGATGGGCACTGACCCTTATTTTGCTTCAAAATTCTTTATTTAAAAATGTAAGTTTTTTTCCTAAAACTTCCCTCTTAAAATTAAGGTGCATGTTATATGCCTGTGCGTGTTATACGCCGATAAATACAGTAATTTCATAAGCTGTGAATGGTTTGGAGAGATCAAATAGCTTCTAAAGATTTGGGGAGAAATATTAGTTGTACTTGAAAAATCCTGAATTATTTGGGTGGATGGTTGTAAGGTGGAAGGGACATTTTGGAGTTGAGAAAGATAGGAATCTCGGAAAGAATGTGCAATGTTATGCAATAAATATGTGGTAGTCGTGCGCTGCCACCTAGTGATATGAATGAATGAGTGCCAATAAATGCAGAAGAATGAGTGACACTGAAATGTGCAATTGATATAGCTGCTGCTATCACCAGCATGTTATCACAAAACAACAATAAATGTATTTAATATATATTGTGAAAGCGCTGCTGCAAACTACAAATAATAAATAATTGAATACAAGAACAATGTGCAAAAAAAATGCATGTTCTGTATAAGTTGCTGAATCCAATAACAATGTGCAATATAAATGCATGTGCTATATAAGTTGCTGAATCCAAAGACAATGTGCAATATAAACGCATGTGCTATATGAATTACTGAATCCAATGACAATGTGCAATATAAATGCATGTGCTAAATAAAGTCCAAAGTAAAATGATATTATAATAAAGATAAGAATAATAATAGTAAGTAATCTTCTTATAGAAAGAGTGCTTCAATTTTCACTGTGAAGAAAAAGTGCTTCTCAACCGAGAAGACAATCTGTGACTAGTGCTCCCTCCACTAAGTGCAATGGCCGCTCACCTCTTATATTGATTCCCATCAGGAAATGGCTCTGCATTGGTCTCAAATGGTTCTCATACAGGTCCTGCAGGTATCAAACACGCTTTGCACCTTGTGTACTTCTCCTTTAATGGTTGCCTTTGTAGTAATCACCAGCAACTCCAAAACGACATGTAAAAACAAAGTGCCTCCAATAATGCAGTACCAGGTGTTAAATGGAATGAAACCTCATCATCCTAGCTTCATAAATTACACTCACATTTATTTAGATACAAAACAGCATATAACATGATAAAAATCCAACAGGACTCACGTATGTCACCGCCAGGCTCAACCTCTATGCATTACGCCACCTACCTCACGGCTTCATCTGTGTTGCCCTCCAGATGAAGTCATGAGGTAGGCAGCGTAATGCGTAGAGGTAGAGCCTGGCGGTGACAGGAACACAGGGCAGCTGATGCTACTATAATTCTATCTGGGAGTTATGATGACACTGAGCAATTGCTCATTTCGAAAAAAAGCAAGAGCAAATAAGGTGGTGTGAGAGCTCCCTCTTGTGGGATTATAGTAGTGCTACATGAGGAGGCAAAGAGTGGAAGGCAAATGGTGTGCACCTCATGGAGCTTAGTCATGTTGGAGGTGAAAAATTTACTCTTGTTGCTGTCAATCAAATCCTGTTAAGGTTGGAAGGGAGGGCGAGGTCAAGTCATGCTGTGGGTGTCAATGGATGCATACAGTTTGGCTCAGCACAAGTTTGCCATATATCAAGCAGCTTGCTATGGAACATTCAGAGAAGGGAAGGAGAAGACAGCAAAAGCAAGGGACACCAGAAGTGAAGGTTCGGGGACACTCTATGCAATGCACAAAGCAGGTAAGTATAACATGTTTATTATTTTAAGAAAAAAAAATGTATGCCTTTGCAACCAATTTAATGGCAAAGATATGGTGTTTTTTGGTCATTTTTAAGGCTCTATGGTGCTAAAGTGGTTGCTAAGTATGAAGGAAACTCATTTACCGTACTTGAGGGAAGTTGGAAGCTTACACATATGCTATGTTGCAAGGCTTAAAATTATGTATCTCCCTCCCTCAAGGAAGCCCGCTGACAGCTGATAACTCATCTGTTGTTAAGGACGTGGCGAGCGGCTTCCCAGCCCACACCTTAACAACCGGCACAACACAGGTGCTGATTCATATGGCTGGCGGTGACCTGCGATTGCTCCTCAGGAGCCAGAACAGGAATCTGTCAATGCAAACAGACAGATCCCCGTTCCGTCAGGGAAGTAGAAAGAGATCTGCTGTTCCTAGTGGTCAGGAACATCGATCTCTCTCTACTCCCAGGCAGTCAACTCCATCCAAAGTTAGAACCACCTCCCTAGGGAACACTTAACCCCTTCATCGCCCCCTAGTGTTAACCCTTTCCCTGCCTGTGACATTTATACAGTAATCAGTGGCTATTTTAAGCTCTGATCGCTGTATAAATGTCACTGGGCCCACAAACATGTCAAAAGTGTCCGATCTGTCCGCCGGAATGTCACAGTCCCTCTAAAAATCACTGATCACTGCCATTACTAGTAAAAAAAATAATAATAATAAAAATACCATGGGCATCCTCCCAGAACCCTGCCTCCCACATGCTGCCTGGGGTGCGCATCCTATCCATTAAGGTGAAAAAACTTCTGACAGTGACTGGTCCCCCAGCCCCCCATTTTACGCTGTCTTAGCTCAGAGCCCTGCAGCAAGCAACCCCACTGGAGTCCCTCTACAGTGGCAGAACGCTACGGCGGCTTATCCCCCCTTCACTGCTCTCACCCGCTCGGTGACCCAGATCCTGGCAGCTCAGGGATGTCTCACTCTTGGGAGCAGCAGGTTGCTTGGCATGCCATGATGTTAATTGTGTTCCGAGAAGCTCAGTGTGGAGCTGGAAGAGAGGGGCCCGGGAGCAGCAGAGGGAAGCTGGATAGGAGGGGGGATGGGGTGGTAACATATAGAAGGATCGATTCCTGCCTCCTGCAGCCACTGAATGCCTTTGGGAGGGAAAAGAGGAGAAGCGGGTATTCAGCAGCTGCAGGAGGCAGGGATCAATTCCGCTATATGCCACCCCTCCTATTCAGCTGTACACAGGGGCCTCACGGCCCCTGGAGCATGGGGCCGGGTGGCAAGTGTGACCCTTGCGACCCCTGTAGCTATCCCCCTGGTTGCAAGATACTCAAAGTAACAAAAAATGGAACCATCATCATGCAAATAGTATAACAAAAATTCACAATTTTATTAAAACCAACATGAAATAAAGTCACTGTTACTGGTTCACAGAGATATAAAACATATAAAATAGACTCTTGCCTCTTAACCACTTCCATACTGGGCGAATTCTGGCATTCCTCTGCTACAAGTAAAAATCATAATTTTTTTGCTAAAAAATTACTCAGAACCCCCAAACATTGTATATATTTTTTTAGCAGAGCGCCTAGCGAATAAAATGGTGATTGTTGCAATATGCTATGTAACACGATATTTGTGCAAAAAAACACTTTCAGAAATTAAAAACAAACAAAACACAATATTTACTCCAAATTTTTTGTATAATGTGAACGATGATGATACACAGAGTAATTAGATACCTACATGTCACGCTATAAAATTGCACACACACGCCAAACTTCGGTACTTAGAATTTATTATAAATTTTTTTTAATCACTTTTATTCCTATCACATGAAATGTAAACATCCCTTGAAATAGCAATTAGGCATGACAGGCCCTCAATGAGACCTCAGATATCTTCTCTACCCTGTATAAAATTTAAGAAAAACATCGATCTCTGCTTTCCAGGTAAAGAAACTGGCAGTGTTTACATCTGTCAGTGCTAGAAGTGATGTCATGACGTCGATCCCTGCCTCCCAGGGTCATAGAGATGGCCAAGGACCATCTGGTCCACGGCCAGCCCTATTGTAATCCAACGGCACCGCCGGATCTGTTCCTCCAGTCCCTGATTGAATGAGAGAGTCCAGAGAGGCACTCCCACCGCCTCTAAAAGCAATCTAGTGGCTGGGTGGCCACTTGGGTGGCTTTTACATGTGAGGAACTCGCCGGTTGAAAATAAAGAAATCTGAATGATGCCACTGTGCCACTGATGTCACCGGCCCCCCAACCCCCCCGTTATACTCACCTGAGCCCCCTTAGTCGGTGCGGACCTGCTAGCTCCTTCTCCATGGGCTCCCGGCTCTTGATTGGATAGATTGATAGCAGTGCAGCCATTGGACATTCTGACAGTGACCGGCCCCCCAGCCCCCCGTTTTACTCACCTGAGCCCATTCGTTCCCTTGGTGGAGACGCGCTCACCTTCTCTGTATGGGGTTCTCGGCTCTTGATTGGATAGATTGAAAGCAGCGCAGCCATTGGCTCCTGCTGCTGTCAATCAAATCCAATGACGCGGGCTCCGGGGAAGGAGCCGAGTCTGGCATTCTGTGTCTATAGATGCAAATGCTGGACTCGGGAGCACACCCGCAAGGTAATCCCCACGAGGAAGTGATTCTCTGAGGGGGTTATCAGATGTGGGAGGAGCCGTGAGAGCCACCGGGGGACCTGAGAAGAGCAGGTTCGGGGCCACTCTGTGCAAAACGAGCAGCACAGTGGAGGTAAGTATGACATGTTTGTTATTTTAAAAAAAAAAGAAAAATTACCCTTACAATCACTTTAAGTAATCTTTCATCCCCCCTATATATATGATAAAAAAACAAAACACTATGGATTGTCACCTTTAGCTAGTGGCTGTAATGTGGCATGTTCTTTTAAGGTATTTAAAAATGCTGCATTGTGGTCACTAGATGGAGTTGATGATCCTAGGATATAATTTGTGGTTCTCCGGTAGGGATGAGCCGAACACCCCCCCGGTTCGGTTCGCACCAGAATCTGCGATCGAACCGAAAATTCGCACAAACGTTAGAACCCCATTGATGTCTATGGGACTCGAACGTTTGAAATCTAAAGTGCGCATTTTAAAGGCTAATTTGCATGGTATTGTCCTAAAAAGGGTTTGGAGACCCGGGTCCTGACCCTGGGGACATGTATCAATGCAAAAAAAACTTTTAAAAACGGCCGTTTTTTCGGGAGCAGTGATTTTAATGATGCATAAAGTTAAAAAAAAAGTGAAATATTCCTTTAAATATCGTACCTGGGGGTGTCTATAGTATGCCTGTAAAGTGGCACGTGTTTCCCGTGCTTAGAACAGTCCCTGCACAAAATGTAATTTTTAAAGGAAAAAAAGTCTTTTAAAACTGCTTGCGGCTTTAATGTAATGTCGGGTCCTGGCAATATGGATGAAAATCAGTGAGACAAACGGCATGGGTACCCCCAGTCCATTACCAGGCCCTTTGGGTCTTGTATGGATATTAAGGGGAACCCTGCACCCAAATTAAAAAAGGAAACAGCAGTACACAGGCTCTGTACTCTGAACAGCAGTATACAGGCGGTGCAAACAAGACAGGGACTGTAGGTTTTTTGTTAAGTAGAATCTGTTTGTAATTTTGAACTGGTACATTTTTAACGTGTTTAGCTCCAGCCAAAAAATCTATTTTAAGCTTTTTGGAAAACATGGGGAAGGGTTATCACCCCTGTGACATTTGTTTTGCTGTCTGTGCTCCTCTTCAGAAGATTTCACCTCACTTTTTGTCCCAATGACAAATGTTTTTTGAAAATTTGGGTTTTTTTGTGAAACAAGGATTGGTGATAAAGCATCAGTGGAAAAGAGAAATGTTTTTCCCATATTAACTCTTACAGAAGAGAATTTCCCTTCCTAGGGGTAGATTTTATCTCACTTCCTGTTGTCTCCTTCCGTTTGCAAGTAGGAGTCGTTTGTAAGTTGGATGTTTGAAAGTAGGGGCCTGCCCTATATACTCAGCAGAAATTTGGGCCTTAGGTGTTGTTGTGGCCACAACACTGTAAGCCCTCACAGGGCCCTGCTGTGAAATATTAGATCAAGAATTGTAATTACATGCCCCTGTTGAACAGGGGCTGGAAAATTGGGCCTTTGGTGGTGGTGGTGGTGCTGGTGCCACAACACTGTAAGTCCTCACTCGCTCTTGGTGGGCGCAGAAACGGGCCCTGCTGTGAAATGTTAGATCAAGAATTGTAATTACATGCCTCTGTTGAACAGGGGCTGAAAAATTGGGCCTTAGACACTGGTGCTGGTGCCACAACACTGCAACCCCTCACAGATACTCTAGTTGGAACGCAGGAACGAGCTCTGCTGCAAAGTATTGCATCAAAAATTGTAATTACACGCCCCTGTTAAACAGGGGCTGAAAAATTGGGCCTTAGGCACTGGTGCTACAACACTGCAACCCCTCACAGATACTCTAGTTGGAACGCAGAAACGAGCCCTGCTGCAAAGTATTGCATCAAAAATTGTAATTACACGCCCCTGTTAAACAGGGGCTGAAAAATTAGGCCTTAGGCACTGGTGCTGGTGCCACAACACTGCAACCCCTCACAGATACTCTAGTTGGAACGCAGGAACGAGCTCTGCTGCAAAGTATTGTATCAAAAATTGTAATTAAATGCCCCTGTTAAACAGGGGCTGAAAAATTGGGCCTTAGGCACTGGTGGCGGCGCCCAGAACCAAAAATGTTCTTACAAGCTATCAGCATGATCATTGAGGAGGAAGAGGATAATTACTCAGGATAGTCACTCAGCATCAGCATAGGCAGTCTTTGAAGGGATCTGAGATTTCAAAAAAAATTATTCGGTTACATCAGCATCAGGTGCTTGGTAGCTGGTGGTGATCCAACAAGACTGATTCATTTTTATGAAGGTCAGTCGATCGACAGAGTCAGTGGACAGACGCACCCTGTGATCGGTTACAAATCCTCCAGCAGCACTGAATGTGCGTTCTGAAAGAACGCTGGATGCAGGACAGGCCAGTAGCTCAATTGCATACTGTGCAAGCTCTGGCCAGTGATCCATCCTCAAGACCCAGTAACCCAGAGGATTTTCGGTGGGAAAGGTGTCCAAGTCAGATCTTGCCCCTAGGTATTCCTGCACCATGTAAAACAGACGCTGGCGATGGTTGCTGGAACCGATCATACCTTGGGGCTGCGGACTAAAAAATTGTCTGAGCGCATCGGTCAGAGGGCCACCTTCTCCACCGCTCCTTCTTTGACTGACCGAAGCCTCAGCAACACATTGTCCAGAAACAGGAGTTTGTAACCTCCCAGTCTCTGGGAACGCGTTGCACAGACCTTTCTGTAAGGCCTCCCGAAGATGTTTCATCCTCTGCTCCCTCTGCGAAGGCAAGATAAGGGCTGCAACCTTACCCTTGTAACGTGGATCAAGGAGGGTTGCCAGCCAGTATTGGTCCTTCTCCTTGATACCACGAATACGAGGATCCTTCCGCAGGCTTTGCAGGATCAGGGAGGCCATGCAGCGTAGGTTTGCTGAGGCATTCGGTCCGGAGTCCTCTGGGTCACTAAGGATGACATGGTCCGCAGCCACCTCCTCCCAGCCACGTACAAGTCCATGTGTTTCTTGGGAATGATCCCTTAAAGACTGCTGCTAATGCTGAGTGCCAGGCTCCACCTCCATACTGACACAATCCTCCTCCTCCTCGTCCTCTTCCTGTGTGATCTGCGAGCATGCAGGAACACTATCTGGATAAAGGGGGCCTTGAGAGCTAAGGAAGTCCTCCTCTTCCTGCCTCTGTTCTACCTCAAGTGCCCTGTCCATTATTCCATGCAGCGTGTGCTCCGACAGGTGGACAAGGGGGACAGTGTCACTGATGCATGCACTGTCACTGCTCACCATCCTCGTGGCCTCCTCAAATGGTGACAGGACAGTGCATGCATCCCTGATCATGGCCCACTGGCATGGGGAAAAAAAACAAGCTCCCCTGACCCTGTCCTGGTGCCATAGTCGCACAGATACTCATTGATGGCCCTCTGCTGCAGGTGCAGCCGCTGCAGCATGGCCAACGTTGAGTTCCACCTGGTGGGCATGTCACAGATTAGGCGGTTCTTCAGCAGGTTAAACTCCTTTTGGAGGTCTGCCAGCTGAGCACTGGCATTATATGACCGGCGGAAATGCACACAGACTTTCCTGACCTGCCTCAGGACATCCTGTGATCCCGGGTACCTGCCCAAGAACCGCTGCACCACCAAGCTAAGGACGTGAGCCAAACAGGGCACATGGGTCATTTGTCCCTGTCGGAGGGCAGAGAGGAGGTTGGTGCCATTGTCGCAAACCACCATTTCTGCCTTAAGTTGGCGTGGCATCAACCACCTCTGAACCTGCCCCTGCAGAGCTGACAGAATCTCTGCCCCAGTGCGGCTCCTGTCCCCCAAGCACACCAGCTCAAGCACCGCATGGCATCTTTTGGCCTGCATACTTGCATAGCCCCTTGAACGGCTACGGAGCACCGCTGGTTCCGAGGACAAAGCACAGGAAGAGGCCATGGAGGGAGAACAAGAGGAGGGGGTGGAGGAGAGAGGTGTGTCACAATCATTAGTAGTGGCATTTTGGAGGCGTGGTGGTGGAACAACCTCCAACACTACTGCACCTTGTCCTAAATCCTTCCCAGCTGCCAGCAGAGTCACCCAATGCGCGGTGAAACTTAGGTAACGTCCCTGTCCACGCCTGCTGGACCATGAGTAAGCGGTAATATGCACCTTACCGCTGACCGCCCTGTCCAGCGAGGCATGGACATTGCCTTCCACATGCCAGTAGAATCGCCTTCCGTGAGAAAAAGTGGTGTTTGGGTACCTGCCACTGAGGAACCGCACATTCCACAAACTCACGGAAGGGGGCATAGTCTACCAACTGAAAAGGCAGCAGTTGAAGTGCTAGCAATTTTGCCAAGCTAGCATTCAACCGCTGGGCATGTGGATGGCTGGGAGCAAACTTCTTTCGGCGGTGCAGCAGCTGGGGCAGGGAAATTTGCCTGGTACAATCTGACGTTGATGTACCAAAAGCAGATTGCCCACAAGTACTTGGCTGTGACACACCTAATTCTACACCTTCATTCCTCTCAGTGCAGGTCTCAGAGAGGACTGAAGGTATAGTGGGGTTGGAGATCTCAGCTGATGAGGAGCAAGAAGAGGTCCTCTTTGTTCTTTGGTGTGGGTCTTTTAGATACCCTTGCCAACTAACTGCATGGCAGGTCAACATATGTCTGGTCAAGCATGTGGTGCCCAAGCGGGAGATGTTTTGGCCACGCGAGATACGCTTAAGACATATGTTGCAAATAGCAGCGGTGCAATCTGATGCACTCGTCTCAAAAAAGGCCCACACCAAAGAACTTTTGGAATAACGCGCAGAGACAGCAGCGCCCTGCACTTGCGGAGTTTTGGGGTGTGATGCAGTCAGTGTGCTGCCCTTAGGCTTGTCCCTGGAGGGCATCCTGCCTCGTTGGTGATGTGCCTCCTCCTCTTCCTCCTCTCTCCTATCAGGCACCCATGTTGAGTCAGTGACCTCATCATCCCCTCCCTCCTCATCACTGGAGCAAACCTGGCAGTATGCTGCAGCAGGGGGAGCATGACTGCCAGATTGCTGTCCTTCTTGGGCACCCCCTCTGTCCGTGCTCACGTTACTGCCTTCATCTAGCTCAGTAACATCATCAGAGCCTTCTAAACGCTGGGTTCGAGGGACTCCTCAGGAGGACATGGTGGGGCTAGGGAAGGAGTCACTGATGCCATTGAGCCGATGGAAGAGGTCACGTTGGCAGCTGCTAGCAAAAAAGTAACTTGTAGCTTATTTAGCTGCCTGCGGTAGTGATAGGATCAGGAAAACATCACCAACCTTCTACAGGTAGCTTTAGCTGAACACTGTGCAGAGCTCACAAAAAACTAACTTGTAGCTTAATTAGCTGCCTGCGGTAGTGATAGGATCAGGAAAACACCACCAACCTTCTACAGGTAGCTTTAGCTGAACACTGTGCAGAGCTCGCAAAAAAATAACTTGTAGCTTATTTAGCTGCCTGCGGTAGTGAAAGGGTCAGGAAAACAATACCAACCTTCTACAGGTAGCTTTAGCTGAACACTGTGCAGAGCTCGCACTACACTAACTTGTAGTTTTAGCTGAACACTGTGAGGAGGACGCACTACACTAACTTGTAGCTTTAGCTGAACTCTGTGCAGAGGTCGCACTACACTAACTTGTAGTTTTAGCTGAACACTGTGAGGAGGACGCTCTACACTAACTTGTAGCTTTAGCTGAACACTGTGCACTGCACTAACTTGTAGTTTTAGCTGAACACTGTGAGGAGGACGCATCACACTAACTTGTAGCTTTAGCTGAACACTGTGCAGAGGTCGCACTACACTAACTTGTAGTTTTAGCTGAACACTGTGAGGAGGACGCACTACCCTAACTTGTAGCTTTAGCTGCACACTGTGCACAACACTAACTTGTAGTTTTAGCTGAACACTGTGCAGAGGTCGCACCACACTAACTTGTAGCTTTAGCTATACACTGTTCAGAGGTCGCACTACACTAACTTGTAGTTTTAGCTGAACACTGTGAGGAGGACACACTACACTAACTTTTAGCCTTAGCTGAACCCTGTGCAGAGGTCGCACTACACTAACTTGTAGTTTTAGCTGAACACTGTGAGGAGGACGCACTACACTAACTTGTAGCTTTAGCTGAACACTGTGAGGAGGACGCACTACCCTAACTTTTAGCTTTAGATGAACACTGTGCAGAGGTCATACTAAACTAACTTGTAGCTTTAACTGAACACTGTGAGGAGGACGCACTACACTAAATGTAAATAGTCTAGCTGCCTGACTGTGGTACTAATAGGATCAAAAGAACACCAGCAATTTTCTTCAGGTAGCTGTAAATACTGTAACAAGACAAGCCTGCCTGTCAGTAGGAAGATAACAGGAACGGATCTAGCTAAACTGAATACAGTATATATATATATATATATATATATATATATATATATATATATATATATATATACAACACCTGGGATGCATATATATATACACAATACACTGTAAGTGCAGCTAACTCACTGACTGTCCTGCCTAATCTATCTAACTTAAATCAAATGACACTGTCTCTCTGTCTATCTCTTTCAACGCCATAACACACACTACACAGGGCCGCCATGCAGGCGGCCTTATATAGTGTGGGGCGTGTATTAAATACCCTGAGCCATAATTGGCTAAAGCCTCCCTGACTTTGGCCAATTACGGCTCTCTGTTCAGATGGCGCTGTGATTGGCCAAGCATGCAGGTCATAGTGCATGCTTGGTCAATCATCAGCCAGCAATGCACTGCAATGCCGCAGTGAATTATGGGCCGTGACGTGCCACACGAATTTGGCGCGAAAGGCCCATATCGTTCGCAATTCGGGAAATGGGCGAACAGACGATGTTCGAGTCGAACATGGGCTCGACTCGAACACAAAGCTCATCCCTATTTCCCGGCAAATGCTTAAAGAAGAAGTAAAGTCTTCCTTTTTAATTGTACCTCCAGGTAAGCCTACAATAAGGCTTACCTGTAGGTACTGTAAATATCCCCTAAACTTGCACCATTTAGGAGATATTTACTATAAACAACGTCATCTGCGCATGCGCTCTGCAGAAACGGCTGCTGGTGCCGCTTCTTCAGGACCCTGTGCCATAAACCAACGGCTCCCGTGGGCATGCGTGGGAGTGATGTCATTGTGCCAGAGCGGCAAACCTGGAAGAAACTCTGGGGAAAATGTCAGCAGTCTCAGCAGTGTACGAGCGTCGCTGAGAGAGCTTCATTCTAAGGTAAGTATTTCATAATGTGATGCATACTAGCTCATTATGTATTGGCTTACAGGTTGTACAGGAAGCAATTGTTCCAAAAGTTTCATTCTCCAAATTTTAGATAGCAAGGCTAGAAGAAATAACAACTTTCCATTTCAATAGATTTTTTTTAGGTTTTAACAAGTTCTTTTTTTTTTAACAGAATTTAACAAGTTCTTTACAAGAAACATGACATATGTATATATAATAACCACTGCACTATAAACAAAATACCGTATTTATCGGCGTATAACACGCACATTCATTTTAAGAGGGAAGTTTCAGGAAAAAAACTTAAATTTTAAATAAGGAACTTTGAAGAAAAATAAGGGTCAGTGTCCATCTGCAGCCTCTCAAGTGCCATCAATGCAGCAGTCTCACCATTGCCATCAATGCAGCAGCCTCACCATTGCCATCAATGCAGCAGCCTCACCATTTCCATCAATGCAGCAGCCTCACCATTACCTTCAATGCAGCAGCCTCGCCATTGCCATCAGTGCAGCCTGATCGATGCCCATCTGCAGCCTAGAGGGGACAGGGAGGGGGCGGGACAAGCGCCAACCAATTTACATACAGCGAGAATCTCCTATGATAGACAGAACAGTGGTCCAATGGCGGCCCAGAAGACAGGACTTCTTATTACAGAGGCAGCCAAGTAAACAGAAGATTCTCACTGTATGTAATCTGACAGCGCTCGTCCCGCCCCCCTCCCTGTTCCCTCCGAGGCAGCTAAAATTAAAGTATCGGCGTATAACACGCACATGCTCTTTGCACCTGATTTTCATGGTGAAAAAGTGAGTATCATACGCCAATAAATACAGTATTATTAAAATACGTAAGTGAAAAAAGCAGCCAGCACATAAATATAGGATACACTATATATTACTTCCGCTCAGACACTAGTGCAGCGCTCAATGTGAAAAATAAATAATATAACAAATAGTAAAACAACTCAAAGTCCATATATTATAGTCCACAATTTCCAAGCAATGTGAATCACAACAAAATAATGAGTGCACTGTAATCCTCATCTTAACCACTTGTCTACCAGGCAGATTCTGACATGTAAAAATCATCATTTTTTTGCTAGAAAATTACTCAGAACCCCCAAACATTATATATATATTTTTAGCAGAGACCCTAAAGAATAAAATGGCAGTCGTTGCAACTTTTTATCTCGCACGGTATTTGCGCAGCAATTTTTCAAACACGTCTCATGCTTTTAAAAAAAAAAAAAAACAGTAAAGTTAGCCCTTTTTTTTTGCATAATGTGAAAGATGATGTTACACCGAGTAAATAGTTACCTAACATGTCACGCTTCAAAATTGCACACGGTTGTGGATTGTCGCTAAACTTAGGTACCTAAAAATCCCCATAGGCGACACTTTAATTTTATTTACTGGTTACATGTTTTGAGTTACAGAGGAGGTCTAGGGCTAGAATTATTGCTCTCGCACTAATGTTCGTGGCGATACCTCACATGTGTGGTTTGAACACCGCTTTCATATGTGGGCTCGACTAACATATGCATTCACTTCTGCCTGCGAGAACACTGGGACAGGGGCGCTTAAAATTTATTTAATTTTTTTTATTGTTAATTTTACTTTTATTTTTCTTGTTTGACTTTTTTTTACATTTTTTTCGATCGCTTTTATTCCTTTGACAAGGAATGTAAACATAACACAGGCCAATCCAAAAATGGAACACCCCACGGACTTAGGAGACCCCAAACACACCAGAAGAAAGGAGAGAAATTTCAAGGGACAGGTTGCCACTGGAGAATAGTAAAAGTAAGGAACCAAATTATTAAAACAAATACAATGAATATGGCCAAAACTGGAGGACCCAAAATTTAAAGGGAACTCACATATGACCTGGACGTGTAACAGGTATAGATCTCAAAATAGATAGAGTGTTTGTAGATCTTGCCAGAAATTATGATATGACAAGTCCAGGGTCCCAGAATATCTAAGGACCAACTTTATAAAAGTACACATTATAAAGGAATTCTAAATAATAAACAACAAAAGTGTAGATAGCAACAGATAAGAAAATATATTACTGTACCTAAAGGGTTGGAGTTAGGCGTTCTCCAACCCAGAAGGACCATGAAAAGCCCATTAAGGAGGTCAATAGTCCATAGTGCAGCAAAAATGTCCCATTGATATTTAACCACTTACAGACCGCCTGCCGTCATTATACGGCGGCTCTTTGAAGTGGAATATCGTTGTTATGGCAGCAGCTAGCTGCCATAACCCCGGTATTCACTTCTTCAGTGGGCAGTCCGCTTTCAGATAAAAGTTGACTCAGCAGCGGATTCACCGTGTGATCACTTTTATCAGTGGCGGGAGAGGCCCCCCCTCCCGCCGTGCTCCGATGCCCTACGCCGTTTACCAGAGCTGCCGGCACTCGCGGAGGTGATCGAGTCCTTTCCCCTGCTTGGCTCCATACCATTGCAGGGTGGAAGCAACTTCAAAATGTCACTTCCGCCAATAGCTCTTAAAGGGACATTTTTTTTTTCCAAACTTTTTTTTATTGCATTTTAGTGTAAATATGAGATCTGAGGTCTTTTTGACCCCAGATCTCCTGTCATGCTTTTTTCTATTACAAGGGATGTTTACATTCCTTGTAATAGGAATAAAAAGTGACACTTTTTTTTAAAAAAACAGTGTAAAAATAAAAAATAAAAAGTAAAATAAATAAGAAAAAAAATTTAAAATTTAACACGCCCCATCCCGACGAGCTCGCGTGCAGTAGCGAACGCATACGTGAGTAGCACCTGTATATGAGAACGGTGTTTAAACCACACATGTGAGGTATCACCGTGATCCTTAGAGTGAGAGTAATAATTCTAGCTCTGGATCTCCTCTGTAACTCAAAACATGAAACCTGTAGAATTTGTTAAACATCGCCTATGGAGATTTTTAAGGGTAAAAATTTGTCACCATTCCCCCAGCAATTTTGAAGCGTGACATGTTGGGTATCAATTTACATGGTGTAACATCATATTTCACAATATAAGAAAAAAAATTGGGCTAACTTTACTGTTTTATTTTTTTATTAAAAAAGTGTCTTTTTTGGCAATGACCGCCTTTTTATTCTCTAGGGTGTTAGAAAAAAATCTATATAATGTTTTGGGGGTTCTGGGTAATTTTCTCAGCAAAAAAAACATATTTTAACTTGTAAACAACAAGTTTAAAAAGTAGGCCCGTTCCTTAGTGGTTAATGGAATCGGCACCTAAATTCAAAAATATATAACGATGGAATATAAAAATGTATGTTGCCTTTAATAAAAAGTAAGAAAAATTAGTAGATCAAATGCAATGATTGCCAAACAGAACCACCATTACAACATACCCGTCACTGAAAATATCTCAGGTGAATGCAGTCATATTAGGTGGTGTCCAAACTGAGTAGCCAGTAGTGGTAATGTGGCGGAATGTGATATGTAAACCAAGTGCTGTCAGACCTTTTTTTGATTAAAAAGGTAAATAATGTCAGTGGTTTATTGATGGAATTTTCTTTACACCATGTTATAGGATTATGCTGTGTTTTCAATAAATACTCTAAGACAATGAGCTTGATAATAATTGGTTACATCGGTTACATCTGCATCCATACTTGGAAAAAATGTAAACCCCTACCTATTATACTTTACAAAGATGAAGAACAAATATGAAAATAGTGTCTTGGAATGTAAAGGGTTTGAGATCTCCATAAAAAAGAATAAACATTTTACGACATCTTTAAAGACTACACGCTGACATAGCTTTACTCCAGGAGACACACCCAATGATGACAAACGCATGCATAAGCTATGGATAGGGGAGGCAATATGATCCTCTGCAGTGGGCCATAAGGCTGGAGTAATAACTTTATAAAAATCTATCCTATAATATAACTGCAGTACACAAAGACCATTTAGGTTATAAACGAACTATTCACTTAAACGTTGGCACACGTAACATGGCCATCACTAACATTTATGCACCAAATACACCTAGGAAATCATTCTATCAAGATCTCACTACTTGGGTTATGAATGCTCCTGAAGATCACCAATGATTTCAATGCGACCAAGAAGCCAGAGGAAGGGAGATCACTCAGGCGCACTCCTGAACCTAATAATACTAATTCCTCCTCCAGTTCCATTACCACCATAAACCAAACCATGTCTCTTCTTAAGATGACAGACATTTGGCGGCTAGCACATCCCTTGGATAGAGAGTATACTTTTTACTCATCTCCTCATAACTCCTTCTCAAGAATATATAATTGTTTCGGCTCAACATCCTCAGTGCCATTTGTCAATGAGACTTATAAAGATGACATATTGATATCAGACTATGGTCCAATAAGCTTAGCTCCTACGGACATACAATCCCAAGGAAATTTAAGATTGAGGGGGTTCCCCTCTTTCTTAGCAACAAATTTGGGTTTCCAGTGCTACTTATAAAATGCTTGGAATGACTTCAAACTAACTGTGGCCACACATTAAACCCTAACCTATACTGGGAAACAGCTAAAGGCTTTCTCAGAGGAAAGATAATCTTTCACAGTTTAAAAAACACTCAGCTGAAAATTATCATTTAGATAGTGCTGCCCTGAGGAGAGCACAACATAATGTAACTCAACAAAACACTCTAGAGAATAAAAAAGCCTGGCATGAAGCAAAAATACAATTTGATCTATGGGCTGACCAACAAGAACATAATAAATCATCATCTGCCTCACTACAATTTTATAAATCTGGCAACAAATCAGGAAAATTACTAGCTAAACTCAGTAAAGGCCCTTTACAATCTACCCAAATATTGGCTTTACAAAATCCCAAAGTAACCATAGCCAAAACCCCAAGCAAAATAATTCATTTACTATCAGATTTCTATAAAAATTTATATTTGAAAGACCCCTTAGATAGTGCAACTGCCACCTCACTTCTGGATCAAATTAAGCGCTAGCCACCCAGCTGTCGCAGTTATACGGCAGCAGGTTGGCATGGCTGCGCAAATCGCCGTAGCTGTACATTGCTTCTTTTAGACGTCGCAGCAGGCATGCAGCATGTCTCCGGAGCTGCACGCACATGCCCGATGCGTGTCCCCAGAGCCAATGCGCATGTCCAGTGGGCGCGATGACCACGGGGCACCCGCGATCGCTCATGACAGAGCGAGAACCAGGATCTGCGTGTGTAAGCACACAAATCCCAGTTCTCTCAGGGGAGAGGAGACAGATTGTGTGTTCATACTAAGTATGGACACCAATCTCTCTCCTCCCCTAGTCAGTCCCATCCCCCTACAGTTAGAGTACACATAGGGAACACAGTTAACCCCTTGATCGGCCCCTAGTGTTAACCCCTTCCCTGCCAGTGACATGTATACAGTAATCAATGGCTATTTTTAGCTCTGATCACTGTATAAATGTCAATGGTTCCAAAATAGTGTTAAAAGTGTACAAACTGTCCGCCGCAATGTCGCAATCCTGATAAAAAACGCAGATTGCCGCCATTACTAGTAAAAAAAAAATTAATAATAAAAATTACATTCCCTATTTTGTAGACGCTATAACTTTTGCACAAACCAAACAATATATGCTTATTCTGATTTACATATTGGCCTAAACTGAGGAAAACATTTTTTTTTTAATTTCGGATATTTATTATAGCAAAAACTACAAAATATTGTGTTTTTTTCAAAACTGTCTCTTTTTTATTTCTTTTTGTTTATAGAGCAAAAAATAAAAACCACAGAGGTGATCAAATACCACCAAAAGAAAGCTCTATTTGTGGTGAAAAAAGAACATAAATTTTGTTTGGGTACATAAAGCACGACTGCGCAATTGTCAGTTAAAGTGACGCAGTGCCGTATCGCAAAAATTGGCCTGGTCGGGAAGGGGGCAAATCCTTCTGTGGCTGAAGTGGTTAAATTACCCAAACTGACATTTTCACAATTAAAAACTTTAAATGCATCCATTACTATTGAGGAAGTCTAACATATGATTAAAAATCAGGTTAACAATATTCCTCTGAATTTTATAAAATAACACAAGACTACATGTCCAATACCCTTACAAAAAACCTACACAAACATGTGGGAGGGAGGACCATATTTACCCACAGGTCTTCGGGCATATATAAAATTATTGGCAAAAAAGGATAAAGACCCAACTTTGGCAGGATCTTATAGGCCCATTTTGCTTATAAACGTAGACGTCAAAATACTTTCAAAAATAGTGCTTCCCGCCTAGCAGAAATAATATCTACTATTATCCATCATGCACAAGCAGGATTTGTAAAAGAAAGATCAGCAATGCTGAACATTCACAAAGTAATACTAGCTCTTGAATATGCCCAATCCCTTCCAGATAAAGATACAGCCATTATTACATTAGATGCTGAAAACGCATTTGATAACGTCAACCTAAAATGGCTTTTTATGGTGATGAGCAAGATGGGTTTTATGGCCTCCATATAAAATTTTATTAACAGTATGTACAGTATGGGACCAGAGGCCGAATACACATATTAATTATTTAATAAATAAATACAATCAGACTTTTCTTGTGGATAAAATGGCGGCGGCCCTTTATTATTGGCATAATAAATACGATTCACCAATAATAGTTTATTTATATATAACCATAATTTACTATAACTACACCACCAACTTGCAACATCTTTTTACATACCAATAGTCCAGCCATTAAAGCTCAAACTATATTTAAAACCAATACACCAACTATCCCCTTACAGCAGAAGGGACAAGCCACAAAGGACCGCGACATAGGAAGGGGTTTTTGTTAACAGGTAAGTAACCAATTAAATTAACTTAACTTTAACTGCCCATTTGTGTCAGTCCCTGTTCCCATAGACAGGGGTCGCTATTGAGCTTCTCCTGCCTTTCATGGGACCAGAGGCCAAAAAAACACATATTAATTATTTAATAAATAAATACAATCAGACTTTTCTTATGGATAAAATGGCCGCGGCCCTTTATTATTGAAATAATAAATACAATTCACCAATAATAGTTTATTTAGATATGACCATATTTTACTATAACTACACTATCAACTTGCAACATCTTTTTACATACCAATAGTCCAGCCTTTAAAGCTTGAACTATATTTAAAACCAATACACCAACTATCCCCAAACGCCAGGCTAAATCTGGCACCCCACCTCCAATGACTAAGACATTTCTTGAGCACAGCTGAAAACTGGCGTTGTGTAAGAGGATTACCAGAGCTGTGTAGTAACAACTACTTCGAACTAGGGGGGCATGTCAGTAATATGCTACCCCTTTGTTATCTGAATAAAATAATAAACGTGAATTGCGGAGGTGATCTCCCCAAAGCTCTAAAGAAACCAAGATCAGGAATAGCTTGAGGAGGACTATGCTCTTCGTATAACCCATCTCAAACCAATAGTGCGTCCAAGGCACTGCTGATTAATGGTGCTGGCAAAAGGCACCATAGCTTGAACTCCCTGCGGCATCAGTGAACAAAGAAATGACCAAAGTATCTTGGAAAGGAGTTTGCCAGAAAGAACAACCCTTATATGAAGTAAAGAAATCAATCCAAACCAACAAATCAGAGTCTAAAAAGGAAGTTACCTGCACAAAATGTCTTTGAGATTTAAAACCAGAAATGGCTCTGTACAATCTTTTAGAAAAAACTCGACCAATAGGAATAACATGAGTAGCAAAGGCAAGTAAGCCCAATAGAGATTGCAACGTGCGAACCATCACCTTAGGTTTGGAAATTACGAAAGAAACCCTTTCTCCTAAACAGTCCAACTTAGATTGAGGTAAAAGGAATTCCATCCTGACAGTGTCAATAGTAACACCCAGGAACTCAATGCAAGTTGTTGGCCAGACTGATTTTTCAGGGGCTAATGGCACTCCAAAATGCTGACAAGTCAAACGGAAGTCCATGAACAAGCACAGGCATTCCGCAGAATTTAAAAAAAATTAAAAACCATCAAGGTAATGTAAGATGTTAACAGATCCTGTCAGAAAAGTAACGACCCATTCCAAAAACGTGGAAAACTATTCAAAATACGTGCAAGATAAAGAACAGTGCATGGGTAGGCATTTGTCATAATAATAAAAACCATTATGACAGAAACCCAAAGAATTAAAGGCTGAAGGATGTATTGGCAATAAATGGAAAGCTGACTTAATATCAGCTTTGGCCATAAACGCAGATTTTCCTAGCCGACGTATCTTGAAAATCACATTGTCAAAAGATGCATAGGAAACAGAACTTAAACAAGGGTTAATATCATCATTAAGAGAGGAGCTGGCAGGGAAAGACAAGTGGTGGATAAGACGAAAACTATTAGGTTCCTTCTTAGATATAAAACCTAAAGAAGAAACCCAGAAATTAACAAAGGGAGGAAACCAAAAAGGTCCTGCCACCCTGCCCTCAAACACCTCTTCTAGAAATGTTTTCAGACACAACAGTAGGGAAACGGCGAACAGAAGCAACGTTGTCACAACAAAAACAGCCAGAGCCAGAAAATTGTGGCAGCCGGTGGCCAGAAGAAAAACCATCAATTAGCATGTCCGCTGTCCGATGGATTGGCCAAATGCGAAGAAATGGTAACATGGCGGCCAACTTCACTGGTGTTACCGCCAGCATGAAAAATATGTTCAAAGTCAATTTGTTGTAGCAACGAGAGGCTGGGTGCGGTCCAGAACAGGTAGCACATTCATGCCTATAGCGACATGAATTGGGCCATTTACATTGCCCCTCATTGAAACCAAAGCACAAACCCTTCTTAAAAGGGGCAGGTTGAGTAGACTGCAGAGGTAAAGTAGATTTCCATGGTATGAGAAGGCTCAACCATAAACCTAAGTCTTTTGATCCCCATTTCAGATGTGTATGTTCAGCAAGTTTGAAAGATACATCGTAAAAAAAAAAAAAAAAAACAAGATAACCCTGAGAACTTCTTATATGCCTCAATGATTATTTCAAGGTGCTAGAATAAACCACTGCACAATTCTGGATGTTTTTTACCCAACACGCTGGAAGCCAATTGTTAAAAGTCCATAGAGCAGATTTTTGCTTATCATCATCAATTTTGTCAGAATCCTTCTTCTTCTCCAAACTATTTTCTTTAAATGACGGCAAAAGAGAAAGGAGATCAAAATAATCACCCTTCCATATATTATTTTCAATAGAGGGGGTCAAATGGAAACCAAGAGGGGAAATCTCACAGGCTATGGCCTCTTTCAAACAACTTTCAGGTACCGTATGAAACATTGGATTCAATACCGGTAAGACATTAATATCTTCGACCAGCGGCACAGGCGCAAGCGGCCTATAGTGCACATTAGTTAAAGACCCCACGTGTAAACTAGCAGGCAGGCATTTTTTTAAATTGTCTGCTAAAGAAGCAAAGGAAGACATCCACATTAATAAAGCATTCAATTGTTCAGACTCCCCACCAGGCGCCTCCTGTGACACACACGTTGCCGTAATCATAGGTCTTTGAAGACCTTTGCAGGTCATCTGAGGCATTCTGTGTAGTAGGCACTGAACCTGATGGGAGAGCTGTAGGGGAATAAACATTACTGACACCATCATGAAACAAAAAATCTCTAGATTGAGGAGGAACTGATCCAATTAGTGAAGATTGTACAATTTGTGCAGGCAAACCGGTATATAAATTGTTATTATTCAAATTAAAGAAGCATAAAAATGGGGGTTAACCCTCCTTTCTCCTTGTTCAGATATAACAGGGAATACAGAACTAAATTATTTCAAATTCTCCTGTCTATTACCTTTTCCTTTACATTTTTTATTAAGCGGAGGCCCCCGGGTTTCGATACGGCGGACCATCTTCAGTCTTGTAGACTGATCAATGCCAGTATCCACTGCGCATGCGCCGCATTCTGTCGGAGGCTCCGGGCCAGATACCAAAGTAGGCTAAGTCATGGTCGATGTCATCAAAGGTGGAGCTGACTCGCCGTCAATCACCGGGGCAGCCCATGAAACATCTGGAGGATGGACTGAAGGAGGGGCCCTAGGAGGAAGTGACAAACCGGATGGGCCCACACAGGAAGTAGGATTAGCTAAATGCTGTAGAGGGAAGAGAGGGGAAGAAGAAGGAAAGGAACAAGAAGCCGGAGGAGTCACCAAGGAAAGGCAGAGGTGCATCCAGGAATCCCCATCCGGTGTGTAGGCCTGTTCCATCATCTGACGCAGTAAATTTTCCATGGTGAGGAGGCCGACACAGGAGATGCTTCTTCTTGTACTGCTGCCGTTGTTCTGACGACTGATGAATTTGTTCTTTCTTCTCATAGGTTCTTCAAGTCACCTGACCCTTTCAGAAGCTTCCAGAAGATTTGAAAACCTTTTTTTAGGTAAGTAACCAATTAAATTAATTTAACTTTAACTCCTCATTTGTGTCAGTCCTGTTCATATAGGCAGGGGTTGCTATTGAGCTTCTCTTGCCTTTTATTCCTCCTCCACAGCTCGAATAATTACTTCAGGATTTATGTCAGACACTACCCCATTATCTAAGGGAACCCACCAAGGCTGTCCTTTGTCACCATTGTTTAACTGTTTAACTTCGCAATTGAGCCCCTGTCTAATTCATAAACGACTCTCACATCTTGTCAGGCATTAAAATAGGAGATTTAACACTTAAATCAGCATTATTTGCAGACAACGTTCTAATTTGCACTTCAAATCCAATAAGGCATATGCCAATACTACAAGATATTTTTGATACCTTTAACCACCTCAATACAGGGCACTTTCACCCCCTTCCTGCCCTGGCCATTTTTCAGCTTTCAGCGCTGTCACATTTTTAATGACAATTGCGTGGTCATGCTACACTGTAACGACATTTTTATCAATTTCTTCACACAAATAGAGCTTTCTTTTGGTGGTATTTGATCACTTCTGGGTTTTTTATTTGTTCCTAAAAAAATAAATTTTTGAAAAAAAAGTTTTTCTTAGTTTCTGTGAGTAAATTTTGTAAATACTGTAAGTAATTTTTCTCCTTCACTAGGGGCGCTGATGTGGCTGCACTGATGGGCATTGATAGGCTGCACTGATGAGCACAGATGAGGTGGCACTTATAGGCAACAATGAGGCGGCACTTATGGGCAATGATTAGGCGGCACCGATGAGGAGGTACAATTATGCCGCACTTATGGGCACTGATAGGTGGCAGTGATATGTGGCACTGATGAGCACTGATAGGTGGCAATGATGGGTGGCACTGGTGGGCACTGATGGGTGGCACTGGTGGTCACTAATGGGCACAGATAGGTGGCACTGATGGGCACAGATAGGTGGCACAGATAGACGGCACTGATTGGCATTGATGAGTGGCATTGATGGGCAGCAGTGGTGAGCATTGATGGACAGCAGTGATGGGCATTGGTGGGCAGCAGAAATAGCCAGCACTGACTGGCATCACTAATGGGCACTTATTGCTGGCAATTGTGGGCACTGATTGCTGGCACTGGTGAGCACTGGTGGGCACTCGTTGCTGGCACTGCTGGGCACTCATTGCTAGCACTGTGGAGGCTTTATTGTAATCAGGGCACTGATGATCAGTGTCATTATTACATACCTAGATGTCCTCTGTGAGGAGATGCCGCTGATTGGCTCTCCTCTCCTCACACTTTTCAGTGTAAGGTGAGGAGCGCCGATTACCAGCATCTCCGTGTTTACATGTGACCAGCTGTGATTGAACACAGCCGATCACATGGTTAAAGAGCCGCAGCTGTGACTCTTTACAGAGATCAGGGTCGTGCCGCGCCCTAGCAACACGGCTGCAATCGCCGTGCTGCGCGCCCCCGATGACGCGCGGGAGCAGCCATTCTGGGACACCGTCATTTGACGGTGTCCTAGAACGAGAGCCACGCCATCCTGCCATCATTTGACGGCGGGGCAGGCGGCAAGTGGTAAAGGGATGCACAGGTTTCAAAATAAAGTTTTCTTAAAGTGAAATTTTGCCATTACAGTTATGCTCGTAAGTTTACACAATTTACCGGGGCAGAATTTATGCTTTCTTGGCCATTTTTCAGAGAATATGAATGATAACACAAAAACTTTTCTTTTACTCATGGGGGATCTAGGGGAGGTGACTGGAACAAGACATTGTTACAGCTGGAATCCCGCTGGATATACAATTTAAGAGCTACCCAACCCCCAGGCCTGAATGAAACCATCTGGTTCAAGCCTTTTCTTGAAGGCTTTTCGTCAGGTGGTAGGGAGCAATGATTAAAATGATCACCTTTGTAAACCTGGGCTATCTGCCCTTCGACTATACAAACATCTCTTTGGTATCACTGCTCCCTCCCCCCTATATGTCACCTGAATCTGTCTATTCCCCTTCATGACGCAAAATTATGCCATACATAATATATACTTTAACTACAGAATATACACATATTCGCCTAATGTAATCGTTTGCCTTTATATAGTCTAGGCCCCAGAAATATAATCTCTGTATATATCCAACTCTAATATCTGTCAGCCCAGCTTATAGAATATCAATTAAGTAGCGCAACTCCCATATGTATATATTTCAGTTATTGTGTATAATTTGTTTTCATTTTGCATGCAAAATCCCAGCCTGTAAGATACTGTCAGTCAGCGGCGTTTCCCAAAATTGTGATAAATTTACAATATATTTACTTTGTGTACGGTTTTCTGTGCCTTTATTTACAATCCCAATCTTTGATCTGAAATTCGCCCGGCACACAAAGCCGCCTGAGCGGTCCCGGCCTGTGGCGGCGTTGTGTGAGGCTACAGCGTTGTTTACATTGTCCTCCATCTTGCGACCCCGGCGAGCATGCGCAGCCCGCCAGGGAAGCCAGACGTGTCGGCGGGTGAAGTAGGCGTGGCCACGCCTCATCGCGAATGCTCACGCATGCGCGGGGGGGACCTGGCGACGCTCGCTCCACCGGGGGGGCCATCCTTAGCGTGTCCGCCCCTCCTCTGCCACTGATGATCAGCTGTTGGTTATTACACCAACAGCTGATTGGCGAGTATGGCTTCTTATACCTAAACACCGCTCACACCGAGCGTTCGCTGCTGTGTGCAGGACGCTGTCGTCCAACAAGTTTATATACAAAGTAAGTGATACTTAAAATACACAACTCATGTCTTATTTAAATCTTGATGCCCTATTACCTTCTACAGCTGTACTACTTAGCCAGAAGTTATTACTTTATGGCTGCAATTGGGACTTGCTTCCTTTGTTCCCCCCCCCCCCTTCCTTCACTGATTTAATTACTATTCAACTATTACCATCTAACCAAGGACAATCTAGATATATCTGGATTGTACAAACTTTTGAAATATATTTATATATTTACATTCTAAACTGCTAGCAATATTCAGTTGGATAAACCACACACTCATTTAATGATATTTTCATACTTTCCTTCCCCCTTGTGTCAATATTTTTTACCTATCCAAGATACATTCAGCCTACATCAGCCACCTTTCTCATATTCCTTTGAATCTTCTACAGTAGTTTCATCAGGTATGTTGTACCTTCACTACTATAGGATTTTGTTTACATTTTATTATTTATTTGAAGCTTCAATTGATGATTGGCCATTACATACTTTTATATTCTCATATTCTACAGGACCTGCATTCGGCCTCAGTGGAATTTCAGGTCCAAAATTTCTTTATACCCCGCATCTGTGGGCTTTTCCTCTAATTCTTTGAGGAATCAAACTATCTATATACACCCATACCTAGTTATCTTCATTTTCTATGCATGAAGTACCAACATTTTGGATACGCTAATCAACCCTTACCTATCACAATTGGGAATACGCTGGATGGGCAGACAGTGTCAGCGCCTTTGCTTTCAGAACTGTTTTGGAATGCGAAGCTAGCTTACATAATGCCAATGTAAGTGTAAATGGAATGAAAAATATAGCATGTGCTTATGTCCTTATGTTCTGATATGTACATATACTCACTATCTCTCTGTTAAACACATTATTTTCAATCTAGAAATTTTTGCTAAACTTACATCCATCCCTGAAGAAGGAGGCTAAATAACTCCGAAACGCGTCGGATGCAAATACATTGGTATCAATATCCTATATATGTACAAATGCATGAACTGCATTGCTTTCATTGTATGTTATACTGCTATTGATGTTTTTATGATGTTCTCGTAATGAATAAATTATTGTTTAAATATTTCACTTTTTTCCTTATGTTTTTCCATATGTGCCTTTAAAGTCCACTATTAGGGGAATTTCCTTCTTGCTTGAATGTTTATTTTCAGGATGTGGCACAACCTTGCAGTTAATAAGCCGACCTATAACCTCTGTTTCACTCATGGTTAGTGTTATGTCGCTTACACACAATCAGACATTCCGACAACAAAATCCATGGTTTTTTTTGGATGGATGTTGGCTCAAACTTGTCTTGCATACACACGGTCATACAAATCTTGTCGGAAACTCTGATCGCAAGAATGCGGTGAGGTACAACACGTATGATGAGCCGAGAAAATTGAAGTTCAATAGCCAGTGTGGCTCTTCTGCTTGATTTCGAGCATGCGTGGAACTTTGTGCGTCGGAATTATGTACACACGATCGGAATTTCCAACAACGGATTTTGTTGTCGGAAAATTTGAGATCCAGATCTCAATAAGGACAATCAAGATCTCTATTTATCAAAAAAAAACACCCCAATCCAAATTCAAGGTGATATATAAGTGTTTGAAAGCCAGCCCAAACTGTACCTCCTTTGTCATGAGATTGTTAGCGATCAAAGGGTCTGTGTACTCAAAAAGAGGGAGGGTATCCATCCAATGATACGGGTCCCAAACGGACTTGCAATTACAAGACATGAGATAAACCAATGGTCAAATCTATGCCAATAGCACTATGTCTACATGCTGGGGTCCAAACAGTCCATCTTTGGCACACACCTGCTTGCTGTCATGAGTGAGGAAAGGCTCCCAGGGATACCAACAAAATGGCCATGTGGGTCACTATATACCCCTCCCCATCGCGTCAGCCGTGAGTGTCATGACGCGATGTGGATGCAAATGGGAGTGGCCAAGCATGTACGGCAGCCCCAAGGCTCCATCCACATCTAGGTGTCAGGCTGCAGCTCCAGCCGAGGGGCAAGGACAATGCCCAAGACAAACATGCCCCAGGGAAGTGCCCCCACCACATTTGGACTGGAGTTCACGGATAATGTTATCTACCCAGACCTGGCGAAACAAACACGGTCCTTCAAAGGCGGACGCGCATGGGGACCACACACAGATGGTCCAGTATGGCCCAACTGCATGTATAGTGTATTTATCCCCACAGATGCCCTCAGACATCCGTATGGGGATCCAATAGGCGAATGGACAATCACGTTGGGAGAGCGCCGCCTGCCCTCAGAAAATGCTCCAAAAGTAAAAAAACAAAAGACCAATAACAAGAGACAAAAAACAACAATTCAATCATTGCAAAAATTGTATGCCCAACATATGAGTAAGCAGGGCTAAAAAATCAAACCTTGCCAGGTAGGCAGATGCACCTTATTGATATTCAGGTACAATAAACTTCTAAAAGAATTACATTTTTCATTACATTGCTTCGTGACCAATAAAGATTGTACAAACAACTTCCGTATGCTTAGTTCCCCTCTGCACATGAAGGGACAAAAAATGTTGTAAACTGATAACAAATGTATCCACATCTAATCCTAGACACTGAGAGTGAAGGACAGATGATAGCAGCATGAGGGGTCTTTTCCCAAACAAGGGACCTGGGACATAGAAAACCAGGACAAAAAGTCTATTTACAAAAAGGCTTTTCAACTGATCCCCTCATTAAGTCCGGGGTATCTAGAAGCTTGTAGCAAATAAATCCATTTGGTTTCTAATTGTAGTAACTTTTTGTCAATATACCCCCCCCCCCCCGCTTACGAGAAGGAATACATTAAATTAAAGTTATTATACAATCCTTTGTGTTTGGATACGTGTGGTGGCTTGCCACCAATGTGTCTCTAAGTGACTTAGACCTCTTATAGGTAATCTGGATACGGTTTGATATATTTATTAATTCTCTGATCCTCAGTTAACAAAGGGGTCAGCAGCCTCAAGGAGCTTTTATGTGGGAAAGTTGCAGCACCTATACACTTTTTTTCCCACATTTAGCAAATACCAAAATTCTTTGTATATATTGCAAACCTTCTCATGTTGCCTGTTATACCTTGTAATTATCCTGGAAGATGCGGCTTGTGTGACACTTTTGGATTTGTATATCAATGAATGCCTTTCTTGAACTTTGACTTTAATAAACACCTTTCTAAGGCATGTCTTACTGTAGCCCCTCACTAGAAGGCGCTCCCATAATGCATTCGCTTCCCTTAGAAAGTACTCATCCAAAGTGTCTTAGTCTCAGGAATTGACTATAAGGGATGCTTTTGATTAATGGTTCAGGATGTGACATGCAGCAATGTATTGCCGGCCGAAGGTTTCCTGTACAATATAGAACAGAGAACTTTTTCCTCATTAATAAAAATCTCTAATCTTGGGGCGTGTCCAAGATGGCGACCGCAGCAGAAGCATAGTGAGAGAGCTCCGCTATCCAGCCTGCTATTAATCCTGTTTCCCTGTGGAGTTCCATCCTTCTGAACCTACCGAAGCCCTGATAAGGATTCCCAGACCTGGCATGCCCTATAAGATAGAGATCGACGGTGCACCAGAAAGCCTTACTGTCTCCCTCGCAGCCTCGTGGCGGGAAAGTGGGGCCCCGCAAGCTCTCCAACATGGCGTTGCAGACGGAGGAAGCAGACCCTGTAAACCAAGAGCAGGACAACTTTACTGCCCTGATGCAAGCCATTAATACCTGCCAAACCACCCTGATGGGAAAGATCGACTCCATCCAGCTGGAGATGGGATTAATCAGCAAGGACATGGACAAGTTCCGGACCTGACTAACGGAGGTTGAATACTGTGTGGGAGACGCTGAGGACCTGCTGCGTGACCACTCCACCTCCCTCCATAACCCACACTACCAAGGTACAGACACTTGAATACAGAGCCAAAGATGCTGAAAATCGAAACCGAAGAAACAATCCCTGCATCATAGGTCTCCCAGAAGGATCGGAGGACCCCAATCCTGCGGCCTTCACTGAACACCTCCTCTGCAAGCTGCTCAGGCGGTCTTCTCCCCATTCTTCGCAGTCGAACGTGCCCACAGAATGCCTGCCGCCCATGGAGCCCCTCTGCGCACGTTCATCCTCTGGCTCCTGAATTTCCGTGACAGGGACCTGGTGCTGAGGGAGAGCAGAAAGATAGAAGCCCTGCGATTTAAAGGTTCCCGGCTCATGATTTTCCCGGATTCCTCAGTGGAGACACAAACAACGCAAATCATTTGACCATATGAAGCTCACCCTGTGACAAAGAGGCCTAAAATACAGCATGCTCTTTCCTGCCAGGCTGCAAGTACAAGATGGGAGTCCCTTCGCTTCTTTACCTCTCCAGAGAAGGCCTCTAATTGGATTGAATCCCTTCCACCCAGCTGAAGCCATGGGTCACCACAGGACTTGTCTCTCTCTCCTCTCTTTCCCTTCTCGGATGGGTGAGTCACCTCTCTGCTTGTTATTGCCCTGACTGTCCCGTGCATGGCTACCTGTGTAGCTGGTCCCCCCCCCCATTGGAACTGCCTGCATTTCTGCCTGACTGCACATGTTTTGGAATGCCATTATTGGGACTCACCCTGCCACTAGAAGCTGTAGCTGTGGATACCTGCTGGCCCCATCCTCAAGTTGGAGTTTTTACCCCTGTGAGACTGGAGGGTCGTTAATGCTACTGTGCTGACTTTTTCTCCATAGAGATGAGAGAGATGGAGACAACTGCCCTGATCTCTTAGTTTGTGACCAGGTTTGGGGACCTGCCTACACTTCCTTTTAGGATCCGCAGGTTTATTAAGAAACGTGCCCCCAGTGTCAACTGGGCGAATGCCTCGACGCAGGGAGGACGATACACTACCCCCTTGTTAGGGGCTTTTCTTATTCTTCATAGGCAGCACTGTTGCTGACTAGTTTGAGCGTACTTTCCACTGAGCCTTCTAGGCGCCCTTTTGGTATACTGCTCCCCAGAGACTAATAGTCATGTTCTGTTTGGGATGTCAAACATGCCCTGGTTGGGGGGGCGGTGTGGGGTGGGGGGAGTTGGGGTATTATACCAGTTGCAACAGCATTTGGTGTTTTTTATGCAGTGTTTTTTTGTTCTCCCTTTTCTGTTTTTTTTTTTTTTTTTGTACTGTCCTTAATGAGGTGTGACTGTGCTGTAAGGAAAATGCTGGATAAAATATTCTTATACCTGATCTTGATGCTGGCTCTGGATGGAGATCTGGGTGGAGAGGGAGTAGTTGCTATTATCCCACTTTTACCATGGCTCCCCTGAGATTACTCTCCTGGAATGTGCGGGGTTGAATTCTTAATTCAAATGTTCCTTGTTTTTTTCTTTCCTAAAGAAACACCTCCTGCACATCTGTATATTGCAGGAGACCCATCTCACAAGATCCAGGGTACTCTGCCTCAAAAAACCCTGGGTGGGTTCTTACTATCACTCCACCTTCTCCTCCCACTCCCGAGGGGTCAGTGCCCTGGTTCATAAAACGATATCCTTCACGCTGTTGGATCTCCGTCTAGAACCAGATAGTCAATATGTGATTATGCATGCCCTGTGTGATCGGATTGATGTAGTACTTGTTGGCTTGTATGTACCGCCGCCAGCAAGCATGGTCTTACAGAAAATCCTGAATATTGTGGCCAAGTTTCCCACTGCCAACATCATCCTCGCAGGGGATTTTAACATGACGCCCAATCCCAGTGTTGACAAACTGAGCCCTGGCTTGACGACCGACTCGGCCCTGTCTCGCTGGGCGGAGCTATATGGCCTACATGACACGTGGCAATGGAAACATCCACATGCCAGACAATATACGTGCCACTCAGTCACACATGCTACACTCTCTCGCATAGATTTGGTATATGTCAGTGACCCCTTATTAACCAGAGTGGCCGCGGTCTCTATCCTCCCACGTGGCATCTTCGATCATGCTCCAGTCTTGGTGAGCTTCGACACTGACTCGGCGGTTGGCTTGAGGCTGTGGAGACTTTCCAGGTACTGGATCACAGATGAGAAGATGGAACCACTGATGCTGTCTGAGGTAAGGGACTACTGGACTGATAATGACCAATCTGCACCCCCAGTCATGGTCTGGGGTACATTTAAAGCCTATGCCAGTGGTAGGTACAAATTTAATATTGCCAAGGTCAGGAAGGAGTCGAGACTCAAGTTCTGTGGGGCTGAACTACGGGCTCTGAGACACAAAGAACTGTACACGAGTTACCCGGACCAGAGCATGCACACAGACATGCTCACAGCTTACAGAGAACTGATGCTGATTCGTGCCGCTTCCTGACAGGGCTTTCTCCTAGCCTAGACCCAGCGCATTTTTGAGCAGACGAACGCCCCTCTGACACGATACATATTAATGCCAGATTTGAGCAGTACTATACACACCTCTATGCCTCTAGGGCTACCTACTCACTAGATGACTTGACCAAGTTTCTTGACACAGTAGACTTCCCAACCCTGATCGTATATCAGGAACCATGAATTAGACCAAGACAGAAGTATGGTTAAATCACACTTGTTTAATAATAATAATAATAATAATGATAAGGTAAACAGAGTAAGCGTAGTCAAAACAAGCCAGAGTTCAGTAACTGGATCGGGTAGTCAGCCAAGCAAATGTCAGAGAGCCAGAGATAAACGTAATAGTACAGCAAGCAGGATCAGGAGCCAGAAGGAACGTCAGCTGAGCAAGTCTTCACCAGGAACGCAGGAAAAAGTCTCTGTCATGTTGACAAAGGCGAAGGCAGAGATCAAGTGAGCTGGATGACTTAAAGTAGGCAGGACTGACGAGCAGAATCAACAACAACTGGGTAACTGTGGAGAGAGATGGGAGCTGGCAATTAGCCAACAGCTGAGAGGCTAGTTCAGAGAAGGAAGGGCTGAGCCCAGCCCTGACACCGTAGAAGCCGTGCAGACCCTCGAGAATCCTATCACCCTCAAGGAGGTCCAGGGGGCTATTAAATCCTTACAAGCGGATAAAACCCCGGGTCCTGATGGACTTCCTTCAGAATTCTACAAAACGAATCTAGATGTTGTAGGCCCATACTATTTCTCAATACTCACCAAAGCAATAGAGTTGCAGTCCCTCCCGTCCTCTATGTCGGAGGCTGTAGTTGTCATACCCAAGCCCGGAAAGGATCCATAACTCTGCTCGTCCTATCGGCCCATATCTCTACTTAACATAGATGCTAAAATCCTAACTAAGATATTGGCCAATAGATTGAACATGGTTATACTCTCATTAATACATGGAGACCAAACAGGGTTTATGCTGGGCAAGGGTACAGACACCAACATAGCATTATTTTGAGACAAAAACACTGGGGGAGTGGTAGCCTCTCTTGACGTAGAAAAGGCCTTTGATTCTGTGGAATGGGACTTCCTCTGGCAGGTATTGGCTAGATTTGGATTTGGCCCCAATCTTCTGGGTCCAGTTGATCTATAGGTCTCCGGTGGATTGGGTGCGCACTGCCGGTATCCTCTCCCCCCCTTCCACCTTTGTAGGGGTACGAGGCAGGGCTGCTCCCTGTCCCCGGGGCTTTTTGCCCTTGCCATAGAGCCTATGGGGATCCTGATCCGCTCGACGGGCGAGGTGGGAGGACTGCAGGTTGGCCCGCCGGATATTGCTGTATGCGGACGATACCCTTCTGTACCTCAGTGATGAAACAGACTCTCTTGCGGTGGCACTAGTGATCATCGACAGATATGGTAACTTCTCTGTGGTTAAAATGAATTTGGGTAAAACCAATCTATTCCCACTCTCCGACTCTGCTCCCCCTCCATCTCGCCCGACTCCTCTACAAAGGGTGTCCCAATTCAGATACCTTGGCATTGAGATCACTAACAAACTCTCCCGTTACCTGACAGATAACCTTTATCCGGTCATGCAGACTTTGATAGAGAAATGCCAATCTTCGAAAACTCTCCCCCTGACACCGGTAGGATGGGTAAATCTGTTAAAAATGACTTTTCTTACCAAATTCCTATATATATTTCGGAACACCCCTGTCCCCATCCCCGCTGCCTTGTTTCGCAAGTTAGACGGGATTGTCACTTCTTTCATCTGGGCTGGGAAGGTCCCTAGAATAGCCAAAAACAAACTACAACTCCCATTATCCTCTGGTGGCTTGGCATTGCCCTGTTTCCAGAAGTACTACTGGGCGGCAGTCCTGGTCACAGTCCACTGGTGGTTTGTCCAATCCAGATCTAACCCTGCGGTCAACCTTGAGGTGGCTGTGATGGGTTCCTACTCTGCTCTAACCATTAGAGTATACAGGGGGGTGAAGGCCAGTCCACAAACAATGACCCCGATGCAAACCACGGTCCAGGTTTGGGAAAAGGTTACTGCTGCAGTTAAGGCTGTTGACACTATTTAAACCCATAGCCCGCTATGGGGCAACTACAAACTTTCGCACTTTAGATGCATCCCAGATCCCAGTCTCTGGGTAAGATTTGGAGTGGCAAAGTTGCAACAGATTATGCCCAATGGGATTCTACTCCCCTTCCCGAAACTAAAGGAGACATTTCAGCCTCCCTCGTGGATGCGTTTTCGTTACCTACAGCTGAAACATGCCTCACAGGCACAATTTCCCACTCCAATCTCTGTGATGTCACATGTTGTGGAGCGGTTTCTCACCTCTAGGGAGTGGATAGAATCCTATCCTCTCTATATCTACGTCTTACATGTGAAGACTCTGAGGGGGCATCTCCTCTATTTCACTTGTGGAAGACAGATATCCCTGTAGGACCTGGTCCTACAACAATATCTTGTAACAGAGACTGCTTTATACAGCTAAATTTTATACATAGGGCTTACTACACCTCCCAGGTGTTTTATTAACAGAAGAGACCATAGAGGTCTCTTTTGGCATACAAGTGCCCCCCCTGTCTGTCAGCGGGTAATGTGATCTGAGGTGTACGTTCGCAGCTCAGATCACATTTACACCCTGTTCTGTGTGCCGCGGTGACGTCACTCCCATGCACAAGAGTGACATCACCACAGCCCGGCCACTCAAGAGGCCAAAGATAGGAGACCCGGAAGGAACACCGGGGGAAGATGAAAGCATCCAGGGAGCCATGACAGCTCTCCGCTGGAGCCCTCAGTTTGCAGGTAAGTCTGTCATAATGTGCTAGTATGCGATGCATACTAGTACATTATGGCTTAAATTTGCAGGGGGGCCAGATTTTTTATTTTTAGGACTGGACTTTACTAAGGCTTTAAGAAATAAGTGAAAATTGCTTTTGTATTTTTAATTTTATGTGTGATCAATTTTAATATTAATGAATTAAGTAAATTATAAATTACCACGTTGTTGTTAAACCCTGGTACATTTTTCTTATTACTATATTTAACATGTTTTAATTAGGAAAGATAACTGTGGCTTTTAATACAAGTACATTTGTAATTCTTGAGCTAAAAATAGCAAAGTATACACCTGCTGTAGAATTATTAGAATTCTAAAGAATTCTGGGGAGAACTATTGCTACAACTGAGGTTATTTCAGTGATGTCCAACTTACAAGGGGCCAAGGAACATATGTTTATCCACAAGTAGTACAGTCTATCTCCTTTCCAGTTCTGTAAACCAACCCACAGCTTTCCCTCCCCTTCAGTTCTGTTTACTTCACTGCAACCTTCCCCAACTCTTTGCCCCCCCTCCCCCCGCAGCCTTTACTCCCTCACCTCTATGGACTGCTTTTCAGCCTATCTTTTTCTTCCTAGTTCTGCAAAACATCTGTCAGCCTCCCCCTCCTCCAGCTCTGTTTACTTTACGTCAGCGTTTCTCCCCCCATCTCCATTGCCCTCAAGTAGCCTCTCTCCTCCCAGCACTGTGAACCCCCTACACATAGGTGTGCACAGCCTAGTGCATTAGGGTGTGCACCCCAAATGTATTAAAACATGGACAGTGTTAGTAGAACAGTGGACTTGTCAGTAGGGCAGAGGTTGGCTTCAGTAGAGCAGTGGATGGTGTCAGTAGGTTTTATATTATTTTTTTATTATTTAAAAAAAAACATTTTGGAGCCCTGTTATGGGGCTTTGGGGAATCTGCGCCACACAGGGTTATTATTGTGTGCCCAGGCACACCCCCTGCACATGCCTATGCCCCTACAGCACCCCCCCAGCTCTGTCTACCTCACTGCAGCCTTTCCCCCTCCAGTTTACTTTACTGTGGCCTCTTCCCTCTGTAGCTCCCCTGAAACCCTTCTCCCCCAGGACTGTGAGCAACCCTGCAGCCTTCCCTCCTTACAGCTCTGCTTACTTCATTGCAGCTTCCCCCCAACTCTTTGCCCCCTTTGCAGCCTTTCCCTTTCAGCTTTGTGAACTAACTTTTAGTCTCCCCAGTTCTGTGACTGTGAGCCACCCTGCAGCCTCCCTTCTCTCATCTCTGTTTACTTCACTGTAGCTCCCCCAAGCCCTTTGGCCCACTTGAAGCCTTTCTCCCTCCAGCCCTGTACTTTCCCATGCATCCTTTCTCCCCCCAGCCTTGTCCCACCCCTGCATCCCTTCTTTATACAGCCCTGTGACCCCCCTGAATCTTTTCCTCAGCCCTGAGGCCCCTCTGCATCTTTACTTTCAACAGCCATGTGCCCCATGCAATTTTCTACCTCCAGCTCTGTTCCCCCCTCCCCCACATTCTTTATGGGGCTGCCATAGGTGGCAGTTTAAAAAGCAAGATACCCTGTCAACATGCTAAACATTTGACGTCAGCACATTCAAAGTCAATGAGTCAGAACAAGTATTAGGATCTGAAACGTTGAGGTCACTTTGTCAGAGACAGCTAGCAAGTTGCATTTTCCAAACATGATTAGCAATGGTAGCTCCATATGGCTGTCATAATTTGCCATTTTACAATAAAAAGTCTTATTTTAACTGAACTTAATTAAAGCGGACCTTCAGTCATTTTTTCAACTTTTCATTTATTAAAGCTTCTGCCCTTGTTGTTTTAATGTTTGATAGAAAAACATTTTTTTCTGTCGGTAAATATCTTATACAGCCCACTTCCTCTTTCTTGTCTGGTCATTAGCCTAGGCTTATGCCATCATGCACAGCTCTCTCTCTCACTCTCGTGAGAGTTTGCTAGGAAGAGAGGGGGAATAAGTCATAAGGGGGCCAATGAAAGCTGTAGGAAGTGAACAGGCAGCAGCTTCAGCTGCCCACAGTTAAAATGGCTGCAGCCAGACTTAGTGGAGGGAGATTTCTGCAGCACATTTGACAAGTACAGAATAACAGTATATATAAAATAATATACAAAGTGGTTGGAGTGAAGCTTCAGAATGGCAAAGATGTTTTTATTATAAAATAATATATATGTAAGCAGACTGCAGTTCCTCTTTAATAGTAAGATCATTATGGATTTACAATATGGTAAACAAATTATTTGAATCCAAGCAGCTCAGATGGGATGGATATATGTAGACCATATGGCCATTTTCCCCAAACTTCTGAACATATTTTATTACCTCAGTTGGCAATAGAAGATATGCAGGGATTTAATACATAAGCTCTAAAGTATAAATTAACAGTTTGTAAAAGAGAAAACATATTCTCAACCATGTGTACTTTATATGTATCTAGAGAAATACCTCATATTACCAACATAATATGTTGACTGTAAATAGAACATTTAAACAATTTGTAATGTATCATTTTGCCGTACTGTGTACATTTTGCTAAGCAACTGCATGTAATGATTAGCCACAGATAATGTAATGTGACTTGTGATACATAAATGCATTCCAGATAATTATTTATTATAATATTACAATGAATATTGTAAGCTCCCTGAGGACAGGGATTGATGTGAATGTGCAATATATATGTAAGGAGCTGCATAAATTGACAGCGCTATATAAGTAGCTGTAATAAATTAATAAATAAATAAATATTTTCTATTCAAAAAAACTGTGTTTAACACTAGATGCTGCTCAAATAAAGTGTGTAAAACACTCATAAAATTATATAACTCTTAAAAGGCGTAATCTGTGCAAAAATAAATCTAAACCTGTATTACCATAAATACGTATTGCACCAAACATTAACATAAATGTGTGAATGAGCTGTGAAAAATATACCATTATATAAATAGTCATTGTTGATAAATAACAACCAGCCAACATATATACAATGCTACATGGAACTGATTTTCAAAGTATTTAAAAGTCTTTTAAAAAAAAAAAAAGTCTCTGAACAAACTGTCTTTAAGAGTTCCTTTACCTTCTAAATCACCACTTCATGAACGCGCTCCAAAATTATGTTTTCCCACATCAGTGCTCACCAGAATTAATGACCTTACATTGTCAAGGTCTAAAAATATTTTAACAGTAATTCACTATCTGTAGCATTTTATCTTTATGGCATTGTGGGACAAATTAAGTTTGCTGAGCAGGTGGATCATAAGAATATATAAATATTAAGCACTTTCAGAGCTTGACATCCTAGAAGTCATCAATTCTGGGCAGTGACATGGGAGAGCACTGGTGTGGGGAAATACAGTTCTAGAGTGTGTTCATTAAGTGGTGATTTGGAAGATAAAGGAGAACATATAGACTGCTTGTGCAGAAACATCTTGAAAGACATTTTCACATACAGTATCTTTTATCAGTTCACTTTAACTTTGTATATATGTTGGCTGGTTGCTAATATTTGGTTTTAGTACAAGTTTCACAACCTATTCACACATTTGTGCAATACTTATTTATAATGGTAATACAGGTTTAGATTTACAGTATTTTTTCCCCACATTGTGCTTATATTATAAATGATATGAAAACACTACTATTACTACTACTACTAATAATAATCACAACAACACAATAACATTAAAAGCAATTAAATTGGGTTAAAAGCAACATAATACACATTTTGAATCTGTGCTACTAAAAGAGCCAAACTACATATTTGATTTTATTTTCACCCTATCAAATAATTGAATTTTTGTTGTCAATGATGTCATTAACATGGCTCACTGAAATAAATACATTGCAAATAAGGTGACAGCCAACAAGAGATTATATTGCTCAGTAGTTTGAGATTGATATTGTCTGTATTGGTTAGCTACAAAGAGTGTAAACCCTGTAAAAATAGAAAAACACATATGTGAGAGTCTACAAGTCTGCACACCCCCCCCAAAAGAATGCATAATGGGATAGTGTTATGAATCTGCAGTAATGTTCATGTCTGTCTGTCTGCTTATCTCTCTGTTGTGTTCAGCTTAGAGACTGATTGCTGTTCACCTGTGTGCTTAAGTAATCTTTCCTCAAGCATGGCAGCACCCCAGCCCCTAACAGGAAACACTATATTAACCTGTGCACTGCAGGCCGAGCCTTGCTGATCAATATTGTATGTTTGGCTTCCTGTGTGCTTCTTGCTGTGTGCTCTATGTCTGATCCTGTCTACTAACCTTGGCTTATTCTTTGACTATCCCTGTCTGCCTGATACCCCAACCTGTGGCGTGTTCTCCTGTCTATCCATGCCTGCTCATTGCCCCAACCTTTGGCTTATCTCCTGACCATCCCTTGTTGTTCTGGACTACTACTTCCACTCTGTCCACCCAAGCCAGTCCGTGAGCCTGAGCTGAGTGACCCCGGGGCCGCGACCTGGAGTCAGCTGCAGCCAAACCCATCCTCACCACTAGAGGCTCTGGTGTACACCTACTGGCTCTTAGACCTGGTGCACTGGGGAATCTCATGCTCTAGCTCCCAGTGTTATCTGTGTTGGTGCTCCTGTGGACCTGCTTCCTGAACCACCCAGAGCTCCATCCGCAGCAGTCAGTCTTAGGATCCACTACCTTAGCTGTGCACTCCTGACCCCAACGGTGTGCATCTGTCACCTGGCCTCAGATGACCTGACAGTTAGTTCCCCCAAGGGTTTTTTTAGCAGCAAAGTAATTGGATCCAAAAAGAAATTACATTTAATAAATTTTTTTATTGTATCAAAAATGGAATTCAAATTTGTGATCGAGGTTTAAAATATGAGCTCTGGTTACAGACACAAAAAAGGACATATTCCAACAAAATTACCGATATCAAACAATGGAAAAGATTCTTGACATTACATGTCACATGGATATCCATCCATGTGAATACTCCAACGCGTTTCGACCCATACAGTCGTAGTCTTCTTCGTGGGAATTTTTATTCTAAGGAAATATATCAGAAAAAGCTCAGAATTCTGGCACTTCATAATATGCAAATGTTTCTATGGTTGCTAGTAGTATATTTACTCAAGAAGATGGAATTGAAGAACTGTGTCCTAAAGCCAGAGTCTTTTATTTAAAAAAAAGTTAGATTCAATGATCCAGGAATCTCCATGTGTCAACACCACCTCCTCCAGGTGAGCTCCAGCCCCAGAGGACTTACAAGGAGCCACACACTTGGACCTCCAGAGAAAGAAAGGGTGAGCAGCACCTGTGACACATTTTCCAAATAAACACAATGAGTAAATAGATGGAAAATATTCAAAGAGTAATCTTATACATTTTCAGCACCGTTAAGCAACCCCAGACCAGTTATTTTTAATCCAAGTTTTTTAATTGTAAAATTTACAGCTGTGTTACAAATGTTGCAGATGTATTAGTATATGTCATTAATTTAGTATGATATGTAACATTAACAAGGCACACCATAATGTGCGTAGTAAAAATTTAAATAAATATAAAGTCAAAAGTGGTCTATGATAAAGTGAAAATGTATGGGTGTTAAGATGATGATGAATTCATGTTAATTAAGTATTGGACAAAAGATGAATGTGTGGATGTTGATTAAATGTGATACTTGTATTGGATAATCAAATTAAACAATTGAAAATGAATTAAGTTCCAAACTAGAATGTGTTATATTATAGGAATTAAAAAATGCTAACGTGTAAAAGACATATGAAAGTGAATTTGTGATACAAATCATGTTAATTGGAAAAAGCAAAGTGTGTCACAATGTGAAAACCACTATAACAGGCTAAAATAAAGTGAATACCTTGACTGATGAAATAAATTAATTATAACCAGTGGTTAGGTTTATGATGCCATGCCAGCCAATATATATGGCTCAAGTGGTGATACACCAAGGGGTTTACTTTTTTGAATTTGAATGCACTAAAACACACTATATTGCCCAAATGTTTCATAAAATATAAACTTATGCTGAGTACTCAGATTCCAAACACAACATGCTTTAAAATTGCGCACAACCGTGCAGCAGCGACAAACTATGTACATTTTTAAAAGCCTTTACAGGTTACCACTTTAGATTTACAGAGGAGGTCTACTGCTAAAATTACTGCCATCGAACTGGCGTTCGCAGCGATATCTCACGTGCATGGTGCAATTGCTGTTTACATATGACACGAGACCTAAGCGTGCGTTTGCCTTTGTGCATGAGCACGGGGGGGGACAGGGGTGCTTCTTTTTTTTAATTATTAATTTTTCTTTTTTTGTTCTTTTTACACTGTTCCATTCATTTTTTTTATCATTTTTATTGTTATTACAGAGAATGTAAATATCCCCTATGATAGCAATAATGTATATTGTAGATCAGCATCTGACTGTGAATTTGTGCCACATCCAAAATTATTTATACATAACAGCAAAGGGGGTCCCCTAGTGGTGGACTTTTCAGGCACATGTAGCAATCATAAAAGAGGTATACTTGGTACAAATATAATTTATTGAATTAACATAATAAAATATGACAACTGTAACATCTATTGTTAGGAATGTAAATCCATCAGTATTACAATCGTGTATATACAGAGTTTTGAAGTAGTACTTTTTCACCCGATGCATTTCGGAGTCAATTAAACTCCTTCCTCAGGGGTAGTGTACGCTTTAAATAGTTCTGTGTTAAAGAAGATATATTGAAAAGATAATAATCAATATCTAAGTATCCATCAATAAAGCATTTCATAGTGTAATTTTCATATTTGATACACTTACATTAAACACTGTATTGGCTGACTTGACATTCCATAAAATTTGTGATTAAAAACAGTGATAGTGACAAAGTCTGTCTGCCCAGCATGGTCTTGATTACAATATGAACAAACATCTATGTGTTGGAGATGATGTAAGCAGGTAGAAGTGGGTTTTTTTTGCTCCACCAAGAGTATATATATGTTGTTCTCTTCAAAAAGAAGAAAAGAAAAGCCCAAGAAATGTGGGCGTAAACTAAATGCTTGAGGCTCCACTGAGGCCGAGAGGCAAATCCTGCAATAAATGTGATAACATAAATATATAGTAGGAGGTCCTATTTTAATATAGTAAGGAAGTTGGTTTGCAAAATTAAGTTCATACCTGAAGGTGGCTCAAAAGTTGATGTTCATAGGTGTATATATTGATAGCTAGAGAGGTAGTAGATAAGATAGGGTATTCAATTAGTTGTCTATTTAGATTGCAAGTATTATTTAAAATGATTGTGTCCTTACGCTAAAGGGTTGCTTTAAAAGAAATAATATAGATACTGTGATATTAGGTGGCCAGATGGGACTAGATTTGCTTGACAGAGACACACCTGTCACATGTACAGTATATGTAGTGAGGCTAGGTCTAAAGTATAGTAGTCATCATATAGTTAATCCTGTATGGGGTTAATCTATCAAGTTGACTGGGAGTCAAGAAAGAGGTCCCAGGCAGAGCCAAATATAGATGTGATTAGCAGATTTAGGGTAGAGATTGCATAACCAATAGGTAGTGCTTGTTCATTTATAAAAATGCAGATTCAAGGATTAGTTTCTCCAAGTGCTACATGAATAGAGAAGTATACAGGAATTATTATGGTTGTATAGCCTCCAAATAGAACTAATGAGTTTTTTAGTTAGGAGTTGATTGTAATGCATAGGGTGTTTAAGAGCATATAACTATCAGTCTAGTGTGAACTCAATCCAGCAAAAAAAGTCCCAGTTATAGCCACAATAAATAGAAGTAAAGTTGGCCAGCTTAGGTTGGTATCATAGTTGGTGAATAAAAGTAGTTTAACTTACATGACATGAGAGTGAATCGGATCAAGTAGCTGTTCAGGCCGGTAACATCCTGCAGTGTGTGGAGGATGTCCGGCATGGGAATCAGCTGGTTTAAGAAGCCTCTTTCCTCCAATCAGCTGTTGATATCTGATTACAACAGCTGATTTGAGTAGGAGGGAGAGGAGGCAGGTGCAAGCCATGTATGGCCCCCTGGGAGGAGTGTTCGCCGCCCCGTCCGTGGCGTACATATGCAAGCCCATACGTCGGGATGTTAACACGCCCACGCCACCCACCAACACAGAAAGCTTCCCTGGTGGACTGCGCATGTCCACCAGAGTCGCAACATGGAGGCCAGTCTAAGATGGATATGGACTGTAGCCTCGCATAGCGCCGCCGCAGGTTTTGTAACCCGGGCGGCTTTTTGTGCCGGGCGAGCGTCAAGTAATTGTAATAGTGTGATGTTATCAAAACATCCACTAAGGCATGAAAGTACAAGTGTAGTAATGATTTGTGTGATATTCTGGGAGCAAGAGAACACTGGTAACAGGCAAGGTCTCACAGGCATAAATGACATGTTGGGACTTTCGTTATATATTTAGAAAATACATACTTCAACATATCAAAAAGTTGTATGGGGTCCAAATCATCATATACATCAAAAGACAAAGTTAATGGCAGGATCAAAGGAATTTCTTGCATAGGGAAATAAAAAAACATTTTCTTATTGGATACATATCAAGAGTGTAGATAGACACAGAGTCCAGGTCTTCAGACTAATTGTTATAAGATAGGCAGGAAGGGGAGGTTAATGGCAGGATCAACAGGATTTTTTTTGAGAAATAGTGTTAAACAACATTTTCCTATTCGTTATATATTTGGAAAATACATACTTCAACATATCAAAAAAGTTGGTAAAACTATAATGACTGTCAGTAGGTCTAGCACCTTGCGATACATTCAACTGAGAACTAAGCACTATTTTGGGTGCCTTATCTCTTTCTTACCCCCTTTTTTTTTTTCATTCGAAATATAGGAAGTGATTACCCTTTGTGGTCTATCATCTTTGGGTGCTTCTCTAGTAGCACCAATAGAAACGTGACGTAGTTTTCTACACAACGGTGTGAACCCCTTCAAGGTGAGCAGGTGCTCTTGAAGATTTAAAGACCCTGTATACACATATGTATGCTTCTTGTTACACAAAATTTTAATATAGGTACATGCATCTTTATATTTTTTTAGAAACTATGGAGTAGCCCTGTTCCCTCTGCTGATTTTCGCATAGCTGCCTTT
The DNA here is from genome assembly GCA_037952925.1 of Lithobates clamitans. Classification (NCBI taxonomy): domain Eukaryota; kingdom Metazoa; phylum Chordata; class Amphibia; order Anura; family Ranidae; genus Lithobates; species Lithobates clamitans. The sequence goes on along the minus strand of JBBGZY010001175.1, from coordinate 28,018 downwards.
TTACAATTGATATTGTGCCATCAGTCCTCATGAGCTCCCAATACAAATACCTTCCTATATCATGGGGTGTCGGTGAGTATGGTCCACTGATTAGTTACTGCTGTGGACTCTTTCTCTCCCCTCACCCGTAATATGCGTGTACTTTTACTATCTATGATATATGTTACAGATACTGTAATCATTTCTTCTACCTGTGATGGTTTTCATCTATAAGAATATACATCCCTCCCTACTGGTGATCAGGCATATTGCTGGACCTCAGGGGGGAGTCAACTCTGGGGGTACCCCTCCTCCCCTCTCCTCTCACTTGACACTTCAGGTCCTGCGACTTCCCCGGAACTCTCTACAGAGGTATGGAGTTGACGTAGGAGTTGTGTTAGTTGGGAGTATATGGAGGGGGGAGGGTGAGAGCCTGGGTTGGGGTCGGGTGTGTGTGGGAGCTGGGTGGAGGTTGGTGTATATTTTCTTTTTGTATATGGGGAGGGTTTTGGTGAAGTCATGGTTACACAAGCTAAAGAGCTTTCAAGTTGTATAAATACAAATGTTTCATGTATCATTTCCATGTGTTTACTTTTATTTTTTGTTTTCTTCTTTAAACATCCAAGGTTGCTTTTATCATGAATATTGTTGAATAATTGAAAATCCTCGTCCATTTTCCTGATGAAGCCTTCCTGGCGAAACATGTTGAAATTTGTGGACGTGGTAATGATCAGAATTCTTTGTGACTCCCCTCTTGGGAAACCTCACCTTCATCGAAGACGAGTTGCACATTCTCCTTTCATAATCTCTCCAATTGGAGTGGTTGAGCAGTGATATCTAGTTTTTGTTTTGTTTTTTAGTTTTTGTTTTGTATTTTATCTGTTTTTCTGTCGATAACAGCACTGTTTTAGGCAGACAACCTGTTGTTAGGTACCGATTTACGTGGTACTTTTTGAGCCGGGGAATGCCCCAAGGTTCTGTTTTTGTACATCTATTAAAAATCAATAAAGAGAATTAAAAAAAAAAAAAAAAAAAATTCTTTGTGACTACAGCTCTTTCCCTTCATTTGTCAATATTAGGTTGAGGATGTTTACCTTTGACTATGAATGTAAAACTGTTTTCACATTTTATTGTTCTTTTTTGTAAAATTGTATTAATAAATATTTGGTATAATTTTTAATTGACAGTGCTCTTCCTTATACTGGGTGTACCTTTAAAATCCCACTTCTGACTTTAATTTTTGCTATATCAAAAAAGTTGTATGGGATCCAAATCATCATATACATCAAAAGACAAAGTTAATGGCAGGATCAACAGAATTTCTTGTATAGAAAAATAGTAAAAAAAACATTTTCTTATTGGATACATATCAAGAATATAGATAGACAGAGAGTCCAGGTCTTCGGACTAATTATTATAAGATAGGCAGAAAGGGGAGGTTAATGGCAGGATCAACAGAAATTTTTTTGAGAAGTAGTGTTAAACAACATTTTCCTATTCAATATCAAGGAGTGCAAATGGGCAGAGAGAGTCCAAATCATAGAATTAATTAGCATGGCATAGGTATATCGCAAAAAATAAAAATAAATAATGAGTAAAGGTACTTAAGCAGCTTTCACTTATATAACATATCAAGTACTATATATTCTATAATACCAAAAAATGCGATAACACATCCGTGTATAAATATATATATAGTGATCTGTGCTCCTATGTCCACATGCATATCTGAGAGGTACATAAATTAAACATAGCATGTCATATTCGTTGTTTATCATGCCGTATACAAGTACAATAATAGGATAGTGTAATGCTAGTATAGTAATACACTAGGATGGTAATAATTAGTAGAAAATCATTATTGTCCTATTTGTTCCAGTCTCAGAAGCTAAGGATAGATAGATATAACTGGACTGCCCGCGTCCGAATCCCAGAGTTTAGAGGGGAGACCAAAGCAAGAGAGAAGACGAATCTCAATATTATTGTTCCCTACCCCCTGAGGAGAAACCCTCAAGAAATGGCTTGAACCATATTGTTTCATTTAAGCCCGGAGGTTGGGTGGCCTTTAATCTATATATCCATCTTGATTCCATCTGTAATAGGCTCTTGTTCCAGTCTCCCCCTCTGGGACTCGGATGCATGCGGTCCAGAATGAGAAATCTTATTTTTGGGAACTTTCCGTTGTGTACTAATGTGGTATGTCTCCCAAGGGGGAGATCAGGGTCGCAGGTTTTCATAGATGTTATGTGCCTATACGCTCTTCTCCAAAATTCCACCTTTTTTTACCAATATAGAAGCATGTGCATTCACATAGAAGCATATATATCACCCCATGGGTTCTACAGTTGGCAAAATGTTTAGGGTAAAACGTTTGACCGTTGGGGAGGGTGGAATTTTTCTGTGTGAGCATGTATTGACAATAGTTGCATGCTCCACATTTGAAAGTGCCTCTATATTTGCAATGAGATTTGTTTGATTCCCCTTTATATTCACTAGTGGTGGTTCTGTCCCTTAGAGATGTAGCTCGTTTAAAAGTGAAATGAGGCTTGGGAGGTACAAATGGTCCCAGTGCTGGATCGCTTTGCAGCATGTGCCAGTATTTTTCTATGTTTTTGACTTGTTTTTGCTGGTTGTTATATTTTGTGATAATTCTGATGGTATTGGCATCGTTTTGGTTTTTGGATTTCTCTGAATAGAGTAATTCCATCCTTGATCTTAAAGAGGCTTTTTTAAATGATCGTTTCAATGACGCATGCGAGTATCCTGGTTGTAACAGTCGCTCACGTAGTTTGTTTGCTTCAATTTTAAAAATATTATGGTCCTAAAAGTTTCGTCTTATTCTAACATACTGGCTGAAAGGGATAGAATCCATGAGGGGTTTAGGGTGGAAGCTGGTAGCGTGTAGGATGGCATTGCTTGCGGTGGGTTTCCTATATAGCCTGCTCAAAATTGCTCCCCCTCTCCTCTGTATGCTTCTACATCTAATTAAGTGACACGTTGTGTGTCGAAAGACATGGTGAAGTTTAATTTAAAGCCATTGCAATTCATCCTCAAGAGGCATTGCTGGAGTAGGTCAGCTGGTCCATCCCAGATGATGAATATATAATCGATGTACCGGTACCACCCAAGAATGTGGTCCGTGTACATCGATAGAGCCTCATCACCAAGGAACATGGTTTCCCACTCCCCCAGGTACAGATTGGCAAACGATGGGGCACAGCATGTCCCCATCGCAACCCCCCGCACCTGGAGGTAGTGGGAGCCATTGAACATGAATACGTTATGAGTCAAAATGAATTCCAGTAGTGAAATGATGGAATCCCCATAGCTTGGGTCTATATTTTTAGCATTTTGCAAGATGTGTTTGATGGCTGTCAGGCCTTTATCGTGGGGGATCGAGCTATATAGAGATTCAACATCTATCGTGACCAGCAATGCATCTATAGGGATCCTAAGTTTTTCAATGATTTGTAAAAAGATCCAACAGCCTGGATGCAGATATAGTAAACTTATGTAACAAACTTCAACAACTTAAAAGTCAGAGACCCGTTACAAACAAGGAAGACAGATTGAAAACACATCTAGAAGCATTTAATAAAGACATACTCATGAAGAAAGGGCAGAAATGTATTCGGGATAGAAATGCCTTCAAGGATGGCAATGCATATAAATGGACCCAAAATAGATCAAATTATAACAAAAATAATTATCATCAGGGACAACAATCCACTTCCCTACAAATAACCTCCAACTTGCCCCAACCCCCCTCCCAAACCACTCACAAATTGAAAACAGGACAGAACACAAAACTTATGCATCACGGTGACCCCATTGAAGGACAACAAGCGAAAAAACTAACCCTGGATATCCCTAAGAAAACAAACCCCTCCACATCAATGCACGAGTCAAAAACCTCCAATACACAAGCTAATACTCACACTTTAACAAGGGAGCTTATCCCTCAACCCAACATCTCAACTACTAATTCATTGGACACCATCCCCAACGACCCTTCTTTTTTAGAGAAGATCCTCATGGGTGTTCAAACCACATAATCCAATTTAAACACGTACACACAGATAGCACTTTAACTGACACCCAAACCGCTAATGAACAAAACGCAACTGAACTAAACATAATCAATCTTTCTTCGTATAAACTGTCCCAAGATGAAATAGCGATCCTCAAAAAAGGCCTAAATTTCTGCCCAAACCAAGACATAGACAAGTTTGAAATATACAAAGATCTCCAACTTTTTATTTGAAAATTGTATTTAAAAAAACGTTACCACAAACAAGAAGGGCCGACGGACTTCACCCCACAAGAGAATCAGGCACTAGACCAGCTGGTCTCTCTACTTGAAGAGAATGACCAAGTCAATCCTATTGACAATATTAATCTCTCTCAAATCTTGGAATCAATTGAAACATCAGACGGGCCCCCCAAGATAAATAAATCCGCAATAAAGAAAAAATCTGACTTTTGTCCAGCTCCAAGCACACACCCAAATGCTGCAGCCTTTCTTAAACTAATTAATAAAGAACTGGATAAACTGAAAGTTCGCACAACGTCTCCAAACAATCTAACAAAAAGGGAAACTATAGCGTTAAAAAAACTATCGAGTAACAATCAAATCACCATGCTGCGGACAAAGGTGGCAATATCATTGTGCTTGATAACATCCAGTATGTTGACATGTGCAACAGAATATTAAATAATCTGGAATGGTACCGTCGAATACCAGCACATATGGTTAAGAAATATAATGATGATTTCTATATGTTAATCGACACTGTCTATTCTAATTCCACGATTACTAAACAACTGTGGGAGTTCGTTAGAAATTTTCCCCGCACCCCGGGGTTTTACGCACTGCCAAAAATCCACAAAGATACAAAAAACCCACCCGAGAGACCGATTATCTCGGGCATAGGGGCAGTAAGCGAAAATGCTAGTAAATTAGTGGACGAAGTCTTGAAACCGTTCGTTCTAGCTCTACCATCTTTTGTGAAAGACACACTGCACTTTTTACAAATCATTGAAAAACTTAGGATCCATATAGATGCATTGCTGGTCACGATAGAGGTCGAATCTCTATATAGCTCGATCCCCCCACGATAAAGGCCCAGCAGCCATCAAACACATCTTGCAAAATGCTAAAAATATAGACCCAAGCTATGGGGAATTCATCATTTCACTACTGGAATTCATTTTGACTCATAACGTTTTCACGTTCAATGGCTCCCACTACCTCCAGGTGCAGGGGGTTGCGATGGGGACATGCTGTGCCCCATCGTATGACAACCTGTACCTGGGGGAGTGGGAAACCATGTTCCTTGGTGATGAGGCTCTATCGATGTACACGGACCACATTCTTGAGTGGTACTGGTATATTGATGATATATTCATCATCTGGGATGGACCAGCTGACCTACTCCAGCAATGCCTCTTGAGGATGAATCGCAATGACTTTAACTTAAACTTTACCATGTCTTTCGACACATAACTTGTCACTTTCTTAGATGTAGAAGCATACAGAGGAGAGGGGGGAGCGATTTTGAGCAGGCTATATAGGAAACCCACCGCAAGCAATGCCATCCTACATGCTACCAGCTTCCACCCTAAACCCCTCATGGATTCTATCCCTTTCAGCCAGTATCTTAGAATAAGGCGAAACTGTTCGGACGATAATATTTTTAAAATTGAAGCAAACAAACTACGTGAGCGACTGTTACAACCAGGATACTCGCATGCGTCATTGAAACGATCGTTTAAAAAAGCCTCTTTAAGATCAAGGATGGAATTACTCTATTCAGAGAAATCCAAAAACCAAAATGATGCCAATACCATCAGAATTATCACAAAATATAACAACCAGCAAAAACAAGTCAAAAACATAGAAAAATACTGGCACATGCTGCAAAGCGATCCAGCACTGGGACCATTTGTACCTCCCAAGCCTCATTTCACTTTTAAATGAGCTACATCTCTAAGGGACAGTATCACCACTAGTGAATATAAAGGGGAATCAAACAAATCTCATTGCAAATATAGAGGCACTTTCAAATGTGGAGCATGCAACTATTGTCAATACATGCTCACACAGAAAAATCCCACCCTCCCCAACGGTCAAACGTTTTACCCTAAATATTTTTGCCAACTGCAGAACCCATGGGGTGATATATATGCTTCTATGTGAATACACATGCTTCTATATTGGTAAAAAAAGGTGGAATTTTGGAGAAGAGCGTATAGGCACATAACATCTATGAAAACCTGCGACCCCGATCTTCCCCTTGGGAGACATACCACATTAGTACACAACGGAAAGTTCCCAAAAATAAGATTTCTCATTCTGGACCACGTGCATCCGAGTCCCAGAGGGGGAGACTGGAACAAGAGCCTATTACAGATGGAATCAAGATGGATATATAGATTAAAGGCTACCCAACCTCTGGGCTTAAATGAAACAATAAGGTTTAAGCTATTTCTTGAGGGTTTCTCCTCAGGGGGTAGGGAACAATAATATTGAGATTCGTCTTCTCTCTTGCTTTGGTCTCCCCTCTAAACTCTGGGATTCGGATGCAGGCAGTCCAGTTATATCTATCTATCCTTAGCTTCTGAGACTGGAACAAATAGGACAATAATGATTTTCTACTAATTATTACCATCCGGCATTCCCTATGCAAGAAATTCCGTTGATCCTGCCATTAACTTTGTCTTTTGATATATATGATGATTTGGACCCCATACAACTTTTTGATATGTTGAAGTATGTATTTTCTAAATATATAACGAAAGTCCCAACTAGGGATGAGCTTCGTGTTCGAGCCGAACCCATGTTCGACTCGAACATCGGCTGTTCGGTCGTTCGCCGAATTGCGAACGATATGGGCCGTTCGCGCCAAATTCGTGTGGCGCGTCACGGCCCATAATTCACTGCGGCATCGCAGTGCATTGCTTGCTGATGATTGGCCAAGCATGCACTATGACCCACATGCTTGGCCAATCACAGCGCCGCCTGAACAGAGAGCCGTAATTGGCCAAAGCCAAGGAGGCTTTGGCCAATTATGGCTCAGGGGATTTAGTACACGCCCCACACTATATAAGGCCGCCTGCACGGCGGCCCTGTGCAGTGTGTTCCGGTGTGCTTAGAGAGAGAGAGAGAGACAGTGTCATTTCATTTGAGTTAGCTAGATTAGACAGGACAGTCAGTCAGTTAGCTGCACTTAAAGTGTATATGCATCCCAGGTGTTGCATATATATATATACACTGTATTCAGTTTAGCTAGATCCGTTCCTGTTATCTTCTAGACTATTTACATTTAGTGCAGTGCCTCCTGCTCACAGTGTTCAGCTAGATCCGTTCCTGTTATCTTCCTACTGACAGGCAGGCTTGTCTTGTTACAGTATTTACAGCTACCTAAAGAAAATTACTGGTGTTCTTTTGATCCTATTAGTACCACGGTCAGGCAGCTAAACTATTTACAGTTAGTGCAGTGCCTCCTGCTCACAGTGTTCAGCTAGATCCGTTCCTGTTATCTTCCTACTGACAGGCAGGCTTGTCTTGTTACAGTATATAAAGCTACCAGAAGAAAATTACTGGTGTTCTTTTGATCCTATTAGTACCACGGTCAGGCAGCTAGACTATTTACATTTAGTGCAGTGCGTCCTGCTCACAGTGTTCAGCTAGATCCATTCCTGTTATCTTCCTACTGACAGGCAGGCTTGTCTTGTTAAAGTATTTACAGCTACCTAAAGAAAATTACTGGTGTTCTTTTGATCCTATTAGTACCACGGTCAGGCAGCTAGACTATTTACATTTAGTACAGTGCGTCCTGCTCACAGTGTTCAGCTAGATCCGTTCCTGTTATCCTTCTACTGACAGGCAGGCTTGTCTTGTTACAGTATATGAAGCTACCGGAAGAAAATTACTGGTGTTCTTTTGATCCTATTAGTACCACGGTCAGGCAGCTAGACTATTTACATTTAGTGCAGTGCGTCCTGCTCACAGTGTTCAGCTAGATCCGTTCCTGTTATCTTCCTACTGACAGGCAGGCTTGTCTTGTTACAGTATATAAAGCTACCTGAAGAAAATTACTGGTGTTCTTTTGATCCTATTAGTACCACGGTCAGGCAGCTAGACTATTTACAGTTAGTGCAGTGCGTCCTGCTCACAGTGTTCAGCTAAACCTACAAGTTAGTGGGGTGCGTCCACCTCACAGTGTTCAGCTAAAGCTACCTGTAGAAGGTTGGTGGTGTTCTCATGCTACAGGCAGGCAGTTGATTTTGCTAGCTGCAGTATATATATATATATATATATATATATATATATATATATATATATATATATATATATCCCAGCTTAGTGCAGCTACAGGCCATTAGTATGTCTGGAAGGCCAAGAAGGAGAGGCAGACAGTCATAAGCCAATAAGAGAGGGCAAGCAGGCTCTGTGTCTAGTGCTGGTCGTGGAGACTGTGCATCCTCATCAGCACGTGGCCATGGGACACGCTTGGCCTTTTTTTCGGCAGCTGGCCGTGTTAAGCCGCAACATGCAGAAGACTTGGTCGAGTGGATGACCAAGCCGTCCTCATCCTCCTCATCCTCTCTCACCCATGCCCAGGGTGCTTTGTCTGGCAAAGCAGCGGCCTCTTCCCTCGGCTCAATGTCATCAGTGACTCCTTCCCTAGCTCCACCATGTCCTCCTGAGGAGTCCCTCGAACTGTTTTACCACAGTGTTGGGTACATGCTCCAGGAGGATGCCCAGCGTTTGGAAGGCTCTGATGATGATACTGAGCTCGATGAAGGCAGTAACATGAGCACGGACAGAGGGGGTGCCCAAGAAGGACAGCAATCTGGCAGTCATGCTCCCCCTGCTGCTGCATACTGCCAGGTTTGCTCCAGTGATGAGGAGGGAGGGGATAATGAGGTCACTGACTCAACGTGGGTGCCTGATAGGAGAGAGGAAGAGGAGGAGGAGGCGGCACATCACCAACGAGGCAGGATGCCCTCCAGGGGCCAGCCTAAGGGCAGCACATTGACTGCATCACATGTGCAGGGCGCTGCAGTCTCTGCGCGTTATTCAAAAAGTTCTTTGGTGTGGGCCTTTTTTGAGACGACTGCATCAGATCGCACTGCTGCTATTTGCAACATATGTCTCAAGCGTATCTCACGTGGCCAAAACATCTCCCGCTTGGGTACCACATGCTTGACCAGACATATGTTGACCTGCCATGCAGTTCGTTGGCAAGCGCATCTAAAAGACCCACACCAAAGAACAAAGAGGACCTCTCCTTGCTCCTCATCAGCTGAGATTTCCAACCCCACTAGACCTTCAGTCCTCTCTGAGACCTGCACTGAGAGGAATGAAGGTGTAGAATTAGGTATGTCACAGCCAAATACTTGTGGGCAATCTGCTTTTGGTACACCGACGTCAGATTGTACCAGGCAAATTTCCCTGCTCCAGCTGCTGCACCGCCGAAAGAAGTTTGCTCCCAGCCATCCACATGCCCAGCGGTTGAATGCTAGCTTGGCAAAATTGCTAGCACTTTAACTGCTGCCTTTTCAGTTGGTAGACTCTGCCCCCTTCCGTGAGTTTGTGGAATGTGCGGTTCCTCAGTGGCAGGTACCCAAACGCCACTTTTTCTCACGGAAGGCGATTCCGGCTCTCTACCGGCATGTGGAAGGATATGTCCATGCCTCGCTGGACAGGGCGGTCAGTGGTAAGGTGCATATTACCGCTGACTCATGGTCCAGCAGGCATGGACAGGGACGTTACCTAAGTTTCACGGCGCATTGGGTGACTCTGCTGGCAGCTGGGAAGGATGCAGGACAAGGTGCAGTAGTGTTGGAGGTTGTTCCGCCACCACGCCTCCAAAATGCTTATGATTGTGACACACCTCTCTCCTCCACCCCCTCCTCTTCTTCTTCCTCCATGGCCTCTTCCTCGGAACCAGCGGTGCTCCGTAGTCGTTCAAGGGGCTACGCAAGTACGCAGGCCAAAAGATGCCATGCGGTGCTTGAGCTGGTGTGCTTGGGGGACAGGAGCCACACTGGGACAGAGGTTCTGTCAGCTCTGCAGGGGCAGGTTCAGAGGTGGTTGACGCCACGCCAACTTAAGGCAGGAATGGTGGTTTGCGACAATGGCACCAACCTCCTCTCTGCCCTCCGACAGGGACAAATGACCCATGTGCCCTGTTTGGCTCACGTGCTTAACTTGGTGGTGCAGCGGTTCTTGGGCAGGTACCCGGGCTTACAGGATGTCCTGAGGCAGGCCAGGAAAGTCTGTGTGCATTTCCGCCGGTCATATAATGCCAGTGCTCGGCTGACGGACCTCCAAAAGGAGTTTAACCTGCCCAAGAACCGCCTAATCTGTGACATGCCCACCAGGTGGAACTCAACGTTGGCCATGCTGCAGCGGCTGCACACGCAGCAGAGGGCCATCAATGAGTACCTGTGCGACTATGGCACCAGGACAGGGTCAGGGGAGCTTGGTTTTTTTCCCCACGCCAGTGGGCCATGATCAGGGATGCATGCACTGTCCTGTCACCATTTGAGGAGGCCACGAGGATGGTGAGCAGTGACAGTGCATGCATCAGTGACACTGTCCCCCTTGTCCACCTGTTGGAGCACACGCTGCGTGGAATAATGGACAGGGCACTTGAGGCAGAACAGAGGCAGGAAGAGGAGGACTTCCTTAGCTCTCAAGGCCCCCTTTATCCAGACAGTGTTCCTGCGTGCCCACCGATCACACAGGAAGAGGACGAGGAGGAGGAGGAGGAGGAAGATTGTGTCAGTATGGAGGTGGAGCATGGCACTCAGCAACAGCAGCAGTCTTTAAGGGATCAGTCCCAAGAAACAAATGGACTTGTACGTGGCTGGGAGGAGGTGGCTGCGGACCATGTCGTCCTTAGTGACCCAGAGGACTCCGGACCGAACCTACGCTGTATGGCCTCCCTTATCCTGCAAAGCCTGCGGAAGGATCCTCGTATTCGTGGTATCAAGGAGAAGGACCAATACTGGCTGGCAACCCTCCTTGATCCACGTTACAAGGGTAAGGTTGCGGACCTTATCTTGCCATCGCAGAGGGAGCAGAGGATGAAACATCTTCGGGAGGCCTTGCAGAAAGGTCTGTGCAACGCGTTCCCAGAGAAGGGAGGTTACAAACTCCTGTTTCTGGACAACATGTTGCTGAGGCTTCGGTCAGTCAAAGAAGGAGCGGTGGAGAAGGTGGCCGTCTGACCGATGCGTTCAGACAATTTTTTGGTCCGCAGCCCCAAGGTATGATCGGTTCCAGCAACCATGGGTGCGGGGTTCCCCTTAATATCCATACAAGACCCAAAGGGCCTGGTAATGGCCTGGGGGGTACCCATGCCGTTTGTCTCACTGATTTTCATCCATATTGCCATGACCCGACATTACATTAAACCCGCAAGCAGTTTTAAATGAGATTTTTTCCTTTAAAAATGACATTTGGTGCAGGGACTGTTCTAAACACGGGAAACATGCGTCACTTTACAGGCATACTATAGACACCCCCCAGGTACGATATTTAAAGGAATATTTCACTTTTATTTTTTTACTTTAAGCATCATTAAAATCACTGCTCCCGAAAAAACGGCCGTTTTTAAAAGTTTTTTTTGCATTGATACATGTCCCCTGGGGTAGGACCCGGGTCCCCAAACCCTTTTTAGGACAATACCATGCAAATTAGCCTTTAAAATGAGCACTTTTGATTTCGAACGTTCGAGTCCCATAGACGTCAATGGGGTTCTAACGTTGGTGCAAACTTTCGGTCCGATCGCAGGTTCTGGTGCGAACCGAACCGGGGGGTGTTCGGCTCATCCCTAATTACAATCAACTCCTAACTAAAAAACTCATTAGTTCTATTTGGAGGCTATACAACCATAAAAATTCCTGTATACCTCTCTATTCATGTAGCACTTGGAGAAACTAATCCTTGAATCTGCATTTTTATAAATGAACAAGCACTACCTATTGGTTATGCAATCTCTACCCTAAATCTGCTAATCACATCTATATTTGGCTCTGTCTGGGACCTCTTTGTTGACTCCCAGTCAACTTGAGAGATTAACCCCATACAGCATTAACTATATAATGACTACTATAATTTAGACCTAGCCTCACTATATATACTGTACATGTGACAGGTGTGTCTCTGTCAAGCAAATCTAGTCCCATCTGGCCACCTAATATCACAGTATCTATATTTCTTTTTAAGCAACCCTTTAGCGTAAGGACACAATTTAAAATAATACTTGCAATCTAAATAGACAACTAATTGAATACCCTATCTTATCTACTACCTCTCTAGCTATCAATATATACACCTATGAACATCAACTTTTGAGCCACCTTCAGGTATGAACTTAATTTTGCAAACCAACTTCCTTACTATATTAAAATAGGACCTCCTACTATATATTTATGTTATCACATTTATTGCAGGATTTGCCTCTCGGCCTCAGTGGAGCCTCAAGCATTTAGTTTATGCCCACATTTCTTGGGCTTTTCTTTTCTTCTTTTTGACGAGAACAACATATATATACTCTTGGTGGAGCAAAAAAAAACACTTCTACCTGCTTACATCATCTCCAACACATAGATGTTTGTTCATATTGGAATCAAGAGCATACTGGGCAGACAGACTTTGTCACCGTCGCTGTTTTTAATCACAAATTTTATGGAATGTCAAGTCAGCCAATACAGTGTTTAATCTAAGTGTATCAAATATGAAAATTACACTATGAAATGCTTTATTGATGGATACTCAGATATTGATTATTATCTTTTCAATATATCTTCTTTAACACAGAACTATTTAAAGCGTACACTATCCCTGAGGAAGGAGTTTAATTGACTCCAAAACGCATCGGGTGAAAAAGTACTGCTTCAAAACTCTGTATATACACGATTGTAATACTGATGGATTTACATTCCTAACAATAGATGTTACAGTTGTTGTCATATTTTATTATATTAATTCAATAAATTATATTTGTACCAAGTATACCTCTTTTATGATTGCTACATGTGCCTGAAAAGTCCACCACTAGGGGACCCCCTTTGCTGTTATGTATGATAGCAATAGGTAGTGACAGGTACTCTTTTTAAAGAAAAATTGGGTCTATAAGACTCTAGATCTCTCCTCTGCCCTTAAAGCATCTGATCACACCAAGATCAGTGTGATAAGATGCTTTTCCAATTTCCCAATGGCACTGTTTATATCCGACTAAACCAAAGTCATGGGCTGGACGGCTTAAGTAGGCAGGACTGACGAGCAGGATATCATCAACAGCTGAGTAACTGTCGAGAGATAATTAGCCGACACCTGAGCGGCCAGCTCCGAGAAAATAAAACCACAACAATCTGTGGCAAAAAAAAGTAAAAAATATATGCTGAAGCATTGGGGCAATCCACCCCTAATGTTGGGGCAAAAATTGCCCCTCCACCCCTGCCTCAATGCTTCGGCATAAATGCGCTTTTTTTTTTATTTTTAACTGTGATGGTGAAATCACCTCTTACAGCGCTGGAGTCGCTGATTTACGTATCGTGAGAGCAAACGCTGTTGCTGTGAAGATAACTAAAATCAGTGCTGCAACTGAATGGCAAATCTGAAAAGAAAATAATGGTTAACAATAAAACACAGTAAACAGTAAGGTATAAAAGAATTAAATACCTGAAAAGCAAACATGATAAAACATAGTAAACATAGTAAAAAGAGCAGAACAATAGAGAGAGCACAAAAGAGAGAGAATAGAGAGAGAGCAATAAAACAACAACTATTTTTGGCTTTTTTATTTTATATTTTTTTGAGTTTTTGTAACTTTTTTTTTTACACTTTTATTTGTAACTGTAACGGTTCACCAATGCAAAGACCTGGAGGACCAGGACAGGAGGGACAATAATAGCAGGTGTCACGCCTATATCCACGCTTGCTACAGACATGACATCTTCTTTGGGGTGATCGTTGGGTAGGGGTACCAGGGAGGACATACTCAAAATGCCTCTCATGCAGCCGGCTCACTGCATTTGCGTTGGGAAGGTGGGGTACAGCATCGTCCGGAAACAGAAGGGCTGTGACAATCTCTTCCTGGAATTTAAAGAAGGATCCAGTTCGTCCTGCCGCTTTGTATAGCACATAAGCGTTCAGCAGTGCCAATTGGAATAAGTATACAGACACTTTTTTGTAGCAGTGTCTAGCCTTACGGGTAATTAAGAAAGGCACCATCAACTGGTCGCTGAGGTCCACCCCTCCCATATTAAGGTTGTATTCGTTGACACAGAGGGGTTTCTTCACAACACCAGTCGCCGTAGGAATTTGGACTGTCTTATCTGTGTGAAGGGAGAACAGAACAAAAACATTCCGTGAATCCCTCCACTTCACTGTGAGCACATTATTACTTCTCAAGCAGGCTCTCTCCCCCAGCTTAAGAATGTGTTTGGCTTCTTGGTGGCTGCAGAGCACTACTTGTGCTAGCCACCGCAGCAGCTTGAACTGCACTTATGGGACTCGCCACATCACCACATGATACTGCAGTGCTGGATGTACGACCAGGGTGTACTAGGCCACTGGTGCTTGCCAGTTCACCAGAAGGATGAGAGGCACTAGTACTGGCTCTCTGCTCCATAAGAGAGCCCTGCGGTTCTTGCACCTCAACAACAGAAGAAGAACGGGGTCAGGTACGCCTGACCTTAGCAGGGACCACTACTCCATCATCAGAGCTATCTGTCAGGGTACCGCTGCTGTCTACTGGATTGTATTCTGAGCCTAATTCTGACAGATGGGTGACTTCCTCTTCACTCACATCTGTCATGCTCAGAAACGTGTAGGCCTCTTCACTAATGTACCTTCGATTGGATATTGTGGCCTCTAAATGTACTGGTAAAACTAGTGAAACTCACAGGAAAAAAGAGCACCTGATTGCAGAGCCAGTCCTAGGGTCACAGGCGCCTGAGTGCAGAAATATTTCTGGTTCCCCCACATGGGCGTGGTCATTTTAGTAACTCCTCCCCTTTACAAATATTTCTATGGCAACGACTCAACCACAGAGATGCTCCACCACGAAGTCTTCAGGTACAGATACAATAGACAAAATACAGGAAGAGAAGCAAGAGTACTTTATTGGGACCTGGAGGGGGGGGCCTCTCTGATGGAGACAGAGAGCGCTTCTGTTAGAGAGTCTGTTAGAAAGAGCCCCCAGAAATACTACAGACATGGTACAGGAGATGATCAGAGACTGCAGACATGGTACAGGAGATGATCAGAGACTGCAGACATGGTACAGGAGATGATCAGAGACTGCAGACATACTACAGGAGATGGTCAGAGACTGCAGACATAGTACAGGAGCTGGTCAGAGACTGCAGACATAGTACAGGAGCTGGTCAGAGACTGCAGACATAGTACAGGAGCTGGTCAGAGACTGCAGACATAGTACAGGAGATGGTCAGAGACCGCAGACATGGTACAGGAGATGGTCAGAGCCCGCAGACATGGTACAGGAGATGATCAGAGACTACAGACATGGTACAGGAGATGATCAGAGACTGCAGACATGGTACAGGAGATGGTCAGAGACTGCAGACATGGTACAGGAGATGATCAGAGACTGCAGACATGGTACAGGAGATGGTCAGAGACTGCAGACATGGTACAGGAGATGGTCAGAGACTGCAGACATGGTACAGGAGATGGTCAGAGACTGCAGACATGGTACAGGAGATGGTCAGAGACTGCAGACATGGTACAGGAGATGGTCAGAGACTGCAGACATGGTACAGGAGATGGTCAGAGACTGCAGACATAGTACAGGAGATGGTCAGAGACTGCAGACATAGTACAGGAGATGGTCAGAGACTGCAGACATAGTACAGGAGATGGTCAGAGACTGCAGACATAGTACAGGAGATGGTCAGAGACTGCAGACATAGTACAGGGGATGGTCAGAGACTGCAGACATAGTACACTAGATGATCAGAGATTGCAGACATGATATAGGAGATGGTCAGAGACTGCAGACATGGTACAGGAGATGGTCAGAGACTGCAGACATAGTACAGGAGATGGTCAGAGACTGCAGACATAGTACAGGAGATGGTCAGAGACTGCAGACATAGTACACTAGATGATCAGAGATTGCAGACATAATACAGGAGACGGTCAGAGACTGCAGACATAATACAGGAGATGATCATAGACTGCAGACATAGTACAGGAGATGATCATAGACTGCAGACATAGTACAGGAGATGGTCATAGACTGCAGACATAGTACAGGAGATGGTCATAGACTGCAGACATAGTAAAGGAGATGGTCATAGACTGCAGACATAGTACAGGAGATGGTCAGAGACTGCAGACATGGTACAGGAGCTGGTCAGAGACTGCAGACATAATAGAGGAGATGGTCAGAGATTGCAGACATAGTACAGGAGAGGGTCAGAGACTGCAGACATGATATAGGAGACGGTTAGAGACTGTAGACATAATACAGGAGATGATCATAGACTGCAGACATAGTACAGGAGACGATCAGAGACTGCAGACATAGTACAGGAGACGATCAGAGACTGCAAACATAGTACAGGAGACGATCAGAGACTGCAGACATGGTACAGGAGATGGTCAGAGACTGCAGACATGGTACAGGAGATGATCAGAGACTGCAGACATGGTACAGGAGATGGTCAGAGACTGCAGACATGGTACAGGAGATGATCAGAGACTGCAGACATGGTACAGGAGATGGTCAGAGACTGCAGACATGGTACAGGAGATGATCAGAGACTGCAGACATGGTACAGGAGATGGCCAGAGACTGCAGACATGGTACAGGAGATGATCAGAGACTGCAGACATGGTACAGGAGATGGTCAGAGACTGCAGACATGGTACAGGAGATGGTCAGAGACTGCAGACATAGTACAGGAGATGGTCAGAGACTGCAGACATAGTACAGGAGATGGTCAGAGACTGCAGACTAAGGATCAGCTCCGGCGTGTTCGCAAGCTGCACATGCCGAGCCCGCCAGGAAGTCGGCAATGCGCTGCGCTAATCACAAGCAGTGAGACATTTCCCGATCCCTGCAGCCGTACATCGTGAAATGCAGGGCCGGACTGGCCTACTGGGACACCGGGATATTTCCCGGTAGGCTGGCTGCATTTAGTACCGCTGAGGCCGCTTTTGCCTCGGAGTTTGGCTGGCTGCCTGTGTCAGCTATATGCATAGTGCAGCGGCGGCCGCCGCACTATGCATTGCAATGCCTGCGTCTCCTCCTCCGATCCGGCGCCGCCCACCCTCAACTAAAGTGTATTATGCCTCTGTGTGTGAGGGGGGGAGCAGGAGAACACCGTGCTTGATTTTTCTCTTCGTCCCGTGCGGCGCCAGCACCACCCACTAATCTGCACGAGGAGAATAGAAGTGGCCGTTTACAGAAGAATAGAAGTGACAGTGTATACACCGCTCCTAAAGCGCCCTTGCTCATTGAAATCAATGGGCAGTGCCTGCAAAACGCCTCCGCAGTTGCGCCTTTGAACCCTTTAGTGGGGGTTAAATGTACCTCTAAAGCGTCAGTAAAGCGCCACTAAAAGTAGCAGCGCATAACGCCGATGCTCCTGTACTGTCAGTGTGAAAGGGCTCTTAGTACATCTCATTAAACATCACATTTGTAAATGAACTACTGAGGTGCAGGAAGGGACAGGGGCTGTGTATCCTATTGTAATCTATCATACCATAAAACATCTCCTAGCAGGGGCAGCCCAGAGCACATCTAAAGGTGTGCTGGGGATGCCATTCCTACACACAGCACACTGACTTACCTCAGTTCTCTCTCTGTGACAGTAATCGATTGATAATGCACTTGGGTGGGCTGGGCGAAGGGGCTAAACGCAGGTGCTGGCAGGTATCTGGGCTGATCCCGCTAACGCTGCATTTTTGGGAACCCTAAACTACTGGGGACTAAGGATGAGCCGAACACCCCCCAGAACCTGCGAACGGACCGAAATTTCACAGGAACGTTAGAACCCCATTGACGTCTATGGGACTCGAACGTTCAAAATCAAAAGTGCTAATTTTAAAGGCTAATTTGCATGGTAATGTCCTAAAAAGGGTTTGGGGACCCGGGTCCTGCCCCAGGGGACATATATCAATGCAAAAAAAGTTTTAAAAACTTCCTTTTTTTTGGGAGCAGTGATTTTAATGATGCTTAAAGTAAAAAAAAAAAAAGTGAAATATTCCTTTAACCACTTAAGGACCAGCCTTGTTTTGGATTTTAGGTGTTTACATGTTTAAAACAGGTTTTTCTGCTAGAAAATTACTTAGAACCCCCAAACATTATATATGTTTTTTCTTCTAACACCCTAGAGAATAAAATGGCGGTCATTGCAATACTTTTTTTTGCACCATATTTGCGCAGCGGTCTTAAAAGCGCACTTTTTTTGGAAAAAATTCACTTTTTTGAAAAAAAAAAAAGACAACAGTAAAGTTAGCCCAATTTTTTTTTATATTGTGAAATATAATGTTCCGCCAAGTAAATTGATACCCAACATGTCACGCTTGAAAATTGCGCCCGCTCGTGGAATGGCATCAAACTTTTACCCTCAAAAATCCCCATAGGCGACATTTAAAAAATTCTACAGGTTGCATATTTTGCGGTACAGAGGAGGTCTAGGGCTAGAATTATTGCTCTCGCTCTACCGGTCGCGGCGATACCTCACATGTGTGGTTTGACCACCGTTTTCATATGCAGGCGCTACTCGCGTATGCGTTCGCTTCTGCGCGCGAGCTCGTCGGGACAAGGGGGTTTTAAAAAAAAAAAATTTTATTATTTATTTTGCAATATTTTATTTATTTTTACACTGTTTTTTTTAAAAAAAATGGTGTCACTTTTATTCCTATTACAAGGAATGTAAACATCCCTTGTAATAGAAAAAAGCATGACAGGACCTCTTAAATATGAGATCTGGGGTCAAAAAGACCTCAGATCTCATATTTACACTAAAATGCAATAAAAAAAAAAAAGTCATTTAGAAAAATGACATTTGAAAAAATGTGCCTTTAAGAGGCGTGGACGGAAGTGACGTAATGACATCGCTTCCGCCCAGCAGTGTATTGGAGACGAGTGAGTGCCATCTTGGCCTCACTTGTCTCCAGACACACAACAGGATAGGATGCAATCGCCTCCGCCGCTACCGTCGGCTCCGGTAAGCGGCGGAGGGCACCGGATCGTGGCGGGAGGGGGGGGCCCTCTCCCGCCACCGATATAAGTGATCTCGCGGCTAATCCGCCGCAGGGACCACTTTTATCTGAAAGCTGGCCGCCGCACGAAAACGGGGATACTGGGGTTATGGCAGCTAGCTGCTGCCATAACGATATCCCCGTTCAAACTTAGGACGTACATCATCGTGCGGCGGTCTTGAAGTGGTTAAATATAATACCTTGGGGTGTGTAAAGTATGCCTGTAAAGTGGCGCGTTTTTCCTGTGCTTTGAATAGTCCCTGCACCAAATGACATTTTTAAAGGAATAAAAGTCATTTAAAGCTGCTTGCGGCTTTAATGTAATGTCCTGGCAATATGGATGAAAATCAGTGAGACAAACGGCATGGGTACCCCCCAATCAATTACGAGGCCCTTTGGGTCTTGTATGGATATTAGGGGGAACCCCGCACCCAAATTAAAAAAAGGAAAGGTGTGGGGACACCAGGCCCTATATACTCTGAACAGCAGTATACAGGCGGTGCAAACAAGACAGGGACTGCAGGTTTGTTGTTAAGTAGAATCTGTTTGTAATTTTGAACTGGTACATTTTTAACGTGTTTAGCTCCAGCAAAAAAAATATTTTAAGCTTTTTGGAAAACATAGGGAAGGGTTATCACCCCTGTGACATTTGTTTTGCTGTCTGTGCTCCTCTTCAGAAGATTTCACCTCACTTTTTGTCCCAATGACAAATGTTTTTTGAAAATTTGGGGTTTTTAGTGAAACAAGGATTGGTGATAAAGCATCAGTGGAAAGGAGAAACATTTTTCCCATATTAACTCTTACAGGAGAGAATTTCCCTTCCTAGGGTAGATTTCCTCTCACTTCCTGTTGTCTCCTTTCGTTTTCAAGTAGGAGTCGTTTGTAAGTTGGATGTTTGAAAGTAGGGGCCTGCCCTATATACTCCACAGAAATTTGGGCCTTAGGTGTTGGTGTTGCCACAACCATAGTTGCCAACAGTCCCGATTTTCCCGGGACAATCCCGATTTTGGGACCCTTGTCCCGATTTAATTTTGTCCCGGGTGTTTTCCCGAATTTTTGGGGTTTGTCCCGAGAAAATCGTGAGTGTTTTTGTAAAAAACGGCAACGGCTCCACAAAAATGGCCGCCGTTGCCTCCACGAGTCAGTCACAATGTTCCCCTTGTGTTCAGTGCAGGGGAGAGGGGCAGCCAATCCGCTTCTCTCTTCAGTGTACAAATAGAAAATTCTATTGTACACTGAAGCCTATTGGTTGGAGGGATTGGCAACCCCTCCCCGCTCTACACTGCACACAAGGAAGACGTGATCAGCCTCCACTGCCATCACCCTCCCCCCCCCCCGTGTGTCCAACGGAGCTCAGGGAATAGTGGGAGTGACGGGGGGAAGAAGGGAGGCTTTCCTCTGGCTGTTCAGGAGTTGTCTGACACTGTGAGTAGTGGCCTGTCAGTGTAGTGGGGGAGAGGAGAGATAGGGGGAGGAGGTGTACTCAGTGTATGGGAGGCTTGGAGCTTTCCCTGCAGTACACTTCTCAAAGGCTGAGGTCCAGCATGGATGGACCGGGGCTCCGCTGGCTGGGGACATTGATGGTCCTGGCTCCCCTCTTGCACACCATGTCACCACCATACCTGCACCCCCTCCCCCCATGTTACCACCATACCTGATTCCCCCCTCCCCCCTCTGTGTCACCACCATACCTGATTCCCCCCTCCCCCCTGTGTCACCAACATACCTGCACCCCCCTCTCCCCCCCGTGTCACCACCATACCTGCACCCCCCTCTCCCCCCCGTGTCACCACCATACCTGATTCCCCCCTCCCCCCCTGTGTCACCACCATACCTGCACCCCCCTCTCCCCCCTGTGTCACCACCATACCTGCACCCCCCTCTCCCCCCCGTGTCACCACCATACCTGATTCCCCCCCTCCCCCCCTGTGTCACCAACATACCTGCACCCCCCTCTCCCCTGTGTCACCAACATACCTGCACCCCCCTCTCCCCCCCTGTGTCACCACCATACCTGCACCCCCCTCTCCCCCCCTGTGTCACCACCATACCTGCACCCCCCTCTCCCCCCCTGTGTCACCACCATACCTGCACCCCCCTCTCCCCCCCTGTGTCACCACCATACCTGCTTCCCCCCTCCCCCCTGTGTCACCAACATACCTGCACCCCCCTCTCCCCCCCTGTGTCACCACCATACCTGCACCCCCCTCTCCCCCCCTGTGTCACCACCATACCTGCACCCCCCTCTCCCCCCTGTGTCACCACCATACCTGCACCCCCCTCTCCCCCCCGTGTCACCACCATACCTGATTCCCCCCTCCCCCCCTGTGTCACCACCATACCTGCACCCCCCTCTCCCCCCCTGTGTCACCACCATACCTGCACCCCCCTCTCCCCCCCGTGTCACCACCATACCTGATTCCCCCCTCCCCCCTGTGTCACCACCATACCTGCACCCCCCTCTCCCCCCCGTGTCACCACCATACCTGATTCCCCCCTCCCCCCCTGTGTCACCACCATACCTGCACCCCCCTCTCCCCCCTGTGTCACCACCATACCTGCACCCCCTCCCCCCATGTTACCACCATACCTGATTCCCCCCTCCCCCCTCTGTGTCACCACCATACCTGATTCCCCCCTCCCCCCTGTGTCACCAACATACCTGCACCCCCCTCTCCCCCCCGTGTCACCACCATACCTGCACCCCCCTCTCCCCCCCGTGTCACCACCATACCTGATTCCCCCCTCCCCCCCTGTGTCACCACCATACCTGCACCCCCCTCTCCCCCCTGTGTCACCACCATACCTGCACCCCCCTCTCCCCCCCGTGTCACCACCATACCTGATTCCCCCCTCCCCCCCTGTGTCACCAACATACCTGCACCCCCCTCTCCCCTGTGTCACCAACATACCTGCACCCCCCTCTCCCCCCCTGTGTCACCACCATACCTGCACCCCCCTCTCCCCCCCCGTGTCACCACCATACCTGATTCCCCCCTCCCCCCTGTGTCACCAACATACCTGCACCCCCCTCTCCCCCCCTGTGTCACCACCATACCTGCACCCCCCTCTCCCCCCCTGTGTCACCACCATACCTGCACCCCCCTCTCCCCCCCTGTGTCACCACCATACCTGCACCCCCCTCTCCCCCCCGTGTCACCACCATACCTGATTCCCCCCTCCCCCCCTGTGTCACCACCATACCTGCACCCCCCTCTCCCCCCTGTGTCACCACCATACCTGCACCCCCCTCTCCCCCCCGTGTCACCACCATACCTGATTCCCCCCTCCCCCCCTGTGTCACCACCATACCTGCACCCCCCTCTCCCCCCCGTGTCACCACCATACCTGATTCCCCCCTCCCCCCCTGTGTCACCACCATACCTGCACCCCCCTCTCCCCCCTGTGTCACCACCATACCTGCACCCCCCTCTCCCCCCCGTGTCACCACCATACCTGATTCCCCCCTCCCCCCTGTGTCACCAACATACCTGCACCCCCCTCTCCCCTGTGTCACCAACATACCTGCACCCCCCTCTCCCCCCCTGTGTCACCACCATACCTGCACCCCCCTCTCCCCCCCCCGTGTCACCACCATACCTGATTCCCCCCTCCCCCCTGTGTCACCAACATACCTGCACCCCCCTCTCCCCCCCTGTGTCACCACCATACCTGCACCCCCCTCTCCCCCCCTGTGTCACCACCATACCTGCACCCCCCTCTCCCCCCCTGTGTCACCACCATACCTGCACCCCCCTCTCCCCCCCTGTGTCACCACCATACCTGATTCCCCCCTCCCCCCCTGTGTCACCAACATACCTGCACCCCCCTCTCCCCCCCCCGTGTCACCACCATACCTGATTCCCCCCTCCCCCCTGTGTCACCACCATACCTGCACCCCCTCCCCCCATGTTACCACCATACCTGCACCCCCCCCTCCCCCCTGTGTCACCAACATACCTGCACCCCCCTCTCCCCCCTGTGTCACCACCATACCTGCACCCCCCTCTCCCCCCCGTGTCACCACCATACCTGATTCCCCCCTCCCCCCCTGTGTCACCACCATACCTGCACCCCCCTCTCCCCCCTGTGTCACCACCATACCTGCACCCCCCTCTCCCCCCCGTGTCACCACCATACCTGATTCCCCCCTCCCCCCTGTGTCACCAACATACCTGCACCCCCCTCTCCCCTGTGTCACCAACATACCTGCACCCCCCTCTCCCCCCCTGTGTCACCACCATACCTGCACCCCCCTCTCCCCCCCCCGTGTCACCACCATACCTGATTCCCCCCTCCCCCCTGTGTCACCAACATACCTGCACCCCCCTCTCCCCCCCTGTGTCACCACCATACCTGCACCCCCCTCTCCCCCCCTGTGTCACCACCATACCTGCACCCCCCTCTCCCCCCCTGTGTCACCACCATACCTGCACCCCCCTCTCCCCCCCTGTGTCACCACCATACCTGATTCCCCCCTCCCCCCCTGTGTCACCAACATACCTGCACCCCCCTCTCCCCCCCCGTGTCACCACCATACCTGATTCCCCCCTCCCCCCTGTGTCACCACCATACCTGCACCCCCTCCCCCCATGTTACCACCATACCTGCACCCCCCCCTCCCCCCTGTGTCACCAACATACCTGCACCCCCCTCTCCCCCCTGTGTCACCACCATACCTGCACCCCCCTCTCCCCCCGTGTCACCACCATACCTGATTCCCCCCTCCCCCCCTGTGTCACCAACATACCTGCACCCCCCTCTCCCCCCTGTGTCACCACCATACCTGCACCCCCCTCTCCCCCCCTGTGTCACCAACATACCTGCACCCCCCTCTCCCCCCTGTGTCACCAACATACCTGCACCCCCCTCTCCCCCCTGTGTTACCACCATACCTGATTCCCCCCTCCCCCCTGTGTCACCAACATACCTGCACCCCCCTTTCCCCCCTGTGTCACCACCATACCTGATTCCCCCCTCCCCCCTGTGTCACCACCATACCTGCACCCCCCTCTCCCCCCTGTGTCACCACCATACCTGCACCCCCCTCTCCCCCCCTGTGTCACCACCATACCTGATTCCCCCCTCCCCCCCTGTGTCACCAACATACCTGCACCCCCCTCTCCCCCCCCGTGTCACCACCATACCTGATTCCCCCCTCCCCCCTGTGTCACCACCATACCTGCACCCCCTCCCCCCATGTTACCACCATACCTGCACCCCCCCCTCCCCCCTGTGTCACCAACATACCTGCACCCCCCTCTCCCCCCTGTGTCACCACCATACCTGCACCCCCCTCTCCCCCCGTGTCACCACCATACCTGATTCCCCCCTCCCCCCCTGTGTCACCAACATACCTGCACCCCCCTCTCCCCCCTGTGTCACCACCATACCTGCACCCCCCTCTCCCCCCCTGTGTCACCAACATACCTGCACCCCCCTCTCCCCCCTGTGTCACCAACATACCTGCACCCCCCTCTCCCCCCTGTGTTACCACCATACCTGATTCCCCCCTCCCCCCTGTGTCACCAACATACCTGCACCCCCCTTTCCCCCCTGTGTCACCACCATACCTGATTCCCCCCTCCCCCCTGTGTCACCACCATACCTGCACCCCCCTCTCCCCCCTGTGTCACCACCATACCTGCACCCCCCTCTCCCCCCCTGTGTCACCAACATACCTGATTCCCCCCTCCCCCCTGTGTCACCACCATACCTGCACCCCCCTCTCCCCCCTGTGTCACCACCATACCTGCACCCCCCTCTCCCCCCCTGTGTCACCAACATACCTGATTCCCCCCTCCCCCCTGTGTCACCAACATACCTGCACCCCCTTCTCCCCCCTCTGCTGGGGGCACCTTATGTAAGGACAGACTCTGCTGGGGGAACCTGATGGCATCTGGTGGCAGGCGACGTGGCAGGTGACACGCTCAGGGGTCCCACTGATTCTGCATTATGGTGAGTTGAATGATTTCATTATTTATATTACAATGTAATAATAGTAATAATGTGCTTCAATCATCCTGACACCATAACAACCATGGTGCCGGGATGATTGAAGCGTTAACACCAGGTGTTTGGAGTATCTTTATCTGCTGATTGTTAAACTCTGGAATACACATTGCTATTATGGTGTAGGATCTGGGTCTGCTTTCCCTCCATCCCTCCATCCCTCTACCCCCCTTTCCCTCTGCATGCCTCATTCACCTCAGACTCTAACCACACCCATTTAGCCACGCCCATGTAAGCCACGCCCACTATTTCACGTAAACCACGCCCATTTTTTTGCGCGGCGCGCTTCGCGCGCCGCATTTTTCATTTTTAATATGCCACGCCTACTAACACATGCCACGCCCCCTAATTATAGGCTGACTCCGCCTACAGCAAAAAAAAGTGTCCCTAATTTTTTTTTCCCAATGTTGGCAACTATGCACAACACTGTAAGCCCTCACAGGGCTCTGATGTGAAATATTAGATCAAGAATTGTAATTACATGCCCCTGTTAAACAGGGCCAGAAAAATTGGGCCTTTGGTGATGGTGGTGGTGCCACAACACTGTAAGTCCTCACAGTTACTCTTAGTGGGCGCTGGAACCTGCTGTGAAATATTAGATCAAGAATTCTAATTACATGTCCCTGTTGAACAGGGGCAGAAAAATTGGGCCTTAAGCACTGGTTCTGGTGCCACAACACTGCAACCCCTCACAGATTGGGCCTTAGGCACTAATGGCAGCGCCCAGAACCAAAAAGTGCCCTGTCCATTATTTCACGTAGCGTGTGCTCCAACAGGTGGACAAGGGGGACAGTGTCACTGATGCATGCACGGTCACCGCTCACCATCCTCGTGGCCTCCTCAAATGGTGACAGGACAGTGCATGCATCCCTGATCATGGTCCACTGGCATGGGGGAAAAAAACAAGCTTCCCTGACCCTGTCCTGGTGCCATAGTCGCACAGGTACTCATTGATGGCCCTCTGCTGCGTGTGCAGCCGCTGCAGCATGGTCAACGTTGAGTTCCACCTGGAGGGCATGTCACAGATTAGGCGGTTCTTGGGCAGGTTAAATTCCGTTTGGAGGTCTGCCAGCCGAGCACTGGCATTATATGACCTGCAGAAATGCACACTGACTTTCCTGGCCTGCCTCAGGACATCCTGTAAGCCCAGGTACCTGCCCAAGAACCGCTGCACCACCAAGTTAAGGACGTGAGCCAAACAGGGCACATGGGTCATTTGTCCTTGTCGGAGGGCGGAGAGGAGGTTGGTGTCATTATCGCAAACCACCATTCCTGCCTTAAGTTGGCGTGTGCGGGGTACACAGTACAGTAACTGGAAATACTTCAATGAGCCTACACAAGCACCTGGCTGCAGGTAGCTATACTGTAGGTGAGACTGTGTGGGGTACACAGTACAGTAGCTGGAAATACTTCAATGAGCCTACACAAGCACCTGGCTGCAGGTTGCTATACTGTAGGTGAGACTGTGTGGGGTACACAGTACAGTAGCTGGAAATACTTCAATGAGCCTACACAAGCACCTGGCTGCAGGTTGCTATACTGTAGATGAGACTGTGCAGGGTACACCAGTACAGTAGCTGGAAATACTGTAAAAACGCCTGCCTGTCAGTATATTAGGAAGAGAAGAACAGGATCTAGCTAAACTGAATACAGTGTGTGTGTGTATATATATATATATATATATATATATATATATATATATTATATATATATATATATATATATATATATATATATATATATATATATATATATATATATATATATATATATATATATATATAATATACATACACACAACACCTGGGATATATATATATATATATATATATATATATATATATATATATATATATATATATATATATATTTATATATACATACACACACACACACACACACACACACACACACACAATACATTGTAACTGCAGGTAATTGACTCGATCTGCCTACTCTCTACTATTTAACTTAAATCAAATAACACTGTCTGTCTGTCTCTCTCTCTCTCTCTATCTGAACGTCGGAACACACTACACAGGGCCACTGTGCAGGCGGCCTTATATAGTGTGGGTAGTGTACTAAACCCCCTGAGCCATAATTGGCCAATGCCTCCTTGGCTTTGGCCAATTACGGCTCTCTGTTCAGACGGCGCTGTGATTGGCCAAGCATGAGGGTCATAGTGCATGCTTGGCCAATCATCAGCCAGCAATGCACTGCGATGCCGCAGTGAATTATGGGCCGTGATGCGCCACTCGAGTGCAGGAAGACTGGCAGCACATGGCAGGTGAAGAGCCAGCAGGAAACAGGCAGTATGCAGAGCAGAAAAGATGAGCAACTGGAATGCGTGGTCAGACATGCCAAGTCAGCAACAAACTTGTATAGAGACAAGCCAAAGTCAGGGCAGGTAGTGGTCAGGAGAAGCCCGGTCAATCACAGAAGTCAAACATAGGAGCAGATACAGGAAGCTGCAAATCAGACAGCACCGAATAGTACAACTGCTGCAGTTTAAATAGCCCCAATGTTAGCGGTGGGTGTGCAAGTCTATGGACAGCTAAGCGAGCACCCACAAGCCTGTGCCTGCACATTTGTATGCGCCTTGAGCCTTCATCTGTACTATGGCCAGTGCCTTCCTGACAATTAAGATGGGCTTGTAAGATCTTAATAACTCATCAAACACTAAAGCCCTAAGTTCTCCAAAATTTGAAAATGAACATTTAGGTGTTTTCTATAGGAAGGACAGGCATATGTAATGTTAAATAGTTA